>CM054808.1:25886321-26486321 GCA_028984105.1 Lavandula angustifolia
AGAGCTAAAGCTGACACTCAAATAGACCATGCCTTTAAAGCATCAGTCAGCACAACGGCTCCAACGTCTAGCCTGAACCTTCATCAAGTGAATTACAAGAAGGAAGCCTAGCTAAATGATACGCATTGCTTGCGATCAAGTATCATAAGGAGAAGGAGCGGCGCATGAAACTATCTAGAGTCGTCAGAGACTCAAAGAGTAAGTCTGACTTCTCACCAAAACACACTCCAGACTCACAAACTTCTGAATGCAGGAAACAGGAGGATTCTGCACAGTCGAAAGACAGTGAGAACAGATAAAGCAGAGTCACCTCCTGCTATAACTGCCGGAAGCCAGGACACTATCAACACGATTGTCCTGAGCTCAGTACAGCTGAAAGAGCTGCAAGAAAAGCTAGAAGGGAGAAGTTCATCAAGAAGTGACAAGCCTATATTGTCGGAGAACTCTCAGATGACTCTGAAGAAGTCGACACCTTCATAGATTCATCTGATGATGAAGCCGCCTTCATGGCTAAAGAACTTGAAGAAGATACTGAAAAGTGTCTAATGGCAGGAGAAGAGGATGAGGTAAACTCTCCAGAACCATTTAACTCTTCTTCAAACAGCACACAAGACACTATTTCAAGTGCAGACGAGAATCTGGATGTCGTGATCACCTATGAAAAATTACTAGACGAGCAGATTCAGATGAGTCTGCAGCGCAGCAAGACTCTTCAGGAGTTGGATGCCCTGAAAGTAGAAAATCAAAGACCTTCTCAGGAGAGTCAGGTTGCTACTGAGTCGGAAGGACTTGTTGTGAGACTAAGGGAGGAGATTAACTCTCTGATGATCAAGTCTCAGCAGCAAGAAGGTCTGATTTTAGTACTGACCATAGACTTGACTAAAAAAGATACTAAATTGAGTCTGCTAAAGTAGAAGTTCGCAGGACTTCAGACCGAGCACGAAACTCTGAAAAATAGTGATGATGAAGGGAGAAACCTGATGACAGAGCGGTACATGGGAGCTGAGAAAAAGCTTGAGGCAATGCTAGCCAACAACAAGTCTAAGCACTGCAAGGAAGGACTCGGGTTCAGCCACGAAGCCTCCACGTCTGCTTCCACACACTCAGAGAATTGGCTAACTAATAGGTTTGTTCAAGGGGAGACGATCAATGCTGAACCACTGAACCCCTCAGCAAAGAACTAGCAAAAGATGAAAGCACCTCATCCTATCTATCAGAAGTCGGACCAGAAGTTCAGCTCAAAATCACCCCAGCACAAGCAAGGGGGAATCAGCAGAGTAAAATGGGCTAATCAGTATGGACCACCACAACTGACACATCCAGCTCAGTATGGGTCATATTACTATGATCCTGTTGTCAGAAGGGGTCCTAAAGGTCAGAAGAAGAAAAAGGCCGTTCAAAAGACTAAAGTCAGCAGTCCACCAACTCATAAGATCAGGACTCCTGAACCTTTGAAGCCTCAGAAGTCAACTTCACCTAGCCCAACGGTGAAATACGTTGACAAAAGTGGAAAGAAATTGTCTGAGACTACAAGGGTCGTTAGACAGATTTGAGTTTTCAAAACTAATGCTTAAGGACCCAAAATAAAAAAATAAAGGGTACTTGAATATAATTATGTTTTGCAAGTGTATAGGGACCCATGGTATATGGACATCGGATGCTCAAGACACATGACGTACCAGAGGAGTCTACTGAAGGATTATATCATGGAAGAAGGACCCATAATCGAGTTTGGAGACAACGCAAAAGACTATACCAGAGGCTATGGAACTCTTAGCATTTGAACCACCACAGTTCCAAGAGTATCATATGTTTAAGGACTTCAACATAATCTTCTCTCTGTTAGTCAATTTTGTGATAACTCGAATAGAGTGATTTTTGACACTTGTTTCTGTGATGTTATTGATAAATCTACAAGGAAAACAGTGTTGTCAAGTTCACGCAAAAAGAACATATACATTGCCAACTGGAATTCAGCAGAACCTGAAGCACACTTGCTAGCGAAGAATGACAACATAACTGGGTGGCTCTGGCACAGAAGACTCAGCCATCTCAACTTCAAGACGCTAAACAAGCTTGCTAGAAACACTCTAGTAAGATGACTGCCGAATGAAGTGTTCAACAAAGACACTCAGTGTGAGGCATGCTTGAAGGGAAAGCAAACAAAGAAATAAAATCCACCAGTTCCATCACCTTCCACTGATGGAATCCTTCAAGCTCCTCCACATGGACTTATTCCGACCAGTCTCTCCTGTGACGATCAGAGGCAATTGATGACTACTCGCACTACACATGGGTTATATTTATTTTCAACAAGTCTGATGTCAAAACATAGTTGCCTATGCTTCTGAAAAAGCTCAGTGTCGAAAAGAACACCAAGATCAGAAAGATTCGTTCAGTCAGAGGAACTGAGTTCCTGAATGCTCAAAGAGTTCTGCGAAACAGAAGGGATATGGCATGAGACGTCTGCTGCACGCACGCTTCAACAAAATGGGATTGCTGAGAGGAAAAACAGAACACTCAAAGAAGCAAAGAAGAACCCCGCTCGTGCATTCGTGACTCCCATCAAAATTTTTGGGGCGTAAGCTACTAATACTGCATGTCATACTCAAAATAGATCTATACTGACAAAGCAACATCAGAAGACACCATATGAACTATGGAACGACAGGAAGCCTCTCATATCTCATTTTCATATTTTTAGGTGCTCGTGTTTTATCCACAATAATGGAAAGGACCAGTTCAAGACTTTTGATAGCAAGTCGATCAGGGAGTTTTCTTAGGATACTCTCGGGTCAGCAAAGCCTTCAGAGTTTTTAACTACCGAACCCTTTGCGTGGACGAAAGCCCTCATGTTGTTTTTAATGAGTTTGCTAGTGAGAACAGGAGCATAAACTCAAATTCAGAATCTGAGGACATCAGTAAGCAACTACGGGATCTAAGCTTAAAAGATAATGTTGAAAAGATCCAGCTTTCTTGGGATGATGATTCAGAAGAGGATAACGAAGTCAAGACTATCGAATCACAACCAACAAATGAACGTAGCTAAACCGATTGATTCTTCCCGAACAAAATCAATCCCAGGTAACTCAGGTCGATGAAGAAACCAATATGACAACTGAGACCTCTACTGAGAATAACAACTCAGGGGGAACTATCGATGTTCCCGAGCTAAAAGCCCCTGAACCTGGTGACTCAGTAGACCCAACTCTTGTCACTGAATTGCTTCAATCTCAGAATAGTATAACTGAAATGCTTAACTCTTGTACTATCTATGTTGAACTAATTTCAGATGAGGAGATAATACATCGTCGATCGTGGCTAGATGCTCACTCTTCAGATCTTATTATTAGAGATCCGTCAGCAAGTGTTAAGACAAGATCCAGATTATGTCAGGGAGAAAGCGCCTTATATTCCTGCTTCTTTTCTACTGAAGAACCTCAGTCAATTGAGGACGCGCCGAATGATGCTGATTGGATCACTGCCATGCAAGAGGAGCTGAATCAGTTCACTTGAAACGATGTCTAGGAGCTTGTTGACAGACCCCGACATCAACACGTGACCGGAACCAAATGGGTCTTCAAGAACAAGCGCGATGAAAACAATGTTATAGTAAGGAACAAAGCTAGACTCGTGGCAAAAGGCTACCGTCTGCCGAAGGAATCGATTTCGATGAAACGCTCGCTCCAGTTGCAAGATTGGAGGCAATTAGACTATTCCTTGCCTACGCAACACATCAACGCTTCAGAGTATATCAAATGGATGTGAAGTCAGCGTTCCTGAACGACGTTCTGAAAGAAGAAGTCTATGTGGAACAGCCTCCCAGCTTTCAACAGGTACATCGTGTGTATAGACTCGTAAAGGCTCAGACGGGTTAAAACAAGCACCTAGTGGCTTGGTATGATACCTTGTCTCGAGTTTCTTCTTCGTAAAGGTTTTCGTAAGGGCATAGTGGATCGCACTCTATTCAAAGATTCGTCTAGGCAACGATATCTTACTTGTGTAGATCTACGTAGATGACATTATCTTCGGTTCAAAGAATGTCATCACGTGTCGCCAGCTTCGAGAAAATGATGAAGGACAAATTCGAGATATCAATGATGGACGAGATGAACTATTTTCTTAGATTTCAAGTCAAACAATCAGAAAATGGAACGTTCATCAATCAAGGCAAATACACTCGAGAACTCATCAAAAAGTTCGGGTGTACATCCGACAAACCCGTAAAGATACTGATTAACACGAATATGAAAATAGGTCTTGACAAAGAGGGAGTATCGTAGACCATACTGAATTTCGTGCAGTTATTGGTTCTCTATTCTATCTCACTACTACTAGACATGACATAACTTATGTTGTAGGTGTCTGCGCTCTATTTCAGGCGAATCCTAAGCAGAGCCATATGGACTCAGCAAAGAAGATTCTCCGCTATCTCGTAGGAACACCCGCCACGGGTTTATGGTATCCAAAGATATGATAATATTGAACTAATCAGGTTATTCTAATGCCGACTACGCAGTTGTAGGATCGGGCCGAAAATCAACTTCGGGGAACTTGTCGGCTCCTCGGCAAAGCAAGCTCATTTCATGGTTCTACAAGAAATAGCATTCAGTAGCAACGTCAACTACTGAAGCTGAATACATGGCTGCCGGAAGTTGCTGCACCCAAATCCTTTGGCTGAGACAACAGCTACGAGAGTATGATGTCACTCAGAATGAAGTGCCGATCTTTTGCGACAGCTCCAGTGCCATTGCAATCAGTCAGAACCCCATTCTCTATACTAGATGCATGCACGTAGACATCAGACACCACTTCATTCGCGACCATATCGAAAAGAAGGATATCAGAATGGAAAAGATCCATACTCACCGTCAAAGGGGTGATATACCGACCAAAACCTCTAGCCGAAACCAGATTCCGAGAACTTTCAGTAGAGCTAGGTCTGCTGGACCCTACTGACTCAAGTCAGTAAGTGGATTCAGGAGAGATAAGCATTCAGCAAGGGAAATGCCTACTCTCGCATCGGACTCATTCAAGATACGTAGATTCGTAATCCAACTACACGTGTGTTGGGTTATGAGCCAGTAGTTGATTTAATCATCACTTAGAGGGTATTATGTATGATCTTCAATAGTTCTTGTATTAAAACTTGCTTATTTTTCGGTAATGGGGGAAATCATAGTGATTTATTGCTGTGGAATTGAAGATCCCAAAACTTGTCTTGTACCCTTAGTGTAGTGTCTTTCGGACTAGATGATGTAATAGGCTAGACTTTTCTTATTTTTGTTATTTGTTTTTGTCTAAGTCCTATAAGGAGTATTTGTTGGTCTGAACTTCAGTAGGAAGTTAAATTCCAGAACCCCACGTCATTAGTATATAAGAGCTCGTGTTCTTAGGTCTCCACCGACCCTCGCAGAAGATCTTTCATCGCCGACCCCCCAAAAAAGAACACGAGGACGGGAGCTTAGTACCTTGAGTCCGACCCTCATCGCGAAGATCTTTCATGAGCGACCCCAAAAAGAAAAAAGAGCTAGTACCTTCGTGAGTCATCACCAACTACACCCAACAGAAGATCTAGTTATCACCGACTCGGACGAAGAAGACAGTTGATCGTGTCAGATCTACTATATCCGACAGGAAACGACCCGACTTTTAATATCATTCGAAAGTCAGCAGAAGATCATACGAGGATGAGTGAGAGTCAACTCAGATGAAGACTGGTGTCTGACAACTCTCACCTACCACAAACCTCGACCAATGAGAAGCGGTCTAAGCCTTACCTTCTCTGACCAACTAAAGTTTCTCTCATGCACAGTGACCAACTACTCTGCGACACTATTTTGAACTTATGGTCGTTTTCCTTGGACGTTTGTGACACGTGGCATCGTCTTCTCCAACGGACAAATGCCTAGGTCACGACTATAAATAGAGAAGCTTTTCCAAGCTCAACGCACGGGATATCAAATGGATTACATGCTCAAGCATTCAAAACTCTCTAGCGCATTCAAGAAGATCCAGCAAAGAACTTGCCCAGCTGAATATCTTTAGTTCTTCTGTCTATAGTTTTTCTATAGATCCCTCTTCTCTATCTAAGCTCCACTGTTATATCCATAGCTTAGAATCTTCGAAGGAGTTCACTTTTTGTGATTGTTCTTATTGTAAGAACTCCTTCATAGTTGGAGAAAATCCCCTCCCCTTCAAACTTCGGTTTGGATTGTAAAGTCGCTAAGGACTATAACTTAGAAGCGGTCCGTCCCAAGGCACGACATACCTTGGCCGAGGCTTGCTCAGATTAATCAACAAGACCTCCTGTTCAGCAGGACCGTGGACGTAGGATCTTGCGTATCCGAATCACGTTAAAAATCGCTTGTGTTATTTACTGTGTTATTGCATCGTTCTCAAATCATTTTACAAACTCATACTTTGCATAAAACGTATTTAAAAAGTGCATAAGCTCCACTGTTATATCCATAGCTTAGAATCTTCGAAGGAGTTCACTTTTTGTGATTGTTCTTATTGTAAGAACTCCTTCATAGTTGGAGAAAATCCCCTCCCCTTCAAACTTCGGTTTGGATTGTAAACTCGCTAAGGACTATAACTTAGAAGGGTTTGTCCAGTGCACAGATACCTTGCTGAGGCTTGCTCAGATTAATCAACAAGACCTCCTGTTCAGCAGGACCGTGGACGTAGGATCTTGCGTATCCGAATCACGTTAAAAATCGCTTGTGTTATTTACTGTGTTATTGCATCGTTCTCAAATCATTTTACAAACTCATACTTTGCATAAAACGTATTTAAAAAGTGCACTAGCCAAAACTGTTTTGGTTTGCGAAAAACACGTTTTCAAATCGAGACGAAGTCTATCGAGCCCTACACTTATCCGCACTAACTCTCCGCTTGAGGATTTAATACTGACAAAAGTCAGTAGAAGAAACTTAGTAGTTGAGTCACTCTGACCCTGCGATCAGAAGGTTACTATTTGGCACTGTTCATCAGTCACAACCTACAACTCAGCTGTCCTTCGCGTTTGAGAAAAGAAACTTGTACTCAGGTGTATTCATCCCCCCTCTACACCTGATACTCGTCTCCGGACCAACAACATGGTATCAGCTGACTACAATGTTCAGCTGACAGGTTTGCATATCTCTTTCAGTAGTCAACCCAGTAATTAATGTTGTTATGATAGTTGCTCAGCATCGTATTCAATGCCTTAAAGAATGTCATTTATTAAAAACGGTTTCATTAAATACACGACATTCTATGCTACATATGCTGAACTCTGCTTTGCATTAAATGCATGTCATATCAACTTACTCATATAGGCTATTTACAATTGGATTTGACTTATGCGGCATGTTTACTCATTACTTTTTATATTATTAAATCTTGACCGTCAATTGATAAAAGTGGGATTAAACCCTAACCGTCGATCTTCAAACGTTCCATCTTCAAAACATATATATCGACGTATATATCCAAAAACCCGCCATTTACACTCTGCATAAACCTTGATCTCTATGAAAATCCTAAGCTTTCAGCCTTTCATCTGCTATTTTTGCATATTTTCAGAGATTTTCTACGGTAAACATTACATTTTATAACACTCGTACTAACTTACTCTATTTTCAAGTGCTAATATTTGATTTTGTAGATTAAGTCATGGAGAAAATCAGCGTTATAGTTCCTGTGAACATGGTGGAGATCCTTGAGAAGGATCGTGTCTGGTGTGAGCCCATTATGGAGTTCGACTCCATGCTGGACGACGTGTTTGATGCTCTCAGAGCATTTGAGCTGGAACGCTTCTTGTCGAAGAAGCTATCGTCCTTCCTCCCGCGTCAGATTGTTGAATTCTACCTCAACATGGAGGAGGTAGATGGAGACGTATTTGGATCCTTCACTGTTCATCTCGTTTCTGACCCAAGGAAAGCATATCCTGGAGTCAGACGGATGTCAGTAAGGGAAGCGTTGGAGAGGAGTTTCCAATTGCCCAGTAGTGGCATGAATCCTTTCGGATACAAGGATGACCTCCTTGATGAGTATCTAACAAAATTCTATGGGGAGCCGACCACTTTCAGAGCCGCATTTCCAAAGAACAACATGCTCCCACAGTTTAGGGCCTTGACGTATGTAGTTACGCAGATATTGACCAGCCAGGCCGGTTCCTTCGATCAAGTGTCCAAGCCGAAGCCGCAAATGATGATGGCCATTCATGACGAGGCCAAGATCAACTCGGGATGTAATTCTTCCCCGAAGGAGTTTCAGACATAATCAGCAAAATTTGATCGATCTACTGGGCGTCTGAGTGCTAAGGGCAAGATACTCTATGGGATGAAGCTGACAGCTATGATCAAGTATTTCTGTGGAGATGATCATATTACATACGCTGACAAAGCCTACTTCAATCCTATGAAGATTAGATTCCACAGCTACGCCAGTGCGCTTCAGCAGATTGGTGCGGGTGCAGCTGAAGAGGGTAAGGGGAAGAGGAAAGCCCCTACTCCAGTTAAGAAGGGTGCTACCCTTTAGAAGAAGCAGAAGAAGGCTTCTGAGACAGCTGTGGTAGTAGCCCAGAGCGCTTTCAGACTGAGAGATGAGTCTAATTCTGCTGAGAAGACAGTCTTAGTAGAAAAGGCTGCTTCAAAGAGAAAGGCAGCCTCCTCAGCAGAAAAAGAGGACAACAGGGGACTGCTCCTGAAGTTACAACTCCTACGTCCAGGTCTCCACTGGACGTACCTCCTATCGCCAGCCTTCCCTTTCGCCGAGAAGCCGTAGTCTCCCATTGATGTAGATGAGATGGAGACTAGCACTGAAGTCGAGACTATTGGGTTTGAGATTAATTTGCTTCAGGAAAGAGCAACCCAAGAGATCTCTGAATCTATTCCTAAAATCACAAGTCACTCTGACTTGGTGGATTTAGCCTACAGGGCTAGACTTCAGATGTTGTTCAGGTTCAAGGACTGGATCACTCTCGAGCGTCTGATCCGATTCAAGTCCTCAAAACTACTGAACTCCGACGAGCTTCAGATTCACCAGCAGATAGGCTACTCAGAGCCAGCTGACGTATGCTCGATCGAAGATCTTAGGGCGGCAATGCTGGCTCTACTTGAAGATAGGAATCCTTCAGCAACCGTCCCTACCGAGGGTTCCTCTGATCCCGATGATCAGAACCCACCCAGTGATGCAGGCCCTGAGAAGCCTGCTGAGGGTTCTCAATAGGAGGAGGGAGCTCAACCCTCAGCTGATCGACCCATCGCCTCTCTTCCTCCCCGGCTCGGCGGCCACAGGAACCTCCCACGACTCGCACCCGTGACAACTTTTGTTGAGGTCTACTTATGAGGTTTCCCCGTCGCAAAACACCGTAAGTCAAAATCAGTAGCCAAGACGCTCAGGACGCAAGGGACACAGAATCGTCTCCTTGCAAGGAACATCCATAAAGTCTGGAAGAAGGCTACGACAGCTCAGTGCGAGGAACTCAGGGCACTGAAGACTTCAGTTCAAAATGCTCATGTCCCTGATTTCTCTTCTATCCTCAAGGATGCTTTAGCCGCACAGAAAGCTGATTTTGATATTCAGCAAGTGTCCATTCAAGCATCAGTGACTGCTGCCCATACTTCTCTTCTTGAATCATTCAAGGCAAAGCACGATCCGATCATCCGACCATAATCTCCACACTTACTCGTGCTCATGAACTCGTGGATCTCTAATCTTCAGAAGGAGTGTGAGGAGAAAATGGATGCTAAGCTGAAGGAAATCCGAGAACTTGTAAACTCCTCTCACCACAAGTATGGTGCAGATCTCATTACTGAGAGGAATGATCTACACGAAAAGTTCGAAGGTCTTCAAAAAACTTTGGACAAGCTCAATTCTGCCTATCAAGCGTTGAATTCCAAAGTTATCTCACTTGCCACCCCTGGCGTATCCGATCCCACTGCCCTGATTCCACTGACTGAGGGGGAAGAGATGATTGAGACGGATATGGCCCAGGGTGTCTCAGGCATAGGAGATGTAGGTGCTGAGACTGGCCCAAGTGGCTCAGGACCCAAAGAGGCAGGAACAGGCACTTCTGATTCTCAGAAGCATATTAAAGAAGTCGCTGAATTCCTGGAGGGGGACTCAGAAGATGAAGAAGAGCCTCCTCTGCCTCTACCTGTATCTGGAAAGGGAAAGAAAATTCTGAAGGTTCCTACACCTCGCAAATCCCTAAAAAGATACATCAGTCCAGCTGAACAAGCTCAGATTGAAGCTGACGAGAAGTTAGCAAGAGAGCTGGCTGAGGCTGAGACAACAAATAAGCCGAAGAAGGCTCCCACTAAGGCCAGAACTAAGGTTCCTGCTAGAAAACCAACTAAGAGGTCTGCTGTCAGAAAGCTTACCCTCAGTGATGAAGCTGATAAGGAAAAAGAGAAAGAAAGGGAAGCTGAAAAGAATAAAGCTACTGAATCTCAGCAGCAAGGACAGAAAAAGAGAGTTGAGCCGACGATTGATGAGATGATTAACTTCAGCATAATTGCTCTGGACAAAAGAGTCGAATATCATCAGCTTGAAGAATACAGAAGGCAAGAAGCTCTAGCAAAAGAGAAAGCTGCTGAAGAAGCTAGAGAAGCTGAAAGGCTGAAGTCAAGACCTCCTCCACCGAAGGACAGGGACATTACATCTTCTTCAAAGTCAAGACCTCCTCCACCGAAGGACAGGGACATTACATCTTCTTCAAAGTTCAGGAGAGGTCGCAGACCCAATGATCAGAAGATGCATAGGTGGCCTCGAGTTAACAAATGGATGCCCTGGGAGAAGACTCATCTTTGGGAAACTCTCAAAGCTGAATTCATCAAACGCTACTACGTCTGGCAGTTTTGGACTGGCACTTCAAAGAACGATGCCTTTGCTGATTGGCTTTATAAGTGTGATATGGAGATCTACAAAATAGTCGAGAAAGCCATTGAAGATAATGTTAATGTTCAAACCCCGGCTTTCGGGACTCGCCCCCACCTCGTAAAACTAGACAAGTCTCTATACACTAGAGTAATAGAAGGCAAAGTCAAGAATGCAGCCATAGCTCTCGAGCTTGATTCTAATGATCCAGAATACGTTCCGAAGATTCAGGAGCTGCGAAGAGATACTTTCAAGCTATATGGACTCCCTCTGCCCGAAGACAAATCGAAGGATTTTAAGCCAAGGATTCAGCGCTCCAGGAGATAGTCTTGATAGGTCTCTGTTTTGTTTTGCTTAGTGTAGCAAGTGATGTATCTGTACTGAATATTTCATATATATATATATATATATATATATATATATATATATATATATATATACATCAACTGTTACTTGGCCTGACAATCTCTTATTGTCTCCATGGCCTACTTTGTCTTACTTTAACACTCAGAATTACCCTAAGTGATTACTGACTCACATACTCACTGCTTATCTGTGTTTGTCCGTTTTTGCTCAGTTTGATTGATGTCTAGGAGGAAATTATGTTGGGAGAATTTTTTTTAATGAGATAATTCTGTAAACTCCCAACGGTCCTCAGTAGATTAGAAACTAGAAAGTGCAACTCCACTGATTCTTCTTATAACATTTGTAAGGAGTTTGTACTTGATAGTTTATAATGTTAGCTGATAGTGATAGGTTTTGGCATCATCAAATAGGGGAAAATTGTTGGGAGATGATTCAGTAGTAAATGTTCAGAAGATTTGGCTAATCCCAAAACCCTATATTGATTGGTGAACCATTCTTTTGTATTTGTAACGCCTTGGTCTCCGAGAGTTTCGCACTCGGTAGACTTGCCTTGAGCATGGTCCCTGTGCTCGAAGTTTTATCTCGCCGAACCTCGCAGAATGACCGCCTCGCACCATGGAATGAAGATTCAAGTAGTGCTTGGACTCAGCAGGAGCAAAGATACCGAAATGTGTTCGGGAGTCGGCAGAACCGGACTAAGCAGAGGAGCAATATCGAACTCGTAGTCGACCTTCGTAGAGTTGAACTCAGCAGGAGTATACTACTGAATCCCTTGTCGACTCAAAGAACGGCCTAACAGTTTCCTTAACTGTCAGTGGTCTTCAAAGCATAAATCAGTAGAGTTGTCCGATGTCGAACACATCAGAGAAGTTAGCTTCAGTATTTGCCTTGAAGTCTGAATGTCTCAACAACTTTCTACACCTCGACCAATGACAAGCAGCCACCTGTCAAAGTACTGGTAAAAGCTGCAAGTCAACCACTTTCCTGAAAAAGATGGTGGACTCTGCATGATTTCAAAAGAGCCGTTAGCTACCCAAATAGAGTGACACGTGGACAGTTCGTCTCCAACGGATCTATCCATAGCTCACTTCTATAAATAGAGGGAAAATCAAATCGTTGAACACACGAGAAATATACAACATATACGAGACAAGAACAGAGCATTGAACAAACAAGAACTCAAGCTTTCCGCGATGAACTGCAGAGAAAACAACCAACCGCGAAAAACCCTCATACTGCTCTAGGGAACCCAAGCTTTCATAGAATCAAAGCCTCTAGCATCCAAGTGAAAGAACACGAACCCAGAGAGATTATTCCTCACTGTTCTTCACTCTAGAAGCCCTTTCTTGTTCCCTTTCCCTCTAACCTAAGCTCAACTGAACTTATCAATAGCTTAGAACCGAAGGAGTTCATCTCTTGAACTGTTCTTGTTGTTAAGAACTCCTTCATTGTTGGAGAATCGTTCAAACATATTATTGTTTGACTTTGTAAACTGAGACTTGCTCAGTATAATCACAATGTTGTGTTTGTCCTGTGTACAAACCGACTGAGACTAACTCAGTATAATAAAATAGCCTCCTGCCTTTTTCAGGATAGTGGACGTAGGATTTTGGATATCTGAACCACTTTAAAAGTCGCTGTGTCATTTACTGTTGCATTGATTTACTGTTCATTCAGAAAACTATTTACAAAATCATTCAACAGAGTTTAGTAAAAAGCTTAACTGAGTGCACTAATCTACTGAAACAGTTTTAATTAATAATGTTTTCAAACCAAACTGAATCGGGTCTACACAATTCCTCACGCTACTGAACTTCTACTGAACGGTACCGAATCTCGACATCGGCCGCCCAGCGCACCTCGCATAGTCGATCACTATGTCCACGCGATCTAGAACAACTTGTCCGGGCTCATCGAATCCATTCAAGAGACAATCTCCGTAATCGATCGTTCGCGTTCAAATTTGAGAAAAAGGTTTTCAAGTGTATTCACCCCCCCCCCCCCGCCTCTACACCTGAACGTTTGACTCGGGACCAACATCAATCTTATCCAATGTTCTGCAAATATCTCATCTAGATCTCTGTGCGACGATGGCGGTAGAGTCCAACTTGACCTTACTTCTATCATGACCTCTATGTAAAAATAACAAAATATTTACTTAGACAACATGATAAAAACTAGGTCATAACATATTTCTTTAGATAAATAGTTGATCTCACCACTAGCAAATTTATTTAGCATTTGCATTTCAATTTTATTTGTTTAGAAAATTTCTTATGTTTACTTGTTGTTGCAAGTTTGGACTGTTAGTTTGTGCTCTTGTTGCATACTAATTATTGTCCTCCTGATTGCGTTTGTGCAGAACCTTTACAACTTGTTTCAAGAAAAACGTGGGTTTTTCCAGTTTGCCATTAACATAATATTGCATGATCTTGAGGAAATACAAAAGTTTCTTAATGATGCAGTTAATTCAAGGTAAGTAACTTGTATTTCTTCTACCTACCTATATCTTAGGACATTCACCTTCCAGTTGTGTTAAAGTAAGGGTCTAGATAGAGCATACAAGTCATCCTACACCTATAAAAATTAATTGATCCCTTATCAATTATTACTGTGATTTTTTTTCTTTCTCATGTTGTTTACTTTGTACTTTCCTACTCCGAGGAGCTAATCATCAAAAATTGAAGAAAATGCTACATATGAACCTTCAAAAAGGTCGAATAACTGGCTCAAATTGAAAAAAGATTATATGAAAACGTAAGGCCGGTATCAATCCACCATCCTATCTTGCGAATGTCGGGAACATGCATCACGTTTTGGAGAGTCAAATTCAATCCTGACGTCATCTTGAGTACAACTTTTCCAATTCCATAGACCTTGGAAGTAGAGGAATTTTCCATGTATATCATTTTCTCCTCCTTGACAACTTCATAAGTTGAAAACATTGATTTATCCACACATACGTGCTTGGTAGCGCCGATATCAATCCACCATCCTATCGGATTACTGACCATGTTTACTTCATCTACGACCGTAGATAGGTCGAGTTCAGACATGTTGACGGGCACGTAATTTTCTTCCGCCATATTTGCTTGTGGACGACCTTTGTATTCCTTCTTTGGCATGCGGCAATCCTTTGCCATGTGGCCAGTTTTTCCACAGTTGTATCAATTCCCTTTTGTTGGGAGCTGATTCAGCCTTCTCACAATCAGTTGAGACATAACTCAGTAGCCCTGTGCTCTGAATATTTACGGAAGATTTGAAGATCCCAAAACCCTATCTTGGCTGATGAACCATTCAGTTGTAACCTGTTTTGTTCTGTCTCTGAGGTTTCAGACTCAGTAGACACTCTTCATCCGGTTCGAGCGCCGCAGATTACCTACCTCAAGCATTTAGATGTAGAAGACTCGGTAATATCGGACTCAAGCAGAGCAAAGATATCGAAAGGAGTCGCATGAGAACTGAACTCAGCATGAGTAGTTTACTGAACTCATAGTTGATCTTCAGTAGATGCGACTCAGCAGGAGCATGCTAATGAATAGAGATCAGACTCAGCAACGGCTGGACAGTCTTCTGACTGTCAGGATTCTCTAAAGTCAAATCAGCAGAGTCAATACGAGGAAGAGATAAGTCAGCTTCAGAACTCCTTGAAGTCTGTTCTGTCTCACCTACTTTCCTGAACCTCGACCAATGACAAGTAGCCAGTTGTCCATATTCTGATTAAAGCTGCAAGTCAACAACTTTCTAGAAATGGAGGGAAAGGACACTGCAACCATACTTCGAAAGAGCCGTTAGCTACCCAAAAGAGAGAGACACAAGGATCGTCGTCTCCAACGGATCTATCCTTGCCTCTACTCTATAAATAGAGGGATATAATTCAAATTTAAGCTCACGAGTGAACCAACGATATACAAGCGAACTGCAAACACAGAGCATTTAAAGAGCAACTCACAAACGTCTTAAGTCTTCCGCAAGTAGTTCGAAGAAGTAATATCCGGCGAAAGACGACATACCTGCTCATAGGGAACCAAGCTGAACCAAAATTATATAGCCTCTAGTATCCAAGCCACTGAACACGAACCCAAGTCTATACTTAGCCGTTCGTCGCTCTAGAAGCCACTTTCTCGTTCCCTATCCCTCTAACCTAGGCTCAGCTGACCATATCTATAGCTTAGATGAAGGAGTTCATATCTGAACTGATCCTTATTGTAAATGACTCCTTCATAGTTGGAGAGTTTTTCAAACACTTAGTTTGATACCTTGTAAACTAAGACTTGCTCAGTATAAATCTCAAGACCAGTGTTTGTCCATTGTACAAACCAACTGAGACTTTCTCAGTATAATACATAGCCTCCTGATCTTTCGGGACAATGGACGTAAGATTGTTGGATCCGAACCACTTTATAAATTGCATGTGTTTTGTGTTCGTTATTTACTATTGCATTAATCACTGTGCATACTGAAAATATCTTTCAAATCATTCAACTGAGTTTCAGCAAGCTTAATTGACTGCACTAACATACTGAAACTGTTTTATTAAAAACATTTTCTTAACTCAACTGAATTTGGGCCTACACATTTCTGCACTACTGAACGGTACTGAATTCTGACTCTAGTCAGCTAGCAGGCCTCAGTAAAGTCAGTCACTCTGCCACGCGATTCAGAACAACTTATTTGGTCTGCTGAATTTGTTCAGTACGGCACTCTCTTGAAAAGGACTGTATTCACTCTCCTCTACACCTGAACGTTTACTCTCGGGACCAACAATTGGTATCAGAGCAGGAGTTCTCTAAGACTCTTGTTATTCTGAAACTGGTCTACTTGAACGGATTCGGTAAACGTTTTCACTGCATATCATCCTTCATTCATATCATTATTCACTATGTCTGATATGTCAGGAATCAGGATGGTACCCATGTTCTCAGGAGAGAACTATGGAGTATGGTTGGTCAGAATGGAGGCACATCTGACCTCCCTCCACGACAGCATTGACGAGGTTCTGAGAGGACGGACCTATCGTTCCAATGGTTGATAGCGTCGTAGCTCAGGACCCAGCACAAGGAGGAGGAATGGTTACCGGGAAGAAGATCCCCAAAGATAGAAGACTCTTCACCCGTGAGGAGAAGAAGCTTCACAACTTAGACCAAGTCGCCAGAAACACCATACTGACCACTCTGAGCGATTCCTATCTCGGAAGAGTTCAGGACTGCAAGTCCGCGAAGGAACTCTGGGATGCTCTAGCGCTACTGAGTCGGGGGACTCAGAAGATCAAAGCGAACAAACTCGCGCTGGAACTTCAGAAGCTGGAGAGACTGTCTCTCATGCCTGGTGACTCCATTAAAGATCTCAACGTCAGATTCACGGATCTGATGAACTCTATCAACGGGTTGGGAAAGACGTTCTCCAACCGAGAGATGAATCTCAAAATTTTGAGGGCACCGCTGCACGGTCACCTGGACTCCCTTTGCTACCTTATTGCGTCATTCTGATTTAGATATTGTTACTCCTGACCATATCTTTTCAGAGCTTAAAGCTGAGGAGTTCGAGTTTGGCCTACCTCAAAGGAAGCAGCGAGCTGAAGCTGACACCCAAGGCGACCATGCCTTTAAAGCATCAAAGACAAAGCAGCCTCCGGGCGTCTAGCAAGGCTGAACCTTCACTTAGCGATCTACAAGAAGGAAATCTGGCAAAGAAGTACGCGCTGCTTGCCGTGAAGTATCAGAAAGAGAAGGAGAGGAACAGGAAGCTCTCAAGAGTCGTCAGAGACTCCAAAGGTAAGACTGAATATACACCTAAGCGCGCTCCTGACTCACATACTTCTGAATGCAGGAAATAGGAGGACTCAGCTCAGTCGAAAGACAGCTAAAGCAAAGAAGAAAGAGTTACAACCTGCTATAACTGCAAGAAGCTAGGGCACTATCAGTATGACTGTCCTAAGCTCAGCACTGCTGAAAGAGCAGCACGCAAAGCTCGAAGGGAGAAGTTCATAAGAAGCAACAAGCATATATTACCGGTGAACACTCAGACGACTCAGATGAAGTAGACACCATCATGGATTCATCAGACGATGAAGCGGCATTCATGGCCGTAGAACTTGAAGTTGAAGAAGATGTTGAAAAGTGTCTCATGGCTGGAGAAGAGGATGAGGTAAACTCTCACGCTCCATTTAACTCCTCTTCACACTACACACACGATACTATTTCAGGTGTAGATGAGAATCTGGACGTCGCGATTGCATATGAAGAACTACTCGACGAGCCAATTCCGATGAGGCTTGCAGCTCAGTAAGACTCTTCAGGAGTTGGATACCCTGAAAGTGGAAAATCAGAGACTTTCTCAGGAGAGTCAGGTTGCTACTGAGTCAGAAGGAGTTGTGTTGAGACTCAGGGAGGAGATAAACTCTCTGATGGCCAAGTCTCAGCATCAAGAAGATCAAATCTCAGTACTGACCAATGACTTGACTCAGAAAGATACTGAAGTAAGTCTGCTGAAGCAAGAGTTGTCAGGACTTCAGACTGAGCATGAATTGATGAAGAAGAGTGATGATGTCTGGAGGAACCTGATGACAGAGCGGTACATGGGCACTAAAAAGAAGCTTGAGGCGATGCTAGCAAGCAACAAGCCTAAGCATTGCAAGGAGGGACTTGGATTCAGCCATGGAGCCTCCTCATCTGCCCCCGTACACTCAGAAAACCGGCTAGCTGATAGATTTGTTCAAGGGGAGACCATCAATGCAGAGATTCTGAACCCCCTAGCCAAGAACAAACAAAAGATGAACCCCCCTCATCCCAGCTATCAGCATTCTGACAAAAAGATCAGTACCAAATCACCCCAGTTCAGTCAAGGGGGAACAAGCAAAGAAAAGTTGGTTGATCAGGATGGACCTCCACAACTGACACATCCAGCTCAGTATGGGTCATATTACTATAATCCCATAGTTAGGAGAGGAACTAAAAGTCAGAAGAAGAAAAAGAAAGTTGTACAGAAGGCAAAGGTCAGCAGTCCTCCTACTCAGAAGATCAGGACTCCTGAACCTGTAAAGCCTCAGAAGTCAGCGTCGACCAGTCCAGTGGTCAAAAATGTTGATCAAAGTGGGTAGAAACTGTCTGAGATCACCAGGGTCGTAAGACAGATCTGGGTTTCCAAAACTAACATCTAAGGGCCCAAAATAAAAAATAAAGGGTACTTAAATATAATTATGTTTTGCAGGTGCACAAGGATCCTTGGTATGTGGACAGCGGATGCTCAAGGTATGTGGACCTTTTGAAGAATTATACTACTGAAGAAGGACCCCGAATCGAGTTTGGAGATAACGCAAAAGGCTATACCAGAGGCTATGGAACACTCAGCATTGGAACTGCAATAGTTCCAAGAGTATCATATGTTGAAGGATTTCAGCATAATCTTCTCTCTGTTAGTCAATTTTGTGATAACTCGAATAGAGTGATTTTTTACATTGGTTTCTGTGATGTCATTGATAAATGTATAGGGAAAATAGTATTGTCAGGTTCCCGTAAAAAGAATATCTATTTAGCTGACTGGAACTCAGCTGAACCTGAAGCTTTTTGTTGGCAAAGAACGACAACGTAACGAGGTGGCTCGGCACGTAAGACTCGAGCCATCTCAACTTCAAGACACTCAACAAATTAGCTTGAAACACTCTAGCAAAGAGGACTCGCCGAATGAAGTATTCCCGCAAAGACACTCAGTGTGAAGCATGTCTGAAGGGAAAGCAAACAAGGAATCAAAATCCTCCTATTCCATCTCCTTCCACTGATGGAATCCTTCAGCTGCTACATATGGATTTGTTCGGTCCAGTCTCTCTGGTGACGATCAGAGGCAAGAAGTATGCTTTAGTGGTCATTGATGACTACTCGGCCTACACATGGGTCATATTCATTGCCAACAAGTCTGACGTCAAAACAAAGTTACCAACGCTTCTAAAAAAGCTCAGTGTCGAAAAGAACACCAAGATCATCAAGATACGTTCAGACAGAGGAACTGAGTTCCTGAATTCTATGGTGGAGGAGTTCTGCAAAGCAGAAGGCATAGAGCATGTGACGTCTGCTGCGCGCACACCTCAACAAAATGGGGTTGCTGAAAGGAAGAATAGAACACTCAAAGAAGCAGCAAGAACCCTGCTCGCAGACTCAGGACTCCTAACCAAATTCTGGGCAGAAGCTACTTATACTGCATGTTATACTTAGAACGCATCTCTACCGACAAAGCAAAGATAAGAAGACACCATATGAACTATGGAACGGAAGGAAGCCTTCTTTATCTTATTTCCATATTTTTGGGTGTTCGTGCTTTATCCACAATAATGGGAAGGATCAGTTGAAGACTTTTGATAGCAAGTCAGACCAGGGAGTCTTCTTAGGATACTCCCAGGTCAGCAAAGCCTTCAGAGTCTTTAACTATCGGACCCTTTGCGTGGAGGAAAGCCCTCATGTTGTTTTTAATGAATTTGCTACTGAAGACAGGAGCAGGAACTCTAAACCTGAATCTGAGAACATCAATAAGCAGCTACAGGATCTGAGCTTAAAAGATAAAGTTGAAAAGATCCAGCTATGTTGGGATGATGATTCAGATGAAGAAACTGAAGACAAGTCTACTGAATCTCAGCCAGTAGCAAAAGTAGCTGAACAGATTGACTCTACTAGACAGAGTCAATATCAGGTAACTCAAGTCGATGAAGAAACCCAAGTGGTAACTGAGACCTCTACTGAGGATAATGATTCAGGGGGAACAAATGATGTTCCTGAGCTAAATGCCCCTGAACCTGGTAACTCAGTAGATCATACTCTTGTAACTGAATTGCTTCACTCTCAGAATAGTACGACTGAAATGCCTAACTCACCTACTATCTGTGTTGAACAAATTTCAGATGAAGAGTTGAAACATCGTAGATCGTGGCTGGACGCTCACACCGCTGATTTAATTATTGGAGATCCTTCAGCAAGCGTAAATACGAGATCCAGATTCTATCAGGGAGAAAGTGCTTTATATTCCTGCTTCTTGTCTACTGAAGAACCTCAGTCAGTTGAGGATGTACTTAAGGACGCTGATTGGATCATAGCCATGTAGGAGGAGCTGAATCAGTTCGCGAGAAACGAAGTTTGGGAGCTTGTTGACAGACCCCAGCATCAACATGTGATTGCAATTAAATGGGTCTTCAAGAACAAGCGAGATGAAAACAATGTTATAGTAAGGAACAAGGTAAGACTCGTGGCAAAAGGCTACTGTCAAGTTGAAGGGATAGATTTCGACGAAACGTTCGCTCCAGTTGCAAGATTGGAGGCAATCAGACTATTCCTAGCCTACGCAACACATCAGAGGTTTAGAGTTTATAAAATGGATGTGAAGTCTGCGTTCCTGAACGGCGTACTGAAAGATGAAGTCTATGTAGAATAGCCTCCCGGCTTTCAGCAGGGACATCAGGTTTATAGACTCAGAAAGGCTCTGTATGGGTTAAAACAAGCACCCAGGGCTTGGTACGATACCCTATCTGAGTTTCTTATTCAGAAAGGTTTTCAGAAAGGCACAGTCGACCGCACATTATTCAGCATTCGACTGGAAGACGACATTTTACTTGTGCAGATCTACGTAGATGACATAATATTCGGTTCGAAGAACGTCATCATGTGTCAGCAGTTTGAGAAGATGATGAAGGATAAGTTCGAGATGTCAATGATGGGAAGATGAACTATTTCCTCGGGTTTCAAGTCAAACAATCTGAAAAGGGAACATTCATCAATCAAGGTAAATACACTCGAGACCTCATCAAGAAATTCGGTTGTACATCCGGCAAACCAATCAAGATCTCGATGATCACGAACATGAAAATCGATCTTGATAAAGAGGGAGTATCAGTAGACCAAACTGAATTTCGTACTATTATTGGTTCTTTATTATATTTAACAGCTACTCGACCTGACATAACTTATGTTGTAGGTGTCTGCGCTCGATTTCGGGGCGAATCCTAAGCGAGTCACATGGACTCAAAGAAAGAAGATTATCCGCTATCTTAGAGGAACACCTGACATGGGTTTATGGTATCCAGCTGATGATACTATTGAACTAACTGGTTATCCTGATGTTGACTATGCAGGATGTAGAATTGACCGAAAGTCAACTTCTAGAACGTGTCAGTTCCTTGGCAGTAAGCTGATTTCATGGTTTTCAAAGAAACAACATTCAGTAGCGACGTCAACTACTGAAGCTGAATATCTAGCTACCGGAAGTTGCTGCGCCCAAATCCTTTGGCTGAGACAGCAGCTACGCGACTATGATGTTATTCAGAATGAAGTGTCGATCTTCTGCGACAGTACCAGTGCAATTGCAATCACTCAGAATCATGTACTTCATATGAGATGCAAGCACGTGGACATCAGACACCACTTCATTCGTGATCATGTCGAAAAGAAAGATATCAGGATGGAAAAGATCCATACCGACCACCAAAAGGGCGATATATCTTGACCAAGCCTCTAGCCGAAGCCGATTAAGAGAACTTTCGGTAGAGCTAGGTCTGCTGGACCCTACCGACCCCGGCCAAGTAAGTGGATTCAGGAGAGGAGCATTCAAGCAAGGGGGGGAATGTTCACTCTCGCATCGAGTAAATTCGATACGTAGAGACTCAAGCAACCATCTACACGAGGTATCACTGACTACGATGTTCAGCTGACAGGTTTGCATATCTCTACTCAGTAGCCAATGAAATATTCTGTGCATTTATGACTCAGATTCAGCTTCGTATTCTATGCCTTAGAAGATGTCATTTAATATAACGGTCTACATTAAATACACGACATTCTATGTAAAGTCTGCTGAACTCTGCGGCGTATTTAATGAATGTCGTATCAAGTTACTTCTTTGGCTATTTACAACTGTATTTTGACTTAGGCGGCTAAATTGATCATTACCTATTTTATAACATTGAATCCTAGCCGTCCATCTCAAAAAGCTATTTCAAACTGAACCGTGGATTATTAGCTGTTCATCTTCTTTAACATATATAAACACGTTCAAAGTTTAAAAACCGTCATTTCTACTCTGCATATTTTCGAACCCCAGCTTTTCTGAGAAAATCCTTGCCTCCTTGCAACCTTATTTTCAAAAAACTCTCAGAAAAATCTTTGGTAAACTTTTCATGATCATTCAGTATCGTATATGTTAATTTCAATATTCTTCGTTCGATACTGATCTATTGTTATTGCAGATTACTGAATATGACATGAACTCAAGTAAACGTCCCTGTTGATATGCAAGAGATCCTGGAAAAGG
This sequence comes from Lavandula angustifolia, assembly GCA_028984105.1. NCBI lineage: Eukaryota > Viridiplantae > Streptophyta > Magnoliopsida > Lamiales > Lamiaceae > Lavandula > Lavandula angustifolia. Next base: position 25,908,843 of record CM054808.1, read on the forward strand.
ATCGGGTCTGGTGCGAGCCCATGATGGAGTTCGATGTTTGTGAACTCGACTACATGGAGGAAATATTCTACGCTCTCAAAGAGACTGGCCTCGAAGGTTTTCTAACGAGGAAGCCATCCTTTTTCCTCCCGCGCTAGATAGCTAAACTCTATCTGAACTCGGAATCTGTTGAGGGGGACATCCGTTGCCGTTACATAGTTCATTCAGTTGGAGACCCCTCCCGTGCAATTACTGAAATCAAGCAGATGTCGATCAGAGAAGTCCTTCAGAGAAGCTTCCAACTCCCCAGTGAGGGATTCAGCACCGTAGCCTACAAAGACGACATGATGGACGAATACCCTTAAGAATTCTGTGGGAAGCCTACCACGTTCAGAGCAGCATTCGCAAAGAATGCCATACTTCCTCAATACAGAGCGCTGGCCTACATAGTGACTCAATTGCTGACGAGTCAGGCCGGGCCCTTTGATCAGGTGTCAAGGCCGAAGCTTCAGCTTATGATGGCCATACATGATCGTGCAAAGATCAACTGGACATAATTCTTCCTGAAAGAATTCATGACGCAGTCCGCCAAATTCGACAAGAAAAGTTTTCGCCTTGCTGTGAAGGGAAAACTGTTATATGGACTGAAGCTATCAGTAATGATAGAAGATTTATGCGGAACGGACAACATCACTTTTGGTGACAAGCAATACTTCAACCCAAAGAAGGTCCGGTTCAAGAGCAGGGCAGCGGCCCTTCAACAGATTGGATCAGGGCCTGCTGATCCCAAGTCCGGAGCTCAGAAGACCTCCACTCCCAGTAAAAAGAGGTCTCCTCCTAAATCTACTCCGAAAACTCCGACCAAGAGGCTGAAGAAAGTCAGTGAGGTCGTACCGGAGGTAGTGCCAGAGGTCGTGGTTGCTGAACCACCCTCGCAACCGAGGGATGAATCTGAGTCATCCGAGAAGACTCCGTCAGTGGAGAAGGACATCTCCACTGAGCGAGGCGAGACAGTGGACCAAGGGGTCCAAGCTGAATCTATTCCAACATCTCAGAGCCCCTTGGATGTTCCATCACTGAGTAGCATACCTTCTGCTGAGAACCAACCGTCTCCCATAGAAGTTGAAGATTCGGAGACCGCTTCGAGTCGAATCCATCGGGATAGAAGCTTCAGCTCTTCAATCCGAGCCTCCCGAGAGATTGCTGAAAAGATCCCGGAGATAGCCAGCCATACTGATCTCATCCTACTGGCAAGGCAAGGCTAGGCTCCACATGCTGATCCGGTTCCAGGAGTGGCATAATCGAACCGCTTAATCAAACACCACTCCTGTGAACAGCTCCATGAGGAGGAGCTACTGATAAGGAGCAAGATTGGCTACTCAGAGCCATCAGACGTATGCTCCTTAGAAGACTTGAGGGCTGCCATGCTAGCCATGCTGAACGACCGCCAACCCATTTCAGCATCGGCACCCTCAGACGGGTCTGACTCCGATGGTCAGGACCCACCCCGTGATTCAGGCCTTGAGAAGCTTGATGAGGGAACTCAACTGGACAAGGATGCTCCCACATCTACTACTGAACCACCTCTCAGTATCCTTGGTCCAGGACCTCCTCAGCTGGTACCTCGAAGTCAGCAGAACCTCCTCAGCTGCTACTTGAATCTGCCTTCGAGGTAGCGCCCAGCCCGAGAAGCCGATGCTCGAAGTCAGTGGCCAGGGCCCTGAGGAGTCAAGGGACTCAGAACCGACTCCTCGCCCGCGCCGTCCACAAGACGTGGAGGCAGACCACTCAGGCTCAGAGTGCTGAAATCAAGGTGCTCAGAACAACCATCCAGAACTCACCTGCCCCTAATTTCTCCAGTATACTGACTGACGCACTCGCCACACAAAGAGCCTACTTCGAAGAGCAACTGAAGATGATTCAGTGGCTGTGCAAAAAATTCTTGAAGATTATAAGGTCGCCCGCACGGCTCATACGAATCGTCTCCTCCATCTCTCGAGCCTCGGATCTCGTGCTCCAATCCATTCAGAAGGCTATAGAAGAGAGAGTGGATAAACAGTTGCAGGAGATCCAGACAGCAGCAGACGCTTCTCACAAGAAATACAACGATCAACTCACTGAAGAGAGGAACGAGCTGCATAAATGACTGACTAAGCTGCAATATGCCTTGGATGATTTAGCAGCAGCTTACAAAAGTCTGGACAAAAAGGTATCTGTTCCCAGCCCTATCGTATTTGTTGATGCCAAAAAGGGGGAAGGAAAAGGAAAGATACAAGAAGGAAAGGTACTGAAGGTACCGAAAGGAGTGAGGACAGTGGCAGGAGCAACTTAGAGTCAGCAAACTGCTCCCACTGGTCCCTCAACTCAGTCTGGCGAGGCCCAAGGTGTCTCAGCAGCAGGCAATGTAGTGACTACTGAGACCGGCCCAAGCGGCTCAGGACCCAAGGACTCTGCTACTCAGGCGACCCAAACTCCACCTGACATTATCAAAAAAATCGCTGAGTACGCAGAAGAGGAGTCGTCAGAAGAGGAAGAGGTTCCTCTGCCTCCTCCAGTTGCAGGAAAAGGTAAGAAAATTCTGACGCTTCCAACCCCTCCCTCTAAAAAGAAAGGACCTAAGAGGTATGTTACTCCGGAGGAAGAAGCTCGGATTGCTTGTCGATGAAAAATTAGCAAGAGAAATGGGCCGAGGTTGAGGCTGCAAACAAGCCAAAGAAGAAGCCAACCAAAGGTAAAACCAAGGCTCCAACAGGTGGAAGAAAGACTGGATCCAGACTGCCTCCCAGAACTCTGAAACGGAGAGATGAGGCAGATAAGGAAAAAGAAAAAGAACAAAGAAGCAGCAGACAGTTGGTCAGCAGGGCACTTCAAAAGAAAAATCAACAACTCCCCGCCGATTCGTAAGAAGAACCTCATGTACCCTCTTATGTACCCTCGAAGGAACAAGATCTAGAAATGCAAGAGATTTGGGCTCGAGATGGAGAGCTATCTCGTACGAGAGGAGAAGAAGCAAGACGAGATAGAAGTAGCTAGAGAAAGGCTCAGACTAGCAGACTTAGAAGCTCTGAGGCTGAAAGCTGAAAAAGAAGCAAGCCGAGGATTCCCGAAAAGACGACATTCCTTACAGATATAGAAGATTCGGGAAGCCTACTGACCTCAAACTCCACAGATGGCCAAGAGTTGATGAATGGATGCCATGGGAAAGAACTCAAAGGTGGGAGTCACTGAAGGCTGATTACGTAAAGAGATATTACTTCTGGAAGTACTGGCCTGAAAAGCACAAATCTGTCCCATTTGCTGAATGGCTTCTAAGGACCGACGTAGAAATATTTGCTAGAGTTCAGAAGGCCATAGTAGACAAGATCGTTAGCTGAGGCAAGAGTTGGACTCTTTCTTTGCAAGACGATAATGCTCCGCTACTCGGTGCAAGCGGTCTATAACACTTGTCTCCAAGATATAATGGCTTCTCAATTACGAGTAGTTGCACTACTTCTCGTAATTCCGGCGAACTACTTGATATTTTGGGGCTAAGGAAATGAAAACTAATTTATATGTGTGTAATGAAAAGAGACATAAAAGAAATTGGAGGATGAATTAATGATTTTTGTTCTCGTATGGGATAGTCTATTTATAGACTACGAATTGTCTCTTCCTAATGGTTGCCAACGTTTCGCATGAATTCATTATTTGCAGCAACATGCAACTCATGCATGTGTCGTGTCTCTTCAATCATGCATGCATAAGGCTAACCAACGTGACTTCTTCATTTGCCAGCAACTGTTTCATGCAACAATTTAATATGAAACAATTCTAACATTTCATAAGTGTACGCATGAATCCATGCATGAAGCCATACATCTTCAATTCCCAACTGATGCAACGTTATATCATGCCACGCAAAGCATGCAATGCATGCAACGATTTGTTTACAATCCATGTTATAAATTTAATTAATTTAATAATCTAATCTTAATTATTATTAAAATCTAATAATCCCCTACATTAGATTATTAAATGCAAATGCAAAATGTTATGCAAACCAAAGTCCCAATGACCTATTATTGCATCAGGATAGGTAGTTTTTTGCTTTGAACCTTCCTTAGTATAATGTTATCGGATTTACTCGCTGCTCGGTGAACGCGATGTCTTGAACCGGTCAGCTTTCGTGTAAACCAAGACAATAACATATACACAATAATAGATACAATATATTTCGTTCTCACGTTGTGTCCATTTTGGCCTTGGACCATATCTTGGATTCATAAGTGTTTTTCTATTTAAAGCGGCCACACTTCTCACTTATATAGGTGATCTCCTATAAAGAGTATCCTGATATACTCCACCAATAAGGCTATAGGAATCATTAAAAGCTTATAGGCTTACCCTTTTACCACAAGCTACAGGTTTGCACTTGGGGCAGCTTCGAGAATGGATTGTAAGTTGTGTTTCCAAGTGCACAACTTGAACATTCTTAACTTAGTTGTCTCTTTGAACCATGTTCATGGGATCTCCAATCATCATGGTAGAGTTACCATTAAGAGCGTTCTTTTAGTGTGGATTTTAATCCCATTCCCCTAACTGCATTGTACAATTGATCACGATTAATACCTTCAGTAAACGGATCCGCAATATTGTCTTTTGACTTCACATAGTCAATACATATTATTCCACTAGTGATCAATTGTCTAATGGTATTATGTCTTCGACAAATATGTCGAGACTTACCATTATACATACTACTTTGTGCTCTCCCTATTGCAAGCATACTATCACAATGTATTAAGACGGGAGGCACGGGTTTTTCCCAACAAGGAATATCCTCTAAGAAGTTTCGTAGTCATTCGGCTTCTTCGTCAGCTTTATCTAGAGCAATGAATTGTGATTCCATTATAGACCGAGCTATACAAGTCTGCTTAGAGGATTTCCATGACACTGCTCCTCCACCTATGGTAAACACAAAACCACTTGTGGACTTGGAATCTTTTATGTCGGATATCCAATTTGCATCACTATATCCTTCTAACACAGCGGGATACCTTGTGTAATGCAGACTATGAGTTAAAGTATTCTTTAAATACCTTAGAACTCTAGTTAGCGCGGTCCAATGATCCTTTCTAGGATTACTTGTGAACCGACTTAGCTTGCTTATAGAATATGCTATGTCGGGCCTTGTACAATTTGCTAGGTACATTAGGCTCCTAATGACCCTAGCGTAGACCAATTGGTAAATTGGATCTCCTCGATTTTTGGCTAAGTGTAGGCTTAAGTCTACAGGAGTCTTAGCAGCAGGTAGATCAAAAGCATTGAATTTCTTAAGCACATTCTCTACATAGTGAGATTGTGATAAAGTAATTCATTCGGATGTTCTAGAGATCTTAATCCCTAGAATTACATCAACTATTCCCATATCTTTCATGTCGAACATTCTTTTCAACATTGCTTTAGTATTCATAATTATGTTATGGTCACTTCCCATAATAAGCATGTCATCAACATACAGACATATAATGACAAAGTTGTTAGGTGTGCTTTTAATGTACACACACTTGTCACACTCGTTTATTTTAAAACCATTTGATAACATAACATGATCAAATTTCTCATGCCATTGTTTGGGAGCTTGTTTAAGTCCATATAATGACTTAACAAGTTTACAAACTTTCTTTTCTTGTCCGGGAATAACAAACCCTTCAGGTTGTTCCATATAAATTTCATCTTCTAAATCTCCATTTAGAAATGTTGTTTTAACATCCATTTGATGTATCTCAAGGTTATGTAAAGCAGCAATGTCAATTAGCGTTCTTATAGAGGTTATCCTCGTTACGGGAGAGTATGTATCAAAATAATCATACCCTTCCTTTTGCTTGTAACCCTTGGCTACTATTCGTGCTTTATACTTGTCAATAGACCCATCGGCCTTATATTTCTTCTTTAGAATCCATTTGCATCCTAAAGGTTTACACCCGGGAGGAAGATCAACAATCTCCCAAGTGTGATTGTTCATAATTGACTCGATTTCACTATTAATCGCTTCTCTCCATAGAGGAGCATCGGGACTTGACAATGCAGCCTTGATTGTTTGCGGTTCATCTTCTAATGAATAGACTACAAAGTCTAGACTAAAAGACTTTGCTATTTTCGCTCGTTTTCCCCGTCTTGGTTCTGGTATTGACCCATCACTTTGGTCAATATTTTCTAGTGAGCTTTCTTCATGAGTTCGTTTCTTAGAACTAACATCATTCTTTTCTCTCTTAGGGAATATAGATTCGAAAAAGACAGCATTTCTGGATTCTATAATCATTCCCTCATTTATGTCGGGTATTTCCGACTTATGTACCAAAAACCAATATGCGCTACTATTGTTTGCATATCTTATGAAGATGCAATCAATAGTTTTAGGTCCTAGCTTTACTTGTTTTGGTTTAGGTACTTCAATTTTTGCTAGGCACCCCCACACTTAGTGTATTTGTAGGATGGTTTCCTACCTTTCCATAATTCGTATGGAGTTTGATCTTGTTTCTTTGAAGGCAACTTATTTAAAATTTTATTTGCCGAAAGAATAGCTTCCCCCCACATCTTATGTGGTAAGCCCGAGCTTATCAGGATAGCATTCATCATTTCTTTTAATGTTCTATTCTTTCGTTCAGCAACACCATTTGATTGTGGTGAATAAGGTGCAGTTGTTTGATGGATAATGCCGTTTTCACGACAAAAGTCCGCAAAAGGTGCAACATACTCACCGCCTCAATCACTTCGGATCATTTTGATCTTGGTGTTAAGTTGATTTTCAACTTCATTTTTATAGCTTTTGAAAGCATCGAAAGCTTCGTCTTTGCTTCTCAAAAGATATACATAACAAAATCTTGTGCAATCATCTGTAAATGTTATGAAATAATTCTTTCCACCTCTAGTTTGCACAAGTTTTAAGTCGCATAGATCGGTGTGAATTAATTCAAGAGGTGTAGTCGATCTTTCCACCGAATGGAAAGGCTGTTTAGCCATTTTTGCTTCAACACAAATTTCACATCTTGAATGTTTGTCAAATGACATTTTCGGCAACAACTTTAAATTCACTAATTTTGATAGTGTATTTAGATTTACATGTCCTAATCTATCATGCCATAAATTAGGAGACTCAGTCAAGTAAACAACAGGGGTCTTTTTATTATCACGGATAACATTTACATTGATACAATTAAGCTTGGAAAGGCCGCTATCTACATAGCCTTTTCCTATAAATTGTTCATTCTTGGACAGTACAACCTTATCCCCCTCAATCACTATTCTAAATCCAGCTTTGCTAAGAATAGAGTCGGAGATCAAATTCTTGCGAATGTCGGGAACATGCATCACGTTTTGGAGAGTCAAATTCAATCCCGACATCATCTTGAGTACAACTTTTCCAATTCCATAGACCTTGGAAGTAGAGGAATTTCCCATGTACAGCATTTTCTCCTCCTTGACAACTTCATAAGTTGAAAACATTGATTTATCCACACATATGTGCTTGGTAGCACCGGTATCAATCCACCATCCTATCGGATTACCGACCATGTTTACTTCATCTACGACCGCAGATAGGTCAAGTTCAAACATGTTGACGAGCACGTAATTTTCTTCCGCCATATTTTCTTGTGGACGGCCTTTGTATTCCTTCTTTGGCTTGCGGCAATCCTTTGCCATGTGGCCAGTTTTTTCACAATTGTAGCAATTCCCTTTGATCTTTTTCTTCCTTTTTGAATCTTGCTTCTTTTCATAGAACTTGTGTTTCTTTGGGTTAGTGCTAGTGCTGCACTCGGCTAGATTAGCCGGTCTTTCGATCTGCCTTGCGATTGTCCTCTTCAATTCTGAGACGGACTATCAGATCTTCGAGACTCATCTCTTTACGCTTATGCTTGAGATAGTTCTTGAAATCCTTCCACATCGGTGGTAGTTTCTCGATCACAGTAGCAACTTGAAATGATTCATAAAGGACCATACCTTCGGCAAGTATATCATGTATGATCAATTGAATCTCTTGCACTTGTTCGACTACAGTTTTGGTATCCACCATCTAGTAGTCTAAGAATCGTCCAACAACGAACTTCTTTAGACCGACATCTTTGGTCTTGTATTTTATCTCCAAAGAATCCCACAATTCTTTCGATGTCTTTGCAGTAGAGTAGACACTATAGAGAGTGTCGTCAAGTCCATTTAGGACATAGTTGCGACATATGTAGTCGCTATGATACCATGCATAAGACGCTATGCGTTTTTGCTCATCAGTTTCATTTTCCCCCACAATTGGAGGTGACTCTTTCAAGAATCGAGATAAATTTAAAGTACTTAAATAAAACAGCATTTTAGATTGTCAACGCTTAAATTCAGAACCTGGGAATTTTTCCGACCTTTCCGCATGAACAGGGGCACTTGGAATTTGGTTGTTCGTTGCTGTTGTAAAATTCGGCGGCAAATTACTATTGCTTGTCATTACTTAGACAAGGGGATCGGGTACATCACTACTACTTGTCATCATTTCTTCAACACGATTATTGTCTTGCGATTGTTATTACGGGTGTGTCGAAATGACGGATATAACGTTAGCCGAGGCAAGAGTTGGACTCTTTCTCCGCAAGACGATAATGCTCCGCTACTCGGTGCAAGCGGTCTATAGCACTCGTCTCCAAGATACAACGGCTTCTCAATTACGAGTAGTTGCACTACTTCTCGTAATTCCGGCGAACTACTTGATATTTTGGAACTAAGGAAATGAAAATTAATTTATATGTGTGTAATGAAAAGAGACATAAAAGAAATTGGAGGATGAATTAATGATTTTTGTTCTCGTATGGGATAGTCTATTTATAGACTACGAATTGTCTCTTCCTAATGGTTGCCAATGTTTCGCATGAATTCATTATTTGCAACAACATGCAACTCATGCATGTGTCGTGTCTCTTCAATCATGCATGCATAAGGCTAACCAACGTGACTTGTTCATTTGCCAGCCAACGTTTCATGCAACAATTTAATACTCCCTCCATCCCATTGGAAACGACGCGTTTCCAATGGGCGCGGGAATTAAGAAAGTAGATAAAGTAGGTGAGAGAAATGATAAAGTAGGTGAGAGAAATGATAAAATATGATAAAGTAGGTGATAGAAATGATAAAGTAGGTGAGAGAAAATAATTAATATAATGAAAGTAGATAAAGTAGGTGAGAGAAATGATAAAATATGATAAAGTTATTTCATTTTTTGGAAATGTGTCGTTTTCAGTGGGACGGCCCGAAAAGGAAAACGTGTCGTTTCCAGTGGGACGGAGGGAGTATGAAATAATTCCAACGTTTCATAAGTGTATGCATGAATCCATGCATGTAGCCATGCATCTTCAATTCCCAACCGATGCAATGTTATATCATGCCACGCAATGCATGCAATGCATGCAACGATTTGTTTACAATCCATGTTATAAATTTAATTAATTTAATAATCTAATCTTAATTATTATTAAAATCTAACATGTGAATATATGTGTTTATGGTGCCTTCCTCCTTGCTTGTTATGATAACGACAAAGAAGAATTTCAAAGCATATGCAAAACGGTACCGACTAATTCGAATCTAAATGGGATGCATGTCATTATCCGCTGACGGTGTTAACTTGTATTTAATGTATAAATAATGTGGTTTGGTTCTGGTTAGGAACTGGACTTTCTGAAGCCATGCTTAAACAACTATCTCGAAGTCTTCGCTCAAAAATTATCATGCCAAAGGTTGGATTATGTGTTTGTATAACCTTTCATTTGATTTGATTTAATCAAGCTTCACAATTCTGACATATACTCCCTCCGTCCCACAAATAATATCACTTTCTTTTGGGCACAGGAATTTAAGAAAGTTATTGGTTGTGAGTATTGGTCCCGAGTCAAACATTCAGGTATAGATGGGGATGAATACACCTGAAAACTTTTTCTCAAACTTCAGCGTGAACAGTCTCGATAACGGAGATTGTCTACTGAACGAGTTCAGTAGACCAGACAAGTTGTCAGAATTTAGAAGCGTTCAACAGTGTTCAGTAGAGTGCGGAAAGTGTAGGCCCAACTCATTTTGGTTGAAAACGTTTGTTTATGAAAACTGTTTCAGTAGATTAGTGTAGTCATTTAAGTTTTGTTACTGAAACTCAGTTGAATGATTTTCTAAAAGGATTTTCAGTATGAACAGTAAAATCAATGCAACAGTTAAGAACACAGAGACTTAAAGTGGTTCGGATACGCAAGATCCTACGCCCACTGTCCTGAACAAAGGCAGGAGGCTATTTTATTATACTGAGTTAGTCTCTGATGTGTCGATTCTATACCCCTCGAATTCACCCAGCTTCGACGCTCATCTTGTCCAAGTTGATGTTGTTTTGTGCGCAGAAGTATCTATTTTCGGCAGGTTTATGGTCCGGAGATGAGGTGGCGATTCGGAGCTGATTTGGAGATATTTTGGTGAATTTTGGAGATAAAACGGGGCTGAGATCGAGAAGGAAAGATATGCTAAAGATTTGGAGCTTAAAGATATTTTAGGGCTGGAGTTATACAAGGAAAAGGAATCTTAAAGATCAAGATTTAGAAGATTTGCCCTAAGATATCTTTCCTTTTGAAGATCAAGCTTAAGATCTATATAAAGGGCTGGAGACGAACAACATTCTACGCCACAATTCAGAGCTTCATTAGTTTAGTTTTCGTCCCAGCTATCTCGTTCTTAAGTCCCGAAGTTTATATTTTAATTTCCGCACAAGAATTCCAAACACTTTTATTCGCTTTCTTAGTTTAGTTGTAACGCCCCAATTTTCATAACTTTTAAGGGGACGTCACCTCGTGCATAACATTTAATTTTCTCAATTTAATTTTCAAAAATAATAGATTTATAAAAATAATAAGGTTTTAATGCATTTCAAAATAGCGGAAATCTTAAATCAAAAAAAATATCTTCACCTATTAGTTCGCGGAATTAAAAAAAAATAATTGCATAGTTCAAGATAAAACTAAATTAATAACGTGAAAGTTTCATAATTCCTTTTCTGTGTATGACCATCACCATCCGCCACTTCAAGCATCTGCCGGTCCATGATCTGAAAATGTGAAAATATTAAGGGGTGAGTACGACTACTCGGTGGGGTTAACCATTATCCAAACTATAAACTATAAAGGATTTAACATGAGAAATTAGACATGCTAGCCCGAAGGCTAACCCGAAGGTTATCTTGTTGTGATACACCGAAGGTCATTCTCGCTATGAATTGCCCGAAGGCTAACCCGAAGGTTATACTGTAGTGATACACCCGAAGGTCATTCCGCTATGAATTGCCCGAAGGCTAACCCGAAGGTTATACTTCGTAGTGATACACCCGAAGGTCATTCTCGCTATGAATTGCCCGAAGGCTAACCCGAAGGTTATCTTGTTGTGATACACCCGAAGGTCATTACGCTATGAATGCCCGAAGGCTAACCCGAAGGTTATCTTGTTGTGATACACCCGAAGGTCATTCTGCTATGAATTGCCCGAAGGCTAACCCGAAGGTTATACTTGTTGTGATACACCCGAAGGTCATTCTCGCTATGAATTGCCCGAAGGCACGCTCCCCATCTTGAATAACGCATGAGAAAAACAGTATAGTGTATAATAAGGATAATGAAAAACAAACCCCACCTTAACCTTTTTCAGTGAATGAAAAAATGTATATCAATGGATTAAGTCATGCGCGTCAATCCTAACATGAAAATATCAAGTCTTAATGTCGTGATATGCATGAAACAATTAATCATAACACGTGCAGAATACCTATTTTAAAAGTGTTCCACAGAACATGAATTTATTCCAAAAATTCTAATTTTCGAAATACAGATTCCTTACTGAATCTAAAACACACCCGATTTGGTTTCAAATCAAAATGATAAGTCTTTTAAAAATTATAACCAAAATAATATCTGTTGTGCTAACGAGGTCGGTTTCTGACCTACTATCCTTTATCTATACGGTTCAAGGACAATACGTACTTTAAAAATTCTAAGATTTAATACACATCTAAGAGACATATGTAGAAATATCATGTCAAAATTTCAAACCATATAGATAAGTGATGTATTCAGAATATACAGATCATTTTTTCACTCAAAAACCGAATACGAAAATGCATGCTCGACTGACTACCCGGACATTTGTATTAAACTGCTTTCGTACAAACACGTTAAAAATACAAAATAAATATTTCTACAACTCACTATGTGTATAGAGTATTTAGGAAAAAGAATCAAATCAAAAACATTTGTTTGGAGTGAGATATAAATATTTTACTAAGCTCTATCCCGAATGCAGGGTTTTTGGGCAGCATAAAAGTGAAAATTATTTAAAAATATAAATACTTGTCCAAAAATCATGAAACTTTACAGAGACCTTAAAGACATCCTAAATTTCATCTTTATAATTTATCTAGAATTTTTCAAGTAACAAATGATTGAGTAGTTGGCTCTAGAAATCTCGGCAGAAAAGTAAATGGCAAGACAGCTTATATTCTCATGAAACTTAAACATTTTAACAACCAAAGAATTGACATAATAGAATCGGACACATCAAGAAACAAATTAACAAATAAATAGTACACGTATCCGAAAAATTCTATATTTTTAACATGAATGACCTAACATGTATTATATTCTATTAATACTCAACATGGGCGAAAATAACATAAAGAAAATATGAAAATCAATTTTCCTATCAAGCTCATGAACATGCTGTCAAAAACTGACAGGTTACGAATAACAATTTTAAACAATTACTTAGAATGCTTGAAAAATTATACAAATATTATTAAATATACTAAACATACCTATGAAGCTTCGCCTAAAATTTCACGACGATATGATGTCGGAAAGGTACGTGAATAATTCTTAAAACAATTCGTAGGTATGTTGGCAGATTTTCGAAAAGTTTATGTGATGTTATATTATGAGCAACTAAAGGGGTATTTATAGGCCTATAAATCATTATCTAAAGATCCCTAATATTATAAGGTACCAAATATATTTTATCCATAATTCTTTTCGTCCATATATAATTTATATAGAATTTACTCTATTCACTTACCATATAAGACATTCAATCCTAGATAAATTAGGATTTGGATAAATAAAAATAGATTTCTTTCCAAAAATATGTATATCACAAATATAAGATCTATTTTATTCATAAAATATAATTTCAAATTATCTCCTAATAACTTAATACAATAATAAATATTATATTATTTTATGATTCCTAGTTGGTTTAGGAAATCCAAAATAAATATTACTCTTGCCTAATAATTCTAATATTATTTCTATCTCAAAAATAAAAAATATAAACATAATATCATATAAATAAACACATTCAAAGTTCAAAATAAATTTACATAACAAAAATGATTTAACGAAAAATAACATAAATGCTTTAATTCTCATTTTAATTTCTAAGGCGCGACTTACAGAACTAAAACCCATGATATTATGCATGAAATGCAAATGCATTTTATTTATTTATTTATTTAGGTAAAATTTCGGGGTGTTACAATAGTTGTTTTCGGATTTCAAGATTTCAAGACTTCAGTACTTCGTTCAGATTTCCAGTTTCAATTCAAGTTTTCGTTCAGTTTAGGTTTCGGTATTCTTTACATACAAAGTTCCAGCGGTGTCCGGCGGAGGATGATGCCGGCGGTGTCCGGCGGAGGACGATGGTGAGTGGGATGGTTTAGATCAAAATAGAAATGGAGAGAGTGGAGGAAATTTTCTCCCTTTTTTGTCAATCGTACCCATATGGGTTTGAATAATGAAACCCAAGTATTTACTTGGGTTTGGCAAAACCCATAGACACATGGGTTTGATACCCATAGTCGAGAACCAAAACCCACATATCAAACACGATATATGGGTATCAAACCCGAGTCATTCCCCTAGTAGGGTTCTAAACCCACATACCAAACACCCCCTTCGTTTAGTTGCTTTCAGATTTCAAGATTTCAAGACTTCAGTACTTCGTTCAGATTTCCAGTTTCAATTCAAGTTTCCGTTCAGTTTAGGTTTCGGTATTCTTTAAATTTCTCATACTTTAATTACGTTGCATGCTTTTCTATTTTCGTACTTAAATTATGTTCTGAATATGTTCGTTTCATTCTGCTTGTCCAAGTTAAGTATGCATAGCTAAACTTTTTAGGGCTTCGGCGAGGGTGACGAATATGAGATACAAACTTTGTGAGATCTAATTGTTCGTAGTAATTGAAGACTAGGGTTTCGACTTAATTCGGGATAGAAAGATTTAATTGGATTAACTTAAACCTGATCAATTTAGGTTATGAAGATTAGTGTCAGATTGTTCAACAACTTAGGTGGCGAAGCTATCGTAACGGTAGTCGAATTAAGGAGGTTAATCATCTATGTCAGCTTGTCCAACAACGGTAGAGATTAAAATTGGGTTCCTTCCTCGTAATGCTATCTAAACATTAAATCTAGGTTTGTTCAACAAGCTAGGTTGTGGTTAGGTTAGGGAGTAGTGGAAATTTGTTCAACAAGCCATTACCGACTAAGTAAGTAGGAATTGGGGTATGTACGTGACCAACACTGTATCCTATAACTGGTTGATCTTAGGAATTAATTAAATCTATGCATCCATGATCGAAGTAGTTATCTCATACAAGTTACCCGGCCGAGTCCGCCTTTCTCTATTTGTTAATTATCTACTTTTCTTGCTATTTACTTTTCTTTGCCTAGGTAGTAAACCCCAAAATTTATGTGTGGTGGCATCTCCAAAACTCTTATCAAAAGGATAAATATTGTTGATTTTCACTGTTTCCTGAGTTCGACCTTGTTCTATACTAATTATAAAATTCTAAGTGTGTGCAGGAATTTTATTTGGTGAAAACATGATCACCAAATTGGCGCCGTTCTTGGGAACGGTGTTTCTAATTAACCGTGTTTACCTTTTGATCTTTTGTGCTTTAACTAGTTTATGAGCAGGTCTTCCAACCCAAACCTCGTATTTGATTCTGAGATCGAAAGAACCCCAAGGAGGTTAAGGAAGGAGACAAAGCTGCAACAACGACAAGCTCGCGAAGGGGACACTTCGTCCGGCCAAGCGGAAGCCGACTCACGAAGACATTCTGCTTAGCCTAGCAGAATTCTTTTCTAAAGGAAAATTTGAGACTGAACTCGAGAAGATGGCCGACGATCCGAATAATCCGAGGCTAGATCAGTTTGGAAAGCATGGTGGTGAAGATCTTCCAACACCGATCCAAATTAAAGGGCTCAATGAGCCGATTGAGATCAAGTATGGGCTTATCCAAGCTCTACCAAAGTTTCATGGAATAAAGAATGAAGATCCATTCCGCTTTCTGAATGAGTTCGTGAGATTCTGCAATGCTCAAAAGACTTCGCATGGAACAAAGGAACAATTCAAACTATCTGCTTTTCCATTTGCTCTTACGGACCATGCAGGAAACTGGTTCACAAGTCTACCCGCAAACTCAATCAACACTTGGACAAAGATGAGACAAATATTTCTGGATTGCTACTTTCCCGTTACAAAGACCAATGCCTTGCGCAAGGAGATCTCTGGAGTCCAGCAGGAGTTTGATGAAACACTAAATGGATATTGGACTCGATACAAAGCTCTCATCAAAAGCTGTCCAAATCATAATTTTTCCAAGGGCGATTTGCTGACCTACTTTTATCAAGGAATGACAATCACTACAAAGAATCTTATCAATTCATCAAGTGGAGGAAATATCTCCGGTTGAGAGTCAATGATGCCGAGAAGATCATTCAAGAATTGGCTAATGCAACTAAGGATTATGGAGAAGTTCGTATCATAAAAAAATCTGCAAATTCAGCTGATTCCATAGATCTGGAGACCAAGCTGGATACTAGTATGGAAAGGATGGATAATCGTTTTGAGAAACTGGAAAGGATGATGGACTCAAAGTTGAAGAAACTGATGCACTCTATGTTGGAAAAAACATCTTCAGCCAGCTCGGCTGAACAAATATGTGGAGCGTGTGGATAGTCTAGACACACCTCGTTGCAATGTAACACCCAAGCAAACCCTACTGAAGATTGCAACGCGATTGGGAACTAGAAAAACAACCAGCAGAAAAGAGATCCTTACTCCAACACCTACAATCCTGGATGGAAGGATCATCCAAATCTGAAGTGGGATAATCATCCCAAGCCGCAGTTTGCCCAGCATCAACCGCATATGTTCCACCAACAACCACAACAGCAAGTCTATCGCCCTCCAAATCAAAGGACTTACCCAACGAATCCACCGCTTTTGCCTCTACCGCCCAAGCAAAGCCACGGCAAGACTATTGAAGAAATTCTAACGAGAGATGGCTATTTCACAACAAACCATGCAGCGAGTATTCGACTTATAATGAAGCTATCCTGAACATCCAAAATTCACAGAAGGAGCAGAAAATCGGACTAGACAACTTGGCCTGGACGAGATAGGGCAGCTATCAGCCTCAATCAATGAGATTCGAGGGAATCAAGGAAAGCTACCTTCTTAAGTCCAGATCAATCCCAAGAATGTTAGCCATGTTACTCTGAGAAGTAGAAGAGATCTCCCTGATCCGCCAAGCAAGGCATCGAAGAAGGCTGAAGAAAGTGACACTGGTGCCATTGTCAACTTACCCAAGCCAAATATCTCTGAATCATCCAACTCAAAGAAAGACAAGGAGAAAGTCGATGAAGAGGAGAAAGGAAAGAAGCAGGTTGTCCAAGAAGAAATACTGATTGATCCATCGTTTCCACAAGCGTTGGTGCAGAAACCAAAGCCCATTGAGCAGACGTTGGATTACATGTCCATCTTTGGCAAGCTGGAAGTTAATCTGCCATTTCTTCATGCTATCAAGATCCCGCATCTTGGGAAGTTTCTGAAAGAGTTCATTGCTGGAAAGACAAGCAAAAATGGAAAAATTGTGGTGAACGAAAATGTCTCAGCATGTATTCGAAATATGCTTCCCGAGAAGTGCCATGATCCAGGTATGTTTACCTTGCCCTGTTTGATTGGAACTAAGATGATCCCAAAAGCCCTTTGTGATTTAGGAGCCTCAATCAATGTCATGCCTTTATCTGTGTTTAATAGCTTAGTTGGGGTTGAGTTAACCGATACTAAAGTTGTTATTCAATTAGCGATCGATCATGCATATCCCCTAAAGGCCTTCTAGAAAATGTTCTTGTTAAAATCCATGATTTCGTATATCCTGCGGATTTTTATGTGATTAACACTTGTGAGGGAAAGAAGGGAACTTCGGAAGTTTTGCTAGGTCGACCTTTTCTTAAAACGGCTAAAGCATTAATTGATGTTTGTAAGGGTACTATCTATTTGGATTATCATGGTGAGAAGTTTACTTATAGTATTGATGATGCTATGAAAAAACCCCTTGATTGTGAAAATGCTTATTCTATTGACGTTATTGAGCCTCTTGTCCAAGAACATCTTGAGAGGACATTAATACAGGATAAGTTAGAGTTAGCATTGACACAAAGCCTCTCTGAGATGGATGTCCAAGGGATGCTAGATGAAGAAGTAAAGGAAGCCATCTTATCTCTATATGCAGTTCCAGAAGTCGTTACCTCCGATGAGCGGAATCGCTTGCCCAGCGAGAATGTGGAAGACAGCACCGGTGCCATCACCTGTCGACCGCCCGTTCCGGAACTTAAGGAGCCTCCAAACAACTTAAAGTATGTTTACCTTGGCCAAGATCCAGACTCTTCCTGTGATTATCAGCAATGAATTATCAAAAGAACAAGAAGAGCAATTGGTCGAAATTCTGAAGAAACATGCTCGAGCTATTGGTTGGACATTGACCGATATCACCGGAATCAGTCCGGACTTTTGCATGCACTACATCCTATTGGAGCCGGATAGTAAGCCAAGCCGAGATCCACAAAGGAAGTTAAATCCCAACATGCGAGAAGTTGTCTTGAAGGAGATTTTGAAGTTACTTGATTTGGGAATTATCTACCCTTTCTCGGACAGCAAATAGGTCAGCCCGGTACATGTTGTACCAAAGAAATCAGGTTTTCAAGTCATTGAGAATGAAAAGAATGAGTTGGTACCAATGAGGTTAGTAACCGGATGGAGAATGTGCATCGACTATAGGAAATTGAACATGGCAACAAGAAAGGATCATTTTCCTTTACCGTTCATTGATGAGATGCTTGAGAGACTTGCCGGTCAATCATATTTTTGTTTTCTTGATGGATATAGTGGATACTTTCAAATTTATGTCAACAAGGATGATCAAGAGAAGACCACCTTCACATGTCCGTTTGGCACTTATGCTTATCGCCGCATGCCTTTTGGATTGTGTAATGCTCCGGAACTTTCCAACGTTGCATGATGAGTATTTTCTCCAATCTCATTGAAAAATGCATCGAAGTATTTATGGACGATTTCACCGTCTATGGAGATTCTTTCGATCGATGTCTCGTAAATCTAGATGTGGTTCTAAGAAGATGCGTGGAGAAGAACTTGGTTCTTAATTACGAAAAGTGCCATTTCATGGTAAGGGAAGGAATTGTTCTTGGCCATATAATATCCGAAAGAGGTATCCAAGTTGATAAGGCGAAGGTTGATTTAATTGTCCACCGCCGTATCCAACAAATATCAAGGAGATTCGAGGATTTTTAGGCCATGCTGGATTTTACCTGAGACTTCGCCAAGATTGCTCAACCTTTAACAAGGTTACTTCAGCAAGACGTTCCGTTTGTCCTAGCTGATGACTGCAAGAAAGCTTTCGACATTCTCAAGGAAAAATTGGTCACAGCTCCTTTATGCAAGCTCCGAATTGGAAAATTTCATTTGAACTTATGTGTGATGCAAGTGACTACGCAGTTGGAGTTGTCCTTGCCCAAAAAAATGCAAAGGATAGTCATGCTATATATTATGCCTCAAAGACGCTCAATCCAGCCCAATACAATTACACCACTATAGAAAAGGAGCTACTAGCTATTGTTTTTGCCTTCGACAGGTTCCGCTCATATCTGCTTGGGTCAAAGGTGATCGTCTACACTGATCATGTTGCCGTAAAGCATCTACTCACAAAGAAAGAAACCAAACCACGTCTTATACGTTGGATTTTGCTACTGCAAGAATTTGATTGGGAAGTGCGAGATAAGAAATGAGCTGAAAATAATGTAGCTGATCATTTGAGTCGTTTAGTTCATTCAGAAGATGCTGAACCAATCAAGGAACAATTTCCATAAGAGCATCTCTATTATTATGTCATCCCAGATGCTGACAACTTGGCCAAGCCATCGACTTTACCATGGCTCAAAGGAGGAAATTAATGAGTGAATGCAAGTATTATTTTTGGGATAATCCTACACTTTGGAAAGTTTGAGCCGGTCAAGTTATTCGAAGGTGCGTACCCATAGAGGAACAATTTGAGATCTTAGAGTGATGTCATTCATCACCTTATGGAGGACATGGAGGAGTAAAACGTACTACACGAAAAGTTCTCGATTGTGGATTCTTTTGGTTAACTTTGAATAGAGATGCTTATGAGTTTTACAAGAGTTGCAAACGTTGCCAAATGCTTGGTAATATTGGCGTGCGAGATGAACTACCACAACATCCGATGCGTTTTTGCAAAATATTCGATTTATGGGGTATGGACTTCATGGGACCTTTCCCTAGCTCGTTCGGCAATTTATACATACTATTGGTTGTGGATTATGTGTCCAAATGGATCGAGGCCAAGGCAACTCGCTCCAATGATTCCAAAGTCGTTGTTGGATTTCTTAAGTCTAATATTTTTAGCCGATATGGTGTTCCTCGAGCCATAATAAGTGATAATGGTACTCATTTCTGCAATCGTACCGTTGAAGCTTTGATGACAAAATACGGATGTCAACATCGTCTATCTACTCCGTATCATCCTCAAACAAACGGCCAAGCTGAAGTATCCAATAGGGAGATCAAGCATGTTTTGGAAAAGATGGTTAATCCGTCTCGAAAAGATTGGAGTACACGCTTGGAAGATGCTCTTTGGGCGTATAGAACCGCATACAAAACCCCTATTGGTATGTCCCCTTATCGTTTGATTTTCGGAAAGATGTGTCACTTACCGGTTGAGCTCGAACATAAGGCATTTTGGGCCGTGAAAACAATGAATATGAACTTGTTCAAGTGTGAGGAGGAACGCAAGTATCAATTGCAAGAATTAGAAGAGCTTCGACTTGAAGCTTATGATGCCTCTATGTGGTACAAGGATCGAACCAAGGCTTGGCATGATCGTAATCTGAGATCTAAATAATTTAAAGTTGGACAATTGGTACTCTTATACCAATCTAAACTTCGACTCATGCCCGGGAAGCTTCGTTTAAGATGGATAGGGTCATTTGTTATCAAGTCTGTTCGGCCAAGTGGAGTGATCGATTTAGAGGATCCCGCAACGAAGTCTACTTTCGTGGTGAATGGTCATCGGCTAAAGCTCTATCATCACTTGCACCAAATAAAAACAGTGGACGAGATTCCATTGTACCTCCCAACATACACTTGATCAGCTTGGAAGAGTCGAGCCTGCGACTCTAACTCAAGGCGCTTGTGGGAGGCACCCCACACGTATCCTTTATTTTCCGCATTTTATTTCATAGTCTAGGTTCATTTTATGTTTTTCATATTTGGTTTTTAGTGTTGGTTTTTTGTGCGACTATTTTATGCGGGGAAATCTAGATATTTGTGGAAGAATTTTGTCACATAGGAAATAAATATCGAGATAAGGAAGGAGTTTTAAAGAAGGAAATATACCTACGTATAGGTCGAGGACCTGATTGCAAAATACTTCAAACTTTTGTGGTCCAATTGACACAAAAGTTGAAGTGTGAGGAGGTCGCAGCAAAGCGGGGGTGTATTTGCACACCAAAAGAAATTGGAGGACTCAATTGCAAACCCTCAGGAATTGGCAGCTTCAAGACCAAATCAAAAGGGGGGGGGACCTCATAACTGTTCCCGCACTCAAACTTTTCCCCCCTCTTCCAAATCGTCTTCGACCAAACTACTCATCATCTCCTCTCTTCTACATCATCTTCCACAACCATCAATGGCTCCCAAGAAGCAAAAGACTACTGCCTCGGCCGGATAGAAGCCCGGTTGGAGAAGCTTGCTGAACAGCTGGATGATTTTCAGAGGGACGTGATAGCTCGCTTGGACGAGCTGAAGAACCGGTGAACAATTCCCCTAGTCAGTCAGTTTTTTTTTTGTTTTTTTCTGTCTTATTTGTTTTCAGTCTTTGTGTGTCTATGTTTGCTTCCTCAGCATGCTTCTATATTTTCTCTGTTACTTGCTCGAGGGCGAGCAAGGTTGAAGTGTGAGGAGGTTATTTTAGGTTTGTGTCTTTCGTCCTAGGTCGAAGCATGCTAGGTTTACATGATTTGTTGATGTGATTTTAGGATAAATGCGCCTGCATTCTGCGTGCTTTCATTGGTAGATTCGCATGATTGGAGTGTATTTTCTCTCTCCATGGAGGATTTTGTATGTGGCTTGGGATGAGGAAATTTAAGCATGATAAACCGAATTTTAAAACCCTATCACTAAAGGGAGATTTGAGCCTTTAAAAGTGGGACACTTCCCACTATTTTCTTGAGAGTGATGTGTTGCAAAGTCTCCATAGCTTGTGGTCATGTGTGACGAGATGATAGGAGGCAAATTAGGGTTAACCAATTTGAGCTTTTAATTCTTTCAATTCCTACCTTTGCTCAGCCCCTAGTTAGCCACTTTGAAGCCTTGATTGTGTTCTTTCATGAGTTATTTAAAGAAGTCAAGCCTTTCAAAGCCTTTCTCTTGACCTTATGCATGCATGTGTTTCTTGTGGATATTCATAATTTCGAGCAATTTTTATTGAAGAGATTTTATGATTAGTTGGAGATAGTGTTTGAATTGATACCCCCCCGGAGTTGTGTTGTTTTACATTTCGAACTGCGCCGGCATCGGTTGGCCGGGCAGTGTTGTCTTGAAAAGAAATAAATATTGAAGGGGAAAAAAAAAGAGAGAGAGAGAGAGAGTTGAAGGTGCAGAAAAAAGAAAAGGAAAAAGAAAAAAAAATAATAAGAGAGCACCCGTTGAAAAATATAAAGGGAAGGATGACATCTCGAATGTTTATATTACTCGCTTGCCCAAGTCTCGTATGCGAAAATAAATCTCCATCGGTCTTTGAACCGTATATCTCGATGCTTATTATCTCGCTTGTCTAATCAAATGCCTCGGTGAATAGCATGCCTGCATACTTGTACTTAATTTTCGAAGCTTAGGACCCCTAGGATTCCCTACCATGTCATATATTTGAATGAGTCCTTAAGCCCCATTACATCCAAGAGAAAGACCTCTTTGAGTTGCTAGATTGACCACTTGCTATTGTAAGCTGCGTGACTATGTTGTTTTTATGAGCGGCTTGCCGGACTAGATTAGAGAGAGATGAGTGAATCGGTGAGCTAGTTCAGGTTATGCTTATGTCTTGACCAAGCTGATATCTGAATCCATGGTTTGAGAATTATGCTGCTTGACTTGTTTGATGAAGGTTTTGATTGCATTGCATGTTTGGGCAGAGATTGAGAATCATGGACATTTCATGGCTGTTTGGTATGTTTCAATGTTTAGTCTATTATTTTTTTAGTGTTTTGATTTATTTCTCTTCTTTGAATCTGAGTCTCGTGTCTTAGTTTTTTATTTTCGTTCCTTGAGTCTGTTTTGAGTCTTGGGGAATGGTGATTCGAGTGGGAGTATTCTTTTGTTTATCCCATACTTGAGGGAAAGTATGATTTAAGTGTGAGGATATTTGATGTGTCGATTTTATGCCCCTCGAATTCACCCAGTTCTGACGCTCATCTTGTCCAAGTTGATGTTGTTTTGTGCGCAGAAGTATCTATTTTCGGCAGGTTTATGGTCCGGAGATGAGGTGGCGATTCGGAGCTGATTTGGAGATATTTTGGTGAATTTTGGAGATAAAACGGGGCTGAGATCGAGAAGGAAAGATATGCTAAATATTTGGAGCTTAAAGATATTTTAGGGATGGAGTTATACAAGGAAAAAGAATCTTAAAGATCAAGATTTAGAAGATTTGCCCTAAGATATCTTTCCTTTTGAAGATCAAGCTCAAGATCGATATAAAGGGCTGGAGACGAACAACATTCTACGCCACAATTCAGAGCTTCATTAGTTTAGTTTTCGTTCCAGCCATCTCGTTCTTAAGTCCCGTAGTTTAGATTTGAATTTCCGCACAAGAATTCCAAACACTTTTATTCGCTTTCTTAGGGGCCGTTTGGTACGAATTCGGGAATGGGAATGGCAATAGGTATGATAGTAGGGTGATTAGGTATGGGTATGGGGGACTCCTTTAATGGAGTTTGGTAGGGGTGTAACGGTTCGGTTCGGTTTTTATGTATTTTAGGAACCGAACCAAACACATAGAAATGGTTCGGTTCGATTCGGTTCGATGGATTTTTCAATATCGGAACCGAACCGAACCGCTTATAAATGATTTGGTTCGGTTCAGTTCCTCGGTTCACCTTTTTATTTTTTTTATTTATTTGTTAATCCTAAATAATGCAAGAATAATAGTTTTTAGGATGCCACTAATTCTGAACTCATAAGTATAGAGTTGTTACTCATTTCTCTTCATTTGTATAGATTAGAATTGATCTTAACTTAAATCTAATATCTAAATCCAATAATATTCTCATATAAGAAAGACAAATATTAAATAAAAAAGTTCAAAAATTCTTGAAACCGCGAACCGAACCGAATGTAAACGGTTTTTAAAAAAATAAACCCGAACCAAACCGCGAAACCGAATCGAACCTCATTTTTTGGTTTGGTTCGATTCGATCCGATCGGTTTCGCGGTTCGGAGCGGAACCACTTACACCCCTGTTTGGTATTTACTAGTGAATGTGAATGATAACCAAATATGGTGTTTGGTTGTATTTAGGCCTCAATGGGTATCGAATTAATTTTATAATCAAACAAATGTGAGGTTGAATATATTATAGGTTACAATTTTCACATTCTCAATCCCAAATATTCTACGCTCTCAAAGATTGCACCTCATAAATCCATACAAAGTGGCACAAAAACGCTCAAATTCATTGTTCAATGTAAAAAGTTATTACAAGATAAGAATGTAAAAAACGAGTACATGTTGTATCAATGAGTACTCCTCCATTTATTAAACATCCCTTGGGCTACTCCATTTTCGACTCGCGAAATTTCTTCATCAGAATCTGAGTCATTAAAGTTTGCATAAGCATTGTATTCATCATAATCTTCATCTTCATGTATTAGCCCTTGTCTTCTACATAAGTTGAGTAGACAACAAGCTAACTATTCTCCCTTGTGTACGTATGGGAAAAATGACGGAGATGCAAGAATCTTCCATTTTTCCTTTAGTACTCCAAAAGCTCTTTCAATTACATTTCTGGCTCTAGTATGTTTCATATTGAAAAATTCTTCAGCAGTTTGTGGCACCCTCCCTTCAAATTGATTGAGATGGTATCTTTGACCTCAATAAGGAGCAAGAAAGCCCTTGGAATTGCAATATCCACAGTCAACCAAGTAGTAACAACATATAGAAGAAATATGTAGTGTTTAAACACCTAAGATCTAGGCATGTATAATGAATATTACCTTCAGGAACTTTTAAACCATTAGGCATATTTATTGCATCTCTTAAGACACGCCCATCATGAGCCGAACCCTCCCAACTACGTAACACATATATAAATTGCATGTCAGGTGCACAAGCACCGAGCACATTCATGCAAATATCCCCTTTCCGGGTTCTATATTTGCCCTTTCTTCTTTAGGTGGGGTCACCTTAACCATGGTACCATCTAGAGCGCCTAGACAATTCTACAATACCAACAACCAAGCAAACATTTCATATGCTTAATATTGAATAAAAGATAAATGTGAATAACACGAGAAATTACCTCAAAACAACTCCATCTATCATCATCATTTTCATTGCTGATTGGTTCGGGTGCTTTAAGCAACACTCTCTGTAATTTCAATAGGGCTACTAGACACAAATTGAAGTGTCTACTAACTGTTTCTTGACTCCTCAAAATGTCCACGGCAATGGTCCTATTTTTTTGATGATGTGCTAAGGTGTATACGAACATTGCTACAATTTCAGTCAAACTCATATTACTAGTGCCACTCAAACCTCCTATGTCTCTCAACATCTCACACAAAATGTAGAACGTGTTTCTATCCATACGAAGTTGACTTCTACAAGCTATATCACTTTCACTAACAATTCTATCAATAAATATCATTCTTGTCACTCTTCGATCATAACTACTTGTTATTACTTGATTCTTGTTAGTTAAATAAAAAAGAGTGAGTTGATACCACATAGCTAAAATATTAGCCATAGATGCAGCAAATGTAACTAAGATTCTAGTACGTCTTTATCTTCTACGAGTAAGAGGTGAGTGGGCCATCTGAATATAAATGAAGAACAAGCACAATATAAGGAACAAGCAGAAACATTATGCAAAGGATCGTAAAAAAGGAAGAAGAAACAGAACCAAAAAAAAAGGAAGAAGAAACAAGACACCAAAAAAAAAAGGAAGAAGAAACAGGACACCAACACATCGACAAATAGATCTAAAATCAAAATCCCAAAACAAACTCATCAAGCATCCCAAAACAAACTCATCAAACTCATCAAACAAACTCATCAAAATCCAAGGAAGAAGAAACAGGACACCAACACACCAACACATTGAAGAATGAATTAAAATTCAAGAGCGCTCCCAAATCTGTCAATGTTAGTGTTTAGAATATTTTAATTCTATAAATCGCCAATTCAAGATTTGTTTAGCCTAAAATTCTTAAATATAGTGAAGATTTAATACAGAAAATTCAATATTTGTTTAGCCTAACATTTCCACCGCACCTAATCCACCCCCACTGCCTACCACCCCACCACCACAAGCATGAACACAAAACAAAAAACAACAGAGAGAAAGTTGTGAGAGAAAGGCAGCTCTGGTTGGTTGCTGGTAGTGCTTCATCTATCCATTTTTCCCAAAAGTTTGAAAAAGAAAAAAAAAGAAAAATGAAAAAAAGGAGAAAATTCTTACATACATAGTTCCAGCGGTGTCCGGCGGAGGATGATGGCGGCGGTGTCCGGCGGAGGACGATGGTGAGTGGGATGGTTTGGATCAAAATAGAAATGGAGAGAGTGGAGGAAATTTTCTCCCTTTTTTTGTCAATCGATACCCATATGGGCTTGAATAATACACATGGGTTTGATACTCATAGTCGAGAACCAAAACCCACATATCAAACACGATATATGGGTATCAAACCTGAGTCATTCCCATAGAAGGGTTCTAAACCCACATACCAAACACCCCCTAATTAGTTTAGTTGCTTTCGGATTTCAAGATTTCAAGACTTCAGTACTTCGTTCAGATTTCCAGTTTCAATTCAAGTTTCCGTTCAGTTTAGGTTTCGGTATTCTTTAAATTTCTCGTACTTTAATTACGTTGCATGCTTTTCTATTTTCATACTTTAAATTATGTTCTGAATATGTTCGTTTCATTCTGCTTGTCCAAGTTAAGTATGCGTAGCTAAACTTTTTAGGGCTTCGGCGAGGGTGACGAATATAAGATACAAACTTTGTGAGATCTAATTGTTCGTAGTAATTGAAGACTAAGGTTTCGACTTAATTCGGGATAGAAAGATTTAATTGGATTAACTTAAACCTGATCAATTTAGGTTATGAAGATTAGTGCCAGATTGTTCAACAACTTAGGTGGCGAAGCTATCGTAACGTATAGTCGAATTAAGGAGGTTAATCATCTATGTCAGCTTGTCCAACAACGGTAGAGATTAAAATTGGGTTCCTTCCTCGTAATGCTATCTAAACATTAAATCTAGGTTTGTTCAACAAGCTAGGTTGTGGTTAGGTTAGGGAGTAGTGGAAATTTGTTCAACAAACCATTACCGACTAAGTAAGTAGGAATTGGGGTATGTACGTGACCAACACTGTATCCTATAACTGGTTGATCTTAGGAATTAATTAAATCTATGCATCCATGATCGAAGTAGTTATCTCATACAAGTTACCCGAAGCCGAGTCCGTCTTTCTCTATTTGTTAATTATCTACTTTTCTTGCTATTTACTTTTTTTTGCCTAAGTAGTAAACCCCAAAATTTATGTGTGGTGGCATCACCAAAACTCTGATCAAAAGGATAAATATTATTGATTTTCATTGTTCCCTGAGTTCGACCCTGTTCTATACTAATTATAAAATTCTAAGTGTGTGCAGGAATTTTATTTGGTGTGAAAACAGCGATCACCAGTCTCAGTCGGTTTGTTCACTGGACAAACACCGTCTTGTGATTATACTGAGCAAGTCTCAGTTTACAGGGTCAAACAAAGTTATGTTTGAACGTTTCTCCAACAATGAAGGAGTTCTTAACTCTTAGAACAGTTCAATAAATTGAATTCCTTCGGTCTAAGCTATAGATAGATACAGTTTGAGGTTAGGTTAGAGGAAAGGGAACAAGAAAGGCTTCTAGAGTGAAGAACAGTGAGGAATAATCTCTCTGGGTTCGTGTTCTTCACTTGGATGTTAGAGGCTTGAGTTCTGTGTAAGCTTGTGTTCCCTTAGAGCAGATTGTATGCTTTTCACACTAAGATATATCTCTAAACTCCATCATGTATAGCTTGTGTTCTTTTATGCTTGATGCTATGTTCGTTGTTCGCGTTCTCGCATGTTGTTTTGTGTTGTTCAACGATTTAATTTTTTCTCTATTTATAGATGTGAGTTATGGATAGATCCGTTGGAGATGAACTGTCCATGTGTCACTCTATTTGGGTAGTTAACGACTCTTTTGAAATTCCGCAGAGTCCAATATCTTTTTCAGGAAAGTGGTTGACTTGCAGGTTTTACCAATTACTTTAACAGTTGGTTGCTTGTCATTGGTCGAGGTACGGAGAGTGGTTGAGACACTTGCAGACTTCAAGGTTGATACTGAAGCTAACATCTCTCAGTTGTACGACCTCGGACCATTCTACTGAAATGATATTGAAGTCCTCTGTCAGTCATGGAAAATGACAGGCCGTTGTTGAGTCTGACCCATAGATTCAGTAATATACTCTTGCTGAGTTCAACTCTACTGAAGATCAAGACTCTGAGTTCAGTAAACAGCTCCTGCTGAGTCCAGTTCTACTGACTCCTGAACACCTTTCAGTATGTTGCTCCTACTGAGTCCAGCACTACTGAATCTTGAACACCTTTCGCATATCTTGCTCTGCCGAGTCCAAAGACTAATGAATCTTCACTCCATGGTCTCTGCGGCGGATAGTCTACCGAGGGACCGAAGGACGTAATTACCGAGTCGGAACCATGCTGAAGGCTAATCTACTGAGTCTGAAACACTCAGAGACAAAGGTGTTTAACTTTTACACGGGAATGGTTCACCAATCAATATAGGGTTTTGGGACAGCAAACAGAATTACTGAGTCAAAACCATGCTGATCGTTGTATTGCACCAAATAATCCTGCAAAACTTGAGAATTAAATCAGTATAGTTTACAGGGTATCGAACACAGGGAACGGAGGACTAGACAAATTATTTTTGTACTTATCTCGAGTTTGGTTAGCAACCACCAAGTTTTGGGATTTTATCTAAACTAAGAACTTGTAAAAACTGAAAGAAATGTAAAAACTGAAAACTGAATTTAAACTGTTTTAACTAAGCAGTTAAGAGATGGGTCCAGCAGAATATTCACACACACGTATTTCCAATCCTCGACACATAAAATGAATTAATCTTAAGAATCAACTAGTTATAGATTACCGTAACTTAAACTGCGTAATCCTCACTCCCACTTACTTAGTTGGTAACCGCCATGTTGGGCATCGAAACGGCTACTTCCCTAATTTAGCTACAACCTACGTTGTTAGGCAATCAATAGATTTAATAGCTAAACAGTTTTATCGAACTAAGGGAGCCTAGTATAGGAGCCTACTCGTATGTTGGGCATCTAATAGTCTCCTACCGGTTTAATCCAATTATTCTAATGAATAACTTTGCTACTTACCTAACCTTGTTCCACGAGAAACGATGGAAGTACTAAGTTAGCTACAAACTACGCAACTTGGGGTGGCCAATCCTAAATTACTAGTAAGATTAAATAAACCAGAATTAACCCGAAACCCTTCAATTAATTATTAGAACCTAAGCCTCATGTACTGTTCACGTGTGCGTTTTACATCCTGTCGGACCACTAAAAGTTTAGCTACTCATGAAACTGTCCTGACTGCACAGGTAAGACACTTTGCAAAACAGAACATACATCATTCGTAACCCTAACCCTAGCATGCACGAAAACTAAAAATAATAAAAGATACGAACTAAAAAACTAAGAACGAAACACGTACTGCACTAAAGCTAAACACGAACTGAATTAAAACTAGAATTGAAATAGGATCAAGAGTATCGATTAGTCTTCGATCTCTCAAAACGAACGGAAATTGAAAGCAACGATCTAAACTAAAAGTTCGAATATTGAAAAGCTGAATTATGAAAGTGTTATTTCCTTCTACGTAAACTAAACGGCTTGCATGAAGTAAATGGAATGGTTGTTGGTTCTTCTCCTCGGCGGTGGTGGAATATCGGCGACGGTGGCGGTGGCTTCGGTCGGCGGCGGCGGTGGCTTCGAAAATGGATGGATCGGAAAAGGATTGATGTGTCGTGGTTATGAGGAGGTCGAGAGCTCGAGAAGGTGTCCTTTAATTTCGTGCCTCCCTCATCCTTTTATAATACTCCTAGGAATTAGATCACATCTAGGGTTCCTTTTTTGATAAGGAAAGGATCTATGAGATAAGGTAATATCGCATCCTTCCTTATTTATCTCCTTTCCTTCCTTCTTTCTTTCATTTCTTCTCTTCTTTTTTCCTTCTTTCTTTTCTTAGCCAAATCCGCTCAAAATCTCGCCATTCCAGCTGGAAACTCGTTGCCACATCATTTCCACGTGTCGTGCTAAATCAGCCTATTTTCCTGCATAACTGCCAACAAAAGCGTCTCACCTACACGGTTAAGAGACTTTTCGGACGAAATAATTAGGTACGAAATCGACTCATCAAATCTCCTTACACTTGAACTATACTCGCCCTCGAGTATAAGAAGAACAAAAGATAAGCACCTAATTATTTTAGTCTTCCCCAAGACCCAAGACACAAAAGAAAAGACTCAAGACTCGAACAAAAACAAAAACAAGACTCGACACGGACGAAAGAAAGAAAATAACAACGAACTCAAAAAACGAAGACAAAAAGCCATACCAATCAATTCGAAAATTTTCCACACCAATTCTCTATCCAAGCAATGTCAAATCATGCAATCATGATCTCATCCAACAAGTAGAAAATGCAAATTTTGAAACTAAGCACACATATATCAACTTGATCAAAATCTAAACAATGTGGATCTCCTCAAGTTTCACTCAACACTCAACTAATCTAGGTCTTGTTCAAGCCACTCAAAGGAAAACAATCCACGCAATCACGATAAGAGATCATCACAATAGCAATATCAAGGAGGTCTTTCTCATTCGGTTGTAATGGGGCTTAGGACTTAAACAAATTAATGTTGGTAAGGGTCCTAGGGGTACTAAGCTCCATTAAAATTCAGATTCAATGTTATGCATGTAAAACTCTCTCACCTGTTCAGTCAAGTCAGTCAAACTCCCACCACTTTAAAAAATTTACTTCAATGCTACAACATCAATACTATGCACCCATGCTTTATTCTTTTCTGCCACGTTTAATATTCAGAATTATTTTTTTATTTTTTTTATTTTTTTATTTTTTTTCGTGGCATATACTTTCTTTTTAGCAAACTGGGCACAAACTGTCTCAACTGTACAGACATGACACTTTAGAATTCTGTTTATAGAGCAGTTTGTACACTTAGACTTTTTGTCCAATTTGTTTTCTGCAGCATATCTAGACTAGGCAGGTAAGAGACATATGTAATACTCTTCAAATTTTAACTATCATGCACAAGAGAGTTCGTAAAACATGCAATAATATGGGTCAAAAGAAAGTTTAAAAGGCCTTGGCTAAAATTTTGCTAACTCAAATCAAAGAAACGGTCAAGGCTCAAATTGGTTCACTAAGGGATAATGTAGAGTCGGAAATATTTTGTCGCGGTCGTGTGGCTAAAAATCCCTAGTGCCTCCTATCATTTATCACAAGTGATTCGAACATATTGTGAATTTGCGGATAAACACTCTC
The DNA here is from genome assembly GCA_028984105.1 of Lavandula angustifolia. Lineage (NCBI taxonomy): Eukaryota > Viridiplantae > Streptophyta > Magnoliopsida > Lamiales > Lamiaceae > Lavandula > Lavandula angustifolia. Next base: position 25,940,137 of record CM054808.1, read on the forward strand.
AAGAGAATAGTAGGAAGTGTCCTACTTTAAGGCTCAAATCTAATTTAAGTGAGTGGTTATTAAATTTCGATCCAACAAAGTTTATTTTTCGTCATCCCAAATTACATGCATATACGTGCCTAGATCTACTCTTCACAAGGTCCACAAGCAAAGATATTGAAAATAAAAGCACAAATAAGACATGCTTGATCATTGAAAACGGCACTTAAAAAATCAAAAATTTTGGCATGCTTCGACACAAAATACCCCCCTCCTTACACTTAAACCTTGTTCGCCCTCGCGCAAGAGAGAAAAGATAAAATAAAGAGAGAAGGCATGACAAAATAAACACAAAAACACCCTCCTTACACTTGGTCCCTACCAAGTGTAAGAACAAACTAAAACTAAAGACAAAAGACAAAATAAAAAAGAAACACCCCCCTCCTTACACTTGATCCCTATCAAGTGTAAGAACAAGAATGACACACAAGAACATACTCAAAAACATAAAACAAAAACACAAAAACGAAAAATAAAATTGGGGAAGAAAGTCACCGGTCGCCTCGCCTGGGCAAAGCGAGCGGTCCGCTCATAATCGTGCGGCGGGGGGCGATCTACTCTGCGTCCAAGGGAATCCAGATCAGTCCTTAGAGTCTGCACCGTATCCTGTCCTGCAGAAGTAAAGGCACTCGAGACACGAGGTCCCGGTGGATAAAACTGGATCTCCCGGTTATGCAGTTGGTACAGTAGGCGAGTATGCCTCAACAAGTTCAAATCAAACAAAGATGGAGGATCCACCCTAGTCAAATAACCAGCATCATGTATGACAAAGTTGCGTTCAATGAATGTGGCAAGAATATGGCACAGAGTCATGTGACGCACGGTGTGACTAGCAATTGTGAACATGTTCTTAGCAATCCACCAACCTAAGTTAAGAAGACGCCTAGTAGTCATGCACCATAGAAAATACAATTCATTGGCAGTCACCTTTTCAAAAGAAGTACTCTTTCCGGTTAGGTTGTGGGCTAAGTATTGGTAGCACATGCGAAGGGCGGGATCTTCTAGAAAGCTTACGTGAGAACCGGACGTGGCAAAATCATCCGGGTCGCTTGGGGCGAGAAACCTCCACACGGCCCGTGAACCAATATAAGTCGGGTCCTTGTTCGGCAAAGCATGAAACCCCATCTCAAAATGACCAAGATAATAATCATCAAATGAACATATCCCTAGTCTAGCATTCCATTCGGCCACAGAAATATGATAAGTCCCCCCCCAAACAACCTAAACTCAATACAAGGCGTAACCAAATCTTTGTCACCCTCAAAATGAAAAGTATTAAAGAACTCACTTGCAACCTCTTTGTAACACGGATAGTGATGCGATTCAAGCAACCAAGACCAACCAACATTTCGAAAATATGCAAAGAAGGGTTCAATAATACCTGTCGCGCAAAGAAACGTGCGATCGAGGAGTCGGCCACTTCGGAAGTCCTTGCCCTCGCGCTCTTGTAAATGCAAATTCATGTACTCAATCTCGAATTGAGAGAGGGCATGCACGACTTCCGGCGAATCAATATGGACAACCATGCGGTTTCCATACTTCGCCGCTCTTGGAAGGGCCGAAGATTAATCGGAGTCGGCAAGGGATAAGTAATTCAAGTTGAAGTCATCTTCAAAATTTCCATCATGATCATCGGACTTATAGTCCGAATCTTCCACCTCTTGGCTCGGCAATTTCGCTCATATACTTTCGCTCCAATTAACGCCCTCATAATAGTTGAGTGGTGGTGGTGGATTTTGAAACTCAAGAAATTCAGATGAGTTTTTGGGGAGCTACAGTAATTACAAGCTTAGCTAGTGAATACTGTCAGGTTTAAATGCTTTGAGATCGTAAAGACTGCTGGGCCATTCCATCAAATCTTTGAGAAGGAGCCCAATCTCGTATTTGATGCACCCTTTCTTTGATCTTTGAATGGTACTTGATTCATAAAGAATGAATCTTTTGAAGTTATACGGACTTATGGCAACCACTCGTAAAGAGTTTGTGGAGATCGGGGCGGCGGATTGGATGAAGAAGCACCATCCGCGCGGGTCTTTCTCGGCTTCCGCACCCTTGAGCGACGCGGTGGGGACGGCGGAGGCGTGGGCTCGGGCGTGGGCTCAGGCGTCGGCTCGCGTGGCGGTTCGGGCGTTGGCTCACGTGGTGGTTTGGAAATAGCAACTCCCGTATGTCGTCGTAACTGTCGTCTAGGCGGTTTTGGAGGAGAAGTGGACTCCGTGGCATAGTGCGATCCAGCTTCAACTTCCATGGTTTGCGGAGTTGGTTCCACATACTCAAATTCCTCCGGTGGTTGTGGTTCGTACTCAAGGAGCGGAACTTGCGGAGTTGGCGGGCCTCCCGGTGAGCAGCAGCGGCGTCGCGACGGCGTTGCGTCTTCGGATCCGCCTGGACGGCGGTGAACCAACGGGCAGCAACGGACAGGCCTGACTTCTTCTTTGGAGCCGTGGCGGTGGCGTCTCAACCCGGGCGAGGAGGAAGCTTCTTGAAGAAGATGAAGATCTTGTAGAGAGGGAAGTAGTGGGCGGCGGTTATAGAGAGGGAAAGTTTTTGAATAGTAACAAGTGGTAGGGTTTGATCCCCCTCTCCCCTTTTATAGAAGAGAAGTTTGCAATTAGGCCCTCTCAGTTGTGCAGTTAAGAGATCTGGTCCCTCCTTCTTTTCAATTCGGCCCCATCTTTTTCTCAACTTAAATTGACTCCATAATTTCATCCTCTATACAATTGAGTCCCTCAAATTCGTTCCCTTACTACAATTGGGTCCCTTGATGTTTTTGAAATGGCATTTAAGACCCCGAATTCTTCTTCTCATCATTTTTGCTCATCCAACTCCTTCTCCTTACACTTTAGACCTCAATTCCATACTTAGCCAAATTCTGAAAAATAAAAGAAACAACACCAAGCATAAAATCAAACTAAAAATACGAAATCAAAGAAGAAAAAAAAACGGAAAAGATACGGGTTGCCTCCCGGAAGCGCCTCTCTTTAGAGTCTTCGGCTAGACCTCCTCTTTAAAGAGTCAAATATAAGAGGGAATGGACAAGCTCTGCTCGTCCACATATTCTATTAGTGCCGCAGCATGATAAATCTTAAGGCGATGACCGTTGACAGTGAAAGTCTCGTCTGAGTCCAATTTTTGTATCACTACTGCCCCGCCTGGCCAGACAGAACACACTCAGAATGGACCGATCCATCTTGAGCGGAGCTTTCCGGGCATAATGCGTAGGCGTGATTGGTAAAGCAATACAAGTTGGCCTACTTCAAAAGTCTTCATACGGATCGCTTTATCATGTCATGTCTTTGTGCGATCTTTGTACCTCATAGCCGCATCATAGGACTCTAACCGGATTTCTTCAAGCTCTTGAAGCTGATATTTCCTCTCCTTAGCACTTTCGGTCAGATCCATATTGACTTTCTGTACCGCCCACCAGGCTTTGTGTTCCAACTGCACAGGCAAGTGACATTTAATCTATATGGAGACATACCGAGTGGAGTTTTATAGGTTGTTCGATAAGCCCATAAGGCGTCATCCAGCCTCATACTCCAATCTTTCCTTGACGGATTGACCGTTTTCTCCAAGATAGACTTCACTTCCCGATTTGACACTTCCACTTCGGGAAAAACAAGTGGACAAGAAATTATTGATTGGTTCAATTTAATGCAAAACAAACATAAAATCTGTACTCACAATATCAAATCGAAGATTTTCACCAATCCATTCAACAGATGCAGAAAAACGCTCTCGATCGCCAAGCAAAGCCAGTGTGTCCAATGAATCAATCTGAGTTGGGAAACAAGACATAGCAAAAAAGTACACTTAATTAACATATAAGTCTCATGACCATTGAGCAATAAAAAGAGACGTCCAGTCGTTGCATTCACCAATGTTAATGCATATCCTCCAAGTGTGTCTTCCCCTCCACATGATAAAGGCTTCAATTCATCGTGTGGAAATGCAAATTTCATGTATCCATCAAAAGCATGATAAAACATTTCACGCACCTAAATCACACAAATTTATTTGATTAGTAACTGAGACAGGACCAATCTCGCACTCTATAAACTTCACTTGAAAGTAAAAAGGATGCAGTGATGCACTTGAACTACATTTAGTGTACAATCATCAACGTATTTCACTCAATTCCATCCTTGCTAGACACATTCATATAAGATCAATCTGGTGGATCCAGACTAAAAAAACACTGTAATATGCAACGGAAGGAAACAAGAAATTTTCAACTGGGAAACAAATTTACTTTAAAAACATTCAAGTTGAGTAGTAGGAATTCACCTAAAAAATGTATTTGCACTAAAGAACATAACTGGCATTGCAAGTTCGAAGTTAAGTTCGTAGAGAAATTATAAACCATCACATAATCAAATAACCACACTTTCTTTACTAAAAAATCAACTAAGTCCGCAACAAAATTGAGCAAGAAACATACATTATAATAACCTAAAAGCCTTACTGATTACGTCACAGATGTTGTAATTATCAGAACTCAAAAACACAACTCGAATGAAAACCCAAAAAATTCAGCCGCAAATAATTTTGCAATTAAAAAGTGAGTTTGTTTTAGCAGATACTAATCCAAAAGTTTATAAAAATGCACTCGAGTATGAAAATCGAATGACCTCATCTCGGAGCTGCTTGGCTTCCTCCTTAGTGACGCCTTCTGAGAGAATCCCGCATATAAAATGACCAGAAAATATTAGAAGAATTAGCAAAAACGTCTTGTTTGTAGCACCCATAGACCCCCCCTTTCGGTGTGAGAGTATGAGCTTTTGAGAGGGAGAGGGAGAGGGAGAGGGAAAGGGACGTCCTCTGTAATTTCTCAGTCCAGGGTAAGGCTGAAATCGTGAATATGTAGATTTTCTAGGGTAAATCGGGAAGGATGATCATAAACCCTCCCTCTCTTTTTGCAAAGGAATTGTCGGGATAAAAGAAAATTAAAATTGGCCTCTTATATTGGCCCATTTGTTTATGTTCAATTTTAGTCTTTTAATTTAATTAAAAAAAATTAATTTTGGCTCGATTTATAAAATGGGACTAAGTTTTTCGATTTTGGCTTGTGAGTGTGTGAACACGCGCCTTGAAATTTAAAAAAAAAAAAAAATCTAACGTGCAAGCGTTCATCATCAACGACGGCATCAGATATGAGTTCATCATCAAGTACTTAGAACAAGCGTTGCTCTTCTTCGATTTGCAATTGCCGCAATCCGTCACAAACGACGGAATCACGACGTCGTTTTCTGCAACTTCAGTCACGCCTTCGCCCACGCTCTTGACAACGTTTTTCAATCTCAGGTTTCACATCAATTAGTTGGAATTGTAGAAATCATGAACTAATTTTATTCTAAAACAGAGCAATTAGTTGGAATTTTAGCCTACTGCCTCATGCCCGAGGATCCTTGGAAACAATGTGAATGGAGGATCCTTCAAAAGGTGGGAAAATTACGGATTAGAAGAAGTGATTTAGAGCTGAAAATTTTGTGAGTGAGAAAAATTGGTTGCGAACATAAACGAGCGTTTGGAACTTCGGATGAAGAGAAGGATTCGCTCGATTCCCCTTCGTGAAAAATAGGGATTAGATAGAGAGAAAAAAGAATAATAATTTTATTTTCAACAAAATAATTGTTTCGGCGCGTGTTTAACACGTGCCACGTGCCTCATGGGCCAAAATCGGAAAATTTAGTTCGATTTTGTAAGGGTACCTTCAATAGAGACTTTTAGCAACTTTTAAGTTTGCAAAAAAAGTCCAACTTTTTGCCATTGGAATAAAATTTTAAAAGTTGGAAAAAGTATTCCAACTTTTTAATTTAGAAGTTGGTTTTTTGGTTATGTGGTGGGACCGATATATCGGAATTGATATAATTGTGTGTATATTTTAACATGGTAATATAGCTTTCTATTCAAAATCATTATAAAAGTCAAATTAGCATAAATGGTCCCAAATTTATATTTTTTGGTGAAATTGGTTCCCATTTTAAATTTCTTAGCTAAATTGGTTCCAGTCAGCATCGAACCAAAAGTCTAAGATTTTTTATTCTTGTAAATACACAAACTTTGTAATTATTCTGATTTTGCACATGAAATTTGAATTTCAGTTCAATTTGTACATAAAGTTCATATTTCATTTATAGATTGTTATGGACAAATGTAATTTTTGTGTGGAGTGTGTAGACTCCAAAAATTTGTAGAATTAACGAATATAGTTATCGGGTCCAAAAAGTTTTCATGTGGGATATGTCAATATTGAGTTTTTATACCTTTCAAACTTGTTTTGCTACTAGTTAGACATATTTCAAGATTAATCTCAACAAAAGCTCTTAGGCCCCATTTGGTTCGTGAAAATGAAGAGAATCGGTATCAAGTATTAGTCCTAAAGGTATGGAATTAGGAATCATTCCAGAAAACAATTGTTTGATTTGTGAGGTCATGAGAAATGACATTAATTTTGCACTCAAATTCCCAATTCATAAACCCTAAAAATTCTAATTGCAATTAATTTACTGGAGAAAAGCTCTAATTTCAAGTTAATCTTCAACAACAAAGGGTCTTTGACTCATGGACAACAAGGAGCCTTTGATTCTTGGACAACTGAGCACGATTGAGATGGTAAAAAAGAGAAGAGTGAAAATAGAAAAGAGAGAGTAAATATAAAAGAGATGGCGTTGGGATGGTGGTGGTAACGGTGGAGATGGCGGTGGTGATAAGGGCAGCATCGATGGTGGCGGTGGAAAAAGAGAGGAAGAGAGAGAGAATAGGAAATGGAGTGGTGGTGGTGACGGAGAGCTGAGATCAGTCGCCGCCTTCGCCGCAGAGCACAAAGAGTCGCAGTCGTCGGAAGAAGGTGTTCCTTGGGAAAGAGAGCGAGGTTCACAGAGAGGAGAGGAAGAGAGAAGCCACTATTTGAGAGAGATTACCAGAGGGAAGAGATATTAGCGAGAAGAGAGAGAAAAAAAATTGACGAGGAATGAAAATGAAAGTGTTCAATCTTGAGGTGTTGGAAAAGTGCTATTTGGTGGGGTTGAAGAGGGGGGTGAGGTATCATCCTTTGCAGTTTCTTATGAAGCAAACAACATGAATGAAATCATTCACTTAAAATAATTCACCATTCCATTCCTCACCTCCAACCAAACGGGGTCTTATTAAGATTCAAAAGGCTACACTAGCTGCCCTAAAGCTTCAGAAGCTAGCCTTCACACGACCGCTCCAACAATTTACCCGCAACTGCCTTGTTAAGAAATATGTTATTTAAGATGCCGAAGAGCACCTGACCGCTCCAACAATTCACCCGCAACTGCCTTCACACGAATTTTAGCTGGCAAAAACCTAAGTAAAGACAAAGGCGGTCGGCCACATACAGCCTCGAACGGAGTGACATGATACATCAATTGCGGCATGGAAGTTGGTGTTGTAAGAATACTCAGCCCATGCCAACCATCTACTCCACTGCCTTGGTCTCTCCAACGCGAAACATCGTAAATATGTCTCCACACTCCTATTCACAACTTTAGTTTGCCCATCCGTTCGGATGATACGACGAACTCATTCGCAACTTTGTCCCCATTGCCTTGAACATAGTTGTCCAAAATTCGCTGCAAAAAACCGGATCATGATCCAAGACAATAGACTTGGGAAACCCGTGCAATCGCACCACCTCTCACACAAATAAATCCACCACAGTTTTTGCGGTGTAAGGATGTCGAAGCCCACAAAAATGTGCATATTTAGTTAATCTATCCACCACCACCATAACACAATCGAATTTTCCCGACGTCAGCAACCCTCCAATAAAATCCATGCTAATATCCTCCCACACCCTCGTCGGTATTGGCAGCGGTTGAAGTAAACCGCTAGAAAAGTACGATAAGTTCCTGAATGAGTACGATAAGTACGATAAGTTCCCTAATGACCCCCTTGAGGAATAGAATGAAATTCTGCCAAAAACCGCGGAATAAAGACTGAGTTCTTTGCAAGAACCATTCAACCTCGATAGTAGAGAACACCGTAAACGAGTGTATAATGTGGGTAACGGTCAGACCCCGCTGCCACGACATCCATAATACAGTGAATAGTCTCGTCTTTTTTAACCTCCCTCACACTCATCTGCCATCCCAAACAAACTAGCATTGTGATTGCCAAACATTCCACCTCCTCGTAATTCCGCGATAACGCATCCGCCGCCTTATTAGAACTTCCCTCCTTGTATTCAACTTCAAAGTCGTAGCCCAACAATTTAGCTACCCATTAATGTTGAGCCGGAGTAGAAACCGATTGACTTAACAACTAGCGAAGAGTTCGTTGATCCGATAGGACAGTAAAACATCGACCGACTAGATACGGCCGCCAATGTTGCACCCAGAGTCGGTCCTGACATTTTTTGTGTCCGGTGCGATAGTAAAAAATTAGGCCCCATACGTAACAATACAAAAAAATTATTAACATGAAAAAAAGACAAAAGATAATATTATAATCGGTCATGATGTTTCAACGACAAGTGGGCAAGAGAAGAAATTGTGACGGATAAGATACGCAATAACACAAACGATGAAGACGAGGCGCAATGAAATAGAGTCGAGAGATAGGCGAGAGACAGAAACAAGGGATGAGGAATTGTTGAGGATCTTATATTCTTAATTCTTAATATAACATATTATTCCTAATTTTGATTCCTTATGTAAAAGAAATATTAAAAAATATTTAAAAGTATAAAATTAGCAAAAGACAAAAGTTCATTTTTTAATGTTGATTTGGTTTTAAGCTTCTTCAAGTGGGTCAATTCATTAATGGATTGTTTTATCTTCAAATAATACATATTATGTAATGGGCTTGATTTAGTAACATATATACAACATTTAAATCATTGGGTCGGTGTCCCAAATATTTGGGGCCCTATGCAGCTGGGTCGGCTGCACAGGCCCAGGGCTGGGTCTGGTTGCACAGCCAAAACTAGAGCCATCAATTCAAGTTCATAAGCCGGCCTTGCTAAACTACGGTCCGACATCGCTTTACTGAAAAATGCCAAGGGTCGCCCGTACTGCATCAATACTGTGCCGATGCCGCGTCCGAAAGCATCACATTCCACGACAAAAGTTGACGAAAAATCTGGAGTGACAAGCATCGGAGCCATCTTCACCACTCTCTGCAACATTTCGAACGCTTCTTAGGCTGCTTCAGTCCATTCAAATCTGGACGCATTCTCCTTCTTCAATAATTCCATTAGACCCCGTGTCATTTGACCATAATTCTGAATGAACCATCGGTAATAATTGGTCAAACCTAGAAAACCTCGCCTCCCCCCCCCAAACCGAGCTAGGTCTAGGCCACCTCAATATAGCCGACACCTTCCCGGGAACCATGCGAATTCCATCGATCGACACAATATGTCCTAGATACTCGACCTCTCGTTGTCCCCAAGCACTTTTTCGGATTCACCACATACGAAAATTGTTGCAACAAAAGCATCACCGCCCGAAGATGTTTGAAATGTGAATCCCAATCACTATTATAGATCAAAATCTCACAAGAAAAAAAAACCAAAATGAACTTACGAAGATAGGGACGTAACAAATTATTCATAGCCGATTGAAAGATCGAGGGAGCATTTGTTAAGCCGAAAGGCTTAACTAACAATTCATAATGGCCCGAATGAGTTCGAAATGCTATTTTTGGCACATCCTCCGTTGCAATTCGAATTTGATGGTAGCCCGAACACAAATCTAACTTTGTAAACCACGGGGCTCCATGCAACTCGTCCAACATCTCTTGGATAACCGGAATTGGATATTTATCCAATTTTGTTTGCTTGTTAAGTTGACGGTAATCCACACAAAAACGTCAACTCTCATCTTTCTTCCTCACCAGCAACACCGGACTCGAGTACGAACTCGAGCTCGGTTGTATTATACCCGCCTCTAGCATTTCCTACACTCCAACTCATCCTTTGCCAAGTGACTATATTGATATGGTCGTACTGATACCAACGGAGCTCCCAGATGCATGAGAATATGATAATCCACACTTCTACGGGGAGGAAGTCCAACAGGTGGCTCCATGATTGTAGGAAATTCCCCCTCTATCTGAATTTTAATCGTGCCACTCATCTCTAACTGAGCTGGAATCTCGGCTGAACCAAGCCACACGCGAATCCCACCACGAGCAATCTCATCGTCTCTCGATATCCATTGCTCCCTGCACATTCACCAACTTCCTAAGTTGTTTCATAGATACTTCACGTACTATCATCGAGGAATTTCCTACCGATTTAACCTCCTTCCCCGTGTAAGTAAATTCCATGGTCATGGAATCCCAATTAGCCTTTACGTCACCTAATACTTTCATCCATGAAACTCCCCAAAACCAGATCCACACCTCCGAACTCAAATATGTAACAATCCACTACAAATTCGGCCACTTGTAATTGCAATTTCACACTTGAACACATTCTCATAATCGCAGCCCACCGACCGTCCCCAAGTCTAACCATTGAACACTCGATTTCATCAATCATTAATCCGAGCTCCTTCACCATTTGATTCGAGACAAAATAGTGGCTAGCTCCACTATCAACCATTACCTGAACCTCATGGCTCTTTATCGCCATGTTCATCTTCATGGTTTGTGGCCCATCAAACCCTTGCGCTGCCAACCGCGTGAGAATCAACACCATAACCTTCGGTTCAACGTTATGGGCTCCTTCCATGGCATTCGTTTGATCCTCATCAACCCCAACCCCCTCCACATCGTCATCTTCGGGATTGGAAATGATGATAACTTGAAACGATTTATCAGCACACTCTGTGTTGGAAACCATTTCTCATCACAACGGAAACATCGTCCCATAGCTTTCTTGGACAAATTATCCCTATGCGTCATCTATCGCACGAGATGATTCTGTTGGGATTGGGCCCGAAATAAATTGGTCCATTATGATTAAAATTGATTACCCACAAGTATTATTATTTCTTGGCCCATTTAATGTTTTGATGACTCTTATTAAAAGAGGGCAGCAAGTTAGACGTGGGTAAGAGAGTCAGAAGAGGAGTTTTGTGAGACAGAAGCAAAACAAATGAGACAGAAGCCAAGAGAGAAACAGAGGAAGAGAGAAAAGGGAGAGAAGGGTTTGCAATTTGGCCATCCATTTCTTCTCCAATTGGTCTGAAATTTCAGAGGTTGATTCGTGGAAGCGAGCTCTTCGATTTGATCCGATTAGATTCTTGCAAATCTTCTCCGGAGCTTCCACAGGAAAGTTTATCTCTTCTCCTTTTTTTGTTCCTAAGAATTTGTAATTCTTAGAAGATTGTTGTTGTTTGCTTGGTGATATTGTTTGGTGATTCCCCTACTTGTGATAGGGAGAAAAACTGTGTAATTGGAATTACATAGTGGAGTTTTTCTGGACAAGAGTCCCGTGGTTTTTACCCTTAATTTGAGGGGTTTTCCACGTAAAATTCTCGGTGTTAATTTGCTTGATTTTTTCCGCATTTACCGCCTATATTTTCGGATTGTGTTTAAATACACTACATTGGTATCAGAGCAAGGTTGTTGCAGAAAATATGGAAGGGAGCAGTGGGTCTATGATCAAATTAACTTCTGAGAATTATTCAATATGGAAGCCCATGATGGAGGATTTGCTTTATTTCAAAGAATTGTACGATCCGGTGGAGGGTTTAAAATCTAAACCCAAAGAGACATCTGATGCGGATTGGAAGAAGCTTGGAAGAAAAACAATTGGTACAATACGCCAATGGGTTGACTTGAGCGTATTCCATCATGTAGCTAAGGAGACAGATCCAAGTGTTCTGTGGACAAAGCTTCAAGAGCTTTATGAAAGAAAAAATGCACAAAACAAGACTTTTGTGATTAGAAGATTGGTAAATCGAAGTACAAGGACGGAAATTCGATAGCGGAGCTCTTGAATATATTTCAAGATTTGGTGAATCGGCTTTCTACAATGGAGATTGTATTTGATGATGAAATACAAGCCTTATTTCTTTTGAGTTCTTTCTTCGGATAGGTTGGGAGACAATGGTGATTACACTTAGTAACACAGCTCATAATGGGAAGTTATCATTGAACATTGTCAAAGAGAGCATGTTCAATGAAGAGACGAGAAGAAAGCAGAGTGCAACGAGTTCTTCTCAAGTTTTTATGACAGAGAACCAAGAGAAAGGCAAAGACAGAGGTAGAAGCAAGAGTAGAGGACCTAAATGGCATGGGAAACCAAAAGAGAGATCCAAGTCAAGAGAAAGAATCAAGTGTTATCATTGTGGTGGAGCAAATCACATAAAAAGAAATTGCAGGTTACTGAAGAAAGAACAAAATGAGCAACATCAGAAAAGTTCAGATGATGCAAATTCATCCAACATTGTTACACACAGATGCCACGAAGAAGAGGATAAGGTTGCCGTGAGTATTACGGATATATGTTGCCATGTGGAGGATGAGAATGTTGAATGGGTAGTAGATTCAGGAGCTTCTCATCACTGTAGTCCGAAGAGAGAGATCTTCACGAGCTATCGAGCTGGAGACTTTGGCCAGTTGTATATGGGAAACAAGAGTGTTGCTCCAGTCATTGGAATTGGTGATGTAACTGTTGAAACTGATTTGGGATGCACACTGACACTGAAGAATGTGAGACATATTCCAGAACTGCACCACAACTTAATTGCAGTTAATGTCCTTGACAAAGAAAAGTATGAGAACAGATTCAAGGATGGAATATGGAAACTTCTTAAGGGTTCCATGTTAGTTTGCAAGGGGAAGCTTTGCTGCACTTTGTACAGGACAAAGCTCAAGATAAAACGAGATCAGTTAAATGTTACTGAAGATGATTCATCACCAAATTTGTGGCATAGGAGGCTGGGACACATAGGCGAGAAGGGATTGCAACTCTTGGCCAAACAATCATTGATTCCCACATTACAAGGTAAATCATTCAATCCTTGTGATTATTGTTTATTTGGTAAGCAAAATAGAGTTTCTTTTCGTACACATTCTAAACGAAAAGAGCAAGTATTGGAACTAGTACATTCTGATGTTTGTGGCCCGTTTGAGGTGGATTCCTTGGGCGGTAATAGGTATATGGTTACCTTTATTGATGATGCTTCACACAAGACTTGGGTTTACTTCCTCAAGAGCAAGGGGGAGGTATTTGAGAAGTTCAAGACATTCCACGCCATGGTTGAGAGACAAACTGGAAAGCTGTTGAAGTGTTTGCGAAGTGACAATGGCGGTGAGTACACTTCAAAAGAGTTCAGAGACTATTGTTCTCGGCATGGGATTAGACATAAGAGGACAGAGCCTGGCACTCCTCAACATAATGGTGTAGCTGAAAGAATGAACAAAACCATTATGGAGAAGGTAAGAAGCATGATGAGAATGGCTAAGTTACCTAAACCATTTTGGGGAGAAGTTTGTATTGACCGCTCCGCTACGTGATCAACCGATCCCCTTCGACTTCTTTGGAGTATGACATTCCGTAAAAGAGTTTGGAGTGGGAAGAAAGTCTCTTATTCCCATTTGAAAGTGTTTGGATGCAAAGCATTCATGCATGTTCCGAAGGAGCAGAGGAGCAAACTTGATAGCAAAGCCACTCCATGTATCTTTGTCGGATATGGAGATGAAGAATATGGATACAGACTTTGGGATCCAAAGAAGAAGACACTTGTTCGTAGCAGAGATGTTGTTTTGATGAGCATGAGACCATGGATGAACTGGAAAATAAAGAGAAGGATATAGAGATGCCCAGAGGCATTGTTGATATGGCACCGCAACAAGTTCCTACTACCAGTACTGATGATAGTAGAGAAGAGGCAGATATTGATGATGAACAAGCTGAAAATGGCGAGTCAATTGTGAATGATCAAGAACCAGGTGAAGATGAACAAGAAGAACCACTACTAGATGATCAAGAAGGAAATGAAGATGAACCACCACCTAGAAGATCCAACAGAGAGAGCAGACCATCAACAAGGTACCCTAGTTCCACTTATGTGTTGATTAGTGATGAGGGGGAGCCTGAAAGCTTTGAAGAGGTGCAAACTCTCAATGACAAAGAAAGCTGGATTGATGCCATGCAGGATGAGATGGACTGTTTGGAAAAGAATGGTACTTTTGAATTGGTTGAGTTGTCAAAAGGCAAGAGAGTACTACATAATAAATGGGTCTTCAAGCTGAAGAAAGATGGTGACAAGATAGTCAAGTACAAAGCACGCCTAGTAGCAAAAGGGTTCAAACAGAAGAAAGGAATTGACTTTGAAGAGATCTTTTCACCTGTGGTAAAAATGAGCTCTATCAGAATTGTTCTGAGTTTAGCAGCTAGTATGAATCTAGAGATCGAACAACTTGATGTTCGAACTGCATTCCTGCACGGGGACTTAGATGATGAAATTTACATGAATCAGCCTAAAGGGTTTGAGGTCAAAGGGAAAGAGAAACTGGTTTGCAAACTGAAGAAGAGCTTATACGGCCTGAAGCAAGCTTCAAGACAGTGGTATATGAAGTTTGATTCTTTTATGACCAGCCAGAGTTATACAAGAACGAGTTCAGATCAATGTGTTTATGTGAAACACTTTCCCGGAGGTAATTTCATTATCTTGTTGTTATATGTTGACGATATGCTCATTGTGGGACAGGATATTGGTATGATTGGCAAGTTGAAGAAAGAGTTGTCAAAAGCCTTTGACATGAAGGATTTAGGTCCAGCCAAGAAGATCTTGGGAATGGAGATTATTCGTGACAAGAAAGCTAAGAAGTTGTGGTTGTCACAGGAGAAGTATATTGAAAGAGTGCTTGAAAGGTTCGACATGAAGAACTGTAAATCTGTTAGCACGCCACTTGCTAATCACCACAAGTTGAGTAAAAACTCATGCCCCACAACTGAAGCAGAACGAGAAAAGATGTCAGCAGTTCCCTATTCCTCTGCAGTAGGTTCTTTGATGTATGCAATGGTGTCAACAAGACCTGACATAGCTCATGCAGTGAGTTTGGTGAGCAGATTTCTTTCCAATCCAGGAAAAGATCATTGGGAAGCTGTGAAGTAGATATTCAGATATTTAAGAGGAACTTCAAAGTTGTGTTTAAGCTTTGGTGGTACAAAGCCAACTCTTGAAGGGTATGCAGACTCCGACATGGGAGGTGACCTTGATGGAAGAAAATCCACTTCTGCATACTTGTTTACTTTTGCAGGGGGAGCTGTTTCATGGCAGTCCAAACTGCAGAAATGTGTTGCTTTATCTACCACAGAGGCGGAGTATATTGCAGCTAATGAAGCTGGAAAAGAGTTGTTGTGGATAAAGAGATTCTTGCAAGAGCTGGGGCTTAAGCAAGAAAAATATGTCGTATATTGTGATAGCCAAAGTGCAATAGATTTGAGCAAGAATTCAATGTATCATTCTCGGACGAAGCACATTGATGTGAGATACCATTGGATTAGATCGGTATTGGAGAAACATTTGATGCAGTTGGAAAAAGTCCACACCGATGACAATACGGCAGACATGTTGACTAAAGTGGTGACAAAAGAGAAGCACCAGAAATGTGTCGGATTGTCCGGCATGGATTCCAAGTAATCACTTGAGGTATGATACATCTCTCTAATTATTTCGGGAGGGGGAGATTGTTGGGATTAGGCCCGAAATAAATTTGCCCATTATGATTAAAATTGATTAGCCCACAAGTATTATTATTTCTTGGCCCATTTAATGTTTTGATGACTCTTATTAAAAGAGGGCAGCAAGTCAGACGTGGGTAAGAGAGTCAGAAGAGGAGTTTTGTGAGATAGAAGCAAAACAAACGAGACAGAAGCCAAGAGAGAAACAGAGGAAGAGAGAAAAGGGAGAGAAGGGTTTGCAATTTGGCCATCCATTTCTTCTCCAATTGGTCTGAAATTTCAGAGGTTGATTCGTGGAAGCGAGCTCTTCGATTTGATCCGATTAGATTCTTGCAAATCTTCTCCGGAGCTTCCACAGGAAAGTTTATCTCTTCTCCTTTTTTTGTTCCTAAGAATTTGTAATTCTTAGAAGATTGTTGTTGTTTGCTTGGTGATATTGTTTGGTGATTCCCCTACTTGTGATAGGGAGAAAAACTGTGTAATTGGAATTACATAGTGGAGTTTTTCTGGACAAGAGTCCCGTGGTTTTTACCCTTAATTTGAGGGGTTTTCCACGTAAAATTGTCGGTGTTAATTTGCTTGATTTTTCCGCATTTACTGCCTATATTTTCAGATTGTGTTTAAATACACTACAGATTCTTACCCGAGCCTCCTAAATTCGTGGAAGACCCCGTCACGCTAACTACTGACCCCGCCGCTTTGGAATTATGGAAGCTATTCGTTGAATTACTAACGGCCGACTAAGAGCTAGGGTTAGGGTTACTCCCAAAAAACCTGGGAAGTATCGTGGACACCATTTATTGCGAAAATGACGCCTGTATTTGGCTAAATCCTCCTAAGGCATTCACCTCTTGCTCGATTTCCTTGGCGAGATGAATGGTATCCGTGAGGGTGCGCGCATCTCGTGATCGTATCTTGAACGAATCACTTCCCGTAGCCCATTTAAAAACACCCCAAGACTATATGTCTCGGCAAGTCCTACGTGCACAGTTGAGAAATAAATAGAGTCACGTGCTCACTAACCGACTGTGTCTGCCTCGTATGTATAAGGTTTCAAATGGGTTAGCCAATAGGTTCGTGCTAAACATTCGAACAATCTCCAATTTAAAACCATCCCAATTCATTGTCGGAGACGTCGCCCTAACCTACTGAAACCAAAGTAGTGCGTCCGCTTCCATAGCCACCAAAGCCACATCCAATTTACTCGGCTCCGGCGTATTCTGTAGTAAAAAATACTGCTCCGCTCTGGTAATCCAGCCTTCCGCTCCCGTCTCGTCAAACATAGACAAATTAACACGGGGAGAAGAAGCCGACAATGTAGAGGTATATACATGTTGGTGATAAAATTTTTAAATATATGTATATTTAAGTTACGAGCAATGAGGAGGATGGAGAAAATGCAATCTAGGCGTGCGCAAAGCATCCATAATTATCCTAGTGTCATGTGCACATCTCTCCATCTTGCTAACACAAATGTGAAGCACATATTGAAATCGCAAATAGCCATCACATTTGTTGTTGTATAGCCCTTTCTGGAAGTGTAAGGAATTTGATGTTCAGCTGGGACTATAAGCTTCACATGAGTACCATCTATAGAACCAACACAATCCTTAAAGTAAGGATAATATCGTTCGTCACGTCTAATTTGATGAGGTGTAATCTTTAAACGTAGGATCAACATGCCTAATAATATCACTAGAAAGTGCAAGTACAACCTTCAAAACTCTATGGAATTGTCTGAAAATAGTCTCTCCAGAGTGTTGTAATCTCTCTTCCGCATTGCGAATGGAGCATGGTTGTCCTAAGATATAAGAAAAGTCCAACTTGCTCATGAATCCCCATGCCTCTTGTTGGTTGTAGATCATACTGGGATTCCAAAATATTACTACATAACTGTAAAAACATATTTTTTCTCATCATTAATTGTTAATAACAACGAATATCATGTTCATTGATAATCTCTTGAACCCATTTATGTCCTGGTAATGCAGAAGTCCTACATGGACTTTTTTCAACATGCCGCAAGAAATAGTTTGTTGCCTGCATCATCATCGATAATAATACATTTTTCTTCCTACTACTTTGTGATATATGACCATTATTTCATATACTAGCAAT
This sequence comes from Lavandula angustifolia, assembly GCA_028984105.1. Lineage (NCBI taxonomy): Eukaryota > Viridiplantae > Streptophyta > Magnoliopsida > Lamiales > Lamiaceae > Lavandula > Lavandula angustifolia. The sequence continues at coordinate 25,957,907 of CM054808.1, forward strand.
ATCTGATCCAAGAGAAGCATCATCCATACTGCTAACAATACTTGTAGACATCCTGTACAATTTTAAAATGTGAAAAAAACCAAAATTAGGAAGAAGAAAAAAATATGAAAATTATTGTCATAAATTATAGCTCAAGTTCTAAAAAAAAGGTTCAGTTAACAAAAAATAATGGAATAGAAACTACTTGAAAGGAAAGACATAACCACCAAGTCAAATCTAACAGATGATAAATCAAAGAATAGAAACATCAAACATAGTGTCTCTTTATCCAATTCAACTGAAGAACTGGGTCATCCAATAGAAAAAGTATCTCGATTTATCAGAGATTCCATCAAGCAAATCCCAATCATGTAAGCATCACTACAATACTCCAACCCTGGCAATTCTTTAAGCATCTTTAAGCAAACACCCATTGTAGGAACATTAGTAGTTTTATCAATAGTAACCGAATTATCGTTATTCAAACACTCAATTACACGATCAAATTGTTCGCACATTCGGTGACCTACACTGCCTCTTCTAATATCCTTACTAACCCTTTTTCTTTTTGGTCTTTGGCTAGATTTACTTGAATTGGTTGCAGGGTCTCCTATATCTTCATATTCTTCAGTTTTCATATCTAAACTCTGAACATGTTCATCCATCATTTGTGTATCCAATGGACTATTTATTTCAAGTCTTCCCCAGTTATCTCCTACGCCCTTAGATGGTACCCATGCATTGTATCCAGTTGCCACAACATCCTTAAATAGGATCTATATGTCAGACAAGTTTAGTAATCCCTTATGTTTGAACTTTGCAACCTCAGGGCATTCCTGAAATGTCATGAAATAAAAGAAACATGTTAAACATAATTATCTTATTGTAATTACTATGAATTTACCTTAATCTTAGTTATCCACCACTCTTCGCTTGCTGCAATGGTCTGCCAGTTGTCCCATCCAAAACTAGTCTCTGTACCAACAAGCTTTGCCATATTTTCCAATCTCCCATCAGAAGATCCCATTTATTTTTCAATTGCTTGATTCTATAAGATAACCCGATTTGTTTATTAAAATCAATTGCCAAATTGTTCCACCCCGCCTTATTAAAATGAGTGTGAGGCATGTTCCCCGCACGTACTTGCTCAATGCGAGCCTTGATAAATATGTCCAAGTTCTTATCATTCCAATCACTCTTAAATCGTTTGCTAGTACCATCTTATTTCCATTATCTTTACCTTTGGATGGACTCATTTCTGAAGCTAGTCAAACATAATAGAACAAGAAAATACAAGACAAATTTAAACACAATACTGTCACGTGAAATCATGGTTACTCTTTCCTAGCTATTTCAAAAAATCTGCACTTTATTACTATTCGATTAATTATATTTTCCAACTCAAAATAATACACCAGATATTAAATCTTCCTCCATAAGACTATCAGAAACCAAAAACGAAAATCAGAGTTTATGTCAAACAGGTACACACACATCACCATCAAATTAATAGATGAAGAACTAAAATTCATGTCAAACACGTAAAAGAAGTCTTGTACCCCTCCAATTCTAGAAAATATCATATTCATTTGGCCGACATTAGAGAATAGAGATCAGTTCATTGAAAAATAATCCATGTATATACTATTTTATTGAAAATTTGGATGTACATAAAAACAATTTGGTATATTGAACTCATATGAAATTACAAAAGTAGTTCAGGTAAAAAGAAGCGAAGCTTGAAATAATGTGCACTCAGATACGACAAAGAATTGATCAGTAGACGGACGATGATATCAGTCAAATAAACCCGACTACAACCAAGACATAGCTTGAAGCAACGTCCGCTTAGGAAGTTCATGATTGTTTTTGGCCAATTAAAGTAAATAGTAAAACTAGCTAATCACAATTGGTGCAATAAAACGAAATTCACTTCCTAATTAACTCACGGAATACATGGCAATGCAGAAACTAACATCGGATTATCTAGTGTAGACAATTGCAGGGCAAAGCACATGTTTAAAAAGATGTGAAAATAAATAAAATAGAGAACTCGACAAGCACCAAAGAATTCGAAAAATGAAAAGACGAAGAGATTGCTTACACAATCGACGGCGGCAATACAAAAGCCGAGACGTAGGCTGCGAGAAGAATTGGAGATTTTTTATTTGCTTTACCACTGTTTTTGCCGAGAGTAGACGCAGAGAGAAGACGTCAAGGTTTTGTTTAATTTGGGAGGTTTCTTATAAGAGTATGAAATATGGATTTGTGAGGAATCGAGAGTATGAAATATGGATTTGTGAGGAATCGATATATGAACTTCCGTATAAGTCAAAAATTCCTTATGAAAATAAGTTATTAATATTAACTTATGAAAATAAGTCAAAAGTGACTTATAGAAGGGTTATAAGTTTTTTTCATAAGTTCTCCAAACACATACATAATGACTTTTCTAAAAGAATAAGTTGAAATAAGTCAAAAATAATCTCTTCCAAACGGGGGCAAAATAACATTAAATAAACAACCGCCCCATGCAACCATGCAAGTAGCCTCCTTCACACATCCCTTCACGTATCTGATTATGCACTCCGATCTTCCTCCGCACTGTCAGGTCCGGCCCTGGGCCTGTGCAGCCAGCCCAACTGCACAGGGCCCCAGAATTTTGGGCGCACCAGCCCACATATCTAAATGTTGTATATATATATATATATATATATATATATATATATTCCCTCCGTCCCGCTATTTGTGGTCACTGTCTTTTCGGCACGGGAATTAAGAAAGTAGATGATAAAGTAAGAGAGAGAGTAGGATAATGAGAGAGTATGAGAGAAATGATGATAAAATATGAGAGAAAATGTAATAAAGTAGGAGATAGAATATGATAAAGTAGAAGATATGATATTATTTTTTTACCAAATTAAGAAAGTGGCCATAAATAACGGAACACCATTTTCGGGAAAGTGAGCCACAAATAACGGGACGGAGAGAATATTATTTAGAATTAAGCCCATCACACTATATTTATTAGTTAAACCAAAACAACTCATTAATGAATTGGCCCACTTGAAACTTGAAAGACACATAAATGGAAATCAACAATAAAAAGTGGGATTTTATTTTTTTTACTAATTCTATATTTTAAATTTTTTTTTAATATTTATTTTGAAAAAAGGAATCGAAATAGGAAATAATATATTATTACTATTTATTAAGAATAACATCATCAATTCATCATTCCTCGTCTCTGTCTCTCGAGTTTCGCCTATATGCTATATCTCTCGACTCCATTTTAATTCTTGTGTGTCTTGTCTTCATCGTTTGCGTTAGTAGTGAGTCCGCCACAATTTCTTCTCTAGCCCACTTGTCATTGACTCGTTTCGCCTCTCCAGTTCTTTGGAGGTAAAAAATTTTAGTTTGTTATGCCTTTAGTTTGATATTTGTTGTTTATTGGTTTATAGTTTTTTTTCGTCTCGAGCTCGTTTGTGATATGTGATATATCATAAATTTTTGTATTGTTACGTATGATTTATAGTTTTTTACTGTCGCACAGGGCACCAAAAATATCAGGGACGACCCTGTCCGCACTTCTCTTTTGTAAACCACGTCCCTAACATAGTCATTTTCATTAACTGCACTTTATGAACTAAGCTTTACAAAATATGCATAGTCTAATTGATGCTAATAGTGCATTTGCAGCCTATGCTTTCAAAAACGGAGCTATTCTTTACAAAATATGCATAGTCTAACTGATGCTAATGGTGCTCCACATTTAGGCATTTGGGGGTCACTTGGATGCTTTGAATTGTCCTAAACCATCCCAAGTCGTTCACATTTGAGTTTGGGGAATTTGGGCGTTGATTCACCAATCTAATGTCAAAGTCTTCTGCATTAGCAGCCCTCCTAAAATCTTCATCATGTATAGTCTTAATTATGGGGCCTTACATTGTCTCGCTGGATAAAGATCAAATTGCCCTCAGTGGAGGGCCATTTGACCTTGAATAAAGTTTATGGAAGTATGCAGTTTATATGTTGTTTACATCCTCAAGCATTAAAGTAATTTACTTTCTAGAAAAAAGTTTATACGTATGTTGTATGCTGTTCAAAGTGGTTTACTTTCCAGTTGACAGTTTAGGGCAATTCTGCAGTTCTAATTAATGTTTTGCACATTCCAAACCAGAAATCAGCTCCAAGTCAATATGTACTTTTGCGTTTTTAAGTTGGATAACTTGCCCTTCTTGCTGCTTTTTCGCTGCAGCCTAGGGACAAGTAACGGTTAGCAGCAAGATGGAATAGAGGGCAGCGGCGGTGAACTTGCCTTTCAACTGTTTTCCATTAGTAGAGTTTCATAGAAGAAACTACACAATGTCATTCCTTTCGTCTTCCTTAAGCTTTTGCTTCTCATACTTGAAACTGATTTTGCGTTTTGAGATGTAATGAATGGTAGGGTAAATGGTGTGAGATTTGAATTTAGGGAATATTTGTAGGGAACTCTAAATTTTCAGCTTGTATTTTGTTATTGTCAATGAATTGCTCTTGAATTTAAACTTCATAACGTTCTCACTTTTACAGTAAAAAGTTGTTGGTTCAGTTTTGGTTGTTGGAGGTAACGAAAGATTTGGAGCACTCCAACTTTTCGAAAAATAAATTAATTTTCTGCTTTGATTTGAGAAAACAGAGAAAAACAGACAAATACTGAAGATGGTTCTAAATTTCGAAAATTATCGGTAAATCCAGCGGGCCAGCGAGAAATGCACCAGTAGCACCTCTAATTTGCGGGCCTGCTATATATATGAAAACTTCATCGTATGAGAAGTTGAGAATATATGTATACCTTTTCTTTAAAGTTAAAAAGGCTAAATGAAAGAGCTACCCCCAACTGACCTTCTCTGGCTTGGTCTACCTTTCTTGAGATAAGGATTGTGGCTTGTTTTCTTCGTTTTCTTAGCAGTAAATAGATCCTTGTACTTGTCCAGTATCCGTTCCTTCTCCTCAGGCAAACCCAGCAGCTCATATGCATCGCTTACTTTCCGTACAATCGATTTCTCTGGGGGTTTGCGATCAAAAGCTTCAAGGCCCTTGAACAGCGCCACGAGCTCCTCAAACATCTTGTTTCGGTAATACATTGAGATCATAAGGTTGCACAACTTCCATGGAACAGAATGTAAATCGAAAGCAAGTTTTTTCTTCCAAATCTGCTGCGCTTCTTCAACCCGGTTGTCCATATCCAGGGCATGGATCAACTGGCCATATGTTCCGTTGGTGGTAGCCTGCCCCTTGCTCAGCATCCATTTAATAACCTGGATTACTCTACGCCACTGTTGCTCTTTCTCGAGAGCCAGTAATACATTCTTCAGCGCCCCAATTGGGAAGTCCCGTTCCCATGCAACACAAGCATCAAGGGCGCTGTACACGACTTCTTTGCTGTCTTGGAGATTCATAAGTGTGCTCACAAGAAAGCTAATCTTATCTTTTCTTGGAACATTTTCTCCTATTTGGCAACGGGGCACAATCCCAGCGTCTTTAATCTGATTGTTGGTATTCCTATTTCTCATGAATTCCAACGATTCTTCATTCTTTTGCATAGAGACAGTGGAGTACAACATATCACTGCAACTAAAATATAGAGGCTGAGTTCTTTCTACTTTGACTCGGCTCAGCTGTCTGGCCAGTCTGGTTAGAAAGGCTATTCTTGACATTTTGCTGCGGATAACTACTGAGGTTTTGCAAATTCAGTCAACTGGAATCCGTTGGAAGCTGTTTTCAGTTAGAAACAATAAAGCATCAATCCTAAACATCGAAACAATCTGTGAAAAAAAAAATTAAAAGAAACTGCCCACAATCATTTTAATCCAAAAAGTAAACAGCGCACAATCTTAAGGCCACCAAATCTAGGATTTTACCAAATAAAAGAAATTCATGACAACCTCAGAACTTCATAGAGCATTAATCCATATCTTTCATGAGGTAATCTTTCGTAAGGTAATAGGAATCAATGGTTCAACTATTTGGGTTTTTGCAATTTATGACAGCAGAATCTCTGGGCATTTCATCGAATACATAATATGCGCAGACAATAATTTGTCAAAACCCTTAATGAACTGATCATCAAAATCAACTCCAGTTCATAAAATTACTAGAAAGGCAAAGATGTTTCATCATTACGACTCACTGATGCATACATCACCACCCATTGTTGTAGGATGGAAACACTTGCATAAATCGAAAAACTCAGCAGTCAGCACTGAAGCACAGGCCCAGCCCTGAGGGCGGATGAGCATGGGCAACCGTCCCGGGCCCAAAATATTGGGGGCCTCAATTTATTTTTTTAGATAGTAATAATTTAGGACTGTCGGTGGGTTCGGAATCACTATAACGGATAGCGATTATCGGTTAACAAATCCCGAAAAAGTCAGAAAATGCATCCCAAAGTCGATACCCTTCGCTCCGAGTTCGGCATTCGGTTATACCACAAAAACCAAAAATAATGTGTATGAATCTGATCAGACTCTAATTCTAAGGCTTCATTGAGATGATTAACATCCATTCCAATAAAGAATAACATTCATCAATGATAAATCTTGATTCTTTTAAGCGTTCTTCCAACATTATTCCTAAGCAAATATCCCCAAAGTGTTTTTTTTAGCAATTTGACAAAAATATCTTGACCTAATTCACATGATTTCTCCAATTCTCCCGATTCCTTAAGTTTCCTATTAGATATACTCATATACAGATAAGAAACTTTAGAATTGATCGAATCATAGAAATTGACAATTTGCCACAATAAATCAAGAAACAAAAATTGGGCTTATACAGAAAGAAAAACCACCTCGTGTACGGCAGCAACGGGATGTAGTCGGCGCCCTATTCTAATTTGAGTAATTTCGGACTTACACTTGCCGGCGCCGAGAAGGCAGAGGGGAGGGCCGAGGGGCTGCGAGCGACTTACTGCTTACGGCGTGGTGGAGGGGTCAGGGGAGGGTGGCCAATAGGCGGTGCCGGCGTGCCGCCGTACGCGGGGAGGGTGGCGGAGGGGCGGCGGTTCGCGATTGCTGGGCGGAAGACGGCAATCGGGAAGGGGGCGGCTGCGAGTGGTGGTTACTTGTGAGTTCAGTTGTGTAAATCGGGTAGGAAAATGAGCCCTAAATTATTTTTTGTAATTTACAGTAGCGTTTCGGTTAAAACTAATTTAGGACAAATTGTTTATAGTAGTAATACTATTTATGGTTCGATTTTCAGTATTAATTGAAGTCCGATTCCTTTGAACAACTCTATTAATACTCCTTATGTCCCATAAAAGTATTTTATTTTCCTTTTTAGACTGTCCATAAAAATTGTCATGTTATTAAAAAATATAATGTGTGGACCAAAATTAACAATCTAAAAGTCAAACAACACACACAACACAATATAAGTTTCTTAATCTCCGTATCTCATACAAAGATGACACTTTTTATGAGACAGAAAGAGTATTATTTTAATTAAAAAAAATATTTTCATATTATTCACTACGTGCTTAAGATTTGGCTACATAATCTTTGCATAATTTGTTTCTTTATAAAATGATAAATTGGCCTAAATAGTCCACAATCTTTGCATTTTTTGTCAAATGGATCCTTAATCTTTTTTTAAGCTTTTGGTCCCCAAACTATTAAAATTTGACGAAATTAGTCCTTCCGTTAAATTTTACGTCGGTCAACCGTTAGTCAATGTATTTTGAATTAATTAATAAAATATTTAAAGTGCATTTTCATTATTGATATTCTCAAGGACCAATTCCGCCGAACTTACAAAGTTTGAGGACCAATTTCGGCAAAAAAATTTGTTCGTAAAACAAAGCAAATACATTATCTAAACAAAATTTCACCACCATGAACGCGCTCGCGGAGTCTAATCCAAAGGTAGGCTCGTCGAGGAACAACACAATCAGATCGTGGATGATGATGTCAATGTCGATCGAAAAACACAGCCTCTCGCCGCAGGAGACGCCGCAGTGGCCTTCGTCTTCGATCACCATATTCGCGGCGCCACAGAGCCATAGCTGATCAATTAGGGCTTGAACTCGAGCGCGCTTCCTCAACTTCGAGATGGTTCGCGGGCGAACTCCGCCGAGAACATGAGCCCTCACGGTGAGCATCGGAAATAACAGATCGACGGAAGGATTCTACGGCGAATTTTGATGTTGTAAGTGAGGTAGTGGAAGGAGAGGAGCAAAGGGGATTGTGGCGGCATAAGCGGAATCGAAGACGTTGATGCTCCGATGCGGCGAGGATTCTGTGGTGGAGTCGCCAACGCGCTGGAGGAGCTCGCCGAGCGTGTGAGAGGAGGTGCGTTTAGGCTTGCGAGTTAACTCCTGAAGCTTCATGGATTGCCTTGGCCTTGGGACATTGCATTGAGAGGTGACATACATGATAAAGGGAGTAGGGCTTGAGTTTGGATCAAGAAACAAGAAAATGTATTTGTTTGTTTTACGCATAAATTTGTTTTGGTGAAATTGGTCCTCAAACTTTATAGGTTTGGCAGAATTGGTCCTCCAAAATAGTAATATCGAAAATGCCCTTTAAATATTTTATTAATTAATTCAAAATATGTTGACTAACAGTTGACCGACGGAAAATTTAACGGAATGACCAATTTCGCCAAATTTTAAGAGTTTGGGGACCAAAAACTTAAAAAAAAGAAAAGAAAGATAAGTGACCAATTTGGCCAAAGATGCAGAGATTGAAGACTATTTAAGCCAATTTGCCTTTTAAAATTAATTTAAACTTAAAACTATCAACTATCTCACATCTTCTCCAAGACACTCAAGTACTAGTTTTAAAAAAAAGGGTCAATTAGTAGTTATTTTTTTATTCTTGCAAAATTATCTTTTTTTAATAGTTCAGATGATCAAATTAAATTAATTATTTTATAAGAATAAATAGTCGCTTTCATCTGTAAGGGAGACATTCGTTTGCGTTGCATAATAGCACAAAATAAAATAAAGTAATACTCCCTCCGTCCCGATATTACTGTCCCCTTCGTTTTCAGCACGGAGATTAAGAAACTTTGTTTAAGTGTGTATTTTATGAGTTTTAATTGTATTAAGAAATGAATACAATTTTCGAGGAGTGGTTGGTGAAAAAAATGTTAATTTATCCAAATTTTTGTAGGGCATAGTTGAGGCAATCGATTTTTTTCATATTGTATTTTAAGAAATAATCTTAACTTTCCAAAAAGTTAAAAGTCATAAATTTTCGAGTACGAAGTGGAACGAAAATCGTGTGAGAGATAGATTTTTAGAGAGAGAGAGTATGATAATGCGGGGATGAGTATTAAGTAAGAGGGACCCACTTCATTTTTTGTTTAAGAGTAGTTTTTGCTATTTTAGGAAAGATAACAGTAATAATTTGACAACCCGATTAGGAAAGTAGAACAGTAATAGCGAGACGAAGGGAGTAGATTTTACGCTAATTTTTTTTTCTATATATTTGTGTTCAACATGAATCATAAAATATAATATATTCATTCTCATTAATGTTTTAACTTATTTGTGGAACAAGAAATTAAGTTAGATAATAACTTATTATTATTATTATTATTACATAATAAATTAATTCAATTTAGTTAACTCTTTTAAATAAGTATAGATAATTGTATATTTGTATAGAATTCTATAAAAGAGTGTAAATTTATGTAGTAAATAAATTAAATATTCAATTTAACATACAATTCTTTTGAGCTTGTATAGGATTGTACATAATAAAATAGGACATACATGTTCAATTTAGAGAGTTAGATCAAATAAATCTTAAATATCCATTCTGAAATAATGTAGATTCCACTAGTTTACGCACCACCATATGTAAAATATTAAAAAGATAATGAGTACTTTTTCGTTCAATTGAGATTTTAAGGAATTTAAATAAATAGCAAGATGACTCTTTTTTGATTTCGCTCCGGGCCCTTTTTTATTAGGACCGACCTTAACCCATGCATGAATCATGGGTTTCATAATAATATTAAACATTTTAATTCATAAAGGATCAATAGGGAATGGATTATTAAACATTTCAATTCATAAAGGATCAATAAATATGAAAAGATTAGGGGAATGGATCAATAAATATCAAAAGAGTAGGGGAATTTTCCGAACATGTATATGTGACTTTTGTAATAAATAGCAAAATGACTCTTTTTTGATTTCGCTCCGGGCCCTTTTTTATTAGGAACGACATTAACCCATGCATGAATCATGGGTTTCATAATAATATAAAACATTTTAATTCATAAAGGATCAATAGGGAATGGATTATTAAACATTTTAATTCATAAAGGATGAATAAATATCAAAAGATTAGGGGAATGGATCAATAAATATCAAGAGTAGGGGAATTTTCCGAACGGATCAATAAATATCAAAAGAGTAGGGGAATTTTCCGAACATGTATTTATGACTTTTGTAATAATAGGAATTAATATTATCATAGATCTTAATAAATTAGTAGCATGAATTATTAGTTATTAAATGTCAATTTTTTAATTGAAATATTAACTAAAAGCCCATTTGAGATTTTTTTTACTTAGTACGTAATTATGTGCATAATGTATTGATGCATCATTGCATGAGACAATATATTAGCACTTTCAAAGTATCATATTAATGATTATGTACCTAAGAACAATAAGATTGCATCCGAAACAATATGCATCTAAAGAACATTCTATATTAATACATCAAATCTTTTCAATTAATATAAAATCCAGATTCCACACCAATTTGCTGCACCAGTATTGAACCCTCTTTCAATTTTCCATTGTGTCACTTCGACCAGGATGAGTCCCTAGGCAACATAAGAAGAACACATGTAAATAAGAAATCGTAATATAAGTAACAACTAAAATCAAATATTTTCAATAAATATAATTTTTTTCATCCAAAAAGTAAAAAACATAATGCATTAATGCATCAAACATTCTGTTTCATTGCATTAAACATATGGCCCAAGCATCAAATTGTTGATTTTCCATGCATGCACCAAACAAGAATAAAATATGCATCATACAAGTCAATGCATTACTAATTTCTGCATAAATTATAAAATAATGCATTTCTACCAAACAAATCATGCATAATATACAATACACTTATAATGCCTCGTATCGAATCCTCTTCGAGATTAATAAAATGCATCAACTATTAAAAAGAACAATCAAAATGATAAAACCATGTGATGCACACAACTCTAAATGCGCATATATATATATATATATATATATATATATATATATAATCTATGCATAACATGCAAATTTGATGGGATGTGATTCAGTAGTTGATTTAACTGATCCCAAAATCCTATGTTGATTGATGAATCATTCCTTTGTAAAAGTTAACACATTTGTCTTTGAGTGTTTCAGGCTCAGTAGACTAGCCTTCAGCATGGTTTCGGCTCAGAAGTTCCGTTTGTTGTCCTTCAGTAGACTATCCGCCACAACACCATAGAGTGAAGATTCAGTAGTGCTGGACTCAGCGAGAGCAAAGATATCCGAAAGGTGTTCAGGAGTCAGTAGAATTAGACTCAGGCATGAGCAAGCTTTCGAACTCGTAGTCCTCACCTTCAGTAGAGTTGAACTCAGCAGGAGTATACTACTGAACCTATGGGTCAGACTCAACAACGGTCTGTCAGTTTCCTTGACTAACAGAAGACTTCAATGTCATTTCAGTAGAATGGTATGAGGTCGTACAACTGAGAGAAGTCAGCTTCAGTATCAACCTTGAAGTCTGCAAGTGTCTCAACCACTTTTCCGTACCTCAACCAATGACAAACAGCCAGCTGTAAAAGTAACTGTTAAAAGTTGCAAGTCAACCACTTTTCTGAAAAAGATAGTGGACTCTACGGAAATTCAAAAGAGCCATTAGCTACCATATAGAGTGACACGTGGACAGTTCGTCTCCAACGGATCTATCCATAGCTCACGTCTATAAATAGAGGGAAAATCAAATTGTTGAGTACGAGACAACAACACAAGTGACATACGAACAGAGCATCAAGCATACAAGAACAAGCTATACACGACGAGCGTCAAAGCTAAATTCAAGCGTGAAAAACATTCAATCTGCTCTAAGGGAACACAAGCTTACAGAGAACTCAAGCCTCTAGCATCCAAGTGAAGAACACGAATCCAGAGAGATTATTCCTCACTGTTCTTCATTCTAGAAGTCTTTCTTGTTCCCTTTTCCCTCTAACCTAAGCTCATCTGTATCTATCTATAGCTTAGACCGAAGGAGTTCAATTTATTGAACCGTTCTTAGTGTTAAGAATTCATTCATCGTTGGAGATACATTCAAACAAATTTTGTTTGAGCCTGTAAACTGAGGCTTGCTCAGTATAATCACAAGACGGTATTTGTCCAGCGTACAAACCGATTGAGACTAACTCTGTATAATAAAATAGTCTTCTGCCTTGTTCAGGACAGTGGACGTAGGATCTTGCGTATCCGAATCACTTTAAAAGTCTCTGTGTTTATAACTGTTGCATTGATTTAACTGGTCATACTGAAAATCATTTTAGAAAATCATTCAACTGAGTTTCAGTAACAAGCTTAACTGACTGCACTAATCTACTGAAACAGTTTTATAAACAAACGTTTTCAAACCAAACTGAATTGGGCCTACACTTTCCGCACGCTACTGAACACTGCTGAACGCGTCTAAATTCTAACATCAGTCAGCTAGCAGAGCTCAGCACCTTTAGTCACTCTGTCCACGTGATCTAGAACAGTTTATCTGGTCTACTGAACTCATTCAGTAGACAATCTCCGTTATCGGACTGTTCGCGTTCAAGTTTGAGAAAAATGTTTTCAGGTGTATTCATCCCTCCTCTACACCTGAACGTTTGACTCGGGACCAACAAAATTTATATAATTTCATAAATCTCTTATATTAAATTCATTAAGACATACTAACATATGTCCTAAATTAGTTTTTAAGTAATGCTACATATAAACCACTTTTTGAATTAATCAATAATCCAGCTTGAAACCTCTAAATAATGCATCAAAACATTCAGATATATGCATTGTATAAACATGATATTTTAACATTTTAAAGTCAATGTACTTGAATCATGAACCAAACACATAATGCGTCAAAACATACTGATAATATATGGTACAAATACTAATTAATAGGTTTTTCACCTTCACTTTGTGCCATACCTCAAATTATGCATCAACTTATACTAATTATGCACGACACAAACAATAATTTTTAAAACAATCCAAACACAGAACCTTTCAGAAATTTATGAGTAATTGCTTATAGCACAAGTATAACTTCAAATTGATGCTTTTAATTAAAAAATGGCAAGCTGGGTTCGATGTACGATTGAGATTCGATGCACACGAAGATAAGGTGCGAACTGAACATTGATCTAATTTGATTGTGTTATGCACCAAACACCATGATAATTATGCATAAATAAGAAAATTCTCAAATAATCAAATACACGGACAATGACGAATCCTAATGAAAAAAAATAAAAATGAAATAAAAGATTGAATGAATGAAAACCGAACCTTGCTTTTGTCGTGGTGTGTCAGATTGTCGAGCGACGGGACGAGTCTTCCCTCATGACTTGTATTCGATTGATGCAGCGAGTGAACAGCTTGAATGTCAACCGCACTTGTTTTTTCTAGAATTGATCGCTGATGCAGATAAGTTTCTAGAATCGTTCGTTGATGCAGAGGAGATTAAGCAGCCGATTTGGATATTGGAGAAAAAAGGAAGGTTTTATCAAATATAGACGGTTCCGCTAATTTCTCAAATCAAGATTTGATGCATTTTCTAATTAAAAATTACTCCTCCATCCCATAAGAATTACACATTTCTTTTGGATGTGAGAATTAAGAAAGTGGTGTTATGTATCGTAGATTACTTACTTTTTTATAATTAAATATGATCCACACAATCTTTGTCATTTTAAGAAACATGTTATTTCAAATGGAACACCCGAAAAAGAAAGCGTGTCGTTTCAAACGGACGGAGGGAGTAATATACAAGATTGATTGCATTAAAATTAATTGTAGAATTAATCAAGATCAATGATGGTTCCTATTTCTCATTTAACAGTTGGTTCATGTGAGAACCATACTCTTTATGTACTATATCCGTTCCATTATTTATATCCATTTGGGATTGAATACGAAGATTAAGACGGTGAGTGTAAAGATATAAAAGTAGTATTTGGAACAACTTAAATAGATTATTTTTCGGCTTTTTCACTATAGAATCACTTTGTTTAATGTTTGGAATATATGTTTCTGCTTTTTTGGAGTTTAAAATAAGTCAGAATAAATATAATTCCATAAGCTAGTCATGAATGCTTTTTAAAAGCAGAAGGAAAAAAACTGAAAAGCTACTTATGATGGTGTTTGGAATACTGCTTATTCTAAAATTAAGCTGTTTTTTTCCTAACATTACAAACGTTAACAACTTTTGCTTAAAAATAATTTTAAGCAACTTTAAACATAAGCAACTAAAAGCTACTTATAAAAACTATTACAAATACTACCAAAATGGTATGACTCATTTGTTTAGATAATTGCGGTTACCAGATTTTTGACCGATGTGCAATTTGAAACAAACGCACTGAGAGAGATGTTACAATTAACCTAGTGATGAATTTTGTCAATATATGCAAAACCAAGCCATAAAAAATATTATACTATAGCCTAACGTATTTGCATGTACAACCTAGAGTAATACTCTCTCCGTCCCACAAATAATGTCTATTATCTTTCTAGCATGGGATTTAAGGAGAGTGATTGATTGTGAGAAAATGTGATGGGACCCTTAAAAAAGTGGTTGGTTGTGTGTAATATTTTGCTATTTTCGGTAAGAGGGCATATTTGTTGGACGTCCCAGAAAGAAAAGAGGGACATTATTTGTGGGACGGAGGGAGTACTATATATTTTATACATATAAATGAATGTCTCTTATATGTACACATATGCCACGTCATATGTGTGTCTAATATAATTTCATGAATATACGTATATGTACATGACAAAAACTTGTGTGTATCATATTGCAAATGCAACATGCTCAATTACCCAATTTTGATCTGCTTTGAATAGTTGACCCACTTTCACCCGCATTTGACCCGTTGACGTCAGCATAGCGTCATTATTTTTTTAAAAAAATTATTATTATTATTCTTATTATTATTATTATTATTATTATTATTATTATTATTATTATTATTATTATTATTATTATTATTATTATTATTATTATTATTATTATTATTATTATTATTATTATTATTATTATCTTATCATTTTTTTTCTCCCTTATTGTAAGGACGGGCGTGTCACTCTTTGTGAACAAAAGTGTCGTTTGTTTTAAACAATTTTTTTTCCTATTTTTTAATAAGGGAAGGCGTGTCATTTGTTATGTATCTCAAGTAGGGCTGTTATCGAATCGAGCTTTTATCGAATAGCTCGGGCTCGAGCTCGATAAGGCTCAGCTCGAATTCGATAATATCGAGCTCGAGCTCGAGCCTCATATTGATATTCGATAATTAATCGAGCCGAATTCGAATATTACAATATTCGGTTCGAAAGCTCGCGAGCCCGTCTCGATTAAATTACTTTAGATTTTGGGTACCGAATTCGAGCTTTCGGTGCACGAATTCGAGCTTTGACCGAATTCGAGCTCGATCTTGAATTAAAAAATTAAAAAAATATTATTTTCTTAATTTTATCAAGCTTTCGAATCGAGCTCGATACCGAAATCGAGCTTTCGAATCGAGCTCGAATACCATGATTTTTTATCGAGCCGAGCTCGAACCCGAATATAAAGCTCGTATCGAGCTCGAGCCCGAGCTCGAGCCTGAGCAAAAATGGGCTAATCGAGCCGAGCCTGTACAAAGCTCGGCTCGACCCGGTTCGATAACAGCCATAATCTCAAGTGTCAATCATAACAAACAAAAGTGTCATTTGTATTTGAATAAAGTGTCACTTGCATCATTTATTGATTATCAATTATGTTTGAAAAAAATGTGATTTGTTTCGAAAAAAAATGTCATTTGTTTATGAAAATGTGACAATTGCAACGAACGAAAGTGTCAATCAAACTAAAGTAAAGTGTCTCTCATAATTAAGAAATATGTCACTTTAGTCTAGTAATGTTGGGATGGGATTCAGTATGATAAGATTTGAAGATCCCAAAACCTCTAGCTGAATGATGAACATTGTATAATGTAATAGCTTAGTTTAGTTCAGCATGTTAGGAACTCAGTAGGCTAGCTAGAGTTTAGTAGCTGATAAATTTCAGTAGATCATCTGTCATTTAGCCGAAGAACTCAGCATCAGAAACTCAGTTGGGAATGCTATAACCCACTAAATCTACAAAGGAATTCGAGTCACGAGCTGAAACCTCTGAAGAATGGAAGAGACAGTTCAGTAAAAGGTCCGAAGAATCAGAGGAAGTCAACTCAGCATGCTATTGGAGTTTGAACAAATCTCACCTACTCGCTAACCTCGACCAATGACAAGCCGTCATCACTGTACCTGCTCTGACACAAAGTTGTTTCTTAGACTGAAAAAGAGAGAATCTCTACAGTAACATTCAAATTGAAGATGATTGTTTTTCTTATCGTTTTCGACACGTGTCTAGACTCCCTCCAACAGATCTATTCATACATCGAGACTGTAAATAGAGAAGACACCGGGAACACAAGCATTCAAGCGAACAAACACTCTAGCAAACTCAAAGTCGAACCCAGCGAAAAACTTGCATACAGAGAGATCCTTTCTAGTTCTTCACTCTAGAATTTCATCAGTTCCTTTGTCTATTCTAAGCAAATTTATTGTAATATCATTAGATTAGAAAATTCGAAGGAGTTCAGCTTTCTGAACTGTTCTTATTGTAAGAACTCCTTCATAGTTGGAGAAAATCAAACCTTTGTGTTTGAAACTGTAAAGTCACTACGACTATAAGCAAATATCTGTCCAGTGCACAGATTAACTGAGACTTACTCGGTATAAATAAACAAGATTGTATATGTCCAGTGAACAGATCAACTAAGATTTGCTCAGTATAAACTAATACAAAACTTCTGCTTTGTTCAGGAAAGTGGAAGTAGGATCCTGTGTATCCGAACCACTTTAAAAATCATATGTTGATTTTACGGTTGCATTGATTACTGTTCATATTGCATAAAACAGACTTTTAATTAATCAACATAAACGGGTTTTCAAACTGAGAAGAACATATTTTTGGGCCTACACTTCCACACACAATAACTGATACTGAACTACTGTTCACTGACTTTAGTCAGTAGATAGACTCAGTAGAAGGTTACTCTGCCCACGTGATCTAGAAAGCTTATTTGGCCAACTAAGTAGTTCACCATACTAGTTCAGTAGCAATATTCAGTAGCACTAACTTTCGCGTTTGAGTTGAAATTTGCATTCAGGTGTATTCAACTCCCCCCCCTCTACACCTGAAGGCTCGTCTCTAGACCAACAAGTAATCAATATGAAGCATAATAAGCAGAAATGTTACCCAAAGTGTTAATTGTCTCGAAGGAGAGTGTCACGTTCTCATAATGTGTCAATTGCAATAACCAAAAGTGACATTCATCTCAGAGTGTCAATCACAGTGAAGTAAAGTGTCAATTATAATTAAGGAACGTGCAGTTGTAATAAAAAAAGTGTCAATTGTTTTGAATAAAAGTGTTATTTTTTAAATATTAGTTGTTTTAAACAAATGACACTTTATGTTACAAAAAATAACACTTCAATAAATTAGTTAACCAATAAGCCTATAGCAAATATAAGGATCTCAATACTCAAAACAAAATCAAATTAAACTTCAATTGAATACAAAACGACTAAGAACCTCGAGTTACAACAAAAAAAAAAATGAATAGTTATCCGATTTGCAATTTCAATTTAAGATGTAGAAAATGTTCATAATCCACAATGAGAAACACATTCTTTAAAAAAATCAATAGATCGAAACAACAATTTCAGCAAAGATTCCAAGAACAAACATCAACCACTCGCAATTCGATATCAATTAAACCCAATAAACACCAAATTCACCTCAAATCGAAGCCTCCACCTCCAGCGAAGAACACATCTCATGAAATCCCTTCGATTTGCAGCTACGAACATCTTCAAAAATTTTAGATCCGACGAGGTAAGCCTCCGCCGCCTCCTGCTGCACCACCACGGCGGAGCTCTAGAACCTCAAATCTGTCTTGAAATCCTACGCAATCTCCCTAACAAGCCTCTGGAACGGAAGCTTGCAGATCAACAACTCGGTGGACTTCTAGTACTTGCGGATCTCACGGAGAGCGACGGTTTTGAGATGGAGACGGTGGGGCTTCTTCACTCCGTCGGTCGCCAGAGCTGATTTCCTTGCTGCCTTGGTGGCCAATTGCTTGCGCGGCGCCTTTCCGCCTGTGATAGGGGAGAGAGGCGGAGGTGCGAGGAGCCACGTTGATGGAGGCGAAGAGGAGAGAGAGAAAGAGAAGCGAGAGAGCGAAAAGAAGATAAGAGTGGGAGAGAGAGAGAGGAGTGGAGAAAGCGAGAGAGGGGAGAGAGAGAAGGGACAGTGGGAGGGATGCCGTGGAGATTTTAGTTTTATTTTAATTTATTTTTATTATTATTATTTTTCTTTTAATCCTAGCTAAATCGGGTCAAATCGAATCAAAATTTAAAATTGAACACACAAGTCCTTCTCTATGTACATTAGCAAAATTATTTTTATTATCTTTAATTATGCACTAGTTATGAAATTCCATATCATGCAAATACATGCTATATTCATATATATATAGTATGCAAATCCTATTCAAAATTGATTAGAAGTACTACTTTGAAAAGTTAGATTTTTATTGGAATATAAAAAAATTCATATACAGTGAATTTTTTAATTAACAACTAAAGAATCAATTAATCTTCTTAAATCTTTTAGGAAAAATCAGAGATACCACATTCTTCGTTAAATAAAAATCATATTTTTGTTTTTTCTTATATTCAATATTAGTGTCATATTATTATTGTTTTTTATAAGACATCTTTTAAAACAGAGTTCAAACTTTTAAAAGTATGATGCAAGAGGAAACTAAATATATAAATGAACGTACACATTATATTTATTCTTTTGCTGTAATTCGTTGATCAGTCATTCAACTTCAAGTGAGTAATGGAAAAAAAAAAATCAAAATAAGAAGAAAAGAATATGAATGTGATGAAGAAACAAGCAAGCTTCAGGTTATCTTTCAGCCATGAGCAGAATCAACATTACATAACCACTGGTTGTTCTCCTTCAAGCTCAGATATCACAATCAACGAGTCGTGGAGGCCGAGGTTCAGAGCTTCGGACTTGGGAATCGGGTTTATAATCTGCAAGGAGCAAAAGGTCGGAGACAGAGTTAAACAAATGCATCAGAAGATACAAACCAAACAGAGCTGTAATACCTTCTTGTTGCTTTTCACATAACCAATGGCTACTTCTCTGCGTAGATATGCTCTTTCTGATAGCTCGTTAAAGCATGGGTTCTCGCCTTGCTTCATGTAAAGGCCGATATCCTGCCAAGAAACCACAGATCAAACTCATGAACCCACTGGTTCGGAAGGTACCTTCATAAGAGTAAATAGTTAAATCACATAATGTGATGGTTTTGACCTTCACATATATTTCATCTCCCTCTGCATTCAGAATGTCTTTCCAGACCTCATTGAGTTCGGTGTTTTCTGCCACTGTAAACACAATATACGATTATGAACTCAATCCCAGATGAACAACAAAAAGAGACAACTTATAACCTTGAGCTGTCACAAGGCTCATTACTTCCTCTGCTGCAATATACGTGAGGGACGGTCTGATCCTTGAAATCTGCGAATCATTGGGGGGGCACGTCAGCCAAGGGCAATATAGGGCTAAATATTAGAAATAATGTAGATGTGTAGAAGGAAAAGTACTTGTTTTCCCAATTTTGAATCGATGATTTCAGCTGCAAGATTTTGCACCTGCAATTTATCAAAGTGATTTATCTTGACAATACATAACAAAACAATAAAGAAACATAACATCGAGCAGTTCTGTAAAGTTACAGGAAACTACATAATAAAGACAACGTACATCCTAGTAGAACGAACTATAAAAGTGATGCATGAAATGCAAGTTGTGTCAAACCTAGAATCTCATCATGGTTTTTGAGCAACCTCACCTTTACTCCAAGTTTAGCACATATACTTTCAGCAAGAAGAAGAGCATATGCAGAATTTTTGTCTGTCCTTGATAGATCTAAACAACAAGCCAAAAAAGAAAATTAAATTATAACTAAGCTATTTAAACAAAATCCACATTAGCTCATTGTACCTCCAAGTTGCCACTCTTTATCAGATACTACAGCAATTGAAAATGGAGTATCATCCCCTTTCTTGATGTTACTTTTCATGTTGTTAATGGTTTCCTCTAAAGTGCAATACTCCATTGGGTTCCCAACCTGAAATGGATGGAGGTTTCGAGTCAATTCGAAAGTAATGAAAATGAGAAAATCGTCTAGTTAAATGCATAATCTTGATAACATTACTCTATGAGAAACTTGAATATTCTTTAGCTTCCCTTGACCAGCTTGCTTGAATGCTTTATATCTTTCATCCAAAGGAACATCTGACAAAATCTCCTGCGCATGTGCATCAAGGTACAAAAACTTAAGTCAAGTTTCAAATTTATGAGATCAGGCATAAAATGCTGATGCAAACTTCTCGTTGTTCAAAAATTGTATGTACTTTGACTCTTAAAACTCTTAACACACACACAGACCAAGGGGTGGATCTTGCTGCCTCATGAGACTCCAGAACAAAAGATTTCTCATGATTTGCACAACTAAATCTGAGATGCCTAGAATCTGAGGATATCATCAATTAGCTCATTGAGATATCCCAATAGCTACCAAAATATGCTGGATCAATAAATATAATCATATAAAAAGTTCAGAACTTCTACTAGGAACAGCGCCATCCAGAATTTAACAGTGGAGTAGGCTGAAAATTGTTTCGGGCTGGACAACACGTAGGCAGATCATATGAAGATCTGTCACTGACTAGGAAAACCTGAAACTATCGTGCAGCAACTGACAGAAAGAACTTCTGGTAGCCGAGAGTAGTTTGTATTAGGATAAATTCATTCCATGGTGAAATTTATGATAAGAGACTACAAAAATTAAATATGGAATCTACCAACACACTTCCAGGTCCTAGATAGTTGTCATATTCTTCAATCATCTCAACAACGGGGGGGCGCCATCCGAGTACCAACAAATTCTCTTTTGGACCAATACACAAATCTGATGCCTGCACGTCACAAATTCCAAATAATATCAAGAGTGCTATGGGGAGGCATAATAGTAAAGTCTTGTGCTCTCCAACAGAAGGCATACCTTTGAACCCGATCTTCTTGGTCTTCTTACTATGTTTTCCAGCCTCCCTCTTGTAATATCCAGTGCTCGGTTGAGGAATTCACTATTTTTCTTAATGGTTTCCAGATTATTGATCGACTTATCTTTATCATCGGCAACATATGGATATGACATCTGTGGTTTTTTCTTTCCAAACACGGGTGCGATAAATAAGACCTGAATGTGCAACGAGAATGGTAATAGATATTAGAGATTATGTACCACAAACGTTCAACATAAGTCGTTCTGCATATTTTTCTAAACTGCAATATTCATCAGTCCCGTAAGATCAACTTTTTTAAGCAATGACTAGAAGATACTGAGGGTTCCACGCACTGCACAACTAATAATATGTGAATGCACATTCAGTTGATGCAATTAACTTGAGCAGGAAACTGCTCTTCAAGTTTAAAATGTGTGTGAGGTTCCACAAGCATTACTTCCTGATACTATATTTGAAGCAGTTGTTCGAAATCCTTATGATAAGCAAGTGAAAAGAGTCCTTGCTAATGTAAGAAAGGGGGTTTGAATTCCTAAGAAATTTAAAATTGTTATGAGGGACGAGACACATGCTCATGCAAATGCATGAAATACTAGCATTACAAACCTTATCAGTTTCTTTCAAGATTTCTTCATCCGTAGGGTGAAAATCAATCTTTCCATCTCGATAAAGACCACAAACAACAGCCTAGATAGGTAATCAGTACAGGAAAATGAGAATTCAGTCAGTTTAACACTTAACAAAAGCAGACAATTCTATGGATTACCTTACCTCTTGGAAACCACGCCTCAACTGCCTGTATGTTAGTCCCACTAAATGAGGAAAATTACAGAGGTTGAATACATTTTCTGCCACATTGAGATACCCATCATCAGAAATCAGTAGGATACAGTTGTCTCTTCGGTGGTGAATGTAAGATTTTTTCATGAAGAAGCATAAGTTTAAGAGATCTGTTCTAGTCACTCAACCAAAAGGTGATTGAAGAAAGAAAAAAAGAAGCTGTCTTACAGAAACAAAAGCAAAAGACGAAATGCCTCTTAGTTCATGGGAAACAAACTTAAGAATCACCTAATATAGTAGAAGTAACTAAAGTACGTACGTTAGTACACCCAAGCCCGAAAAGAAGAGAGAATATGAAGTGTTTAGTAGACAACCTACAACAAGGGAATAGAAACAGGAAAAAGACCACAAAAAATGATCAAAATGGCTGACCAAGAGTGGATTTTCTTTATTGTGATTTTCCTAGAATAATATATAAGAAAATAACTAACAATACTTTCTCAACTATTAGTTAAAAGAAGAGAGAAAGAAAAATCACTTCGATAATCGAGTAAGTGTTTGTATATCTTTATTAGTCCTTTTTGACGAGAGCACTGAACAAATAATTTGGATGTGACATTTTCCACAGGTTCCACCTTCAGCCCTGAGAAAGATTTTAAAAGCTCACATGTATTTGAGCTTGAAACCTACAAGACAAAGAACAATAAATATTCCAACTCATAATACAAGAGAGGAAAAAAAGACCTTTGCAGATTACCTCCACTATTGTGGGCACAGAGGCCATCGAGGGAAGAGGTTGAAGAGCAAGAACGGATAGAAATGCATCTGAGTCAATTTCATATCTGGAAAGGAGATAAATTACTCATAAAAAAAGACAGCTTATATGCTTTGTTCCCATGTATATGGTGTAGATCTGATAGGAACCCACATTTAACACAGGAACTAGGAACTATGAATAATTCTTATATGTTTTATGCATAATCCTTATATTTTTGGGACATGTGCAAGAATGTGCACATCAAACATGCAAAAATGCAAAAATATACACAATTTTCCCAAAATGCAAAAATATACATTTACATTATTTTAACTCTCTAAAGAAACCTACACCCTAGCATATCTCTCTTTTCTTACACATGCAGAAAAAAGTACAAAGAATCTCTCTTTCCTCTCTCTTCTCTCTCTTCCATAATATCGATTTCCTCTCTCTCTCTCTCTCTCTCTCCTAATAAAGCACATGCATATAATTTCATCTCTCTCTCCTTACAAAATACATGCAGCGGGAGTCATTAAAGAAGAAACTAAGTTCTGTCATTCGAAATTCTGATTCTTCTCCATACGTTTTTTTTATCAAGCATCAAATGCCCCAGAACGTGAAGCTCATCGATAGAAAGAAAGAAAAAATTGTGAATAATTCAGGAATATTACATCAGGAGTGACAGAAACCCTTCCAGAAAAAAAAAAAAAAAACGGGATAGAGAACGAGAGAGAGCGAATGACACTTCCTGCTTACCTCTGTTCACACCTCAGGCTCTTCCTTTTGATTTCGTCAAAAGCTTTATGAGTAGCTTTTCCATAAGGTCACATGCAAACATCTCTCCAACATGCAAACATCCCTCCAACAATAGAGTCATGTTGGTAATCTCTTATGATAATCATCCGCGCTTGAAACGTATCTTATGAGTGTGTGACTTGTTATAATTGATTCTATTGATAGTACAAAGAATAGATGTGTCACCTTGATAAAGATGGTTCTACTTCGTCGGATATTTATTCGAGTATCTGGAACACGAACTATATGAACTAGATTAAGAAATAGTTGAACGATGATTCATACTTAATATTTGACCTCGTATCCGGCGGCAAAAAAATTGCAACTCGTTTGAAAAAAGAAAGATCTTTCTTTTTTTTTAGTGATTTTATCTAATTCATGAAATACGTGATCAACCTCAGATTCATACTCGAATCACGACGATTTAAGAAAAAATAATAAAAAGTGACAGAAATTAGAGATGCAGGCGTAGGAGAGGAATCTGATTCTCTTTTCATCACATGGAACACAGTGATAGAGTGCTTCCAAGAAAGAGAATTTAAAGAGAGCAATAGAAAATCTGAGAGAGAGAACGAGAGAAATCTAAGAGAGATAGAGCGAGAGAAATTTGAGAGAAAGCGCGAGAGAAATCTGAGAGAGAGGATGTTGGAAACAATTTTTAACGGTAACCTTAATCCTAACCCTAATTTACAATTAATCTCTATCTCAAATATTCTTGTTAAAATTTTTGTTTCATTTTAGGAATATCTTTAGGATCTAAATATCTTCACAATAATTCGAATTATATATTTTTTGTTTCATTTCATTTGAGGAATCTCTCAAATATCCTTGTCATAATTCTCTAATAATTCGAATAATATTTTATAAAGATGTAGAAATTATCGGCAGTATTTTTGTTATAATTTTTGCGCGTATGTCGGTATTTTCTATTCTATTTGTTGGTCGTATTTATAGGTCTGTGCTTAATTATCTACATAAATTATATACTGAGTATCTTTTTAAATATTGTTTTTAAATTAGTTGAAATTGACTCATCTACATAGTGGCAATTGACGCATACAATCGGGAATAAATTATTACAATTACTTTTTAATATTGTTATTAAATTCACGTATTATCTTAGCTCTCCGCATTTTAGCTATATCATATGTCTTGTTTACGGACTACTGAGTATGGTTTGCAGAGTATTAAGATATTTTTTTCTTCTTTAATTCTTTCTAGATTTCCATCTGGACACGTGTAACTGTAAAGTATGGAGGTTGTTTCTTAGGTTCGGATTACAAAGGTGGGGATGAACAGCTTGCCCCACTTCGGAATGACCAATTAACATTGTCGTCCTTAAGAGCTAGCATCAAAGCTCGTACACAGATTGACTCACGACTTTCCCATATGCGCTTTATTCGTTGGAGCATGCTCAATCTGGAAAGTTGATTAAGTCATTAATGATGACATATGATGACTTAGTTCGACTTATCAACTTTGACAGCCTTTAAAATACGTTAGCACTACATAAATACATGTTAACACTTCGCCCTAAACCGTTACATTAATATGCGACGTATTATGCGAAGAAAGAAAAAACTCAGACCTAGTCCAACCAAAAAAAAATAATATTTAGTCTCAGTACACTATAGTATTTCAAATAAGATCTTTTGAAGTTATATATTGTGATTATTCATGAACCACAAACTAGTATTACAAATGCAATATGAATAACCTAGTTTTTTTAAATCAAAACCAATAAAGCCGATATACACACGAAAAACACAATGAAATCATACTATTCTCCACTAAAGAACTTGCTCATACATAAAATGCATTCGTGTTTTTAAACTTATATTAGCACTAATCAAATAAATCTTACTACTTCGTTTTATACCTAATCAGAATAACTATAATATAATCATAGTTATACCATGAGTTGACTTTTTTATGTTATTCACACGACTTCACATATACATTAAGCTAATGTCATACTTATATATCTATTATCCACCTAGTATATTAAGCTAATCTCATACTTATATATCAAACCTATATTTATGAAAAAATGTAAGTAGACAATAAAATAATTAAATATTAGCATTACTAGAATAAGACATTCATTAATATGATAATTATTTCCTAATAATATTATTGTAAGAGATTTCGTAAATTTAATTCTCGTCTAAATGCATGCAAACTAAATTATTTAATTTACGGTAAACTCATGCTGCCAACTAATTTTTTTTAATTTACGGTAAACTCAAGCTGCCCATAGGAACTTACTGACTACTCATGCTGCCAACTTATTTTTTTAATTGGGGTCATCTATATTTTTTTAATTAAAACATCTATTTTTTTTTTCTAATTAAATGTGTATAAGCAAACCTATACTTACGGCATTCAACTACTAATTAGAAACCAGCTAATTTTAATTTTTTTTTTTCTAATTCAATGTCAATAAGCAAAACTAGACTTTATCAAGTAACTAATTATTATGTTCCTAGAAATATCCTACAAAGGACATTAAAAATATTATGTTCCTAGAAATATTCTACACATTATGTCCCTAAATATTACGAATTTCCCTAAATTAAATTAACAAAATTCCCTAAATTAAATTAACGAAATTCCCTAAATCAAATTAAGGAAATTCCCAAAAATCAAATTAACACAATTCCCTAAATTAAAATAGCAAGATTCCATAAATTAAATTAGCAAGATTCCCTAAATTAAATTTACGACATTCCATAAATTAAATTAACGAAATTCCATAAATTAAATTTATGAAAATATTACAATTAAATTTAGGAAGTTCCACAATTATATCTTCAAAAAATTCCAAAAAATATTACAATTAACCACAAAATTTATAAAATTCATATACTTAACCTAATTACGGTATTTCTATCAAATATTTCTATAATGCGTTTACAATAAGCATGCTCTACAAAGATCCCACACCAAATCATACAAACCAAAACCAAAACTAACTTGTCTATTGTTAGGATCGAAATCCATTGCCGCCTTTTAGTGAGAGAGGGATATGAAGCTAATCTCGGTTCTTCAAGGAATGGCTATGGTGTGAATGAGGGGAGAATAAATGTGAAGATAGACGGAGAAGGAGTGTGAAGAAGAACAGAAGAGGTGTGAAGAAGAAGAGAAGGGGTGTGAAGAAGTTCAAAACTTGTTGCCGTGTACCTTGAGTCAATGAACCAAGTTCCCATATATTCCTTTCAGCATGCTTTCACCCAATGGTTCAGATTTGTGGACTAATTTTAATAGGGTTTGAAAATGTAGAAACACTATTTACGGTACTCAATTATTGGGAATTTTAGGTTTTATAATATAAAGTCTTAACATATTGCTTAGAATGATTGTATATAGGATAATCTTGAATATTGGATAATATATACTCGTAGATTTGACATTTTTTTAATCTATTTTTCGAATATATATATTGTACATATAGTATAATGTGTCACGGTATTTTCGAATCTATGATTGTATATATAATATATATGAGAATATTTATCAACGTTTTAAGTAAGAATATATAGGATGGAAACGTGAAAATATTAAACCTAATCTCAATTATTTTATAAACCCTAATATTCTTTATCTCTTTAATTCGAATATTAGGATAATATATACTCCCTCCCTCCCACTCCATTGGTCTCATTTCCTCTTTTGGTTGTCTCACTCTATTGGTCTCATTTCCTTTTTCAATTAAAATACTCCTCTAACATATTCAATGGACCCCATAACTTTATCTTACTTTACACACAAAAAAACAACTTTCTAAATCTCCATACCGAAAAGAAATGGGACCAAAGGAGTGGGGCGGAGGGAGCATTAAATAGTGGATGTTAGGATAATACTATTTTTGCATTATTTTTGAATTATTGCCAAGGCATTTTTCGAGTATATTGATCAAGATCTTCTAATTATAGGTCAAATCTTATCCCCGATATTCTTGAATTTTTTGAATTATTGGGATTGATTGAGATTTTTTAACAGGATAATTTGAATAAAAATAGATTTCCCTAAAGATCATAAATTCGGTGTAACAAATATCTACCCCAAATAAGTAGGAATAATAAGGTCATAAAATTAGTAAAATAAAGAGAGAGATAATAGATATATTTTCAAACTTTTTTGTTACAACTAATTTCAAAATCTCCTACAAAGCAAACAAATATCCGATACAAGGCAACGGATAACCATTCAATACCACGTGAAGGTTGCAAAAGTAGGGAATAAATTCTGATTCTGAAAAAAATAAAGCTGATGCTACTCTTCAGCGCAGAAAGAGGAAGAGAGAGAGAGAGAGAGAGAGAGAGAGAGAGAGAGAGAGAGAGAGAGAGAGAGAGAGAGAGAGGTCTTCAGCGAGAGAGAGATAAGTCTTCAAGATCAGAGAGAGAATGGGTACTGGTAAATAGTCAAGAACCCTAGCTAGGGAGGATTCACGTCATAAAAACGATATTAGTTATGTAAATTCACGAGAATGGCTAGTGGTATAGTGGTTTCATATTCTAGAAAGTTTTTGTGGGTCTCGGGGTTCGAACCCTGTTCAGCGCGAATAACCAGTTCAAACTTTTTTTCTTTTTTCTTTTTTTTTTTTTTTTTGGTTTAGCATTTTAGGTCTAGGGTTCGACCCTCATTAACCACAACTAAAAACAATTTTTTCGAAGAATAGAAGAGCCACATACAAAAACATTTAGGAGTATTATTTCTTACATTCCCGATGTATTCAACCCAACATACACTGCACTTTTCTGAAAAGTGGCTTGCACAAACACTGTAGGTGAAGTGGGCTTATTTGTATATTTTTGCCATTATGGAATTTCATGTACACTTTTGCATTTTTTAAGTTTGATATGTACACTCATGACATTCCTCTCTATATTTTTTATGCAAAAAAAATCTGTAATTTTATACTTTTGCCCTTCTACATAATACACTTAAGGATTATGCATAATATAAATTTGCATAAAAATATAAGGATTACGCATAGTTCTTAATTCCTACGTTAAATGTGGGTTCCTAATATATATATAGGTGTGGATACGGTAGAAACCTCATTTAAAATGAGAACTACGAACTATGCATAACCCTTATTTGTTTTATGCATAATCCTAATATTTTTTATGCAAAAACCCGTAATTTTACATTATTCATAATCCTTATATGCTTTATGCAGAACCGCAAAAGTATAAAATTAAATGTTTTTTGCATAAAAAATAAGGATTGTGTAAGGTTCTTAGTTTTCATGTTAAATGTGGGTTCTCACATGATCCACTCCATATATATGTTAATTGTGAAAGGCTTTTTTCAGGAGTATTCAGATTACGAACAGAAATGCATCAAGGAGGCTATGTTTTGATATAGGAAAAAACTGCCATAGATGTCAATTGCAGGCTATAAGGGCAGCATGGTCAACATCTGGATCATAGTTCTCTCTGTTTTTTCCATTTCCCAATTTCTCCTATTGACATTAAGATCTCATACGCTAATCCAAACTCTTTACACAGTTACCGTATTTTTCTTGTTATGTTTTTTGTTTCCACAATAGAAACCATATAAACTTTTGTGATCTCCGCAGTTAGTTAGTAGGGAGATTAAGATATTTATTGTCACCAGAGAGTCAAGAGCGACCCCCCGAGATGGATTTCTCATGCCACCTTCCTGTGCCAATTAAGCATTCTCAAGTAGAAGTCTAAGAGTTGAGAAAAGAAGTTTATGGGTTACAATCTGCAGTGGTTTACACGAAACCATATTAAAGCAATCATCTAACATGAGACCCATGTGCAAACAATCACTCATATAGTCACACATATAAACATGTAGCATGCACACATACATATATACATATGATTTGCAAGCAGGTTCTTACCGGTCTTCCTTTGTCGGCAAAATAATTATGGCACGTGCTTTACTAGCTGCAGCTCTTTCAAATGATTTGGTTAAACTGAGACTACAACTGTACAAGCAGAGGTCATGTGAGACATAAGGAAAACAATTTGAAGTACCAAGATGTATTTAAAAGCTAGGCAGATAGATGAAAATATCTGATGTCTTGAATTCCGAATACCATATCATAAGCAATTGTAAAAGTATTAATTGATGGTTAAAAGGTTATCAAGATACACTTGGCAGTCCAATGAACGCTAGGTAGATCTATCAGAAGATGTTTGTAAAAGATATAATATGGGTGAAGGGAATGAATGTCTACAAATTCCTCTACATCCACACAAGGGGAAAAACTGCAACTTTAATGCTGACTAATAATATTATAGTATAAAACCTGTTTTATATTTCCATAAATTGTACAGAAAAATAGAGTATGATGAATCCCCAGTTGAACTGTGAAGATAGGATTTCGAAGTAGACAAATAATCACTAGGATTTGCTAAGAAAATAAAAAAAAGATGCATGGATCAAGTAACTGAATATGTATGTAACCAAACTATGAATTTCCTCATCCAGGCCTACTCATGCATAAACACCAAGTACTAATTGAACAAATGGTAGGCATTCCTATGAACAGTTCCAAGCACCTTGGTAACTAATCGAGGGACATTTGAAATAACCATGTCAAACAAGGTCCTAAATCCTTGCAGTCATTAAATTCGGGAACCTATATTACAAACACATCCAGTTTCTGAATGAAGTTATTGGAGCAATTGGTGCATTTGTATTTTGTAGCAGATTATTAGGCCCTAAATCCTTGCACGCTATATATGAGAACTCGTTTTGTTAAATAGATAGTTCTCATAGGCTCTTTTAATGAAGGGATTTCATGGAATCGGAAAACCTCTCTTGGTTTGAAAAAATAACAAAATATTTGGGCAGAGTATGAATCTTCAATCAATAAAAATATCTTAATGACAAGATTTCTCCTAGAATGTGAATGCTTCTTGTGATTAGTACATGAAACACACATAAGGTGGTCAAAGTCTGTATTACTAGTTGCTACGCCAATTTTAAGAATACTAGCTTACTAACAAAAAGATCCCACTTCATGAGAATACCATTTTCAGAAAGAAAAAAAAAAACTTGCAATACGTAAAAAGTATGAGTCAATAATACTGATGTGTGTATGTGCATATTGATTAGAGGATATCAAACTATTTGGTCACCAATTCACACCTAAAGCAAGATAATTTATATGTACCTCCACTAGTAGATATACCTTTTTGTTAGAATATCAATATGGCTGAGATCTTTAGCTATGTTATCAGCTAGTTTCTCAATCTGTTTCCTAGGAAGGTCGGACAGAAGAAGAATTCTCTGTCTCCTGGAAAAGGTTAGCACAGTTTAAATTAATATAAAAGTGTTGAGTTACTACAAAGAAATTACCTAGCAGTAGCAGTGCCCAAGCGAACAGCGAACTCGTGGTACTTATTCAGCTGCTTCAAGACAAAGCTAAGACGCATATTCGATCCACAAATAATTATATGATCTTCCTCTAGAACTTGCACTTGTGCCCCTTCTCTGAGTCTGTGCATATTATGCTGTTGAAATTCTAGTCAGGGGTATGGCTTCTGTTAAGCTCCAAAGGCACAATATCTTTTAAATCTTACCCTAAATTGTTCGGTCATTGTGCTCAATAACCGGGAATAGAATAGTATGCCCCATATAGCAAGAACAAAGCCAATAACACGTTCAATTCGAGTTCTTTGCTGCAGTTGAAGTCAAATGAAGTTAGTACTCATCTTTGTAACAGTACAATGCTTTAGCAAGGAGAATAGTTGATTGATAAAGATGAATCACACTTTCAGGTGTGTGGATGATGAACACAAACAAGCCCAAGCTTCCCAATAGCAATCCTCGAGAGTCTGAGTGCCACCCTTGCTACTCCTGTTATTGTTCATAGCAATACATTTTAACATCAGTCATCATGCTTGAAATTCCAGTAGAAGGAAGATGTGATTATAGAAAGAGAAAACTGAACACTGACTGTAAATTGTAAGATGAATAACAATTGATTATACTGCAGACATAGTATTATTGTGAGAATGATGTAATTCCATTGCTGACTAAAAAAGCTCAAAAAACAACAAAAGAAAAGCAAAGACCAATTCACATGATATTGTCTCAGAAAATGACATCTTTAACAAATATGAATGATAAAACACATAGAAAATAGGGATTGATGGCATCTATAATAGGAAAAGGATTAGTCATAGACAAGTTGATTTCAAGATTACTGAAACTAGACTTGTACTATAAATATTGATAAAACCAAGTTCTAACAAGAATATGTATGCAAACTTTTGAAAACTTTATAACCAGCTGAGGTTGGGTAATTTTTCTATCTGGAACCAAGAGCTAATACATCCTAAAATCTTCTAAAGTAAATGGTTTTTGCAAGTTCATGTGAAGTATTAGTTAGTAGCTGGGAGACCTTCAAGATCAAGTTATCTAAATATCGTTCACATCCCAAGAGCAAACATCTCCAAGGACTCGGGTGGAGACTAAGCTTACAACAGTGAATTTCAGATAATCTCCTTCAGATAACAGAGAGAGAAATTCTCCAGAACGCGAGCCATAATATAATTTTCAAGGCATAATATGCATCTATAAATAATTTCATTGGTCACACATTTGAAAATTTTGAGCAACTTTGATTCTTCTGATATTATTAACACCTTTCTAACATGAAGAACAGAAGTATGCAAAACATAACATTCCACGAAGTTATGCTGTTGTCAGCCCTCTGGAAGAAAAAGAGGCTTGACTTTCTAAATTCTTGTAATAGTAAACAGATCAATTACATGGAAAAGACAAATTATGATAGGATCTCTTCAAAAAGTATCATCAGTACTGAACCTGAACTTAAAGAAGAGAAAACCACCAATAACAACAAATGAGAAGCACGCCATGAGGAGCACAACAAAAAACCTGCAAAAATCCACATCGAGAATTTCTAATCAGAGCAAAATTAAGGTAAGTAACTGCAAGAAAGTAGGAATGGGCTAACCTAAAAAATAAGGAAACAAAACAATAAAAGACGACAACTCCATGAGACTAAGGAACATCATATGTGCTGTAGCTTTTGTATTTTCACTTCAAGAGGTGCACACCCAAAAAGTATGCATAACCATTCATTATATAATCTGTTTTATGATTAAAAATTATGGATTCAGAGATTGTACCAATACCTTGTGACACTCTGATTCCCTTACAATATGTTCATGGGCACTCATTCCCTATCTATTAGGGTCATTCACTTTGTAATACACCATTTTAGGGTTCTAGGAAAAGTAAGACAATCAGGGCTTTCTAAATAAGAAGAATAGAAATCAATAAGCATGACTTAAACCATGTGAAATACATAAATCTCTTTTAGTAAGAGTGATTGGATATACGATAATAAGGAAACAACATTTGTTGCTCTTACGTGGCAACATTTCTCTCAAGTTGTATGTTGAACAAATAAATTAAACGAGCGAAATTCCATCTGATATCTTGAAATGAAGGCAAAGACACGTCCAATTGTAGGGGTGTTGGTTTACTCAAGGAATTGGACATGCACGCGAAAGGGGAATTTGAAGCTCCCAACGTTCGAACTGTGTGCCAGACTAATTCCTGAACAACTTCAATAGCTGTATTCTTGCAACTTACACTTATCAATCTAATCAAGATATAAGATGAGAGGGATGCCATCAGGAGTTTAGCTCGATAATCCTGCATGGGCTTCAAACGAATTATAGTCGAAAACATGTAGATGCTTAGGATTACTTGATGTTTACAGATATAAATACTAGTAATGATCGTCACACTGACCATTCTGTTTATGCAGTACTTTTATGCTTTCTGCCATGTTAGATATAAAGTTTCAAGAGTCTTAAAAGTGACAAATTCATGAAATAAAACAAAACAAACATAAATCTATTTGATAGAATTAGCAAGAATTAAAGCAGTGAAGATCCTTTAACTTTGTTTTTAGGGAAGGGATGCGGATGCTATTACTCTAAAACATGTACATGCAGATATATCATTGAAAGGAATGTAAATATGTAATTGAAGATGTTAACTACCAAAACAAATCATATCAAAGAAGCATGCAATATTCTTGTGACAAACTACTCTATTTAGTGATTGGACCATAACTGAAATGCATGCACCTTAGGAGTATTTTGTGAATCCATCTTTGGGAGACAAGAATTCACTTCACTGCAAAAGCTCATTTTCACTGTAGGACCAAGCTTCCTCAATTTCATTCTGGACCTCATTTTCCATTTATCTGGCAAAAGTTATCATAAAACTAATAATCAGCCATTTCGGATGCCCCTCTTTTGGCATACCAAAAGCTACAGTAGAACGTTATTGTTAAATGTAAGATCAAAATGATAATGATGAAATGCATCTAAGGAATACCTCGTCGGTTCTCAGTTCTTACCTCTATTTTTTAAAATGACATTAACATGCCAGCTCGAGATGGGAATACACCCGCAGGTATATAGCTGCAAGTTTCTGACAAACATCCAGCATCATCAGTAGAAGAAATACAACCTCAGTCCATACCACCATCAACACTCGAGATAAGGAACACATTCAAAAGCAACCGATTCAAACATGATAAATCATGTAACTGATGGGACATAAAAGACAGCTTTGCTGTGTGAAACAACAAAGACAACAAACCTCTCAATATATCACATTTCACAAACTATAAGAATCTACTCAACACCACATAAATACTCGAGTCTTTTTTGTTTCTCTGAGAAAAAGAACCCAAATGGAAAACACATTATTATCAACCTTACCAAAGCCCTTAGCAGTTTGCAGCCAAAGAAATTCCAAAGAAGATAGAAACACAATCAATAATGTTATTTAGCCAAAATTTTAGTTTCTTGGAGTCATGAAGCAATTTCAGTTTTCCAAAAACAAATAGCCAAAAAATCTATATGCAAACATGAAAACACGCTAGTTGAAGTCTTGACGAGGGAATTTTACGGCCGATGAATACAAAAATGACTCAGACATTCGCTGAGTTATTTCCACATACATCATGTCTGTATTCCTGTTCGCTTCTGTACTCGGCTTAATGGGGCCTATTTTAATTTGTAACTAGATAGAGATTAAACCTTTCGCACGTTTGTGATAAAATTCAGATCAAAATAGACCTTTTAGCTGAACTCAAATCCGACTCTGAACTTCTCGTTGGAATCCATGGCCGCAAACTGAGTAACTGCAGCATCGCCTTCTCTCTCTTCCCACCTTCACTCTAAATTTAATTTTTCAGTTTATTTAAATACTGTATATAATAGCGATGACACAAAAAGAGAGGTGGGTTCTCTTTTTTTTTTTGTTGAGAGGTGAGTTACACCTTTAATGTGACAGGGTGATTAGCGTGTCCAGTGAGAATTGAACCCATGACTTATCGGTCCCGAACTACCCACCTTCACCGTTATGCCATCCCAAGGGGACAAGAGAGGTGGGTTCTTGAAGATCTTTAGATTAGTTGATGCATGTCTGGCAGTTTTTCGCTAAAAAGGAAAAAGGTTGAAGAGGCCATGATAGTGACTATAGTCTATAGGACCTTTCAGTTGATCTATAGTCTCATTTTATGCTAATTGCTATGATTAAAATGTTATAAGAAAATTGTTTGCGTGTAGATACATGTAACGACAATAAATCAAATGTTAATATAAATGTTGCAACAATAACATAACAAATTATATGAAAAATTGAATAATAAAAACAAGGAAATGCAAATTGAGGTGAGAGACTCTCTTTGCAAGACAAAATTTCTTCGCTCTAGTGCACGCGGTCTCTAGCATTTGTCTCCAAAATATAATGATTTATATGAATAGGAGAAGTTGTACTGCTTATCATAATACCTATATAGAAGGTTACTACACTAATATATATGCAATGAATTTAGAAATTGGTGTCGACGAGTTGCAATGAAAATGTGGCACCTCTTGGTTTAGAAGAGTCGTCGTGACCATTCAATTGTGTCATTTCATCGAAAAATCATAATTAGACACCTCTTAAAGTAGAGATGCATTTTCATTTTTCTAAGTTTTTTTTCGTTTACTAATTTCTCATTCACCCAACAATGAATTTGAGAAAATTAACTTGCTAAATTAATACTCGAAATATAGTTTTCGAATATATTATTTATTTCAATTTCCGCTTAGCGGAACATGATAAAATAAATTTTAAAAGACATACTACACTTAATATCTTTTTCCAACCATCACAATTCTTCGAAATAAAAAAACACATGTGATGGAAGGTCATGGGTTCAAAACTCACCAAGACCGTTACATGTTGAGTCTGTCACATATGGTTAGCTTAGGGTAGTTAGCTTCTCCCGTGTTGTTTGCATGCTAGAGCATATGAGCGGAATTTACATACCCAACGCACATTTCGATAGCCGCTCACGCTTCGATAGCGGCTACGAATTACTCTTGTCATAAAAAAACACAATTTATTTGAATTTCAAAATATTTTTTTGATTTTTCCAACATAAAAGTCACTACATCACTTATTTGGTCAATCTATACATTACCATTATCACTTTATATAGTTTATTT
The DNA here is from genome assembly GCA_028984105.1 of Lavandula angustifolia. Taxonomy (NCBI): domain Eukaryota; kingdom Viridiplantae; phylum Streptophyta; class Magnoliopsida; order Lamiales; family Lamiaceae; genus Lavandula; species Lavandula angustifolia. Next base: position 25,994,222 of record CM054808.1, read on the forward strand.
GAAATTATATCTAGAACCAAACTAACCCTTAGAATAACATAGTAGTTAAGTGTTTAATCTGTAATCGAAGGTTATGAGTTCGAATTCAACGAATCCGTTATGTATGAAGTTCACTCTATGCGCATTATAGATAGAAGCTACAAATTTTTCGTCATATATATAAGTAGACCCAAATAAAATACTTAAAAATGTGTGGATCAAGTTGGAAGACGAGTAGAAAGTAGGAAGTAAGCATATATAATCTCCGTAACTTGTTTATATTTATCCCGCATAAAACATACAACGAATAATACATAATTGAAGGGTGCAAATTACTTCTTATTTCTTATTTTAACTTTTTAAGGAGCTTCATACATGATTCATTCCTTAATTAATTAAAATACTCAAACATAATTACATAAACATTCTAAATATTCAATTAATAATGAAATATATGAATAATAACTTCTTAGGTTCAAATAAAAAAAATGAATAATAACTTCTTAGGTTCAAATAAAAAAAATGGATAAAGTAGAAAATAAGAGTAAATTTGAATCATTGATATAATAAAATGGATGGACCGACCTTCATTGATGCCTTTTCATGTCAGTGAATGCATTATAATACGTACGGTAGTTCATTGTGTTTATGTACAACGCTCAATTTAGGGGTGACCACGGTTTGTTTAACTGTAAAAATATACTTCCTCCATTACACTTTAATTCTTTGAATTTTTTTTGGTACATAGATTAAAAAAGTTGTTAGTTGTATGTAAACAATTAATAGGATAGTGAGACTCATAATTACATAGAGTATTCTTTTACTAAAAAATGAAACTGAACAATCAGAGTGAGACAGTCTGAAAATGATATTGGACAATTGGAGTGTTACAGAGGGAGTAAAAACTAATACTCCCTCAATTCCATTATAAGTGTCTTCTTTCTTTATGGTACTAAGATCAAGAAATGGTGCTTTGTAGTGTGTATTGTTTGATTTTTGGTTAATTCATTTATGTCAACATATTCTTGTTTTTTTAGAAATATAACACTTTTAGTATGATAACTTAATTAAGAAAGAAGACACTTAAAATTAGGGGTGTAAGTGGTTCTGCTCCGAACTGCGAAACCGATCGGACCGAACCGAATCAAACCGAAAAATGTGGTTCGGTTCAGCTTCGCGGTTTGGTTCGGTTTATTTTTTTAGGAACCGTTTACATTCGGTTCGGTTCGCGGTTTCAAGAATTTTTGAACGGTTCGAACTGAACCGAACCAATATCCTATTTTTAAATTTTTTATTTAATATTTATCTTTCTTATATGAGAATATTATTGAATTTAGATATTAAATTTAAGTTAAGATCAATTCTAATCTATACAAAGGAAGATAAAGGAGTAACAACTCTATACTTATGAGTTCGGAACGAATGACATCCTATAAACTATTATTCTTGCATCATTTTAGATTTAAAAAATAATAAAAAAATAAAAAGGTGAACCGATGAACCGAACCGAACCAAACCATTTATAAGCGGTTCGGTTCGATTCGGTTCCGATATTTAAGAACACATTGAACCGAACCGAACCGAACCGTTTCTATGTATTTGGTTCGGTTCTTAAAATACATAAAAAATCGAACCGAACTGAACCGTTACACCCCTACTTAAAATGTAATGGAGGGAGTGATCAATAACTTTGTGGTACAATTAAGCAAAAAATCGATTCAATTTACCTTAACAAAAGAAAATAATAATTCTATTTTATAATTAATACCATAAAAAATCAAATCTTAAAATATAAACTTAAAACATATAACTACAAAAATACGAATCAAATAGTGATGAAAAATAATAAAACTTAAATTAATAAAATAGTTAAAATGTTAACGCGCAAATATCAGTTATATAATAGTATATCCTAAGAAAACAAGTAAATCATTTAAGAGAATTTTTATAACTAAGATGAGAATTATCGAAAACTTTAAATTTAATCCTATAACTAAGATGAATCAATTTATCCTAATAAAACAAGATATTGAAACGCTGTCTTTGGGCAATGGGTTCAGCAATTGTTATGAGTTGTCACGAAGCATTTAATAATAAAATCAATAAACCACTTGCTTTAATTATCTTCTCTTTTTCTTCAATAATTCACGGTTAGTTAAAATGTACAAAAAAATGCTTTGTATTCCTTTGAGATGAACTAGTGTTAGTTATCTGTCCATTCGCAATTTATCAAAATTCATGTGTAAATCTGCAATTTGGGGGTAAGACGTAGAAAGGAAATTTAAAAAAAAAAAGAAAAGAATTTAAGACACAATTTAAAAGGATAGTAACCCAAAAAAAACTTCGGTGCATCACAACTCAATAATTTTTCAATCACAGACTAAGTACCTTAATCGTTATATTAACAATAATATATATACATATTAACCTATAAACTTGTATCAGATGCGCACACATGGTCCTCGTAAGGCTTTTGACATGTTAAGTACAAACTAAAATGTATGGTATAATTTGGCTCTATTCAGGATGCCATCAGTCTCACGTTATACAGATAAGACCATTTTGTTTCCTTGTTATTACTTTTTAGTTAAATGTCGATACTTTTGTTGCCAATCAACTTTCCATATTTATATATCAACCGAAGAAGGAAAGAGTTTCATGTGAACCACAATTTGCACATGGATAAGTTAGTCTAAAGTAGTTTGTGCTTCAAAAGATAATTGAGTTAAATTTCCTTCATTGGGAAGAGAGTGTTGACAACCACAAATGTTTTAGTGTACCATATTTGTATATTATTGTATGTATCATGTTATAAGGGTCGTGCCGCATTTATATATCATTATATATACCGTACCACAAGAGTTTTGACATGCGATAAATGTGACCCAATTTTTTTTAGTGAAAAATAATACATATCAATACATTTTGTGGTGTGGTACATGATAGGGTATACGAATATCGTACATATAAACTACTCTAGTTGACAACAAGACGGTCTCCCTTTTTTTTCAATTAATGTTGTCTTCAAATTCTATACATGGATACTTTATCATCACAATATTTGATACTTGAACTGTGATTACTACATTATTGATGAAAGGTTGTTAATTCATTTGAATACCAAAAAGAATAATAGTCATAGAATTGCATGGTTTTAATATAACCACTAGGCACTTAATTAGGCTCCTATACCCAAGTAAAAAAGGAGACAATAATCAAAACTCGAGACTTCAAGAAACCAAAAATATTTTGGCCATTGACATATGTTTTCTTATAGCGCTTATTTATGTCTTTAAAAAACGAAAATACCAAAAAATTTGGTATACACAGTACACTTCAATTTTTGGGGTTATGGTTTAGAATGTAGGAATTAGGATTTAATAAGAATAAATTTGTCGGTTAATCTAAAAGTGGCATTACTTTATGGGTTAAAAGCTTCTATTTTCCTCACAATAGTATGCTATACAACTCAGAGTGAGTAGATGCATATATATGGTCATGTGAAGTTATTGCAAGCTACATAACAAGTTAAATTCTAAATTAATCGTGTCGGGGGTATCGTCATATAAAATCTTGATTGATGTTATTTGTTTGAAAGTGAATAATGCGAAGATGGCAAATGGAAATGGAACACAACAAGACAATGGGAGTGAGACTGTGAAAGGCGTAGTGGGACGAGGAAGTAAACGCAGAAACGTTTTATGAATGAACCAATTCAATCAGCTAGCGAACAAGATTCCATAAAATATCTAAAATTTATTTGCATGGGTGGAAAAACCAAAACAGATACGATTATTTTCAGCCACAACGTAGCCATTAATTCTTCAGTTCAAGATAAGCGTGACTTTATTCATATGTTTATCTAAAACTTTGAATATCTCGTTGTGCAACAAAAAATAAATACGCTTTAGAAAATGAATAAAAATATAATTTACCAAGAATATTTTGGGTGCTTTTAACTGCAACTAATTTTTAATGTTTAAAAAATCCATTTATTAAGCTGTTAAAATTTATAAACATCAATAGAAATATTTTTGCTGCTTAAAACACCTTAACTTCCAATATAACAAAAAAAAATATGTTTTTAATATTCATACCAAAACCTACATGTTTTTTTTTCCAACTTTGAGCTACAACAAATAAAAAGTATTTATAATAATCGTGTCCTCAATGGCAAATACTAAATGCTCGTGACTTTTATTAGCCTCAATCAATCTCAAATGTCTAGTCCATATCTGTTAACGGCCATGGCCATGTCTTCGTATATTCATATCTCCTAATTAACGAACCTCATCTTCCTATTTACGAATACGAGCCCAAAAAAAACCGACCTCTTAGTATTGACTAGTTTCACACATCCAAATGAAGGGCCTGATGGTTGCTTTCTATAATAAGATTAAGGTAAAATAGTACTAGTGTTGCCATTAGGCCTTTCCCTTTTTAATTTTAGGGGTTTATTCAAGTCTCTTAATATGTTTTTAGGATATGAAATTGATATTCTTTTCCAAATGCGAGCTAGTTTGCCTGCTATTATTAGAAGTTGGATATATTGAATGTGCGTTATTAAATAGAGTATACATTTGTGGTAAAAGAGAAAATATAGTCCAATTTTTTAGAAATGTCAGAGAAATACATAAATAAATAAGGGAAAAGGAGAAGAAGACCAAAAGGAACTATCAAAAATTTATAAATAATTAGTAGAATAACGTCAGATAAACCATCCTTCGCAAGGTTATACATGTTCAATAGGAATATGACCAACAAAAAGACTCTCTGCTGTGGAATATAAAAATTTATACGTTCAACATCGAGGGCCTTTAACTCAAACTACAGGTCTCAAAGTCACATTTAGACATCATAAAAATATCAATAACCAAACAAATATTTTATTTTGGATATGAATAGTTTTTTAACTATTAGATTGAAATCAATTAATAACCAATAAATATTATAAAAACTCCAAGAATAACTAAGATATCATAAAAAGTTAGGATAATAAAAGGTATATTATGATATTACGCACATACATGTAGAAGAAAAGTGCAAGGGGCTTTATAAAATTGTTACAAATGAGCACATAAATCTACAAAACTCGAGAGTGTAAATCTGGAAAACAAAACAAATACAACGTACTTATAGAAAGAACAAGAGAGAAAAAAGAGCAGAGTCGAGATAATCTCTTTATCCGCATGAAAAATACACTCGGTAGTACTTTCGGTATTGACATAATCTCCCCAAAGATGATACAACTTCAAATTTGGCGTAACAACACTGCAAAACCATCGGACTTGGGCGAAGTGGACGAAAAGGCTAGGACGAGAGCTACTTCGAAACTTTGCTAGTGCAATATGATGATATTTTGTAGTGGTACCCACTCACAGACTGTTAGAATTTTAATAATGAAAATTAGATTATTAAATTAATTAATTTAAAGGATGCATTAGTTCATGAGATTTATGGAAAGAATTGAAAGGATGCGTTGGTTCCTAGATGAATGGACACGTTACTTCGTGGAATGGACACATTGTTTCATAAATTAAATGATGAACGAATGTGTTGATTCATGAAGAGATATGTTGGTTCATACCAAGAGGTATTTGGAAGTTGAACAAATGCAACCATTCACAATTCATCTTATTGTGAAGAGGGTGTCCATTACGAAGAGTTGTGTCCCTTGTGAAGAGTTGTGTGATTGTCTATAAATTAGACAATTTCGATCATTGTTAAAACACAACAAATCCACCAAATATTCCTCTTCCTAATTTATTTATCCCTATAATTTCATTACATACATATAAATTAGTTCATATTTCCTTAGTCCCAAAATATCAAGTAGTTCGCCGAAATTACGAGAAGTAGTGCAACTACTCGTAATTGAAAAGCCGTTGTATCTTAGAGACGAGTGCTATAGACCGCTTGCACCGAGTAGCGGAGCATTATCGTCTTGCGGAGAAAGAGTCCAACTCTTCCTCGGTTTGCATTTCGTTAATTTCGCTATTCAATTTTTCATATGTTGTTTGTTATGTTGTTATAGTATTTATACTAACATTTGGTTTTATTGTCGCTACATTTCTACACACCTAATTTTTTAATAACACAGACTTCATTCACTACAGGAAAATTGACTTTTAGCGAGGCGCATTTTGTCGCTAAAGGTATACTTTTAGCAACGAAATAGTGCATTGGCGAGGAACGTTGTTTTCTCGCCAATGTTGTGTCACTAATGACTTTCCTCGCTAATACCCAATTTCAGTAGCAAGCAAAAAATAACCTTCCTTGCTGATGTATAAACTCAACAGCGAGGAAGAATTTCGACGCTAATGTATGATGTAAAATTACTAAAACACCCTTATCAATTATGCCTTTAATGTGAAAAGTCCAATATACCCTTCCTCGCCGATAGATAGTTTTCCTCGCCAAATGGATGATGTGAATATACCAAAACACCCTCCATTAATGTGATAAGTCCAATATACCCTTCCTCGCCGATAGATAGTTTTCCTCGCCAAATGGATGATGTGAATATACCAAAATACCCTCCATTAATGCGAAAAGCCTATTATACCCTTCCTCGCCGATAAATAGTTTTCCTCGCCAAATGGTTGATGTGAATATACCAAAATACCCTCCATTAATGTGAAATGTCAAATATACCCCTTCTCGCCATTAATTAGTTTTCCTCACTGGATAAACGTATATTTTTGTATTTTTTAATTATTAAAATGCAATTGCAAATAAATATTATTATATATTTGAGACTAATTAGCAAGGATATTTTATCAATAATAACAACAATTTAATTCTTGCCGAAAAAATCTAAAATTAGTTATTATTTTATTAATGAATTGATTAATTACTATCATATTTTGCAAAAATGGAAAAAGTTATTCACAAATTACGTATGAATTGATTAATTAGTAAGATCTTAAATAGAAGAAAACTCTACAGTAGTAATTATGGAAGTAAGAATTACGAAATTAAAATTACAATATAAAATAACAATTACACAATTATTATTTTGTCATGAAACACATGCTTATAAAGTTGTCACACTCCAAATTTACAGTTCAAACAAAACACTAGATAAAAATAGTGGAATCCAAAACAAAATATGGAGGAAAAACAGAGCATCATCTATACAAGCAAACATATTTCATTGACTCTAAAAGCAGAAGCGTCAAACCAGACAATCTTGTACCCAACTTCACAACCGAACTCCATAGCGATGTCGACCCCAACTCCAGAACTCACCTGCATTCATCAAATTAAACACTACTCATTTACAATCACCCAAATCGATTAACGAGAGATGAAGAAATTAAAGGAAAAATCGACTAACGTGAGATGAAGTTTGAAGATTAAAGGCCCCAAAATCGACTAACGTGAGATGAATTTTGAAGATTAAGAAAAGAAAAGGAAAAAAAAACGTTTTTGTAGAGATCGTAAACCAGCGGCGGAATCAACGCAAGTCGCCGTGAGATCATAGTTTTCCTGCAAGGGGATTCTATGCGATGTCGTCTTCTAATCGTCGGAGAAGATCGCGAGTCGTGCTTCACTGAGATTTCGAGAGAGGAGCAACTGTGCCCACTTCTACTGATAATGTTGCTCTCTTTTCCTCCCAATTCCACCACAATTAATTCAGGTATTCCCTCCATTCATTCCCAAATTTTCACAATTTGAGATTCTTAACTCAATCCTCCTCCTCCTATGGTTTCCCGGACCCAGCCAGCATGCTTTTTTCCAGAATTTCTGACCCCAATTTCTCCCCATCAAGGTTCCTCGCCTCAATTGTGATGAGAATGTAGTTCAATTTTGTTTGAAAAATAAAATACCGATTTTGTAGTGGACTAGAGAAGTGGGAAGATGTTGATAAAAAAGTGGGGTAGGATGATATATTAAAAATTGGAGCAGGTTTTGAAAAATTTAAACAACCATCCAAATTTTTAAGGGAAGATTTGAATTTTTTATCTTAATAAGAAAGAATTAACGCTAATTTTCAAGATTATCAAACACTAACTATTTTTTAATTTTCAAAAATAGCTAACTCTAATTTTGAGTTAATTAGTTCCTTCAAGTATTTTTACGTTTAGGAGTATTCTTTTCTATAATTTTATTTTTATTTTTATTCTTATCAATTCCATTAAATATTATTCTTTATCTTAATTCATCATTTTGTATAATTCATTCTTTATCTTAAATCTTGAATATGTAATATATTTTAAATTTTATTATAAATTTAGTACTTAAATATAAAATCTCGAGTGGAATTGATCAAATAGTATCAAAGCCAATCAAGTTCAAACCAAATAATATTGTTTGTAAAATACGAATACTTTTATCAGCTAGGTTTGTAAATGAATACGCATCAAATTAAATACTTTAATAATAAATAAATAAGGTCTTTCAAATATCGAATCGAATACGAATAGAATTGATCCGATTTTTTTACAAACATATATAGCTAATAAAATAGTAATATATTAAGTAGTAATTGTTTTGAGTTTTTAATTAATTTTTTTTTCAAATACTATATGAAATATTAGATTATTAGTTTTAAAACTCAAATTACTAGATGAAGTAGTATAAAATATTTTCTCGTAATAATATTTGTATATCTCTTAGTAGTTCTGTAGGTAGCACCATTAAAAAGTAAATCTTTTTCTTTGATTTTGTATTTGAACTCCAACTTTGATCTTCTTATTCAAGAACTTGATATTTGAATTCAAATGTATATATTATATACGATTCGAGAAGCATTCAACTACAAATACAAATTTAATGATATTCGACTAAATATCAATATATCATCTATATAAACTATATTCATATATAGGTAATATAGATTAAATTATATTATAAATTTAGTACTTAATTTTGAATTTTTTTTCGGACTGAAAAGTTCAAATTGAAGTGAATAGGTGCTAAACCAAATCAAAATCAAACTGAGCAATATTAATTATGAAAAAATAAAACAGACAAAGAAATAATTGAGTAATTTGAATATCAACATGAATCACATACAAATCAAATTTAACATTCGAATGAATATTTGATTCAATTTTTTTACTACCCTAGCTATATTATTACTATATATTATAATTAGAAGCCTTCCTTTTTTTAATTGAATTAATTATTGAAATTATGTTAAATGAATTATTAAAATAGGAAAAAGAAAAGATTATGTAAACTTATTATAAAATAAAAATTAAAAAGCAAATAAAAGAATATTGTGACTAGTAAAAAAATATGAGTAAAGAAAATAAAACAAAAAATTATGAATAGTAGCAAACGATCATATTAACTAATGATAATTAATAAAAGATCAATAAAAGTATCATTAATTCTTTTATTTTGAAAATTCATTTATTGACATTAAATTTTTTATTAATAAAAAATAGGAAAAGTAAAACAACATGTTAACTTATTATAAAATAAAAAAGGAAAGATTTAAAAAAAATTATGAACCGTACAAAAATAATAAGTCAACTTATTATAGAATAATAGAAAATATCATGAAAAATGGTTTGTAAAAAGAAAATAAAAGATTAATTATCATGAATTCAATTATTTTCCTTTAGTTATTATATCATGATCGAATCACGTTAACATATATAATTGGTTCAAGATGTGAAAATGTGGGAGATGATAATGGATAGATTATATATATTTTTGGTAGTTAACATATATAATTGGTGGGTTCCAAAATTTTAAATAACCCTCCAAAAAATCTCATTTAAAATTTGAATTTTGGCAAAAATTTGGATAATCATAAAGATAATGGAAACGAGATTTTAGTTTATTATAAAAATCTTCTACCATATTAACCGATAAACTATTTTCTAATAAAATTATGACGTAAATATTATAATTTGTATATTTAGTATATTTGGATAAGTGGAGATTTGTAAATAAATTAGTTGAATACTAATTTCAATCGGTATAACTGAATTACGAAAATATAAGTGTTAATTAGACTTAACCATACATATAATTTTTCGATAATAAGATATAGATATCGAAAATTATCCTATTAGTTACTATATTACCTATAAATGTGGATGCTCTTATACTAACATAGGAAAATTATATAAATTTGATATTTAAAAAATAGGATAATTATACTAACATATTAGATTATTATAAATGAGAAAAAGGAAAAAAGAAAGTAAAAGAAATAACAATGGTAGTTAGAAAATATGGAACAATTAATATTATGAATAGAAAAAAAATATTATGTTACTATATTATAAAATACTCACTAAAAATGGGGAAAAAAATAAATGAATCATCCGTAGGTTAATCTAATTATAAAATAATAACAAATGAAAAAAAAAAAAGAATCATTAATTCAATTAAGTTAGAAAATTAATTGTTGGGTTTACTTTATTTCCTAACATATTACTAGAAAAACATGAGAAAAATAAAATAAAATAAATTGTGAATAGTATTTTGAAATTAAAAAAATATAATTAATAGTGTTTAACGAATAGAAAAAAATCAACAAATCAAAAATTCTTTATTATGTTAGTATATTATAAAATACTAAAAAAGAGAACATTACGTTAGCTTATTACAAAAAATTAAAAACAGAAAGTAGAATTTTTTTTTAATCAAACAATAATAAATAAACTATAATTGTTTTAAAAAAACATCATTCATTCTTTTACTTTTAGAAATATAATTATTGGAATTATGTTAATTTGATTATTGAAAAATAAGGAAAATAAATTAGGTGTTATAAAGTAAAGAGAAAAAAATAAATAAATAATATAAGAATAGTAAGAAATTTTAAAAAATAGATTTAAAAAAAATCGCCCATTATTTTATTTTTAAAAACTAGTAATTGGAATTGTGTTAGAAAATATTATATTATCTGATTATAAGAAAATAAAAAAGAATAAAATGTTAAGTATTATGTTGAATTATTAAGAAAATATCATAAAAATAAAATAAATACAAATATTTTTAAATATTATTTCACAAAAATAAATTAATAAATTAATTATTAATTTATTTTCTTGTTATGAATAACCATTCAATAATTAGTTATCTAAGCAAATTTCTTATTATAAGAAAGTAATTATTAGGGTTTATGTTGATTTAATTATTAAAACACGGAAAAAAAATCTATGTTAACTATTTTATAATAAAATAATGAAAACATAAAATACAAGAAATATTAAGATAATACTTTGTTAGCTTATTTTAAAATATACAACAAAAAAAATAATAGTAGTTTTTGGAAAAAATAAAGTACAAATTTAATAGTAGTGTTTAGCTAAAAAAGAACATATATTAATGAATAATGTTTTTTACTTTGGAAAATTCATTAATGGTATTATAAATTTATTATTAAAAAAAAAAGAAAAAAAATATAATGTTAACTTATAATAAATAAAAAATAGAAAAATAAATTAAAAAAAATATGAATATCTGAGTAAATAAAATGAAATAAATAATTAATTAATAGTGTTTAAAAAAAAGTAAATAAAAGAATCATCAACACTGTTTCATTTTGAAAAGTTAATTTATTTGAGTTAGGTTCATTTAATTCACCAAAAAATTATGTTAACTAATAATAAAAATAAAAAAAAGAATAAGAAAATGAAATAATTATGAAAAATCGTGTTAACTTATGATAAATAAATAAAAGATTAAAAAAAATCATTGATTCTTTTATTAGTAAATAAAATATAAAACAATAAAGAACCATCCCTTCTTTTATTTTAACAAATAATTATTTGGTTTCTGTTATTTAATTATTTAAATACAGAAAAAAGAGAATAATGTGATAGTTTATTATATAATAAAAATAATGAAGAAAAAATGTAATGAATACTAAAAAAATTACTCAACAGTAAAAAAAAAATATGAGTAAATATATATTATGAATAGTGAGAAAAAATATCATATTAATTTATGATAAAATAAAAAAATAACAAAAGAACTGTCGACTCTTTTATTTTAAAACATTAATTATTGAAATTATATTATTATTATAAAATGAAAATAATTTTGTTAATTTGTCATAAAATAAAAAGGAAACTAGTAAAAGAAATTACTATTAATAGCAAACAAAATAATTGTTATGCTAACTTAGTACATAAAGATATAGAAAAATAGGAAATATTATGAACAGTGTTTTTAAAATTAAAAATAAATAAATTATCATCAATTCAATTCTTCTCCCTTTGATTATTAGAATACATGATTGAATCACTCTTATTTGAAAATTTTCCTAATAAAGTTATCCATCCAAATGTACCACTTAGATTTACTAAAAGTGTTAATAAATTAGTCCACGACTAAATCGATTTTTACCAAGTCTTAACCAATTTTCTATTAATATATATATTAACAAAAGGATTTGATTTAGCGCGGAATCTTATAAATAGAGGGACACTCTGCTGCTCTATTATGGAATAGTCTCGTTGAGTATTGCCACGCAGACAGACTCTCATATCCTAGTTTTACCACTGAACTAATAAGTTAATGGGATCTCCACTCTACAACGCTGTGTTACCACTACAATTGTCTATGTGGATTTGACACTCATTCCGTCTAGCAGTTTATACATTTGATCTCGAGGCAAACTCTTAGTAGGTGGATTCACTAGGTTATTTGCCGACATAACATAGTCAACAGAGATGACTTCACTCGTGAGCAAGTGTTTTACGGTATTTATGCCGTCGATGTATATGTCGAGACTTACCATTGTATAACCAGTTTTTCGCTCTTCCAATTGCAGCTTGACTATTACAATGAATAATCATTGGCGGTTCAAATTTGTTTCAACATGGTATATCTTCCAAAAAGCTATGGAGCCACTCAGCTTCCTCACCGGCTTTATCTAAGGCAACGAATTTTGATTTCATGGTGGATTGGGATATACGCGTCTATTTCGTGGACTTCCATGACACAACTCCACCCTCTACAGTGAACACATAGTCACTTGTCGACAACGAGCCCTGTGTGTAGGATATCCAGTTTAAATCAAAGTACCTTTCAAGTACCTGAAATATATAGAGTAATGTAGCCCAAAGTTTACAGTATACTTCAAGTACCTCAAAAACCTAATCAGAGATTTTCAATGCTCCCTACTTGAATTGCTCGTTTAACGACTCAACTTATGTACAAACCTAGTACAATTCATGACTACATTAAATTAGGCTATAATCCTAATCATTTTAAATAACATGATCTCTTCTATTCTTGCTTAAATGAACATTAAGTTCTAAAGGGTTCTTTAAACCAAAATTTTGGTTAATTGAATTTTTGGTTCGATTTGATTTGTATTTTGAACCGAATTGACGGTGTACTAGGAAATGACAATAGTCGTATCAAAATTTAATGACAATAGTCGTATGTGAATTAAATTTAAGAAACACAATCATATGTGAACAAAAGAGGAGGTGCACCGCTCTCCGCCGTCGTCGGCTGAAGTAAAGGGAATCTACTTGTATCCATCAACACATGGAGTTAGACTTGTCAGATTCCGTACCGTGCTCTTCTCTTACAGTCGACTCCGTAAGACCAGCCTCATTCATGACTTTGGAGTGACTTTCTCATGTCAATCACATAAACGACAAAAAAAGAAGAAGAAATGAGGCGGTCAGACCAGCCTTGGGCTGTCTGCCGCCTCAATTTTGTATCACTGTTGACCATCAGTTATTGGTTGATAAGTCGCCACGTGGCACCACTCGGTGGTGCCACATTTTTTATATTTAATTAAATTTGTTTTAGTAATATATTTAATTAATAATTTATAAAATTAAATAAAAAATTTATGAAAATTCGTAATTTTTTTTCCTATATAAATAGAACCTAATTTTTCTATGTTTTCACCAAGAAAAAAAACCTCTCTTTTCTTTCACCATTTCAACAACCAATCAAATATCTTTTTTTCTTCACACATTATGGATCCAAATCAACCAAATTTTTCATGGTTAAACCAATTTTCCAATTTCGAACAATTTTTCAATTCCGAGTAACAACAAAACTCCCAATATTATCCAAATTCTCAATTCTCTCCAAATTTGAACCAAGTTCCTCCCCTCATTTCGTGTCTTCTTCACAAAATGTTTCTTGTGGTTCGTTTCCCGATGAACAACGTCCAAATAAAAATCCAAGGAGCCTAAAAAATGTTTGGTGTGTGAAAGAAGATGTAACTCTTATGTCAAGTTGGGTTTTCATTAGCGAAGATGTTATACAAGGTAAACATCAAAGAGCAGACACCTTATGGAAACGTGTTCATCAAATGTACAAGGAGAAGCAAGCAAACAATCCAGATGAACTCAGCGTAAGAAACATTGACGCAATGAAAGGTCGTTGGAAACGACTTAATGAAAATGCAAACAAGTGGGTTGCTGCTTGCAGAGAAGCATATGCTTGTAAAAGAAGTGGAATGAGCCAAAAAGATGTTGAGAAAGAAGCTCATGTATTTTACGCAGCAGGTGACAGCAAGTTCCAGGATTTGGTTGTATTCAATGAAGTTATGTGTAAATGTCCTAAGTGGGATTTATATTCAACTCTTGGTGCACCACGTGGCTATCCTGAAAGTCAAGTTGTTGAGGATCGAGAAAGTGGTGGAAGCTCGAAACGATCTAAGACTTCCGAAGATCATCAACGATTCACCGTCCCGACGGAAGAGATAAGACGAAGAAGAAAGCAAAAGGTAAGGCATCTCAATCTGATTATACTAATGAATTTACTGAACAACTTCGTGCTCTCATAGTCTCAAAAGACAATGAAATTGCATGCATTAGAGATGTGTCGAATGCTCAACTCGAGCTGGAGCGCCAAAGGTTAGAAATTGAGAGTAAGAAGATGGAAATGATGAATAAGAAGATGGAACGTCAAGATATGAAGAGAAAAGAAAAGATGTTGCTTGCACTGATGACAAGAGACAATTTATCTCCTGAAGAAAAAGAGATAAAACTTGAACTACGAGCAATTATATTTGGAAAATGTATATGTTTTCTTATGTAAGTTTTATTTATGTTTAATTTTACGTATTTGTTATGTTTATTGTAATATAGTCTATTTTCATGTAATCTAGTCTATTTCAATGTAATCTAGTTTATTTCTATGTCATCTCATATATTTCAGTGTATCTAGTTTATTATTTATAATCTAATTTATTATATTAGAATTAGAAAACACATAAATGAAATAAAAGTGTTCAAAAGTGGAAAGTTACTATAAAATGGATGCTGGATTATTACTACAAAAGTGTCAGAGTGAGTGAATTGTCATTCCATCATCGTATAGTTGTAATAATATTACTATAAAATTGATGATGCATTATTTTAACCAAGTGTGTTTTCTAATTCTAAGGTATCAGATTTAAATTGGACAAAATTCGCTAAGGTATCAAGTTACTACGTGTTTGAGAAATTCAAAAGTGGAAAAATTAAACAACTGTGTTTTCTAATTCTAATATAATAAATTAGATTACATGTACATATAATAAAGTGTTCCACTTTAAGGAATCCTATGCATATACATGTATGAATTATTAGTGTTCAAAAGTGGGAAAATTATTGATATCCACTTCACATTCACATGGGAAAATTATTGGTGTTCAAAAGTGGACAAAAACATTACATACTATCATTACCTATCATCAAATTATTTAAGAAGTGGACAAAAGTTGAAAATGACAAGATAATACTATCATCAAATTTATCAAGAAGTGGAATCCAATGTCGTCTCTCTATTTAATATGCACATTACCTATCAAATAAAATTACATAATATCTATTTGCTATTTTATCGTCTTCATAACAATGTCTAGCTCCAAAAGCTCTTCACCCGACTCAGATTCAAATGAAAGTTCTTTTCAACTCCCAGAATTTAACCAATGGCGGCAGAAGGTTCAACAACAAAATCGTCAAATTGATGACATCATTGTCAATTTCATGGTCTTCAATGTGACTGAAGGCTTTCGGAGACCTATAGCTAGAAGGAGAAGGTAGAGAACGCGAGATTGGTGCGGAGCGCTTGATGGCCGACTATTTTGGAGATCAATCGACGTATACTCCATAAATGTTCCGACAGAGATTTCGCATGCAGAAATCATTATTTCTTCGTATAGTGGATGCCCAAACTGCTCATGACGAATATTTTCAATAGATGCGTGACGCCACCGGCAGACAATCTCTTTCACAATTACAGAAATGTACTGGTGCCATGAGAGTGTTGGCATATGGGACATCAACCGATGTCGTTGATGAATATTTACGGATGAGTTAAACTGTGACAAGGGACTCTCTCATACATTTCGTAGAAGGTATCATTTCTTGCTTCGGTGCCACGTACCTCAGGAGGCCTAATGAGCAATATTTGACAAGATTACTCAATATTGGTGAACAACGTGGTTTTCCGGGCATGATTGGTAGTATTGACTTCATGCATTGACAATAGAAAAATTGTCCGCATGCGTGGGTTGGACAATTTACAAGCAGAAGTGGAGTACCAACAATCATTTTGGAAGCTGTTGCATCTTATAATTTATGGATATGACATGCATTTTTTGGAACACCAGGTGCGGCAAATGGTATCAACGTACTACACCAATCTCATGTTTTTAATGATGTTTTAGAAGGTCGATCATCAAAGGTTAGTTATTTAGTGAATGGTCTCCAAAACGATTGAACATATTATTTAACTGACAGCATATATCCATCATGGGCTGCATTTGTTAAGTCAACTACTGCTCCACAACTCCCAAAGCACAAGTTGTTCGCTGAACACCAAGAGTCTGCTAGAAAAGATGTCGAACGAGCATTTGGAGTTCTATAAGCTCGTTTTGCATTTATTCGACGTCCATGTCTTGTTTGGGACAAGGATTTGATGAGAAAAATTATGATGGCTTGTATTATTATGCACAATATGATAGTAGCAGATGAAAGAGAGTCGTATCTAAATTATTATGATACTGCGGAATTTCTTGCGGATGTACCTCCAAGAGTACAAGCAGAAGATGATGAATCGTTTCACTACTCTAGTTCACGCACTACAAGTCTTCGCTCCCATATGGTTAACAGAGACCAACTTCGAAATAGAGAAGCTCATATCGCCCTTCGGAATGACTTGATTGAACATATATGGTCAAAATCGGCACTCATCAGTAAATTATGTAAAATTTGCATATCTTCGGTCGTATCCATTTCGTATGTCGTTTATCTATTTGTAGTTCGATATGTATTTTGATATTCATATTTTTTATCTTCTTGTAATATTTAATTTGAGCAAGTATAAATTTTTTGTTTGCATGATCATAATTTTTTATTTTTAATTAGGAATTTTAAATAGAATTTCTAATTAAATATAATTTAAAATGAATATTTAAATTTAATAAAAAATATTATATACAGTAGAGAAGTTAAAAATAAATTAAAAAGAAAATTAAAATTAGATTGGTTGGGTATTATTGATGGGAGGTATAAATTATATTAGATAGTGAATTGTGGGGTAGAGGAGAAAGAAATAAGTATTTTATTAAAAAATTAGGTTGGTCGGAGAATGAATGGTAGTAGTCTAAGTGGTCCAAATCGGTGTTTCTGATTGAGCAAATTCAATTCCTTGATGTTTTCCTGATGGTTATTGTTCCCCAAATTATTGTTGTAATATGAAAGAAGCAAGTTAATTGCAGGCTGGAGTGATCTCGGGTTCTTGTTACGGCCCTTTCGATGCTAAAAGACTAGGTAAGAAGGGTTTCTTGGAGCTCAATCTTCCTTCTACTCAATTTTTGTGTTATTTGGAACTTTAATTCGGTTCTTACCTTTGTAGGTCTATCTGGAATCTCTCGAGCATCGTACATTGTAACATAGCCTACCAGTCTACCACTTGTTTGTTCTGTTTCAGTTGTATTCATTCCCAAGTCTACGCCCTTTCCAATATTTTGTGCTCTTTGATTTTGGTTGCAGGTTCCGGATTTTCATGTGGAAAGTTAATCATTCATATGCTTTTTGTTCGTTTAGCTGATCATTATGTTCACCTCTAGCAATTGTTATGAAGCTCCCAACCTTGCGTGCTTTTATACCTTTTACTTTTGGATATCGAAATCGCTCCTCTGTTTTTCGGTAAACTAAATGTTCTTTAAGATTGTAGTTTAGAAAAGTTTATGCTAATGTTCAATGACTTGCTTGATCATGTGAAAAGACACAAAATTGGGTGATGTAGAGGCCATATGAATCTTCTAATCCTGTTTGCATAATGATGCTAAAACTCCTTTATCTCTAGTCTGTTAGAGTAAAGAGAATGTAGAAGCGATTATAATAAACAAACGGAAATTGAATTATGAAACCAAAAACAAAACTCGAAGCCGAGTCCCACGGAAGATAAATCTTCCGGCCAAACGCAACTATGTGTCGTTCCAAGGATCCGAGAATCAAACCCTAGATATCTCCCTAGCCACGTATATGAAATATATATATAGGTAATTGTCTCCAAAACAAGACCCTAACACTTGGGCCATAAATAATTAAAACCCATAATTAAAACCGGACCATAAATAATTAAAAACCGGACAATAAATAAGCTTATAACTACGACTCAATAAATCACGACGAAGTCCCGCCATGCACGAAGTTAGTAAGATCCCGCCACGGACTGCACCCCGTTCCGTTGCCGACGTCACCGATAAACCACATCCCTAAAAACTCCCCCTTCCAAACAGCCTTGTCCTCAAGGCTGAAGTGCGGAAATTGGCCGCGAAACTCGTCCTCACAATACACTGCACCAATAACCCAACGTTCATCACCTCGCCAAACCCAACGTTCGCCCGGAAGATAGTCCTCAAGAGCATGATCGCCAAGAACCGCCTTCAACAAGGTCACATGGAACATTGAACAGTTACTAATCTCAAATAGACCATAGAAACATGTAGTCAATTTAACAGTCTTCCACTTGAACGGAGAGAGCTGCCGATGCGGCCGTAATTTCAATCCTATGTGCTGCCCGACATTAAATTGTACCTCTCTTTGTCGCCTATTTGCAGCCCGTATCATATAACCTTTGGCCCCCGATTTATGCTCTATCAAGCGTCGGAGAGCACCAACACATACTTGTAAATCCTCGGCAGCAGCCCTATACCGTAATTCCGTTAGCACCAATCCGTTAAGGGTCTTGCGCTTGAGACAATGCTGCAGTTGTTCATGGGAACTCCCATTCTCATTGCACGAGTCCCTCCAGTTCGTTCTAATTGGCTCTTCTCCATTCATAGAGGTTAGATTCGAGCACTCGTAGAAGATAGAGTTGTTCATGGGCGATGGGTTGTGGCTGAAAAATTGATGGAATTATGGGGTCTCCTCGGGTTCGTTTTCCCGTCCCAAATCTAACGGAGTCATGGGATCATTTTTTTTCGATTCCGTGATTGAAAGATTCAGCCGCTGCCGGCAATTCTTTTCCTTTGATCAAACTGCCCAACATCTGTTGGATTTCATCTAATGAACCCTTGATTGCAACTAACTCACCATGAATTGAAGAATCCAACAACGACATCCTCTTCTCCAACGCCTCCAGTCGCAACTCCATCGATTGTTGTCGTGTCTCCCCCATTTCGTATCCGGCAGGTCGGACCAATTTGTTAGAGTAAAGAGAATGTAGAAGCGATTATAATAAACAAACGGAAATTGAATTATGAAACCAAAAACAAAACTCGAACACTACAAAATTTTCGCTAATTACCGACGGATTTACCGACGGACAAAACACGGGTCGGCATTTACCGACGGATTACCGACGGAAATTCAAAATTTAAGTGTACCGACGGATTACCGACGGAATTTTCCGTCTCGTAAATAACCGACGGAAAATTCCGTCGCTATTTCATTCTTTACACGACGGATTACAACGAGAATTTTCCGTCGGTATTTAGCGACGGAAAATTCCGTCGGTAATCCGTTCGCACACTTAAAATTCTCGCATCCCACATCGAATTTTTGACAAACTTTTTCCACCTTTATATATCAAACTACTTCCTAAGCTATTAAGAATCTTGCTATACATGTAGCCGCACGCGCGCACGAGCCTCCACCACCGGCCACCGTCGCGTCCGATCTCCGCCGGCCGTGCCTCGCTTCGATCGCCGCCGACTACCAACTCCGATAGCCGGCGGGTCAATTGTCGGCTTAATTTCAAAAAATTAGTCGACAAGTGTACCGACGGATTACCGACGGAAGTTTCCGTCGGTAAATATCGACGGACCTCAATTCCGTCGGTAAAATTTACCGACAAGCTCTATAACGACGGATTATTTTCCGTCGGTAATCCGTCGGTAAACCGTTTTTCGACGGATTTTTTGATGTTTACCGACGGATTTTTCCGTCGGTAAAAGACAGATTTTTTGTAGTGGAAGCCGAATCCCACGGAAGATAAATCTTCCGGCCAAACGCAACTATGCGTCGTTCCAAGGATCCGAGAATCAAACCCTAGATATCTCCCTAGCCACGTATATGAAATATATATATATAGGTAATTGTCTCCAAAACAAGACCCTAACACTTGGGCCATAAATAATTAAAACCCATAATTAAAACCGGACCATAAATAATTAAAAACCGGACAATAAATAAGCTTATAACTACGACTCAATAAATCACGACGAAGTCCCGTCATGCACGAAGTTAATCGGATCCCGCCACGGACTGCACCCAGTTCCGTTGCCGACGTCACCGATAAACCACATCCTAACATAGTCACACTCTCACACTCATAAGTGGATAATTCCAAAATCGGGAGATTTCTAGGCCTGTCATAGTTTGTGATCTTTCAAACATTAGATAGTTATGTATTCTTATCACATGACTTCACGATCCTGTAACACGTGAAGATTAGGTAATGAAGAAACGATTTGAAATTTATAGTTTTAGTCTTTCAAATTCAGCTTGCTCATCTTCAGTAACAAGTGGATAACTCCCATGATTATGTATGTCAAATCTCATAGTCCATGATCATGACTATTTATCTCTTTCTATTGTTTTTCATAGTTATAGAACTATTTGCTGCAATATTTTCTTTTTGTTACTGTGGAATGCAAAGGTACCCAGTGACGGAACTAGAACTTTACAACCGAGGGGTCGAAGTAGAATTATGGGCGGAACCAAGATTTATAGATAGGGGGTGAGATTTATCGAATTTTTTTTTGAGAAAATATAATATAACAATGATCATAAGAAAATCAAAAGTACTTATAACATATACAAATGACAAAATAATAAGTCTAAAATGATATACAAAAACCATAAAAACGACAAAAATAACGAGTATGTTAATTGTTATAATTTAAATAGAGAATTATTTAATCCAATACACTATTTTATTAAACCCTAGATTAAACAAATATAATTATGGAGAAGACAAAATAAATAATAAAATTTAAAAAATGACTTACTTAAACTTGTTGTCGGCCTTTATGCATAGTTAGGACTTAGGCAACAAAAAAAAAACAATTAAATGAAAAGGGGGATAAAGGGAGTTGAGACGAGAGCAGAGAACCAGAGAAACAGAGAAGAAAGAATTCAAATGAAAAGGGTCTCTCTCTCTCTTAATTGTTAATTGTTATAATTCTTTAACATAAATTGATATTTGGGCTTATTTTTTTTATTTTGAATTTTAGAATTGGGCTGCCCACTAACACAAATAAATGAGCCCAAGTTACCAACCCAATCCTATTCACCTTCTTCTTCCTTTTCCTTTCACCACCGTTCCACCCCTTTCAATTTGCAGAAAGTTCGCCGTCATCGAAGGGGTCAAACAGAGGGACGATTCAAGCCTGCTACTTCTAGATACGGCGGCCGGAGGGTCGATCGACCCTCCCGACCCCCCTGTAGATCCGTCCCTGAAGGTACCGGCAGCGAAAAGACTGGGTTAGTCAACATACACTTGCCTTTTCATCTGTTTATTGTGTTTACATTCCATGGTTTAGATGATGACACTGAGAGACTGTTTTTTAGTTTATCATATGCCTGTGAGTATACATTAGTTAAAATCATGCTTGAGAGATCACATAGAAGTCATAGTACTCAACCAATTACTATGGTGGTAGACTGCAAAATCACAGCTAGCAAATTAACAATAGTCCATGTGATGTCTTTTTGTTATGGTGAGATAGGACTTCTTCTCTTTATCTTTCTTCATGTCAAGGACATTTCTCCATCTTAGGAGCTTCGTAGGATTTAGTGGCCGATCCGTGTTTTTTCTTGGGGAGGAGGCTGCGGATTTCTTATATAGTAATTCTGCCTTAAATCACAAGCGCATTTGTGATCATTGACTTGACATAGTTCTTGTCCCAGATTCACATTTCTTTTGTTTCTTTAAATTTATTTTAGGTTAATACTTTGACAGCTGGTGTTACTGCTGGGACAGCTTTTGGTGCCGGAACCCGGAACTGGAAACAGGTTGCTGGTATTACTGGGCTTTGTTGTGTACATTTTTTCAGTATGCCAGAGACTCAAAATCTGTTTAATGCGTACTTTTTAAAAACTTTACTGATCAAGCAAGGAATTGTGGTTTTTCTTTCACATCTTCTCCTTCCAGTCAAGAGTTTTTCACATCAATTCTCTTTACTCTCATCTGCGCATTGATATGAATTCATTTGTTTCTGATATTACGGATCTTGCCCATGGCGTGATTGATTTGCTAGTTTATGTAGACATTTCACAGTTGCAGCCACTACTACCCACTACAATGCAACGGAGCTGATCGAGCTATACATGATGGATAACCCAGTGGCAGCTACGCATCACTTAAATTTATGTTATGATGATTCGTGATGGTTACCCTACTAACGCCTTCAGTCTTCACTGAACCGTCATTGGTTGGTATTTTTGTTTTATTACAAGTATGGAAATTCATTTGAAGAAGTGAGGGGAAAAAAAAAAAAGGATTTGCAGTTGTTTGGTTGTTCTTCCATGGCTGCGATTTAAGGATTTGGTTGCATCGAAAGGGATCCGAGAGGAAATTGTTGCACACTCATAGACTCCGATGCTCTTCCGGGCAACACCTGTCCCCAAAACCCTATCCCAACGTTGTTCA
Organism: Lavandula angustifolia; assembly: GCA_028984105.1. NCBI lineage: Eukaryota > Viridiplantae > Streptophyta > Magnoliopsida > Lamiales > Lamiaceae > Lavandula > Lavandula angustifolia. The sequence continues at coordinate 26,017,241 of CM054808.1, forward strand.
TAGAGTAGACATCTAGATGGCTGTTGTACAAATCATAAAATTGTACCGTAATCATCTAGATGTCTACTTTTATGGGACAATTTTGGGACATGATTTCTGGGATATGTGATCTTTTACCATTTTAAATAAGTGGAATTAGAATGCGATGTATTTTTCCATAAATCTCGAGGCATAGGGAAGTGAGATGCCTTCATGTGAAATACTCCATTCATTCTATTTCACTTGTCCACTTTCTTTTCGATGTTATTTAGGTGGGTTGATATTATATAATAAAAGTGTGGAATTAATTAATTATTTAGAATTGGTTGGTATAGTAAAGATGTGAGACTCATATATATTATAATTATTTAATTGTTTAGAATTAATTTGGGTAAAAGTGCGATACTTAATTCCTTATTTAGAAATTGGATAAATGAGATGAAACAACTCAAAAAAGAAAACTGAATGAGTGTAATGGGACGGAGGGAGTGATAAAAATTTACAAGAAGTGCGAGATTCTATATGATTTTGGGTGGAGGTCTCTAACATAGTAGCATGTCCCTTTAAATCAGCCTCCGACCATGAGATCTAATTTTACCTAAATTGTTGAATAGTTTACCCATTCTTCCCTCCCTCTCTTTTACACAATGCTACTAGTTGTGAATTGTTGCTCAAAAACGAAGTTTGTCAGTCTTCAGTAATGATTCATAAATATGTTAGTTGGATGCAGAGTTTGGTCACTCCTCACTCGTTGAATGTCTGAGAAATAGTACTGTCATTGAATTCATGGTGATCGTATTATGGAGGTAGTTGATCCATATCCATAACTAGACGTGTTTCAATATTTGAGATTATTTTGAATTCGCATAATATAGACAAATAATTGCAAATGTTGCCAAGAAATGTTTTGAATTTAGTGTATTAATGATGATTGCTCATATATATGCAGGACAAATTTAGTGCAATTTGACGTACAAAATTTATAATGCATGAATAAAAGTTTAATTAATATTGTAGCTACTGCTATAATAAATTAATAATCTAGTTGGAACGATCATCTTTGAAGGTAGAATTTAGGATTAAGCCTTAAGATAGTGTTTGGAATAACTTTTATAAACATCTTTTAACTACTTATGCTTAAAGTTGTTTAAAATTTTTCAAGCAAAAATTGTCAGTGTTTGTAATATTAGAAAAAAATAGTTAATTTTAGAAAAAAAACTATAATACGACACTCATAAGTTGCTTTTCAATTTCTGCTTTTAAAAAGTATCCCTAATTAGCTTACGGATTTTTGCTTGTTCAAACTTATTTTAAGCTCTACAAAAATATAAGCTTACATTCTAAACATTTAATATAATATTTTTATAATAAAATAACGAAAAAACAACTTATTTAAACTGTTACACACATTGCCTATGTCGATTGAAAAAGCATTAAACTATGAAAGGGGCCCTCCTCAAGTACATAATTATAGTATATATTAACGTGTCGAGCACTTTTGCATTAAACTATTAATAACTTCTAACCACTTGTTCAACTCATTTACAATTCTATTACTAATAATCACTTTACTCGATCTACTTTATCCTCCTTTTCGTTTAATCATACATATTTTTGTGCTTATTTAATAAGGTTAATTTTTTTTTATTGTAATGAAACAATGTATGAGGCAATTTATAAAACCATTTTACTCGGACAAAATATATACAAGTGAAATCAATATAGATATATTTCTTATATAAGAATAGTTTTAAACAATCTTATTTCTTATTGAAATAAAAATAGGAGTTAATGTATATAGTAATTATTTTTCATTTTATAAAAGATGATTGGTCAAATGAGATAATCCGAAAAGAAAAATAATAATTAAGCTGGACGAAGGGAGTATGAAATAGAAAAACATAAGACTCATTTCATTAATGATGAGCGAAACTTATAGTCAATACCCAAGATACGCGCTCATAAAATTCGCTCATGTACAATAGCCCTGCAAATCCTCACGGGATGCAAATCACGCTATACTAACCATATGTGACAGACTCCATTTTCCACATTGGCAATATAGTCATCCTTGTTCAAGTTTAGAGGAGTTGTACTCGAGTAGTAATCATCCAAATTTAGGTTAATACTTACTCAAAGTTTATAAGAATATAATTCCGATATTTGACGAAACAATTTGGTGCAAAATATTACCTAAAATTAGATATTTGCGTAACCATAGGAATTGATAGGGGACATAAGATATAATATTTAATAAATTAAAAAAAAAGGCATTAAAAAGATTTGGAGATGGCAGCCGTTTGCCTAGAAGTGTAGGTGAAAATAATTGAAGGCAGGTTACATAAACACTACACACCCATCCATCCACCAGTATAATAAATTGAGTTTGACAATGAAAAAAGAAAAGAAAAGGGTAAGGTCAAAATATACATAACATGGGCTCGTAATTTCACAAAGATATGGAATCCCATTCCACCAATGTAAACTGAGGACAATCCTGCACCTTTATAAAGCTTTGTTATATATATATATATATAAATATTTTTGTATCTTTTCTTCTTCTTTGGCATGCTATGATCTTCATCTTGATTCTGATTGTTTTGTCTGGTGAAGTCTAGCATGGATGTTCACTATCATGAGGTATCTATTCTTCTTCTTTCCTTTTGTCATATTTGGCATTTCCTCTGTTCTTGGATTTGCGCTTACAATCAAATCAAGAATATATTTTTCATTTTTTTTTTCTTAAAAGTTTTATATATATTTGCTCCCACTTTTAGGAGTATGTAAACAACTCAAGAGGAGTGCAGCTCTTCACTTGCAGATGGCTACCTTTTTCTTCTCCGAAAGCTCTGGTTTTTCTTTGTCACGGTCTCTCTCTCTCTCTCTCTCTCTCTCTCTCTCTCTCTCTCTCTCTCTCTCTCTTGTTAGGTGTTAACTTTTTTTGCCTTTGAAATAAATGGCATTGATTGAATGCGGTTGCAGGTTATGGTATGGAGTGCAGTACTTTCATGAAAGGTCAGTACTTATTTTCTTCGATTTGGTTGTTTATTGATCTACTTATTCAACTCAACTGTCAATAACACTTTGAAATCTTGGTACGTGGTTGAACTTTTAATAATGTGTTTGGTGGATTAGGTTAGCAAACAGTTAATCACAGTTATTCACACCTCAAATTATATAAAATAAAGAAATAAAATAATGAAATGTTTATGTTATTAATTAGTTATGGATGAATTCTTGATTGATTAGGTATAGGAGAGAAGCTTGCAAGCCATGGATATGGTGTTTTCGGGATGGACTACGAGGGCCACGGGCGTTCCAAGGGGGCTCGTTGTTACATCAAGAAGTTTGACAACATGGTGCATGATTGTAGTAACCATTACAAGTCAATATGTGGTACGTAACCAAACTCCCCCACCCTTTTTGTTGTGGGATTTTGGATGTGAAGTCGTCCTTTCTTTGAATTTCCAGCAGAGGAAGAGTACAGGGAGCATAGAAGGTTTCTATACGGAGAGTCGATGGGCGGGGCAGTGGCTCTGTTAACTCACAAGAAGGATCCTACTTTCTGGAGTGGAGCTGTTCTTGTAGCTCCCATGTGTAAGGTCAGGTCATACCTCACTCATTCTTATTTATACTAGTTAGTAATCGTCTTGCTCGTTGTATTTGGTGTTAGATCTCGGAGAAGGTGAAGCCACACCCTGTAGTTGTGAGGATGCTAACTCAGGTGGAAGATGTGATACCTAAGTGGAAGATAGTTCCAACCAAGGATGTCATCAATTCAGCCTTCAAGGACCCTACAAAACGTGAAGAGGTAAATTAAATACTCGACTTCACTTGTTCAACTAATTTCTCTTAGTTTTTAATAGAAAATATATAAAATCTTGCCCCATCGGGAGAACACAAATTTTTATTATAAATGTTGACATATCTGTCTTTCCTATCCGGCAGATTCGTTGCAACAAGTTGATCTATCAGGAGAAGCCCCGGCTGAAGACGGCGTTGGAAATGCTCAGGACGAGCATGAATCTTGAAGATAGTTTGAATGAGGTCTCCACTCTCTCTCATCAGCTACTGCAGCAAAATTAATGACACGCGGCTAAATTGATGTTCTCTTTGATAGGTAACGCTGCCATTCTTCGTGCTGCATGGTGAAGCAGACACGGTGACTGACCCAGAAGTGAGCAGGGCGCTGTACGAGCGAGCCGGCAGCGCAGACAAGACCATGAAGCTGTATCCGGGGATGTGGCACGGCCTAACAGCAGGCGAGCCAGACCACAACATTCAGGTAGTCTTTTCGGACATCATATTGTGGCTCAACAAACACGCTGCAGGCGCCCTTGCTGATCCGCCCCTCGTGCCTAATGCCGTAGCCGCGGCCGCATCAGCGAGCAGGCAAAAGCCCGTCCGACCTCGTTCGCGGATCAAGTATTTATGCGGCTTGAAAGGCCGTAGCTTGTGCCATCATTCAGCGACCTAGTTTCCCATGTCTCATTTTGTACAAATGACTTTCAGCACAAGTACCCATGTTTTTTTTTTTAATGTTAATTCACCCCCAATTTTCAATAATCTTAAAATGAACTATTGAATCATTTTAATTTTAAACAAAAAATGATAAGTGCAACGTATGTTTTTAATCCGCATGAATCGGATTTTGTGAGGAACAACGTATCAAGAGAGAATTGTTGCATTTTGTTAGACAATGTGTGATTGATTTTTTAGAAAGGTCATCATAAATGTTGGATGCTCACTTATCTCTTGACCATCACCAGGCTCTAAGTGGGATGAGTACGATCACACAATGAACTCAAATTATAAAGCAAAGATTGAATCAGACCGACTCTTCAACCATAAAAATGACAGCTCCCTCTGCCGCTTTAGATGATCTTCAAATCACAATATTCAAAAACTCTTGTTTGATACATCCCCTTGCATGCAAAAGCCTCATAGAAGATCCATTTTCTTGTCGAACATGGATCAAATTCCGAATTAATTACAATATCCCAACAACCCATTTATTTAGGCCGAATCCAGATTTCCTTTCTCAATTAATTGTGGTCCAAAAGCTCAAAAACGCGATGGAAAAGGTGCTAATTAATGCCCTACAATTTCATGGCTGGGAGATTGAAACTGAACCACAAAATAGGGCGTCTAGAAATAGCTGGCTTCGTGGTTGCTTCTTCTGAGCTTTCGGTTGATGAGATACGCGAATATTTGATTCATCTAAACCTCGGATATCGACAACTTGCTCTTGAGGAGCTGGAAAACTTGCCAGTAGAAGTTTATCTTTCATGCATTTTGGGTAGTGGTCTAACGGATCGGTTCGGTTCGGTTTTTCATGTGTTTTAGGAACCGAACCAAATACATAGAAGTGGTTTGGTTCGAAGTATTTGTAAATATCGGAACCGAAACGAACCGAACTGCTTATAAATGGTTTGGTTCGGTTCATCTGTTCACCTTTTTATTTATTTATTTATTTTCTAAATCTTAAATAATGCAAGAATAATAGTTATAGGATGTCACTCGTTCTGAACTCATAAGTAAAAGTTGTTACTCCTTTCTATTCCCTTGTACAGATTAGAATTGATCTTAACTTAAATCTAATGTCTAAATCCAACAAGATTCTCATATAAAAAAGAATATATATGAAATAAAAAAAATAAAATAATAGAATATTAGTTCGGTTCGGTTCGAACCGTTCAAAAAATTTTCAAACCGCGAACCAAACCGATTGTATATGGTTTCTAAGAAAATAAACAGAACCAAACCACGAAGCCGAACCGAACAACATTTTTCGATTTGGTTCGGTTCGGTCAGATCGGTTTCGCGGTTCGGAGTGGAACCACTTACAGTTCTAATTTTAGGTAAATTTCATTTTTATTCATAGAGGTTAGGTAGATCCTACTAGACAAGCTAGTGTTGGGATTTTGTATACTGGAAACAAGTTTTGTGCTTGTATACAATGTGTTTTTGTCCTTACTACTATTTTATTCTCCTATCTGATATATATATATATATATATATATATATATATATATATATATATATATATATATATATATATATATATATATATGAGGATGATAAATTGAGAACACTACCTTAATGAGAGAAATCAGAACAAGATCCATCTATTCATTTTAGTATTGTGTGGCTTAGATTGAATCTTGAAGGAGGAGTTTTTTATGTTTCAAAACAAGTCATTAAGGGTATCATAGTCTTTTTGTATGTTATGTTTTATTAAATCTTTTCCGTTTGTTCAAAAAAAGTAAATTATTATCTTCATCCTTCTTCTTTTACTCGAAAATAAATACTTTACGATTTTTTCTCGTCACTTTTCATGTTTTTTTCTGATTTCACCGACGTAATTGAATACTTCATGATTTTTTCTTGTTACTTCTCATAGTTTTGTATATTTTTTTATGCACATTTTGTGTGTGTTATATGCACATTTTTTTATATGCACATTTTTCTATAATTTATATGCACATTTTTTATATCTTCTATGCACATTAACTATAATTTGTATGCACATGTTTCTCGAATTCGAAAAACATTTGTTGAACCCCAGATTCGAATTCTAGATGCGTACGCCCCCAACACCACCAATCTGGAATAGATCTACGCAGATCTGAGACGTGTCTACACAGATCTGGAACAGATCTACATAAATCTAGGATGAATCTGTGCAAATATGGGGTAGGGAGAGAATAGACGAGAGAGATAGAAGAGAGGGAGGAAGAATCGTCGCGACGACTCCGAAGCTTTTGTTGCGGACAGATCTACGTAGATCTGAGACGTGTATACACAGACTTGAAACAGATCTACACAAATCTAGGATAGATCTGTGCAGACATGGGGTAGGGAGAGAAGAGACGAGAGAGATAGAAGAGAGGGAGAAAGAACCATCGCGGCTACTTCGAAGCTTCTATCGCGGTGATGATCGACGCGACGACGATGAACTGAGGTTGTGATGATCGAGGCGGCGATTCTATGCAAATTCGTAGAAATTTTTCGGAGAAAGAAGAGAGGGATGGATCGTGAATATTTGAGAGAGAGAGAGAGAGAGAGAGAGAGAGAGAGAGAGAGAGAGAGAGAGATTGGAGAGGGTATATAATTCTTATGCACATTTATCCCTATAATACCCTTACTAATGCATAATCTATTAAAAAAAATCCGAAAACAAATTAAAATTTGTAATGATCTTGTCCATCCAACTATTTTGATCTATGGTGCAGTATTGTTCTTAATTATCTCTATAAGGGGGTGTTCTCCATATAAGCCCGCATGTAATTATTTATCTTATATAAAAGTTAGATTTGTGTAGTATGTCGGGTATCACAGAAGACCATACAAATTGGTTGAACTGACAAGATATAAACAGTTATCACAACTGAGACAACTTCAGGATAAATTGTCGCTTTAAACGACAGTTTAGATAAGAAGTGACTTGTCTTGACTGTTTGTCTTTACTGGTACACTTAAGGTGGTGTATTGATGGATCACAGTGAGATGTGTTTTCCTGACTGACCTTGGTGAAGAACCAAGATCTCGGTGACTTAGCTGATCTTAAGCTTGGTAAGACTTCAGTTGAGTGCATTTGACTATCTATCACTTTGACCTACTATGGTGAACGTCATCACGACCGGATCTACGTATCTTGGGTGCTAGTAGTCATTTGTAGCTCAGGTTGGTTGTCTGTATCTTGCAACCGTATCCTAGTAAAATGGGTTGATAATATCCCCTGAGGAACTCGTAAGGATTAGCACACTAAATCCGACCGGTTGATTAAGTTCAGGTGTGTTAATGAGGTCGAGTGGTACTACTCAGAAATATAATAAGATGTTAATTAATTTAAGTTGTCAGTGAACTTAATTATTTAATGGATATTTTTATCTTAAATACGGGGATCGGTTAAGTCTAAAATACAAGCCCTTGCTCAATTTGGGATAAAGGGGTAAGCCAACACGAGTTCTCTAGTGGAATGAATCTATGTTTACTAATTAATTTTGCTCTAGGTTGAGCATAGATGATTAATTAATTTGAGGCCCTGCTTTATTTCTTGTTTTAGATCCCTGATCTGGCCCATTTAGTTGCCTAGTTATTTATTGTCTCTTATAAATCATTATTAATAGATTAATGTATTTTTACATTATTTAATAATATTATTTATCTGTAATTAATTGACTGAGTGAATTATTTGATAAATATTAGTAGCCCAATAGATTAATTAATTATATTATGGGCTAATTATGTAGAAGCTCATTAGGGATATAATTAAATTAATGGCCTATAAATATTAATATTATATTGACTTTTGAAGCCTATATATATTAGTATTCTGTTCATAATCAGAATATACAAATTCATAACTCAAACGCAAACGCGAGTTGAGAGAAAGACAAAATATAATTTTCTTCAGTTATCTGACCATCCAGAGGGAGAAAAAGGCCGGGACACAGATCAAAAGATCTGAACAGGAGCAACAATCAAAGTGACTACAACATACGTGGAGGAATCTATATTTCTTCTTCTCCTATATTTCCTTCAGCTAGTCCTCCATGTCTAGTAGGATCTATTAATATAGATTCTATAAAATGTAAGTTTTATAAGTATTAAGAAGAAGTTTATTAAAAACCTAAAACAATTTTCAATTAACATATTTTAATTTTATTTTTTTTTTCAATTAGTTTTACCTATAATACTTTTGTATAAACAACAAAGGTGGGAACGAAAAAATAAAAGAAGAAATGAAGAGAATCGAAATTTGATTAGAAATGAAAATATATTGAAAACGAAGAAGAAAGAAAAATACTACTCTTACTGTCCCGCCCGACTTGTCCAAATTTCCTTTTTGGGTTGTCCCATCTCACTTGTCTACTTTCAAAATAAGGATATGAGTCTCGCACCTTTACCAACTCAAATCAACTTTAAATAATAGTAATATATATATATATAGGAAATGAATCATATGAGAAAGAGACTTAAAATAAGAAATAAGAAGGAATCATAGCCCTCCATTTTTAAAAATCTAGGATTGTGATTATTTTTAAGATATGTTTTTATTTAATATTTTATTAATGATTAAAATATCATTGAGGGTATTTATGTCCATTTACTTTCTTTTATTTATGTAACTATTTCTAAAGTTAATCCTAATTTTCATCATTTCCTTTTTTGAGTAATTGATTCTCTTTCCAAAAGAACACACTTAATTTCCATATCAAATAAAATTTAGGATCTAATTTGAGTTTAAAATTTTGAATTTAGAAATTGTTTGCGCATTTTCATTTCCTAAATAACCATTCCATCTCTTTTCTCATTTGATTAATTTCCTGAATACGTTAATATAATTATATGATGACACTTTTAGAGTAAATATGCATATATTTTCATATAACTATGCATAATATTATTCATTTATATGCATTCAATTAAAGTATCATATCTCAATTACATTGTTGTAGAAATAGTGAATTAACATTTCGGTTCATCAAAGTCTAAATATGCATGAACTTAAACATAATTATGCATAATACTATTCATTTGTATGCATTAAATATTGTTAATTTTTTTTGTATCACATAATGTAATTATTAGTGCTAAATATGCATATATTTTCAAATAACTATGCATAATACTATTCATTTATATGCATTCAATTAAAGTATCATATCTCAATTACATTGTTGTAGAAATAGTGAATTAACATTTCGGTTCATCAAAGTCTAAATATGCATGAACTTAAACATAATTATGCATAATACTATTCATTTGTATGCATTAAATATTGTTATTTTTTTTTTGTATCACATAATGTAATTATTAGTGCTAAATATGCATATATTTTCAAATAACTATGCATAATACTATTCATTTATATGCATTCAATTAAAGTATCATATCTCAATTACATTGTTGTAGAAATAGTGAATTAATATTTTGGTTCATCAATGTCTAAATATGCATGAATTTAAACATAATTATGCATGATACTATTCATCTATATACATTAAATATTGTGAATTTTTTTTGTATCACATAATGTACTAGTGCTAAACTAGATAATATGCACAATTATTTCATTTGATATGCATATTTAAACACATATGTTTTAATATGTTCAATGTAATTATTATGGATAATGTCATTCATATGGAAACATAATATTGTTGACTTAAGAAAATTAATTGTATTTGTAATTCGAAAATCTGGTCCAAAATCTTCTATGAATCTTTTTTTGGAGAAACATTAAATTCTAAATATTTCTCTCCAAGGGTTTCCTTGTTTTGAGGGAGGAGTTATGAAGGGTTTTAAATATACAAAAATATTTCATGCCCAAATTGTCCTTTCTTAATATTACTTTTTACAAAAAATAAAAACTAATATTAATCTTAACCATTCATTAGATAAGAATCTATGGTTATAAATCCTTCTTATTTCCTATCTTAAGCTTCCTTCTTATGGGATCCACACCCTATATATATATATATATATATATATATATATATATATATATATATATATATATATATAAAGTATGGTTATAGGGAGAACCACCTTTCAAAAGAGATATGAGATCTATTCTCCATCATAGATCTCATCAAAGTCAAGGGCCAATATTTCACTAGTATTTTAGTTTAAAAAAATGAAGGAAGGGTAATATAGGAATTGGGCGAGCTGAAAATTTGAAAACTACTTTTCTATTTTTAAATCATACACCCACACCTCCATTCTCTATCTCTCTCTCTAAAATCAAAAATCTCCCCCCAAAATAAAAAAACCTAGCCTAAATCTCGTCAATTTCTCTCCAATTCGTGCAATTTCATCTCAATTCTACAGAATCTCAAGTTCGTTTCTTCAATTTCGGAGTCGATTTGCAATGAAATCGAAGGTTTATGGACTTGTAACCTAGGGTTTTTGACAAAAAATTAGGGGTTTCTTCGCAATTCCTCTTTCCAATCGAGGTTTTAAATCCTAGATCTATGATTCTTAATCCTAGATATGTGATTTTTAACCATAGATCTATGATTTTTAACCTTTGATATGTGGTTTTTATCCCAAGATCTGTGTTTTGTTTTCGGATTTTGTTAATCCTAATGTAGTTTTTGGTATGTTTCCAGAGATATACATCGAGTTCCGCAATTATTGCCTTGTTTGGACTGTCATTTCGCGTTTCAGTTGGTAAAAGCATGGAAGAAGGTAATATTTCGAATTTTATTTGTGAAGAGTAGTTTCTGAAAAATTTTATGTTCTAAGTGATATGCATGAATTTGTAGAGTGGTATGCATGAATTATGATGAGACAATTTCGTACCTAATTATTTCTGTCCAGAAAGGTCTCTTAACTGTGCAGGTGAGACGTATTTGTTGGCAGTTATGCAGAAAAGGAGCTGATTTGGCACGACAAGTGGAGATGAGGTGGCGACGCGAATTACAGCTGGAACGAGGATATTTGAGCGGTTTTGGTCGAAGGAAGAAAGAAGGAAAGAAAAGGATCAAGAAAGGAAAGAGAGAGGAAGGAAAGAAGAAGATAAGGAAGGATTAGATATTTCCATATCTATCAAAATCCTTTCCTTATCCAAGAAGAAACCCTAGATATGATCTAGGGTATTATAAAAGGAGGATTGAAGCACGAAAATCAGAGCATTTTCACCATCAAAAACACGCCGTGCATACCTTTCCACCCTCGAAGACTCATCCTTTCCGATCCGACAAACCACCATCGTCGCTAAAGCTACCGAGCCATCGCCGATCACGCCGCCGAAGCCAAGCCACCGCACCACCGACCGAACCATTCCAATTACTTCATGCTACAGTAGTTTAAGATTGAAACAAACACTTTTATATTTCGTATTTCAGTTTCGGATATTAGCTTAGTTTCGTTCTTGTTTAATTTTCGGTTCTTGTTTATTTCCGTTTCGTAAACCTGAATACTTTGGTACCTTTAATCTAGTTGCAATTCTCGTTTTTAATTCAGTTTATGTTTGGTTTAAAATTCAGTAAATATTCGTTTCCAGTTTTTAGTTCATTAATTTTACTTTAATTTAGTTTACGTGCATGCTAGGGTTAGGGTTACAAATGGTGCATGTTCTGTTTCGCAGGGTGTTTTATCTGTGCAGTCAGGACAGGTCCATGAGTAGCTAAATTTCTAGTGGTCCGGCAGGATGTAAATACACACGTGAATAGTACATGAGGCTTAGGTTCTTATAATTAATCAAAGGGTTTCGGGTTTATTCTGAATTATTTAATCTGGCTAGTAATTTAGGCTTGATCACCCTAGGTTATTTAGTCTGTAGCTAACTTAGTACTTCCATCGTTTCTCGTGGAACAAGGCTAGGTAAGTAGCGAAATTATTCGAAAGAATAGTTGGATTAAACCGGTAGGAGACTATTAGATGCCCAACATACGAGTAGGCTCCTATACTAGGCTCCCTTAGTTCGATAAAGCTGTTTAGCTATTAAATCTATTGATTGCCCAACAACATAGGTTGTAGCTAAATTAGGGAAGTAGCCGTTTCGATGCCCAACATGGCGGTTACCGACTAAGTAAGTGGGAGTAAGGATTACGCATTTTAAGTTACGGTAGTCTATAACTAGTTGATTCTTAAGATTAATTCATTTTATGTGCCAAGGATTGGAAATACGTGTGTGTGAATATTCTCGTTGGACCCATCTCTTATCCGTCTAGTTTAAACGGTTTTATCTCGGTTCTCGGTTTTTATATTTAATTCAGTTTTTACAAGTTCTTAGTTTAGAATAAAACCCCAAAACTTGCGTGGTTGCTAACCAAAACCAAGATAAGTAGAAAAATAATATGTCTAGTCCTCCGTTCCCCGTGTTCGATACCCCGTGAACTATACCGATATAATTCTCTATTTTTGCGGGATTATTTGGTGCAATACGGCGATCACCAAATTGGCGCCGTTCTTTCGGGGAACGGTGTTATCTAGTTTTATTGTTTTCTACTAATCTTTTTGATCTTTTAAGCGTTGCATGAGCAGGTCTTCCAAGCCTAACCTCATATTTGATCCGGAGGTCGAGAAAACAAAGAAAGAGGAATAGGAAGAGGACAAAGCCGCAAAAGCAATGCATTCTCGTCGAGGCAGCAGACGTTTTAACCGCCCTGCATGAAGACGAACGTACGCCGGTGATCAGACCAGCGACTCCGAACTAGAAACTGTTAGGTTCGACAAAACACTGCACAATACTCCAGTTACTAGCTCAAAATCAGAGGAGGAAGAGATGGAAGAAGTGCACAATCCACAACCCTTGAGGATGAATACCGGATCGCTTGACATGGGAGCGGACCTTCCCGGTCCAATCCAAATCACAACTACTGAACAAATTGATGTCAAGCTGAACATGGTCGCTGCCATGCCTAAGTTTTATGGGAGAACGAACGAGAACCCAAATTCCTTTTTGGCCTCGTTCAACCAAGTCTGCAATCTGCACAGGCAAGGCAATCTGGACGCTTTCAAGCTCAAGGCTTTTCCATTCACATTGCAAGATGGAGCACAAATTTGGTTCTCAAGTCTAAAGCCAAACACGATCACGACGTGGGCCCAAATGCGTACGGTTTTCTTGAAGAAGTATTTCCCGCAATCAAAGACGAATGCACTTAAGAAGCAGATTTTCGGGATCACACAAGAAATCGATGAATCTTTCGGCGCATATTGGGAGAGATTCGGGCGACTTGTCGATAGTTGTCCTAACCATGGCTACTCGGACGTAGAGCTTTTACAAATCTTCTATCAAGGTATGACCGACGAAGCAAAAGTCATGGTCGATATTGGCTTAAAAGGGAATTTCCACACAAGTCTCTATGAAGATGCAAGAAATATTATTGAAGGACTTGCAGAATCCACCTCACAATACAAGGGGCCGAGAACAACAAGAAGAGTCGTCAATTGGTCTCATTCCGACTACATGGACGAGATCGATACTAAGGTGGAAGCAAAATTCAGTCAATTGGAAGACAAGCTGGACTTACTGCTTAAGCATAACACTTCTGCTTCAAGTCAATCGATTGCCGATCATGCATGTGGAGCATGCGGTCAGAAAGGGCATACATCACTACAATGTCCAGGAGAAGAAATGAATGCGGCCAGAAATGGGAGTGGACAACAAGGGGTTCATCCGAACCTCCGTTGGAGGCAGCCAAAAGTTCAATTTCAACCAAGGAATCCGCCTCAACAACAATTTCAACAACCGTACCAGCCTCTGCAACAACAGAATTATCAGCAAGTGTACAAGCCCCCGCATCAAGGGCAATTTCAGCAGCAGAGTGTCCCGCCCCGCCCGGCCGAGCAACAGAGCCCTTTAGAAAAGCTTTTGGCCGAAATGGTTTCTTCGCAGAAGGACACTACTGCATTTCAACAACAAATGCAGCGGGAGATAAATCAGACAAAGAAGGATCAGCAAGCTACGATGGAAAACTTGGCCAAGCAGATGAATAAGCTGAATTCTACGATGCAAGAGATGAAGAGCTCTCAAGGACAGCTTCCAGCTCATACTCAGCCTAATCCAAATGCCATGGGTAATGTAAGTCAGATAGGTATGTGTGCTACAAAGGGAACTGATAGAGAGAAGGGTGTCCGACTGCACAAGCGAGTGGAATTTCCAGAAAGTCAAGTACAACAACTAATCCACCGCTATGACAATTTGTACCAAATACCTACTAATGGTACAAACTGTGTCAAACAACCGTCTCAATCATACAAGCCTCCGCACCATCAAATATATCAGCAGCTAGGTCCATCGCCTGGCCAGACAGAACAGGGATCTTCTTCGTTTGAAGAATTAATGCGCGAAATGATTACTTCTCAAAAGGAAACCATTACATATCAGAGGCAGATGGAGAAGGAGATAATTTCAAATCAAAATGAGATCCAAGCCATGAAAAGAGAGATGCAACAATTGAAGATGGATCAACAAGTTATTTTGGAAAATATATCCGAGCAAGTGTCTAAGCTGGCCAGTTCACTCAAAGATCTGAAGGGAGTTCAACAGCTTTTACCTTCACAAGCTCAAACACAGCCCAATCCGAGTGCCCAAAACTGCAACCAAATTACACTGCATGGAGAAAAAGAATTGTCTGACCCAACTGTACAGGCAAGACACCCTAGAGAAGTCAGCAGAGACGAGGAAGGCTGCAGAACAATCCATACCACCAGAAGGCTTAAAGAAGCAGTATGCTGAAGGTCTTGAACCAGAACAGGATGAGGAGGACGTCCTGACTGGCCAGTCAGAGCCTGAAAATCTGATTCCTCCACCATTACCCGAAGCTTTGAAAAGGAAAAAGACGCCGAACAAGGAGTACATAGACTACCCTAAATTGTTCGAAAAATTGGAGATCAACATTCCATTCGTTGAGGCCGTGAAAATTCCTAAGTTCGGGAAGTTCGTAAAGGACGTTATCACTGAAAAAGTCCCGAAGTCCGGGAAAGTCGTGATGGACCACTCCATATCGGCAATCATTCAAAGGATGCTACCTGCTAAATGTGCTGACCCATGTATGTTTACACTGCCTTGTCTGATGGGTGATGTTTTGATTAAGCAAGCCATGTGTGATTTAGGAGCGTCCATTAATGTTATGCCATTGTCCGTCTATAATCAATTAATTGGAGTTGAATTAGTGTCCACTAAGGTGATAATTCAATTAGCGGATAGGTCATGCATTGCTCCGATAGGTTTACTCGAAAACATTTTAGTTAGAATCAACAATTTTGTCTATCCTGCTGATTTTTATGTAATTGACACAAATGATAGGCAAGTTGAAGGAACTGCGGGAGTGTTATTGGGTAGACCATTTTAAAGACTGTAAATGCTATAATTAATGTGGATGAGGGTTCGATAAGTGTAGCATACCATAACGAAACTTATGTTCATCGCATAGCTGAAACACTTAAGGAATCCTATGATCATGAGAATGAGAATGCTTTTTCTACTGACTCCATTGATGCTATTGTCCAAGAATATCTTGAGACGTATGTGATGCATGATAAAATGGAGGTCACCTTGACTCAAGGACTGACCGAAGAAGATGTTGAAGATATGATGGACGAGGAGATCAGAGAAAGTCTCTTGGCTTTATACGTAGCTCCAAAACTGGAAATTGTCGGTAGTGTGTTTCAGTTGCCCAGTCAGGACGATTCTATACCAGAATGGCTGAAAACCGTGGAAGTAAAGCCCCAACCTGAAAGAGA
Organism: Lavandula angustifolia; assembly: GCA_028984105.1. Taxonomy (NCBI): domain Eukaryota; kingdom Viridiplantae; phylum Streptophyta; class Magnoliopsida; order Lamiales; family Lamiaceae; genus Lavandula; species Lavandula angustifolia. Next base: position 26,033,423 of record CM054808.1, read on the forward strand.
CAAGACAAGGGCAGCAAGGGAGCAGACTACCATCGTCTTGCAAGGGGATAGGCCATCAATCAAATGTGAGGAAAATTTTTGGAAGAAGGCCTATGAAGATTTCAAGTGGTATAAAGACCGTGGGAAGAGATTGAAGCGGGTGATCAAGGCAGTGGATGAGACTCCACTGTTCATGTCATCACCCCATTGACTTTTCAAGAGGAGGTCTAGCCGAAGACTCTAAAGAGAGGCGCTTCCGGGAGGCAACCCGTATTTTTTCCATTTTTCTTTGATTTCGTATTTTAGTTTGATTTTATGCTTGGTGTTGTTTCTTTTCTTTTTTAGATTTTGGCTAAGTATGGAATTTGGATTTTTACCTACTGTACCAACTACCTAATCGGGAGATCCAATTTTATCCACCGGGACCTCGTGTCTCGAGTCTCTTTCCTTCTGCAGATCAGGATACGGTGCAGACTCTAAGGACTGATCTGGATTCCCTTGGCCACAGAGTAGATCGCCTCCGCCGCACAGTTATGAGCAGACTGCCTCGCCTGTCTAGGCGAGGCGACCAGTGACTTTTCTTCCCCATTTTAATTTTTCGTTTTATGTAATTGTGTTTTATGTTTTTGAGTCTGTTCTTGTGTGTTTTTCATGTTCTTACACTTGATATGGATCAAGTGTAAGGAGGGGGGTGTTTCTTTTTCTTGTTTATTTTGTCTTTTGTCTTTAGTTTTTATTTGTTCTAACACTTGGTAGGGACCAAGTGTAAGGAGGGTGTTTGTGTGTTTATTTTGTCATGCCTTCTCTCTTGTTTTGTCTTTTCTCTCTTGCTCGAGGGCGAGCAAGGTTTAAGTGTAAGGAGGGGGGTATTTTGTGTCGAAGCATGCCAAAATTTTTTATTTTTGAAGTGCCGTTTTCTATGATCGAGCATGTCTTATTTGTGCTTTTATTTTCAATATGCTTGCTTGTGGACCTTGTGAAGAGTAGATCTAGGCACTTATATGCATGTAACTTGGGATGACGAAAAATAAACCTTGTTGGATCGCAATTTACAACCACTCACTTAAATTAGATTTGAGCCTTAAAGTAGGACACTTCCTACTATTCTTTTGAGAGTGTTTATCCACAAAGTCACAATATGTTTGAATCACTTGTGATAAATGATAGGAGGCACTAGGGATTTTTAGCCACACGGCCGCGATAAAATATTTCCGACCTTACATTATCCCTTAGTGAACCAATTTGAGCCTTGACCGTTTCCTTGATTTGAGTTAGTAAAATTTTAGCCAAGGCCTTTTTAAACTTTCTCTTGACCCATGTTATTGCATGTTTTACGAACTCTCTTGTGCATGATTGTAAAATCTGAAGTGTATTACATATGTTTCCTACCTGCCCAGTCTAGACATGCTGCAGAAAACAGATTGGATAAAAAAGTCTTAAGTATAAAGACTGCTCAATATAAGCAGAATTCAAAGTGTCCTGTCTGTACAATTGAGACAGTTTGTGCCCAGTTTGCTAAAAAAGAGTATGTGCCACGAAAAAAAAAAAAAAAATTCTGAATTTGAAAAGTGGCCGAAAAGAAAGAGCATGGGTACATAGTATTGATGTTGCAGCATTAAAGTAAATTTTCTAAGTGGTAGGAGTTTTGCTGACTTGACTGCACAGGTGAGAGAGTTTTACATGCATAGCATTGAATATGAATTTTAATGGAGCTTAGTACCCCTATGACCCTTACCAACATCAATTTGTCTAAGTCCTAAGCCCCATTACAACCGAATGAGAAAGACCTCCTTGATATTGCTATTGTGATGATCTCTTATCGTGATTGCGTGGACTGTTTTTCTTTGAGTGGCTTGAACCGGACCTAGATTAGTTGAGTGTTGAGTGAAACTTGAGGAGATCCACATTGTTTAGATTTTGACCAAGTTGATATATGTGTGCTTAGTTTCAAAATTTGCATTGTCTACTTGTTGGATGAGATTATGATTGCATGGTTTGACATTGCTTGGCTAGTGAATTGGTGTGGAGAATTTCGAATTGATTGGTATGGCTTCTTGTCTTTGTTTTGTGAGTCCGTTGTTATTTTCTTTTTCTTCGTTCGTGTCGAGTCTTGTTTTTGTTCTTGTTCGAGTTTTGAGTCTTTTCTTTTGAGTCTTGGGTCTTTGGGGAAGACCAAAAATAATTAGGTACTTATCTTTTTCTCTTCTTATACTCGAGGGCGAGTATAGCTTAAGTGTAAGGAGATTTGATGAGTCAATTTCGTACCTAATTATTTCTGTCCAGAAAGGTCTCTTAACTGTGCAGGTGAGACGTATTTGTTGGCAGTTATGCAGAAAAGGAGCTGATTTGGCACGACAAGTGGAGATGAGGTGGCGACGCGAATTACACTGGAATGAGGATATTTTGAGCGGTTTTGGTCGAAGGAAGAAAGAAGGAAAGAAAAGGATCAAGAAAGGAAAGAGAGAGGAAGGAAAGAAGAAGATAAGGAAGGATTAGATATTTCCATATCTATCAAAATCCTTTCCTTATCCAAGAAGAAACCCTAGATATGATCTAGGGTATTATAAAAGGAGGATTGAAGCATGAAAATCAGAGCCTTTTCACCATCAAAAACACGCCGTGCATACCTTTCCACCCTCGAAGACTCATCCTTTCCGATCCGACAAACCACCATCGTCGCTAAAGCTACCGAGCCATCGCCGATCACGCCGCCGAAGCCAAGCCACCGCACCACCGACCGAACCATTCCAATTACTTCATGCTACAGTAGTTTAAGATTGAAACAAACACTTTTATATTTCGTATTTCAGTTTCGGATATTAGCTTAGTTTCGTTCTTGTTTAATTTTCGGTTCTTGTTTATTTCCGTTTCGTAAACCTGAATACTTTGGTACCTTTAATCTAGTTGCAATTCTCGTTTTTAATTCAGTTTATGTTTGGTTTAAAATTCAGTAAATATTCGTTTCCAGTTTTTAGTTCGTTAATTTTACTTTAATTTAGTTTACGTGCATGCTAGGGTTAGGGTTACAAATGGTGCATGTTCTGCTTTCGCGAGGTGTTTTATACGTGCAATCGGGACGAGTCCATAAGTAGCTAAATTTCTAGTGGTCCGGCGAGATGTAAATACACACGTGAATAGTACATGAGGCTTAGGTTCTTATAATTAATCAAAGGGTTTCGGGTTTATTCGAATTATTTAATCGGCTAGTAATTTAGGCTTGATCACCCTAAGGTTATTTAGTCTCGTAGCTAACTTAGTACTTCCATCGTTTCTCGTGGAACAAGGCTAGGTAAGTAGCGAAATTAATAGTTGGATTAAACCGGTAGGAGACTATTAGATGCCCAACATACGAGTAGGCTCCTATACTAGGCTCCCTTAGTTCGATAAAGCTGTTTAGCTATTAAATCTATTGATTGCCCAACAACATAGGTTGTAGCTAAATTAGGGAAGTAGCCGTTTCGATGCCCAACATGGCGGTTACCGACTAAGTAAGTGGGAGTAAGGATTACGCATTTTAAGTTACGGTAGTCTATAACTAGTTGATTCTTAAGATTAATTCATTTTATGTGCCAAGGATTGGAAATACGTGTGTGTGAATATTCTGCTGGACCCATCTCTTATCTGTCTAGTTTAAACAGTTTTATCTCAGTTCTCAGTTTTTATATTTAATTCAGTTTTTACAAGTTCTTAGTTTAGAATAAAATCCAAAACTTGCGTGGTTGCTAACCAAAACCAAGATAAGTAGAAAAATAATATGTCTAGTCTTCCGTTCCCTGTGTTCGATACCCTGTGAACTATACTGATATAATTCTCTATTTTTGCAGGATTATTTGGTGCAATACAGCGATAACCAAATTAGATGTTGCGTATACATAAAAAATGAATGCATTGTTCGTATTGTGTTCGAAGTCATATGCATGAATTTGTAGAGTGGTATGCATAAATTAGATATTGCATATGCATAAAAAATGAGCATTGTTCATATTGTGTTTGAAGTTATATGCGTGAATTTGTTGAGTGGTATGCATAAATTAGATGTTGCGCATGCATCAAAAGTCAATGCATTGTTCATATTGTGTTCGAAGTGGTATGCATGAATTTGTAGAGTGATATGCATGAATTAGATGTTGCGTATGCATCAAAAGTGAATACTATTGTTCATATTTTGTTTGAAGTGATATATAGTAATATGCATAAAACTAAGTGGCGATTTGCATGAAAGTGAATGCATTGTGAAGCATGTGATTTTGATGGACAATATGCATATATATATATATATATATAATATGAATAAAATGTGTTGAGGCTGGAATGTATTTTTGTTGGATATTGTTTCATGATTCTTATCAATGGTATGCATAAAATAGATAGGAAGTATGCATAAAAGTGAGTAGCGATTTGCATGAAAGTGTAGATTGTTGATTCAAACGTTATGCATAAATATTATAGTGTGTATGCATGAATTTGCTATGAGATATGCATGAAACTATAATGGTCATGTGACTCAAAGAAACAGAGTATTCATTATTGTTGCATTCCCCATATGCATAAATATGTTGCTTTACATGCATGAATCTTATTTACAATATGCATGAAGTTGTTTTGTATAAAAAAGTTTATAAAATATCTGCAACATGCAGGAAGTTCAAGATCAAAAGGAAAGAGGAAGGTAAACAATTGAACAAGAAACCTTTAGGCCTCGTTTGGTTCGCAAAAAGGAATGAAATCGGAATCAGGAATCATTCATGGGGGTATGGAATGAAGGAATGATTCTTGAAAATAGTTGTTTGGTTGCAATAGGAATCAACTTGATTCCAATACCTGTTTGGTTGACAGAAAGGAATGGAATCGATTTTAATTTCTTACCTAAACTTAAAGCTATAAAACTGAATCCATATTCAGCGTCTGACCATAATAGTTTGGAAGAAGAAGAAACACATAACATCGAATATTAAATATAGGACTGAAGGATAACCACATGTATTTTCAAATCATAAAGAATCAGACCTGATGGATTCAATAGATTCATGATTCTCAAGAAAAAGAGAGAGAAACCCAACTCCCCAAGCAAATCAATATAGAACACAATACGAGTAAAAACAATACGATTATCCAAAACTATATTATAAAGCAGCAGCACCATTCACCAACAAATTCAAGATCACACAAAATTATAATTCAGTCCAACTAGAGATCATCCACCATCCTCAGTCCGACATAATCTAATCAAACTTGAGAAGCTCGAGGACATTTCCTTCTTTGACTCGATCGAATCCAGAGAATAGAAAATATCCATGATACTTGGCCTTTCTCCGATCAAATTTGCTGCTAAATCTTTGAGCTTTAGTCAATCCGAGAATAGCATCCATCTCCTTCGCCAAACCCCGTCGAGAAGCTCGCACTTCGTCAGTTGCCTTAAGCTTAAGTTGATAGTTGTTATTCATGGCTATTGTCATGCTTCCAAGGTGACCACTAATGTGGTTCATAAAACCTGCAAAATCAGAAATCATGCGGTTAAGATGATCGAGCTCCTCCGAGTGCGTGCTTGATCCTATCCTTGATTTCCCTTTCCCACTTGAATTGATTTGTGTCTTTTGTTTCTTGCTATGACACAGAACTTATTCAACTTCATCATTCGTTGAAGCACCGTTAACACTAAATTCATCATCATCATCCTCACCAAGGTTGATACTTTCTGTTTCAATATTATTCACGGAATTAGTTGGGAGCTCACACCTCTTCCCATTAGCTCTATCAACACAAAAAATAACCTCTAACTTGTCGAGAAAAGGAAAAGGCACATTCCACAATCCGCGTGCTTTGGGGTGTGTTTACAAAATCAGAATTAATATAAGCAATTAAAGCAAAATGTTACAAATGATAATTAATGGAAGAATTACCTTGCAGAAGTCGTCATATGCTTGTCTTTCACATTGCAATATCTTTTTCTCGTCATTCCATTGAAAACCAGATGTTTTGCTTAACATATCATTAACTACAACATACTTTTATCCAAACCATTTAACTTTAGATTCAATATGAGGGTCTGCTAGCAACCTAAAACCAGGATGGACCACATTCATCATATGTTCAACCTTTTTTGTGAAACCATTCTTAAAGCCTCCTTCTCCCTTCCAACATGGGTCTACACTTAGTTCCATTGGACAATTAAGCAAAGTTTCTTCCACATCTTTTCTCCAAAAACGTTTGTTTTTTCCTCTCCCACTTTGTGAATCCATCTAAATAATGAAAATGGAAGTGAGTTCAATCAATCCAATAACCAACAAAAACAATACTCCATCAATGACTTAACAAAGAGAAATTGTTAAATGAGAAAATAGTAAATCAAGAACTTAGGATGTGTATTCTTTCTACATGATTATCTACAGAAAACCTAAAGCAGCAAAAAATGATCGCTTCGGAGATCCATACAAATTAAGGAACAAAACTTAAAGAAGATAAAAAAAGATGCAATGGTCGCAAAAACACCAATCCACTGAGGGAAAAGCTGAAAAGAAAAAAGAATGTGTAGTCTTTTTACATAATTCTCCACAAACCTGAAACAATGTTTATAGTGTCGAAGAACCATACAAACTAGGAACACAACTGTTTGATATAGATTCGGATACACCTTCTTAAGAATTTGTGTTCTCAAATTATCATCATAGTTACTGAAATCAAATATATAAATTAAAGAATTCCCTATCATGTGATTAATATCTAGCAAAGAGAAGTTCAAGCAAATAATGCAGCAAAAACAAAAAATCCATTGAGAAACTAAAAACCCAGAGTTAAGACAACTTAAATCAGAGGACAAACAGTCTCAATACTGCAAAAACACCTTGAGCTACACAAATAGAGCTTATAGACCAAAATTCCTTGGTACCTCACAAGTTTCCACAACTCCAACTGAATCAAAAAGCTGGGCCAATTTCACACTGTCAACATCATACGACAAGTTCCCGACGAAGATCTTCGCCTCCTCTGACGGCTGAATGATAGATTCCTCGCCACCGTCAATTTCCACAAGTTCCTCGTTGTTTTCTATCCCTTCATCGTTCGCAAAGGCGGATTAACCGCCGTAAAATCTCTTCCTTATTTTAACACAATCGCGAATTAAAAGGCGGAAATCCCTAGCAAAGAACGGAATGTACGAGAGACAACTTACCAAATTGGGGCAAACTTCTTCGACTGTTTCTTCTAGACGACGGCAGCGAACAGTTACTGCGAATTTTTGCTATGGATTTGCTTGAGCGAATTTTTGCTATGGATTTGCTGAGAGATGGTGGGTGATGCTTTGAAGTTATAGTGGAAGAGAAGAGAGAGAGAAGAAAAAGACATGGAAGGTAATGATACATTTACTTTCATTCCTGATTCCATTCATTGACACTAACCAAACGGGACCTTAGTGATTTCAAGAACATGAAGTTGAATACAAGAGAGATGGATAACATATTTCTAGACAATGAGCTTTGAGATCTCAAGGATACTCATATTTTGTTAGAACTTTTGTTTTTACTATAAATATTTTCAATGTATGATTCATTAGAGAATATTGTTTTTATGAACTATGCATTGTTAAGTAATCATATTTTCAATGTATAATTAGTTAGAGTGTAGGGATATGAGTCAGTGGTCTAGTAGATCATTGATAGGGGTACTTAGAGCTTGACTCATTTAAAAAACATTTTGGATGAAAGCATTTTTACTTCTCGGTTAAGGATGAAAGCATTTTTACTTCTCGGTAAAGACATTTGTACTAAAAAAAATATTTTGGTTTATTTATGGTCATTGTTGTCAACTGTCAAGTAATCTCATTTCAGGCAGGCGTGGAGTTTTTGGTGGCACGGTGGAGAATTGAGCGACTCGTGTTAGATGACATTTGGATACAATTGCATCTTATAATGAAACCTTGCATGTTGGATACAATTGCATCTTATAATGAAACCTTGCATGTTGGATACAATTGCATGGACCTTTACATGTTGGATACAATTGCATCTTATAATGAAACCTTGCATGTGGAATCACGTGGTACGAAGCGAAAATTAAATAAAGAAAATTCAACGTCATTATGGCATAAGCGATTAGGTCACATCTCAAAAGGTAGAATTGAGCGACTCGTGTTAGATGACATTTTAAAGTCTCTTGACTTCATAGACTTTCATGTCTCTATAGATTGCATCAAAGGAAAAACAGACCAAAAATAAGAGATTAGGTGCAAACAGATCTTCAGGCGTCTTAGAATTAATTCACACCGACATTTATGGGACATTCCCTACGGCATCTTGGAATGGTGGTGATCGCTGTATTGCACCAAATAATCCTGCAAAAATAGAGAATTATATCAGTATAGTTTACAGGGTATCGAACACAGGGAATGGAGGACTAGACATATCATTTTTCTACTTATCTTGGGTTTGGTTAGCAACCACGCAAGTTTTGGGTTTTTAACTAAACTAAGAACTTATTAAAAACTGAAACAAATTGCAGAAACTGAAACGGAAAATAAACTGTTTTAACTAGGCAGATAAGAGATGGGTCCAGCAGAATATTCACACACACGTAATTCCAATCCTTGGCACATAAAATGAATTAATCTCATGGATCAACTAGTTATAGACTACCGTAACTTAAACTGCATAATCCTTACTCCCACTTACTTAGTCGGTAACCGCCATGTTGGGCATCGAAACGGCTACTTCCCTAATTTAGCTACAACCTACGTTGTTGGGCAATCAATAGATTTAATAGCTAAACAGCTTTATCGAACTAAGGGAGCCTAGTATAGGAGCCTACTCGTATGTTGGGCATCTAATAGTCTCCTACCAGTTTAATCCAACTATTCTTTCGAATAATTTCGCTACTTACCTAGCCTTGTTCCACGAGAAACGATGGAAGTACTAAGTTAGCTACAGACTAAATAACCTAGGGTGATCAAGCTTAAATTACTAGCCAGATTAAATAATTCAGAATTAACCCGAAACCCTTTGATTAATTATAAGAACCTAAGCCTCATGTACTATTCACGTGTGTATTTACATCCTGCCGGACCACTAGAAATTTAGCTACTCATGGACCTGTCCTGACTGCACAGATAAAACACCCTGCGAAACAGAACATGCACCATTTGTAACCCTAACCCTAGCATGCACGTAAACTAAATTAAAGTAAAATTAACGAACTAAAAACTGGAAACGAATATTAACTGAATTTTAAACCAAACATAAACTGAATTAAAAACGAGAATTGCAACTAGATTAAAGGTACCAAAGTATTCAGGTTTACGAAACGGAAATAAACAAGAACCGAAAATTAAACAAGAACGAAACTAAGCTAATATCCGAAACTGAAATACGAAATATAAAGTGTTTGTTTCTTCAACATTAAACTACTGATTTCATGAAGTAAACGGAATGGTTGGTGGTGTTCTTCTCGGCGGTCAGTGATTGGCTTCGGCAGTGCGGTGATGGTTCGGCGGCTTCGACGGTTCGGCGGCAAGTGATCGGATCGAAAGGATGATTCTCCAAGGGTGGAAAGGTATGCACGGCGCTGTATTCGTGTGTAAAAGCTCTCTGAATTTCGTGCTCTCATCTCCTTTATAATACCCTAGAACAAATCTAGGGTTTCTTGATGGATAAGGAAAGGATCTTATTAGATATGGAAATATCTAATCCTTCCTTATCTTCTTCTTTCCTTCCTCTCTCTTTCCTTTCTTCCTTTCTTCCTTTCTTCGGCCAAAACCATTCAAAATCTCGCCATTCCAGCTGTAAATTGCATTGCCACATCATCTCCTGGTGTCGTGCCAAATCAGCTCATTTTCTGCATAACTGCCAACAAATACGTCTCACCTGCACAGTTAAGAGACCTTTTCGGACAGAAATAATTAGGTACGAAATCGACTCATCAAATCTCCTTGCACTTGAGCTATACTCGCCCTCGAGTATAAGAAGAGCAAAAGATAAGTACCTAATTATTTTTGGTCTTCCCCAAGACCCAAGACTCAAAATAAAAGACTCAAGACTCGAACAAGAACAAACAAGACTCGACACGAAAAAAGAAAATGACAACGGACTCTCACAACAAAGACAAGAAGCCATACCAATCAATTCGAAATTCTCTGCACCAATTCACTAGCCAAGCAATGTCAAACCATGCAATCATAATCTCATCCAACAAGCAAACGATGCAAATTTCGAAACTAAGCACATATATTTCAACTTGGTCAAAATCTAAACAATGCGGATCTCCTCAAGTTTCACTCTACACTCAACTAATCTAGGTCCGGTTCAAGCCACTCAAAGAAAACAATCCACGCAATCACGATAAGAGATCATCACAATAGCAATATCAAGGAGGTCTTTCTCATTCGGTTGTAATGGGGCTTAGGACTTAGACAATTTGATGTTGGTATGGGCCCTAGGGGTACTAAGCTCCATTAAAATTCAGATTAAGTGTTATGCATATAAAACTCTCTCACCTGTGCAGTCAAGTCAGCAAAACTCCCACCACTTAGAAAATTTACATCCATGCTACAAAATCAATACTATGCACCCACTTATTTATTCTTTCTTCTCTGCCACGTATTCTTATTCAGAGTTTTTTTTTTTTTAATTTTTTTTTTAATTTTTTTTTAAACATTCGTGGCATAAACTCTCTTTCAGTAAACTGGGCACAAACTGTTTCAATTGTACAAACAGGACACTTTCAATTCTGCTTATATTAAGCAGTTTTTATACTTAGAATTTTATCCCATCTGATTCTTTCGCAGCATGTCTATACTGGGCAGGTAGAAGATGTATGTAATTCACTTCAGATTTTAACTATCTCGCACAAAAGAGTTCGTAAAACATGCAATGACACGGGTCAAGAGAAATTTTAAAATGGCCTTGGCTAAAATTTTACTAACTCAAATCAAAGAAATTCGGTCAAGGCTCAAATTGGTTCACTAAGGGATAATTTCGGGTAGGAAATATTTTGTTGCGGCCGTGTGGCTTAAAAATCCCTAGTGCCTCCTATCATTTATCACAAGTGATTCAAACATATTGCGACTTTGTGGATAAACACTCTCAAAAGAATAGTAGGAAGTGTCCTACTTTAAGGCTCAAATCTAATTTAAGTGAGTGGTTATAATATTTCGATCCCACAAGGTTTATTTTTCGTCATCCCAAGTTACATACACATACGTGCCTAGATCTACTCTTCACAAAGTTCACAAGCTAGCATATTGAAAATAAAAGCATAAATAAGACAAGCTTGATCATAGAAAATGGCACTTCGAAAATCAAAAATTTTGGCATGCTTCGACACAAAATACCCCCCCTCCTTACACTTAAACCTTGCTCGCCCTCGAGCAAGAGAGAAAAGACAAAACAAGAGAGAAGGCATGACAAAATTAACACACAAACACCCTCCTTACACTTGGTCCCTACCAAGTGTAAGAAACTACGAAAACTAAGGACAAATAAAAACAAAAGAAACACCCCTCCTTACACTTGATCCCTATCAAGTGTAAGAACAAGAAAACACCAAAAAAAACAGACTCAAAAACACAAAACAAAAAGACAAAAAAGCGAAAATAAAATAAAATGGGGGAAGACAAGTCACCGGTCGCCTCGCCTGGGCAGGCGAGGCAGTCTGCTCATAACTGTGCGGCGGAGGCGGTCTACTCGGCGTCCAAGGGAATCCAGATCCGTCCTTAGAGTCTGCACTGTATCCTGTCCTGCAGAAGTAAATGCACTCGAGACACGAGGTCCCGGTGGATAAAACTGGATCTCCCGGTTAGGCAGTTGGTACAGAAGGCGAGTGTGCCTCAACAAAGACCAATCAAACAAAGATGGTGGATCTACCCTAGTCAAATAACCGGCATCTTGGACGATAAAGTTACGTTCAATGAACGTGGCAAGAAGATGGCATAGAGTCATGTGACGCACGGTATGACTAGCAATGATAAACATATTATGAGCAATCCACCAACCTAAGTTAACGAGGCGCCTATAAACCATGCACCAAAGAAAATACAGCTCGTTTGCACTCACCTTTTCAAAAGATGTACTCTTACCAGTCAAATTATGGGCTAAGTATTGATGACACAAGCGAAGGGCGGGATCTTCTATAAAACTAACATGGGAACCGGAGGTAACAAACTCATCTGGGTCGCTTGGGGCGAGAAGCCTCCACGCGGCCCGTGAACCAATATACCTCAGATCTTTGCTCGGTATACTATGACAACCCATCTCAAAATGACCTAAGTAATAATCATCGAAAGTGCAAATACCTAATCTAGCATTCCACTCAGCAACACTCATATGATAAGTTCCACCAAACAAACGAAATTCAATACACGGAGTAACCAAGTCCTTATCACCCTCAAAATGAAAAGTATTAAAGAACTCACTTGCAACCTCTTTATAGCACGGATAATGATGCGACTCAAGCAACCATGTCCAACCAATATTTCGAAAATATTGAAAGAAAGGTTCGATTATACCTGCCGCGCGGAGAAAGGTGCGATCAAGGAGGCGGCCACTTCGGAAATCTTTGCCCTCGCGCTCTAGGAGACGCAAATTCATGTACTCGATCTCAAATTGAGAGAGTGCATGGACGGCTGCCGGTGAGTTAATACGGATAACCACTCGGTTTCCATACTCCGCCTCTCGTGGAAGGGCTGAAGAGGATTCGGAATCGGCAAGAGACAAATAATTCATGTTGAAATCGTCTTCAAAGTTGCCATCGTGATCATCGGACTTATAGTCCAAGTCTTCTTCCTCTTGGCTCGGCAACTCCTCTCGCAAGCTTTCGGTCCAATTAATTCCTTTATAGTAATTGAGTGGTGGTGGTGGATGTTGAAACTCGAGGAATGGCAACCACTCGTATAGAGTTTGTGGCGATTGGAGAGGCGGATTTGACGAAGAAGCACCATCCGCGCGACTTGCTTTCGGTTTTCGGACTCGCGAGCGACGTGGTGGAGACGGAGGAGGCGTCGGCTCAGGCGTTGGCTGGGGTGTTGGTTGTGGCGTCGGCTCGGGAGTCGGTTCAGGAGTAGGTTCACGCGGCGGTTTCTGCGAGGTAGCCGCGCCGGTATGCCTTCGTAACCGTCGGCAAAGCGGTTTTGGTGGCGAAGTGGACTCCGTTGCATATTGTGCTCCGGCATCAACCTCCATGTCTTGCGGAGCCATTTTGACATAAGCGAACTCCTCCGGTGGTTGTGGTTCGTTCTCAAGTAGAGGAACGACCGGAGTTGGTGTAGGATCCCGGTGGGCAGCGGCGGCATCGCGGCGTCTTTGAGTCTCGGGATCAAACTGGACGGCAGCCAACCGGCGGGCAGCAATGGACAAGCAGGACTTCTTCTTCTTTGGAGGCATGGCGGTTATCTCTCAACTGTGCAGGGAGGAGGAGTCTTGGAGAAGAAGGTAGTTGTAGAGAGAGAAGTAGTGGGCGGCGGATTTTTGGGAGGGAATGGATTTGAATAGTAACAAGTGGTAGGGTTCGGTCCCTTTCCCTCCTTTTATACATATGAATTTTGCAATCGGGTCCTCTCAGTTATACAGTTAAGAGATTCGGTCCCTCTCTTATTGCAATTCGGCCCCCATCTTTTTCTCCACTTCAATTGACTCCAAATGTTCGTCCTCTAAGCAATTGAGTCCCTAAAATTCGCCTCCTTACTACAATTGGGTCCCTTGGTATTTCTGAAAATTGCAATCAAGACCCCTTAGTCTTCTTCTCTTTATCTTCGCTCCTCCAACTCCTTCTTCTTGCACTTTAAACACCAATTCCATACTTAGCTAAAATCTGAAAAATAAAAGAAACAACACCAAGCATAAAATCAAACTAAAAATACGAAATCAAAGAAAAATCGGAAAAATAACGGGTTGCCTCCCGGAAGCGCCTCTCTTTAGAGTCTTCGGCTAGACCTGCTCTTCAAAGAGTCAAATATAGGACGGAATGGACAAGCTCTGCTCGTCCACATCTTCTATCATCGCAGCAGCATGATAAACCTTCAGGCGATGACCGTTTACAGTGAAAGTCTCGTCTGAGTCCATTTTTTTGTATCACCACTGCCCCACCTGGCCAGACAGAATACACCCGGAATGGACCTATCCATCTTGAGCGGAGCTTTCCGGGCATAATGCGTAAGCGTGATTGGTAGAGCAATACAAGCTGGCCCACTTCAAAAGTCTTCATACGGATCATTTTATCATGCCACGCCTTTGTGCGATCTTTGTATCTCATAGCCGCATCATAGGATTCTAACCGTATTTCTTCAAACTCTTGAAGCTGATATTTCCTCTCCTTAGTTTCGGTCAGATCCATATTGATTTTATGTACTGCCCACCAGGCCTTGTGTTCCAACTGTACAGGCAAGTGACATAATTTACCGAAAATCAATCTATATGGAGACATACCGAGGGGAGTTTTATAGGCTGTACGGTAAGCCCATAAGGCGTCGTCCAGCCTCATACTCCAATCTTTCCTTGATAGATTGACCGTCTTCTCCAAAATAGACTTAACTTCTCGATTTGACACTTCAGCTTGCCCATTCGTTTGTGGATGGTAAGCGGTAGAAACTCGATGGGCTACTCCATACTTCTTCAACAACGACTCTATGGTACGGTTGCAGAAATGTGTTCCTCGATCACTTATGATGGCTTTTGGTACGCCGAATCTGCAAAAGATATTAGTTCGAAGAAATCCTGCAACCACTTTAGAGTCGTTAGTTTTTGTAGCCTTTGCCTCAACCCATTTAGAAACATAATCAACGGCAAGTAAAATGTACGTGATACCATTTGAGCTAGGAAACGGACCCATGAAGTCCATACCCCATACATCAAATATCTCACAAAATCTCAAGGGCTTTTGGGGCATTTCATCCTTCATAGATATATTCCCGGTCATTTGGCAACGTGCACATGACTTACAGTACTTATAGGCGTCAAGGTGTAGGCTCGGCCAAAAGAAACCCGCATCCAACACTTTCCTTGCGGTTCGTTTTGGTCCGAAGTGTCCTCCATAGGCGGATGAATGACAATGGAAAAGGATGTCGCCTTGTTCTTCTTCCGGAATGCATCTTCGGATAACCTGATCAACTCCCATTTTCCAAAGGATTGGAGAGTCCCAAAAGTACTGCTTACACTCGCTCTTCAATTTTGCCTTTTGGGCATGAGTGAACTCGGGTGGAAGCTGCTTAGAAGTCAAGAAATTCACAATATTAGCAAACCAAGGTAATTTAGAAGTGTTACCCACGACTTTCAGCAATTCTGTTTCAGAGTTGTCTTGACTGGGCAGCCGAGACACTTTCTGGACTCCAACTGTAAAACACTGTGCTGGCAGAAGCTTGGCAAGGCTGGACACCGTCTCGCGAACAGCATATAAATGCTCTTCGGGAAAAATCTCCTTAATCGGCTCTCCATCGTCTTTTTGAATTAATCGGCTCAAGTGATCTGCCACATAGTTTTCAGCTCCTTTCTTGTCCTTAACTTCCCAATCAAATTCTTGTAAGAGAAGAATCCATCGGATGAGTCTCGGCTTTGTTTCTTTCTTGGCAAGGAGATGTTTGACGGCAGCATGATCGGTATACACTATGATTTTTGAGCCAAGTAAATAAGAACGAAACTTGTCGAAGGCAAAGACGATAGCTAACAGCTCCTTCTCTGTGGTGGAATAGTTGCTTTGGGCTATATTTAATGTCTTGGATGCATAATATATCACATGACTCTCCTTTCCATTTTTCTGTCCCAGCACTGCCCCGACTGCACAGTCAGAAGCATCGCACATAATCTCGAATTGCTTATTCCAGTTCGGGGCTTGCATCACAGGGGCTGTTGTAAGCTTGCCCTTAAGGATAGTGAAGGCCTCCTTACACTTAGTATCGAATTCGAACTCGACATCCTTGTGAAGTAGGTTTGTTAGTGGTTGAGCGACTTTTGCGAAATCCTTTATGAAATGCCGATAGAAGCCGGCGTGTCCTAAGAAACCACGAACTTCCTTCGTATTTGTCGGATATGGCAATTTTGCGATGGCCTCCACTTTTGCCTTATCGACTTCTATTCCTCTTTTAGAAACGACGTGACCGAGTACTATTCCTTCGATCACCATAAAATGGCATTTCTCGTAATTCAATACCAAATTCTTCTCAACACAACGAGCTAGGACTTTGTCGAGGTTCTTCAAGCACGAAGTGTAAGAGTCACCGTAAACGGTGAAGTCGTCCATGAAGACCTCTATGCACATCTCGATGAGGTCCGAGAATATGCTCATCATGCATCGTTGAAAGGTGCCCGGTGCATTGCATAATCCAAACGGCATTCTTCGGTAAGCAAACGTTCCATATGGGCATGTGAACGTCGTCTTATCTTGATCTTCTTCTCGCACTTGGATTTGGAAATAGCCACTGTATCCATCCAAGAAGCTAAAATAAGCTTGCCCTGCAAGTCTCTCGAGCATCTGGTCGATAAATGGAAGCGGGAAATGGTCTTTACGCTTCGCGACATTGAGCTTCCTATAATCGATACACATGCGCCATCCCGTCACTAAGCGTACCGGAACCAACTCGTTCTTCTCATTCTCGACAACTTGGAATCCGGACTTCTTGGGCACAACGTGTACAGGACTTACCCACTTGCTATCCGATATGGGATAGATAATACCCATGGATAAGAGCTTTAATACTTCCTTCAACACGACCTCTCTCATGTTCGGATTGAGTTTTCTTTGATGGTCTCGGAAAGGTTTGCTAGCTGGCTCCATGAGGATGGAGTGTTCACATATGTCGGGACTAATGCCGGTAATGTCGGCTAGAGTCCAACCTATGGCCTTCTTGTGCTTCTTCAGAATTTCCAACAACGCCTTCTCTTGATCTTCATCAAGCTCTTTATTAATGATGACGGGCAGCGTCTCATTCTCTCCGAGATAGGCATATTTCAGATTTGTTGGAAGTGGCTTAAGCTCCAGTTTTGGTGCCTTGATGATTGACGGCAGCAGCTTTTCGTAAGCGCCCCTGTATGGGCGGTTGAGACATACCGCCGACGGTTTGTAGTTACGGAGTTGCGTACAAAGCCGAGATGCTCTCTCTCGATTTCTTCGTCTCTCATACCTTCGAGGTCCGCTTCGGTCGTCCCTCGAGTCAAGGTAACTTCCATTTTGTCCCGCACCACATACGTCTCAAGATATTCTTGGACAATTTCATCAATGGAGTCAGTAGAAAAAGCATTCTCATTTTCATGATCATAGGGTTTCTTAAGTGCTTCAGATATTTTATGAACATAAGTTTCATTATGATATGCCACACTTATTGAACCTTCATCCACATTAATTATTGCCTTTACAGTCTTTAAAAACGGTCTACCTAATAACACTCCTGCAGTTCCTTCAACTTGCTTATCATTTGTATCAATCACATAAAAATCAGCAGGATAGACAAAGTTGTTGATTCTGACCAAAATGTTTTCAAGTAAACCAATTGGAGCAATGCATGACCTATCCGCTAATTGAATAATCACCTTAGTGGATATTAACTCGGCTCCTACCAATTGATTATATACAGATAAAGGCATAACATTTATAGATGCTCCTAGATCACACATGGCTTGTTTAATCATGACATCACCCATTAGACAGGGCAGTGTGAACATACCTGGGTCGGCACATTTAGCCGGAAGCATCTTCTGTATAATTGCGTCGATATGTGTGATCGAACAAAACCTTACCGGACTTGGGAACTTTTCCAGCCTATGAAGTCCTTCACAAATTTCCCGAACTTGGGAATCTTTACGGCTTCAAGGAAAGGGATATTTATTTCCAACTTCTCGAACAACTTCATGTAATCCATGCTTTCCTTGTTTGGCGTTCTCTTCCTTTCTAAAGCTTCGGGGAAAGGTGGCGGAATCAGATTTTCATGCTCTGACTGGCCGTTTGGACGTGCTCCTCATCTCTTTCTTGTTCGGATCTTCAAGCATATTGTTCCTTTGAACTTTCGATGGTAGAGGCCGTTCATCGCCTTCTTCTTCTCTGCCGACTTCTCGGGTGTCTTACCCGCATCGTGCCGTGCGGTAATTCTTTCCCTCCACGCAGCGTAATCGATTGCGGTTGTGGGCATTAGGATTCTGCCGAGTTTGAGCCGGAAGTCGTCCTTGGGAAGTCTTTATTTATTGTATTGCGAGAACTTAGCTTATTCATCCGCTTAGCCAAATTCTCCATCGTAGCTTGCCGATCCTTCTTGGTCCGATTAATTTCCCGCTGCATTTGTTGTTGAAATGCGGTGGTATCTTCTCGCGAAGAAACCATCTCGGCCAAGAGTTTTTCTAAAGGGCTCTCTTTGTTCCGACCGGGCAGGGCCGGGCGTTCTCGCTTGAAAATGGGTAGGTTGGGCATTGTCTCGCTTGAAATTGCCTCACGGTGCGGGGGTCTATACGTCTGCGATAGTTGTTATGATTAGGAGGATTGTATGGCTGCTGATATGGTTGCTGAAATTGGGTTTGAGGCGGATTCCTAGGCTGAAAATGCTCCTCCGGTTGCTTCCAACGGAGATTCGGATGAACCCCTTGTTGTCCGCTTCAATTTCCTGCAGCGTTTACTTCTTCTCCCGGACATTGCAGCGACGTATGTCCCTTTTCTCCGCATGCTCCACATGCATGATCGGCATTTGATCGACTTGGGGTAGGAGCGCTCTGCTTGAGTAACAAGTCGAGCTTATCTTGTAACAAGCTAAATTTTGCCTCCACTTTATTATCAATCTAATCCATGTAATCGGAATGAGACCAATTTACAGCTCTCCTTGTTGGTCTCGGCCCTTTATATTGCGAGGTAGACTCCGCAAGCCCTTCGATTATATTCCTTGCATCTTCGTAGAGGCTTGTGTGGAAATTTCCTCTCAGACCGATATCAACCATGGCCTTTGCTTCGTCTGTCATCCCTTGATAGAAAATCTGTAGAAGCTCCACATCCGAATAGCCATGGTTCGGACAACTATCAACAAGTCGCCCGAGTCTCTCCCAATATGCACCGAAAGTTTCATCTATTTCTTGAGCGATCCCACGAAATCGCTTCTTAAGTGCATTTGTCTTTGATCGGGAAATACTTCTTCAAGAAAACAAGACGCATCCTGGGCCCATGTTGTAATTGTATTTGGCTTTAGACTTGAGAACCATGCTTGTGCTCCATCTTGCAAGTGTGAATGGAAAAGCCTTTAGCTTGAATGCATCCAGTTGCCCCGCCCGTGCAGATTGCGGACTTGGTTGAACGAGGCCAAAAAGGAATTGGGATTCTCGTTCGTTCTTCCATAGAACTTCGGCATTGCAGCCTACCATATTCAACTTGACATCGATTTGCTCGGTAGTTGTGATTTGAATTGGACCGAGAAGGTCCGCTCCCATGTCAAGTGATCCGGTATTCATCCTCGAGGGTTGAGGATTGTGCACTTCGTCCTCCATCTCTTCGATTCCGATTTCGAGCCGGTTCTCGGAGTATTATGAAGTGTTTTGTCGAACCTAACAGCTTCTCGGTTCGGAGTCGCCGGTCCGATCACCGGCGTACGTTTCGTCTTCTGACTGGGCAGTTAAGACGTGTTCTGCCTCGGACAGAATCTGTTGCTTTTGCAGCTTTGTCCTCTTCCTAATCCTCTTTGCTGTTTTCTCGAGCTCTGGATCAAATATGAGGTTAGGTTTGGAAGACCTGCTCATGCAACGCTAAAAAGAACAAAAGATTAGTAGAAAACAATAAAACTAGATAACACCGTTCCCCGGCAACGGCGCCAATTTGGTGATCGCTGTATTGCACCAAATAATCCTGCAAAAATAGAGAATTATATCAGTATAGTTTACAGGGTATCGAACACAGGGAACGGAGGACTAGACATATCATTTTTCTACTTATCTTGGGTTTGGTTAGCAACCACACAAGTTTTGGGTTTTTAACTAAACTAAGAACTTATTAAAAACTGAAACAAATTGCAGAAACTGAAACTGAAAATAAAGCTGTTTTAACTAGGCGGATAAGAGATGGGTCCAAACAGAATATTCACACACACGTAATTCCAATCCTTGGCACATAAAATGAATTAATCTCATGGATCAACTAGTTATAGACTACCGTAACTTAAACTGCATAATCCTTACTCCCACTTACTTAGTCGGTAACCGCCATGTTGGGCATCGAAACGGCTACTTCCCTAATTTAGCTACAACCTACGTTGTTGGGCAATCAATAGATTTAATAGCTAAACAGCTTTATCGAACTAAGGGAGCCTAGTATAGGAGCCTACTCGTATGTTGGGCATCTAATAGTCTCCTACCGGTTTAATCCAACTATTCTTTCGAATAATTTCGCTACTTACCTAGCCTTGTTCCACGAGAAACGATGGAAGTACTAAGTTAGCTACAGACTAAATAACCTAGGGTGATCAAGCCTAAATTACTAGCCAAATAAAAAATTTCAGAATTAACCCGAAACCCTTTGATTAATTATAAGAACCTAAGCCTCATGTACTATTCACGTGTGTATTTACATCCTGCCGGACCACTAAAAATTTAGCTACTCATGGACCCGTCCCGATCGCACGTATAAAACACCCTCGCGAAACGCAACATGCACCATTTGTAACCCTAACCCTAGCATGCACGTAAACTAAATTAAAGTAAAATTAACGAACTAAAAACTGGAAACGAATATTAACTGAATTTTAAACCAAACATAAACTGAATTAAAAACGAGAATTGCAACTAGATTAAAGGTACCAAAGTATTTAGGTTTACGAAACGGAAATAAACAAGAACCGAAAATTAAACAAGAACGAAACTAAGCTAATATCCGAAACTGAAATACGAAATATAAAGTGTTTGTTTCTTCAACATTAAACTACTGTAGCATGAAGTAATTGGAATGGTTCGGTCGGTGGTGCGGTGGCTTGGCTTCGGCAGTGCGGCGATGGTTCGGCGGCTTCGACGGTTCGGCGGCAAGTGATCGGATCGAAAGGATGAGTCTCCAAGGGTGGAAAGGTATGCACGGCGCTGTATTCGTGTGTAAAAGCTCTCTGAATTTCGTGCTCTCATCTCCTTTATAATACCCTAGAACAAATCTAGGGTTTCTTGATGGATAAGGAAAGGATCTTATTAGATATGGAAATATCTAATCCTTCCTTATCTTCTTCTTTCCTTCCTCTCTCTTTCCTTTCTTCCTTTCTTCCTTTCTTCGGCCAAAACCACTCAAAATCTCGCCATTCCAGCTGTAAATTGCATTGCCACATCATCTCCTGGTGTCGTGCCAAATCAGCTCATTTTCTGCATAACTGCCAACAAATACGTCTCACCTGCACAGTTAAGAGACCTTTTCGGACAGAAATAATTAGGTACCAAATCGACTCATCAAATGGTCAACAATATTTTATAACATTCATAGACGACTACTCACGTTATGGCTACCTATATCTCATTCATGAAAAATCACAATCTTTGGATGTGTTCAAAGCCTTTAAAGCTGGAGTTGAGAATCAACTCGAGAAAAATATTAAGAGCATTAGATCTGATCGTGGTGGTGAGTACTATGGTAGATCTGATGGCTCAGACAAACAACGTCCATGACCTTTTGCTAAATTCCTAGAGGAATGTGGTATTGTTCCTCAAGGCACGTCTTGTGGCAAAATGATATACTTTGAAGGAAGGCATTGACTATACAAAGACTTTCTCTCCGGTTTCATCGAAAGACTCTTTTAGGACAATCATGGCACTTGTAGCTCATCATGACCTTGAGTTGCATCAGATGGATGTAAAGACAACATTTCTCAATTGAGATATTGAAGAATTGATATATATGTTGCAACCAAAAATATTTTAGTCTGGAGACCCAAAGAATATGGTTTGCAAGTTAAAGAAATCCATCTATGGGCTCAAACAAGCTTCTCGTCAGTGGTACCAAAAGTTTCAGCAAGTTATTGTCTCATTTGGTGATTGTGTATACCACAAGTTCAGTGGGAGTAAGTTTATGTATCTGGTTCTATATGTTGATGACATATTGCTTGCCACTAATGATATAGGATTATTGCATGAAACCAAGAGATTTCTATAAAAGCATTTTGAGATGAAAGATCTTGGGGACGCCTCTTTTGTCTTAGGAATTCAGATACATTGAGATCGACCTCGAGGTATTCTTGGATTATCACAAAAGAGCTATATCAATAAAGTTCTCAAAAGGTTTGGCATGCAAGATTGTAGACCAGGTGATACCCTTGTTGCTAAAGGAGACAAGTTCAGTCTCGAACAGTGCCCTAAAAGTGATCTTGATGTTCAAGAAATGCAAAGGATTTCCTATGCATCAGCAGTTGGGAGTTTAATGTATGTTCAAGTATGTACGTCCGGATATTGCATACATAGTTGGAATGTTAGGCAGATATTTGAGCAACCCTGGTATGAACCATTGGATAGCAACCAAAAGGGTTATGAGGTATCTTCAGAGAACAAAAGATTACATGCTCACATACAAGAAATCAGATCATTTGGAGGTATTTGGATATTCTGATTCTGATTTCGCTGGGTGCCAAGTAGCAGAAAGTATACATCAGGCTACATTTATATGTTAGCTGGAGGAGCTATTTCGTGGAAAAGTGTCAAACAAACTCTTGTAGCTTCTTCCACTATGGCAGCAGAATTTGTAGCATGTTATGAGGTGTCAAATCATGGTATATGGCTGCGGAATTTTGTCACTGGGCTGCGCATTTTGCAAGACGTAGAAAGACCACTCAAGTTGTTTTGTGACAATAAGTCAACAGTGTTGCATTCCAACAACAATAGGAGCTCTTCCAAGTCAAAACATATTGACATAAAATTCATAGTCGTGAAAGAAAGAGTGCAGATTAAACAGATGTCTATAGAGCACATGGGGACAACTCCATGTTAGCGGATCCACTCACAAAGGGCTTATCACCCAAGGTCTTTCATGAACACACTGATCGTATGAGTGTCGTATTACTTGATGATATTGTGGTTTAGTGAGAGTTTAAATTTTAGTTGCTTTATGGTTATTTTAGCCTTTTATAATTAATTTTCTAATAAAAAATAAAGAATAAAATAGTCCGTACAATCACTCTGCTTCATAACCTCTCTTAAATTTAAGGAGGACCAGTTGGTCTATGTCATTTGGATATTTTTGTATATGTGACCATTGATGAGTCTAGTCATGACTATTATGATAAAGACTATTTTGATCCTATATAAATATAGTTGATGGACGAGACCGCTAAAGAATACATGTTATTAAATAATACATTTTGAGCTCATTAAGTTATACAAATAATGTAACATATGTTGCCCAAACAAATAATGTAACATATGTTGCCCGAGTGGGAGATTGTTGGATAAAATATAAAATCTAATTATTGGCAAAATATGTGATAATGTGTAAAGTGTTATTTTTAGTATGTATATCCCTAATTTTCGTTTAATTCTATATTAATATTTGTTGAGGGGCCAAATATTAAGTTATACATATAATGTAACATATGTCCCCGAGAGTCTGCAGACGCTAGGGTTTTCTTTTCCCCATCTAAGAATTATTAATTTACGTTTAATTCTATATTAATATTTGTAATATATATAGGGGATACATATTGATTAATATACTCAACACTTTTACTTCTATATGCTATCAGAGCACCACCTCTCTCACGAGATTTTTTTTCCTTCATTATTAAACCCTAGTTCTCTCCATGACTACCGATTCTACTAACGTCAATACCTTGGTACCAATTTCTGCACACCATCATCTACCAATCAAACTAACCTCCACAAATTTGCCGTCATGGCGTACACATCTATGTGCTCTATTGAATGGTCTTGATCTTATTGGCCATATTAATGGTGATAAACCCTGCCCAGATGCTAAGACTGATCCGTCTGGTTATTCTTTTTGGTTCAAAGAGGATCAGCTGCTTGTTGCTGCCATTATCGGATCGGTTTCCTCCAATATTCTCCCTCTTCTTTCCACGGCGGATACTGCTGCAACTGCTTGGTCTATTCTCACCCGTGCTTTTGCTAGCACATCTAAGGCTCATGTCATGCAACTCAAGACCTCCCTTTCCAAGGCTTCTCTTGGCTCTAAATCAATTCATGAGGATGTTAATTCTATCAAGGCCTTAACTGATGAGCTTGGCCTAAATGATACACCGGTTAAGGATGATGATCTCACTCTCTACATCATTAACGATTTGGGTCCTGCATACCGTGATATTGTGAGTGCGGTTCGCACGAGGGAGACTCCATTTCGCTTTGAAGAACTTCGTGATCGACTTATTGAACATGAGTTTTATCTCAAGCAATCTGAGGTAGATTCCTCTCAACTTGTAGCTACGGCAAATGTGGCTCACTCTGATTCCCCCTCCTCTCACCGCAAATCGCATCCACCTCACCAAAACAACAGTCGAGGTCATTATTCATCCTCTCACGGGCGAGGCTCTTATCGTGGAAGGGGCAATGGTCGTGGTAATTATTTCTCTTCTAATCGCTCTTATGTTACTTGTCAGATTTGTGGTTTATAGGGTCACACTGCCCCTTATTGCAACCGACTTTAGCCGACATCCAATGTTGCTCACTCTACGACTCGTCCGCCACAAACCAATCAGTGGCTTATGGACTCTGGTGCGTCTCATCACATAACTAATGAACTGGGTAATCTTTCCATACACTTAGAATATGATGGTACGGATGAACTTCACACTGTGGATGGTAGTGGTTTGCCGATAACTCACACCGGTACTTCTCATCTCACAACTCCATCCCGCTCTTTTATCTTAAATGATGTTCTTTGTGTTCCGGATGCTGCCCGAAAGCTTCTTTCAGTTCACCAATTTACTCATGCTAATGTTGTCTCTATGGAATTTTTTCCCTGGTATTTTTTTATTAAGGATCCCAACACGGGGGAGTCTCTAGCTCGAGGACCATGTCATGATGGTGTTTATCACCTGCCTGCCCTTCCGTTTACCAGCGAATAAATCAGCTGCTCTTGGTGTGCGTACCACTTCAAATCATTGGCATGCTCGCCTTGGGCTCGCCTTGGGCACCCTTCTAAACACACTAGCTCAATGATTTTATCTAAGTTTAAGTTACCTATTTCTGGTTCCTCACCTTCTATGGTGGACTGTATTTCGTGTAGCATGAGCAAGGCTCATCGACTTCCTTTTGGTGATTCCTCATTTAATGCCTCTTTTCCTTTGGAATTTATTTATGCTGATGTTTGGGGCCCTGCCTCTACTATTGCTATTGATGGTTGTCGTTATTTCTTGGTTTTAGTAGACTTATATAGTCACTATTATTGGGTGTATACTTTATCTACCAAATCTCAAGTTGCAGATATTTATCGTCATTACAAACTTTTGGTAGAGAAGCAATTTGGTTCTTCTATTCGTAACTTTTACACGGATAATGGTGGCAAATTTGTTGCCTTAAGGCCCTTTCTCGTATCTCACGTCATTAATTGGTTAACAACAACCCCGTATACACCTCAACAAAACGGGATCTTCGAACGTCGGAATCGTCATTTATTAGAGATCACACTTACTCTTCTACATCATGCTCGTCTACCCCCTCGTTTTTGGTCCTTTGCGGTTCAAACCTCGGCATACTTGATTAATCGAACACCGTCTTCGATCACGGCAATGGCTAGTCCCTTTGAGATTTTATTTCATAAAGCTCCGAATTACTTAAGCTACGCACTTTTGGTTGTATATGTTTTTCGTGGCTGCGACCTTATAATCTTGGTAAGCTTGACTTTCCATCAAAGCCTTGCATTTTTGTCGGCTATTCTACTCACCAAAGTGCGTATCGGTTCTATGATCCGGAAATTGATCGGGTTTATATTTCTCGACATGTTAAATTCACCGAGATGACATTTTGGGATTTTACAAAATCCTCCCACCCGTCTAGTGTCTCCCCTTCATTTTTGACTCAAATCTCTCCAACTCCATCACAAACTACAACCTCCACATACATTACATCTCCACCCACATCACCATCTTCATCTCATTCCACCTCTCCCACTACACAGCCTACTGATCAGCCCCCTCCCCCCCCCCTCTAACTGATCCATGTGCACTCGCTCCCAAAACAATATCTTCCGCCCAAAACAAATCTACACAGCCACTAAATATCCTCTTCCCACCGACATCGAGCCTTCCACAATAGCCCAAGCACTTGCTTCACCTCAATGGCGTCAAGTTATGGTAGACGAGTTTACCGCCCTCCAAAAACATGGCACTTGGTCTCTTATGTCATCCCCGCGGGGAGCAAATATAATTGGGTGCAAATGGGTTTTTCGCATTAAGCGAAAACAAGATGGTACAATTGATCATTATAAAGCCCGCCTCGTGGCAAAGGGTTTTCATCAACGCTCGGGAGTAGATTTTTCTGAAACTTTTAGCCCGGTGATCAAACCTGTTACAATCCGCATTGTTCTCAGCGTAGCGTTGTTTGAAAATTGGTCCACTAGACATCTTGATATTTGCAATGCTTTTCTTCATGGTGATTTATCTACACCAGTCTACATGCACCAACCGCCGGGTTTTATTGATTCTACTGCTCCCACAAAAGTTTGTCTACTCCGCAAACCGCTCTATGGCCTGCGTCAAGCTCCGTGCGCTTGGTATACTGCACTAAGTCCAACTCTTATTTCTTTTGGTTTTGTTCAATTAAAAGCTGACACTTCACTCTTTATTTATCATTCTCATGTCATTCGGCTCTTAGTGCTTGTATATGTAGACGATCTATTATTACCGGCTCTGGTCCTTCACATCTTCAACAACTCATAACTCATCTTCAGTCTCGCTTTGCCGTGAAGGATCTTGATACTTTATCTTACTTTCTTGGTGTGGAGATAGCTAGTTGTAAGGAGGGTTTATTTTTGTCCCAGCATAAATATCTTGTGGACTTACTTCGTTGGCATAATATGGATGGAGCTAAGCCCCTTCGCACTCCGAGTAATCCAAAATCAAATCTCTATATGTCCATTGCCACAAATTTTTACTACTTATCAGAGTGTCATTGGAGGGTTACAATATCTTGCTATGACTCGACCGAATATCTCCTTCACTGTCAATCGCCTAGCTCAACGCATGTCTTCTCCTGTTGAATCGGATTGGATTGAAGTCAAACGTCTTTTTCGATATTTACCATTCAACATGGGTTGCTTCTTCGTCGCCCCAGCTCCCTACGCCTGACCGCCTACTCTGATTCTGATTTTGGAGGTGACACAAAAGATTGCAAATCCACTTCCGCCTACATTGTTTTTCTTGGTGAAAATCCAATATCATGGCAATCTCGCAAGCAAACAGGGGTAGCTCGTTCCTCAACTAAGGCTGAATATCGCTCCCTTGCCTCGGCAGCCTCTGAACTTGGTTGGATTGTCAATTTATTTAAAGAGCTACATCTTATCTTTCAATCTACGCCTCGCCTCCTATGTGACAACATGAGTGCCACTCGCCTTGCGCTTCATCCTATTCAACATTCACGCATGAAACACATAGCTATTGACGTGCATTTTGTTCGTGACCTCGCTTCCAAGGGCATCCTCTCGGTTTCTTATGTTCACAATGTCGATCAACTCGCTGATCTTCTTCACAAAGCCTCTTCACCGGACTCGTTTTGAAGAACTTCGTTCCAAAATTGCCGTTGCCGATGGAACGTCTATTTTGCGGGGGCGTATTAAGGAAGACTCAATCATCTCCTATTCCATAAATCACGGCAATCAAAATACCCCATAATTGTTGATTTTGTTAATTGTCATTAACTAACTTTTATGTACATTATTTTATTCCTTATTTTTCCTCATCTTTGTAATATATATTTGGGATACATATTGATTAATATACTCAATACTTTTACTTCTATAAGAATTCACAAAACGGCGCTGCATTAACTCTTGGAAGTCCAGAATCATATTTCAACTTCCAATCCATGACTTCCAATTCAGGTATGCTTCCGCTTTAGATCTCGTTGTATCGATATAGGGCTATCATAATTATAAGGTGAATTATATCTTTTAATTCATTCAAATTCTCGCTTTAACAAGAAATAAACAAAATTTATTATATGTGATCTTAGGGAATTTAAACAACGTTCTGATAGATCTTGAATGATTTCGTTCGTGTAACCAAAGTGGAAATTGGTTTGAAAAGTAATCTATGTTATAAGTAAACATTTGTTGCACCCTGATGAAGCAGCTTAAATAGCTCATTCTCATCCACGACTTCTAAACAACCTTTGTCAATATGAAATGTAAACCTCCTTCCACATCACGTCAAACAAAATAATCATCCTATATGTAAAAATGAGCACAAGCGCGGAAATAGCCTTCACTTGAATTTTGGCACCTAAGGAAGTTAATAACAAAACTTCAAAAAGGCAATATATTTCTTCTTTCCTCCCTAGAAAATACAATACAGTGTATTCTTTTTGGCCTTGAAAACAGAAGGCAATATTGTCATTTTAGAGGGATGAGTGGGTAGCACCAATACCGGCATGGGCGGATTTAGTGGTTAGCCAGCCTAGGGCAGATTTTGAAACAAATGGATTCATTAATATATTAAATAAATAATAGTTGTTGGTATAGTGGTAAAGTCCTATATACTCTTTTTAGAAGTGCACAGGTTCCACTCCTATCTAATAAATATTTTCCTTATTTATTTTCGAACTTTTAGTTTTAATTTCAGTTATGTTTTCTCATTCTTATTTATATTTTTTTCCTTATTCATTTTGTGTAATGTGATTTGTTAGAGCTCATTATTATATCCCAAATCGACTTGCTGAATAGTCGGACTCTTATAAGGCCTTCTAAAGGGAATATGACCCAATTTATCTTGGTATCAGAGTAGGCCCAAGCGATGTTGGTTTGTTTGGTTCCTATGTTGGACTGGTCTCTATTGGCCATTTGTTTCCACGTGTAATAGTCCAATGTTCATATCGACCTACACGTGAGGGAGTGTGTAAAACCCATTATGTCCCGCCTTTTAAGTGGAATGTGACCCAATTTATCTAATTTTCTTTCTAATTTATAAAAAGTAGCACATAAACAATAAATATGTATAAAATTATTATTACTATGAAATCAATCTTAAAGGAGATTGAACATTACATAAGTTTAGATCAACCACTTACGTAGAAATGAAAATATTACATGTTGTCGGTAATGAATATGTATAAAAATTAATGCGTCAAAATATTTTTTTTTCAGCCCATCCCACTATCAAATCCTAGATCCGCCACTGAATATTGAGTCTTCCGTGCTTGACTGGTTTGTATGAGATGGAGAGCTCAGCAAGGTAGTGACCAATCATTTCAGGTTTAATGTGACATGAAGTAATAAAGATGATAAAGAAATACAATAATGTGACATGGGCTTGGTTAAATCATCAGATTGAACCAGTTACAAATAAAATAAAACATGAAAGACATGTAACTCTGATTATATATTATATGCAACAAAATTCGCTAGCATTATAAACACCATTATTTTGGTCATAGAATTTCAAGCATATTTAAATATTAAAAAGTCAAATAATCTACATAATATAATATTATTTTTATGTCGTTTCTAGTGGCACGAATGAAGCAAAACTAGCCAATTTTACAAAAGTTATTTGCAATATACCAAAAATGTCCAAAAATATCATTTTTTCATTATTCTCACATAAAATTGTGTCATATCGTCGGACACGTGATAGGGCATGCTGCAAATATGTGATAGGGCACATTAATGCATTGATTCATGAGAAAGTGTGTCATATCAGTCGACACATGATAGGGCATGTGCCTTATCAATCGGACACATTGTCGGACATAATAGGGGCATGTGGCGATCGATCGTGCATTGACCAGACACGTGGTCGAACAATATTATTTCAAAAAGTCATCGGAAAATGGTTGAATGAAAGTGACATTTTTCAAAAAACTAAAGGCAATTATACTATCTTAGGTAAATAGTATAATAAAATATAAGTATAAATGTGTTTTACTTTATTCATTTGGATACTAATACCCTTTTGTTTTATGTCAGTTGGGGAGAAATACTGTTAATGGGCTTCTCTCTAGGGTATTTACAATCAATCAGCCCAAGCCAAAAATATGAATTTTTAGGAAACAAATAAACTCAACATAGCCGGCCTCTGTAAGGAAACAGAGCATTTTTTATTCCACAAAGATTCGATATACAATTGTCAAGAAACAGTGATCTCAATTTTTGTGACAGCAGTTT
Source organism: Lavandula angustifolia (assembly GCA_028984105.1). Classification (NCBI taxonomy): domain Eukaryota; kingdom Viridiplantae; phylum Streptophyta; class Magnoliopsida; order Lamiales; family Lamiaceae; genus Lavandula; species Lavandula angustifolia. The sequence continues at coordinate 26,063,627 of CM054808.1, forward strand.
TGAGCTGCAACTGAATACTAGACCTGGTGGAGTGCAATACTAAATGATTCCAAACTGAGTCAGCCTCGTACATTTGGCTGGGATCCTTGTACAGCTCGTATATCGACTCTGCTTCCTCGTTCAAATCTCTCACCGCTGTCAGACATTTGATTTCTTCTGTATCTACCAACAGTTTGCTATCTCCATCTTTCCACGCTATCAACTGCAATCAAATATGTAAATTTAGGGGGACAAAATGGTAGATTTCTGAAAAATAAAAATAATATCAGTGCACTAGTTTACCCTCGGCGGACCTCCGGGCGCATTCGTGCAATATAGTCTAGCATTGTCCACAAGTTGAGTGTATGTTGGAAATGCAGTAGCAAATCTCTTGTGTGATTTCAGCTGTGATTTCACCCTCACTGCTCTCCCTACTTGTATCGCCCTCCTGCGCGGAATTGGAACAAAGAAGTTCACGTGATTGGTAGTAATGGAAGAAGAAACATAATAAAGTTTAAAAGGAGAGCTCAAACATACCTTATACCTCTAACAACAGCAAGATAGGGATCACAGACAACTCCCACCAACTCAATCCGATACGGCTTCCTCTTCTCCATTGACTCGTCGTCTTCTTCGTCCTCAACGCGAGCCCAGTAGTTCTCGGTGATGGTTCCATCCTCCTCTACCTTGTACCCTACTCCCATCCTATACCGATGTTTGTGTACATTTCGGGCCATCTCAACCGTCTGCTCAACGAAGGGCTCCCATGACAGGGTCCCGTCCATGATCACATCCCGCCCTTCGTTGAGCGCCGTTACTAGGAGGGAGGATGCAGCATCCGTTGAAGATTGATGCACCTATTAATGTTACAAGTTACTCATCTAATTTATAATTTGAGAAGTGCGAATATATATGTAATCAAGGGGGCGAAATAGTAATTAATTTCAGGCCCGGTGCAAACTTACAAGCTCGGCTGTTTGAAGCATGTCGTGATGATGCCCTCTCGAGCTCAAGGCACGATAGATTACGTCGGTCTCCTTGAAGGCGTCGGCCTCCACCACCACGGCATTAGCTGCTGCGCCCGACCAGAATGATCTGCACAACTTCACAACGTTAAATCAATCGAAAAGTAGTCAGAAGGGACTTAATTATTGATCTAATTCCAAGATATTAATTAATGAATTAACATGGAGTATAAAGAAGAAGAAATATATGGTGAGGTGTGTTACTCTTTCATGATGTCTTTCAGGACAGTGCTCTTGCCGGCGCCCATGCCGCCGCCCATGAGGAGGAGGACGGGGCTTCTTTGGCTATGCGCCACTGGAGCCATCACGTCCGAATGATTTAGTCCTTGGTTTGATGAAATTGCTCCAATGGCTTTCATCTCCTCTACTAGTGTGGAGAAAACTCTCGTCACTTTCAAGTCCTTGGTAATCTTATCGAATCTTAGCTTCCTGTTAACATTTCAGAAAGAAGACATTATGAAGATGAAATGATCAGCCAATAAATGTTTGAAAGAAAAAAAAACACTTTGGACTAGGGGTATATATTTTTTATTTTTATTTTTAATGACGAGGAACCCGCAGCCTAGTGCGCACAGGGTAAACCTCGCTCCTGTGCAATAGCCTGTAAACCACACAGAAGAGTTAAATCACCCTTAAGGTGACAGGGTGACAGGCTCACATAACATGTCCAGTTGAACCCATGACCTTTCGGTCCCGAGCCACCCACCTTCACCGCTATGTCATCGCATAGGGATAGGGGTATATATATTTATATTTACATCTCGTTTTTCTTTCTTGCTCTTTACAACTTAATCTTGAAAGACAAACTGACAACTATGGTCCTCAAACTATGCTACTTTGATTGAATCGGTCTCTAATTTTTTTTTTTAATTAATTGATCCAAAAAAATATGCTAATTAAGCTAGTTTGGATGAATTGGTCATTCCGTTAACTATTAGTCATAAGGTCACTTACGAAATAAAAAGTTTAAGGATCAATTCATTCAATTTTAACTAATTTTTAATTATAGTCTTTTTTCAAATATTTTTTTTTTATTAATTTCATTTTCAAATAAATTTTTTGGTAACTAAAAAATTTAATTAACAACTTAAATATAAATTAACATTTCAGAAACAAGACATTATGAAGATGAAATGATCAGCCAAAAAATGTTTGAGAAAAAAAACACTTTGTATTAGGGGTAAATATCTTTATATTTACATCTCCTTACTACTTAAAATCTTAATCTTGAAAGGTAAATTGGCACCTATGGTCAATGGTAGTATAATTTAGGGATTATTTATGTCAATTTTTCATCTTGAAAAATATTTTAATTTGGCATTTGATTTTTTTCTTTCGTGTACAGAGAAACTGATAACTACTAAGTATATACTAATAAAATCTATATAATTTCAAAGAAGTAGAAATAATATCTTTTTTCTTCCAAAAAAACACACACAATCCCAATAAATTCCGAGATTTAAGGGCTTTAACATACAAAAGCTTTTTAAACAATTTTTAAAAACATCATACTACATAAACAGTTTTTTAATATCTGCAAAAACTGCTTCTATAATTGTTTTTCAAAAATTAAGAAGCTAAACTATTTATAACAATTTGCAAAACACCCTAACACTTATAACGTTAAGGTTGTTAACTTTACATGAATCATGAGTTTAAATATATAAGAATAAAATACTCTAAAATCGTGAATTGGTGTATGCAAATAATAACCCCTACAATCCTCATCATATTTCGTTCAAAATAAAACATAGTTGGCAAATTGATAAGTGTATTTTGGATTTTAGGTCTCTCATTTCACCATATTAATTTGGTGGTCCTCATTACCATTCCCCCACGTATCAACCATAAACATACATTTTTGTCTAAATCTAAATTGACTAAAAGGAAATAAAATACGCCATTCACTCCAAATCTATTGAGTACTACTCATTTTTATTTGATCCACTCATTCTCTAATATACATATATATATATATATATATATATATATTATTAAAAAGTAAACACTAAATTAACCTTTTACTTAGGAATAAGAATATCAAATAAGGTACCGTTATCGATACGCAGTGACGTAATATGTTTTAAAAGACGCAAAATTTCTCGGCCCTAGTGTTACGTTATATGGTTACAATATTAAAAAGAAAAAAGTACCTATAATCTTTTATTATAATATTTCCATAGGCTGTTAAATAAAATTTAATTGCCTGAACCCACAAAGAATAATTAATTCGTTGGTCTTCCGTTTAGATCGATTTATAGAGTTTGGAGGATTATGTCTTAACAGTGCTACCTTGAATCTGTTAATCTATTAATCACACATGATAAGTTAATAATTTTAAAAATACTGAGTGAAATCGACCTCATTTAAATGTGTATATATATATATATATATATATATATATAATAGTACACTATAATACAATACCCTCCTGTGCTTTCGATGAACTATCCTTTTCCTAATGTGACAAAATTGCTTACACCCTCTTCAATTAATCAAGTATACGTATTTTCATATATAAAACAGATAGATATGCAAAATCATGTCACAATATTTTTATTTAAATAAACATTACGTTAATTTCAAGGTCGTGCGATACACCTAACCAGAATTAATTATTCGAAGTCCTCGTCATGATAAAATAATTGATGATTAAATAAATCAATAAATCAGTCCTCACCTTGTAGCTGCCATCACCAACTCCTTAAGCCTTTTCTGTTCAGAATCAACGCTTAGTATCTGCAAGTTAATCTCCACACAATCAATCTTTAATTTCGAGAATAAAATTAAGAAGAATATAAAACGGTATTTCGATTCAAGATTCGGCAATCTTTAATTTTTTATTTTTAATTCCTGAGGTATCAAGAAAACGAGAAATTAAATGAAAAGAAATGAATTTAGGAACCTGGGATATCAAGAGAGGGGCTTGACTCCAATGAAAAGCCAAGTATCCAAGAATGCATCTCTCAAACTCTTCCACCAAACTCACATACAAAATCTCAGCATTTGGCTGTTTTGCAAAATATTCGTAGATTTTATCATCAACTCCTTTTGATCTCTTTAGATATTCATACGCCAATTTTATCAGATGTGGGCACTCGCTTTCATCCTCAAATCCCATTTGCCTTGCTGCCAAAATTCACCAAAACAAACAAATCATATCTACACACATATACATGCATCTATAAACTCTCTCTTTCTCTCTCACAGGCCACAGCAGTGTGTGTTCTTGGTGAGTGATAGAGGTAGTGTATTAGTAAATTAGTACCGAGATAATGGGAGAATCTTTCGATTTTTCCGGCGCGGCCGGACTCCGTCCGCTCCAAGAACGGAACAAGGTGGTTGATGAGATTATCATTGGAGGGTTTGGAGTCGCGGCGGCGGAAATGCATGATGCCGGCGGAGACGAGACCGATGGCGGTAGCAGCTGCCACGTGCGCAGTAATAATCTTGCCAAAACCGTCTGCAAGAGATGAAGGAAACTAGCTTACGATCGAAATCTTGAACTCCAATATAAATGTTGATTTGAATATCATCTATATATATTTATTGACTTGATTTGTTGGTTAGTGGAGGTCAAACATGGGGGGCTTACCTCGATACATCGCCGGCTAGTGGAAAGAAAAGCTTGAGAAGATGGAATGAACTTTTGACCCCTTCAGTCTCAGTCGTGGGATGAATTAATTCTTCACTTTATAATTTATGTAAAGAATATTACTATAAATAGTCTAGAGAGAGAGAGTCAACCAACGTTTAGTTTTTGCGTGTACGAACATTATTTATTTTCTGAACCACTGAAGTAATAAGTTAATAATTTTGGTTCTCCATATATATATATATATAAGTGCTATCAATCACGACTCTTGAAATATTTACAGACTTTAAAAAATTCATCAAAAAACAAACAAAGGGACGACACTCTAATCTGATAATATGCTTGTATAATGGAAAGAGAGATTGAATGCTAGATACCTAGACATTTTCTATCTTCAATCTTTGACTTCAACACATCTAAAGAAGGGGTGTTGCCACCAGTTTTCTGTATTCTGCTCCACCAATATTTAATCTCGCCCTGCGAAAGAAGCGAGCTCAATGAAGGAGGTTCTCAACAAATGATCAAAAACTTGTTGGTACTAAAAACTAACCTCCACAAAGTCATGATTAGAGATATACTGACTCCCAATGGATGATTTGATGCCACAAACATCTACCAGCACAGACTTCTTGGACTTGCAATCGATATTCTCTATCGAGCCGCCTATCGGGAGAAACACAAATGAAACCTATGAGGGAAACTGATCACAACTATGACCAGCTTTGTCTATACCTGCTATGTTATAGTCTGTCTCTATGGTATCATATTTAACAGAGATTACACACCTGTAATGCAAGCAACATAATATCCAGTGCCTCCTAGACCTCCTTCCAACTCTCCCAGCCGCAAACGCAAGAAAAATCCATTTAAGTGTGACAAAGAGACTTCAGAATTCATGCATCTGAGGCGACAGCAGTTATTGATAAGCAGATATTTATGTTCACAAGTCAAATAAAAACAAAACAACAAGGCACCCCAACGGTCAAAATATTTTCAACTGCAAGGATAAAGTGTTCCCATTAGCAATTTCTTTATGAGATGATACTATGGAATACCTGAGAATATCAGCACGAGATAGGCGCAATTTCCTTATTGCACGAAACATCTCTTCCTCTGGAATTGCAATTTGGGTTTCACAAGGTTTATAGGGTGGAAATATTTCTTTGTCCTTTACACAGTTTCCCAGATCTGATAAAGTAGGGAATCTTTTGCTTGAGGATTCTTTCATGTCCCAATTGAGAAAACTAGGAAAATAACCCAAGATCGGTTCCCTTGTGCAGCCTTCCTGACCAACAAAAACTTGTTTGTGACCATCTTCCTCTCTGCTGAGGTATCTGGAACATTTATCATCACCACTTTGATGAGAAGTAGTGTGTTTTGATTGTCTATGCTCATGCGAGGATGCCAAGGGGCACGAAATCGCCCAGTGATCAAGCTGAAAGCATCTAATGCACAAACAAGGAGATTCATCCGCCCTGTCAAATGAACTGATGTTCACAAGGATATTCTCAAGCTCAGTTTCTGTTAAATCTGGGCAATTACGTAAATCGTGGCCACTATTACCACAAAAGAAGCACGTTAGAGTTTTTCTCTGTTCTGAAGGGTGTATGATGTGCCTGAGCACATCCAGTCGCTCGGCAAACACCGAGGCCATTGCCTCTGAACTTCTCACTTCCTGGGGTTGAGTGGGGCTCTGATTAGGACTGTACTTGAAACCAATGGAATCCTTAGGATTAAATCTTTGCATGTCTCTCTCCAAAGAATGAACACGGTCTCCAGCATAATCATCCCTACCCTCTGAAATTTTCTGATCAATGGAGATAACATCATTTGCCCGACTCTCTTTTGGGCATTCTGTGTTGCAATCCATAGCTTCCTCCGTGATCGGGTTGCAGTTTTCTAACTTAGCACTTCTCGTATAAAGGCGAGTTACCCACAAACTAGAAAGTGGACTACCTTTTTCAGGAGCACAACTCATTGGCAAAGGCTCATCGAGATTCATTTTCTCTCCAGTAGTGTCCACCTTCTTAGACAAAGAACCAGATGAGATTACCTCAATTATTGCCCTACTACATTCTGGTATGTCCGAAGCTTTGTTTTCCACCACGATCTTCTCAGAAGAATTTCCAGTAGAAATCCTTCGCGGTTTAATCGGGCTTCTGGATATATCTGGATTTACTTCTTGATCAGAAAGAACAATCTGCTTGGAAGTGCTATCATTGTTTCTGTTACATGATTGTGGTGTGCTGCCGAGTGATTTTAAATCAGCAGCGACAAGCTCGTTAGATTCTGCTACGAACTGGTTATCCTTCTGTACTCCCGCGATGTATGCCTTGTTGGTTTGACAGTATAAGGACTGAAATACATTTTGGAATCCCATGGGTTTTGCGAAATCAGATGTTTTATTGCATATGAAACTCTCCTGCTGATTGTTATTAGAATGAGCACGGGTGAGAGCAAGAGAAGACTCTTCTTTATTAGAATCTGGGAGACCCTTAACCATGTTCGATATCCAACTCATAAAGGAGCTATCAGCTTTAATAACGGATGTAGGACCAGGACTTCCTTGAATGTATTTTTTCATCCTCTTGCTTTCTACTGGCTGCTCTTGATCGTAATGCTGCCTCTTTACCCCTTTAGGAAATACTGCAGCACTATTACAACTCTCCACACTCTCATGGCTGTCTTCCTTTTCATAAATCTCTCCATCAGACAATGCTTTCTCTTTACCCTTTTTCCCAGACAAATTTGTAGGAGCTTTTTCAACAGGAAGAAAATCCATTTCTCTTGAACTGGGAACCTCTCTTGCAACCAGATGATCCAAGTCATTTTCGGCAGATGACTCCAGTTTCATCAATGAGAGTTTATGGAGAGAAAAAGCTGCTTCAGTTTTAGTCTTATTCGCATCTGCAGAGGCTGATATCACTTCATCATCCAACTGCAGCAGTGTTTGCATGTTTGCAAGAGAGCAAACTAGAGCTTCAGACACTTGGTTTACAGGAGGTTCGGAACGAATAGGAGCAGCCAAGCCCATAATACCATTTCTATTATCATTCATTTCAAGTCCATCTTTCTGATTGAAGTGACTTCCTATAATAAGCTTACTAGGGGACTTCAAGTTTATTGCCACGTCTGATTTTCGTTCATGTGTGGAATCAGCTCGAATATCAAGTTCTGAAAACAACCAAAAGCCTCATCAATGAAATGATAAGAAAAAGATTGCAGGCATCCCCAAATCCTTCAGATTTTTCTGTTAAAAATAGGCAGAAGCAAAGTGGATCTAAGCATAACAAACCATATAAACTACAGTATGATACAAGTTTCTAAGCTTTTGATTTCCTATGTCAGGAAAAAGAAACTAGGCTGGATCATCTAACGAGACATGAAAACAGTCACCTACATCTCAATACTAGGACAAACATATGATACGAACGTTAAAACCAGATGGTCTCCTGAATAGATGATCTATCAACCATATCGAATGAAACATTACACACTTACCAATATTCGCTTTTCTGCCTTGAGCAATTTTGACATTCTGTGAAGTGCATAAGACCTCCTCCTCCTCATTGCCTTTGGCATCAGCAGTGACAGCTTTCTCTATTAAACCCTTGCTCCCACCTAAACAATGGTTCATCAGATTTGTTTGTCCAGAATCAAAAGAAAATCTCTTAATGGACAAAATGAAGCAACAGATACGAGAAATGACTTAGTACCATGGGAGAACTTGCGATTCACATCTATCTCAGAGCTAGAACTGGCTGCCCCATCAAGCATTGTCTGTGATACACTCAACTTTTCCCCAGCAGAAACTTTATTATCTCCACTGCCCAATCTAATTTCCTGTGATGTTAAAGTCCGATTCGTGCTTTCTCCAATATTCCATGTCAGAAATGGTTTTTTATCTGCAAAGCTTGGATTAGCACGTTTGAGACTCAAACCACTATGAGGCGACCAAACTAATTCAGATAGGGGATGAGATGCTACAAACGGCACATCCACTCTTGAGTTTGCATTTACACCTGCACCTGAGTTACTATGCAACCTCGTCTGTGCACTGTAATTTCTAGAACCCAAAGCAAGTCTTAAATCAATATCTTCATCATTTTTATTCATCCTCGAATCCTGGAATGCATACATAATCAAGGTAACAAACTTCAGACCTAGATGTCCACAAATGAACAACATATGACGACTATTGAAGCTTTAAGTTCATGAAGATATATGATAACATGAAAACAACAAAGTGGATAGAAGGAAATCAAGATTCCTAGTGATCTGGTCATGCTTATAAAGAAGCATACAACGAAACTACTGAATGAACATATAGAAGTTGATGCAGAAATTATTAGTCTAGATGTTACCCTCCGGTCACAGAATGTTCCTGACAAAAACCTCAAATGATTCAATAACTTAGATGACTGTATGGGTTGCATTAGTGATTACATTCTGCTAAATCTTTTTATTACATTAAAATGAGAGGATTAGTCCTTTGCCTCGAGCAATCTCAACACCAATAAACACCATAAAATCATCAATGATTTTGCTCGTTATCCACACAAATGAAAGTTTGCTTCTGGGACTTGGCGAATATCAACTTTAAAAATTGTATGTCCATATCAAACTTGCAACCAAAGTATATCATGAGCTCCTATTTTCTTCCCCCTACATCAAGTAAGATCCTCAACCCTAAATGTCCCAGCTATGATTTTCTGAACAATTAATCATCTCAAGCATTAATCACTAGACACTACAACAGTAGTATCAGTCTATGCTTAAAGTGAAAACCCAGAAAACTCCCACCAAAATATCCAAACTTGGAAAACAAGGTTCTTGAATTCCAGACATACACATCTTTAAAATATCCTCTATTATTGTCTGTTATCAATAAAAAGCCCAAAATTCAGAATGTCCTTCCCTGCAAATAAAAACTCCATACTTGAACCTTCATGTGCTGTAATATTCTTGCTAACAAAGCAGCAAAAGATAGGGCCAAAAGCAAGAATTCAAAATCAGTAATATCAAACAGACACACAAAAGGAATAACCCATTACCTTTGTCTCCCCACAACTCATAACAGTTGAATCACACCATCTCTCTCTCTCTCTCCCAGCGTTTCCACCTCATCTAAAGAACAAAAACATTTGTGATACACAGAGAGCGAGAAATGGAGCAGAAACAAGAATCATGGAACACGGTTACTTTCGATCTAAAAGATTCTCAACCCATTGAGAGAAAATCTGCAACAATTGCTGGCTAGTCCCAAACACTAGTGGCTGAGAGGCTGCCACGTGGATAACTGTAATCCCAGCGTCACTTGAAATAGTGTTAATTTCCGTCTGCAACGATCATGCAATATTATATTGTTCAGAAAAGTGCAAAACTCGAAACAGATTGTGATTCTGGAGATTAATTAATTAATTTTTGGTCTGCCCTCTTATTACTTTAATTATTATTATTATAAATCCAAGTCATTGGTATAAGCAGAGATTAGGAATCTGAATTTGTGGGTGAGAAATAAAAATGATTCTCGTCACTTTCAGAATGATTCGTCATAGGACTGTAAAGGATAATCAATGATTAAGGGTTTGATTAAATATAAAAAACTCCTAATCCGAGGTTGTTACAATATTATAATCCTCTTCTTGATAAAAGGTGGAATGAAGACCCTTTTAGGGCTGGCAAAATGGGCCCGGTCCGATGGACCGGTCCAGAGTATCCGTATCTGGGGTTGGGTTGGGCTTAAAAAATAGAGGCCCGAACTGAATCCGGGCCTAAAAAAGCCCGCCCAGAGAGTCCATAGGGTTTATTGGGCTCGGGCTTAAAAAAGCCCGGGGTTCCGAAAAAAGCCCGGGGTTTCGGGCCTTAAGAAGCCCGTCTGAAACCCGTCCGATAATATTAGTTTAATGACAATTAACAAGTTATTAATTGTAATATTAGCCCAAAATATATATATATATATATATATAATATTAATAAATAACTTAATAAATTAATCTGAAAGTGGGGTAATGATATTTAATATCTTATTTCTTACTTCAAATTCAAACATTTGCATTGACTTATATTTTCAATTTTTTTTAATCTTCAAATGTAGATGAAGAAAACGTTGAAGTGATAAAATTATCAAATGAAGATTCAAATTGTTATCAACTAATCATAAGACATTAAGACTCATATTTGCAATTAAAGTTATCTTTAATATATTTTTCTTTATTTCCGTTTCAACTTTACTCAATTTTATTTAAAAATAAAAAATATGAAAAACTCGAGGTAAGCCCGCCCGTCCGCCTGAAAGCCCGGGGCTAGGCTAGGCTTAAGATATTTGGGCCCGAATGAATTTCGGGCGGGCCCGACAAATCACTAAAAGTCTGGTGGGCCGGGCCTCGGCGGGCCCGACCTGCTACTTTGCCACCCGTAGGGATGGCAATGGACCGGATTTGGACCGGATCCTCCTCCGTCCAGATCCAGATCCGGAATTTTTTACTTTGGTCCAAATCCGGTCCAGATCCATTAGATCTCAAAAAATGAGATCCAGACCCAGATCCATTGGATCCACAGGGTCTCGGATCTAGACCCGGATCCATAAGTTTTTTTTAGCTAAAATTAAAAAAATTCTAAATCAATTAAAAGTTAACTAAGTTAATTAATTCTACGATAACATGATAATCTATAAGAACATTACTATCATTAAAAAAAATCAAACTACTCATGATATTATAAAAATATTACAATCCTCTATAAAACTATGATCTTCTCTCTAAAAAAACTTATAAATTCGTGGACAGTGGGTACTCAATCTCCTCCCTCTTTTTTATTCATTAGATTACTAGTTAAGTATTTCAAGCTCAACAAATAATGTAATGTGATATTTTAAGTAGAATAATATGAATATAATATTTTAGATATGATAATAAAATAATATTTTAGTTATAAAAATTAGCGGATCTGGACCGGATCCGGATCTCAGATCGTAAAGTCCAAATCCAGATCCGTAATTTTTAAAATTAGACCAGATCCGATCCAGATCCAATGGGTCTAATTTTTTAAGATCCAGATCCAAAAAAATGGATCTGGATCCACGGATCTGGACCGGGTCCAAGATCCATTGCCATCTCTAGCCACCCGTAGACCCTTTCGAGCATTAAAGACGCCAGAGTAAGCTGATATACAAAAAATAAAAATTCATCCAAATTAGCTTTTCAGTTCATCCTATGATCCTATTTATAAAACAGATTAAAGTACTTATAAGTGTGTATGATATAAGTTTATGATATAAGTGCTTATATTTTAAATGCTTAAATTGAATAAATTGTTGTTAGAGGCATTTACATATAAACACTTAATTAAAAAAAAATTATATAGTTTAAAAAATTGTTGTTAGAGACATTTGATATGATACCTATTTTTTATAAGTTGATTTATTTTCATCATCTATTCTTATCAGCTAATGAAAATAGGTCCAAAACAACTTATTTTTTAAAATAAATTATTTTCATAAGCTCTGTCAAACGCGTATAAAAACGCTTATTTTTTTAGAATAAGCTGAAATAAACCATAGAATAAACTTTTCTAAACGGATCCTAAAGAAAAACAGTACTTTATATTTGTTAATTCTTGATTGGTTTCTTCGAAATTCGTTTGCTAAAATTAGTCCAAATTAGGTCTTAATTTCAAGCATGTCGCCTCTCCAACTAAAATTATGTTGTGATGATAAATAATTCTAAAAATATGTGTATTTAGTCAATTTTTGTGTCTAGGAGAGACATCCTAATCAATATTTTAATTTTCTAAGTGTTAAACTAAATACTTCCTCCGTCCAATTAGTATCGTGTCTTAGTGTTTTGTGATTGTATATTATTTAATTTTTTTTATAATTAATTTTTGTCCACATTTTTTTTTACCTATTTTAGAAAGAAGACATTTATAATCGAAAAAACTTGGAATAAAGATGAGCATTTACTTCCTAACTCAGAGAATAGACAATGACGAGAAACCAATTGCAGAAAATACGTAGTGAAGAACGACGAGATGCTATCATTTATCAAGGAAGGATCCCTTCAATGTATTTGGAATAAGAAAGATGCAAAGGTTGGGATAGATATAAAATATGTATTGTCAGTAGTCACTTTATAAATATCATGCCTCCTTGTGGACTTTTATGTTTTTCGTTACAAAAAATTCACTCTGGCGGCTTCCGAATAATATAAAGAATACGTGGAGTACAAATTTGTGTTCAAGTTTATGGGTGGATTGTCATTATGATATACATAAAAAATACAATAGTGATACTTTATTTAATTTTTGATAAACCGAAATTCAAAAACAATTTATTTGTCATATCACTCTCTCTTTCCGGTATATTCACGTTATATATATCGTACTCATGACATATCATTTCATGACCGGACTTACAGTATTGCAATATACTATACTGAATCTGCATTAATAAATCATTATCCTTGATACACTTAGAACCTAGGACGTACTCTATGCCCTGCTCCAATTACCAATGCATTTCCTATTAAACCTGTTTTAAGTCCACAAACAAGAGCAACAGCTCCACCACAAGCCAACCATTTCCAATCTATCCCACCAGGGTCTCTATGTTTCTCTGTGCAAACAACATCAGCAGCCTCTTCCTCACCAGATACAAGCTCTTCGTCGGGGGACAATTTGGTAGTGATTCTTGCCATGAGAGCACACCTCGAAAGGGATGCCTCTGATTTTCTGGCAGCTTGATATGCTCTGAAACCGGCATGGAACTTCTTGACCGTTCCCCACATTCCATGACGAACACCTAACTTAGCAACATCTTTTGGAATACCCATGTCCTCGTAATGAATAAGCATGACCTCACTCGCAGGCAGTTGGCCATCGCCTTTACGCGATTGTACTGCATACATGTGAACTAGTTTAATGAGGAAAGTTAAAAGATGCATAGAATTTGGTAACGATAAACCACATGAAGAGAGGATCTACCAGGCTTGATAGCCCAGCTTGAAAAATAAGTATCCACACGCCTAGGTTTGTCACGCCTCGGCAAAGTTGGATATGGGACCCCCTGCAGTCACATTGGTCATATACATTAGGAGAGAAACCATGTTACTCATGAACCAAACCCATGGCTAGATGCATTCAAAGTTCGTCTCACGTACGTGGAAAGCTATCCAAACTAAAAAAGTCTCCAACTCATCAAGGAATTCAAGTTCTTCAGTAAATCCAATCCGAAACATGTCAAAGTAACATGTAATGATATATTACAGTAACAATTCTTCAGAAATATAGTTCATACCTTAGTCAAGCAATAATAAGTGTTGCCTACTTCCCATATTCTTCTACCAATGATATATTCTCGATCACTGCAGAAGAAAGGGAACTGCATATGGAGGAATAGGTAAGATTTGTCAGTTTAATAGCTATTGATAACAAACTAACAAACCATCATTCCGTTTTAACAGCTTTGCAGCCTTCAGTTAGACAAACCTTCTTAATCCAGTGGACCGTCATCAACCCTGTATCAGAACATTCTTCAAGAATCTTGACATCTGTGAGCATAGGGTCCCACTTAGGTCGGAACTCATCATCCCAAAAGAAATCTCTGACCAAATCTGGAGTTGCATCCTCATAAATGGTTTTGCTGCAGTACACTATTGGACCGATCTGCCACAAAATATATAAAAGTTGAAGCATACTATTTTTAGGTGGCACAAAAAGACAACTTAATTTCTCTATAAGTGGGTAGATTTGGATCTGTAATCTTCAGACATTATACTTTTTCGAATTAGCTAATCATATAGAAAAGAAAAACATCACAGAAAATAACAGGTGCGACATTAGGTGGACAAGAGCTCCACTGATTACTAAGAATCCATACTACTATTGTCATTACTACACTTTATTATTATATCATTACTATTATTGATCAGATTAGAAGTATTAGAACATTATGGTACTACTTTTTTAATGAAATATAGTTTGCAAGATAAACATAAGAAGAAAAGAACCAAGCTTTACCGAAGGTTCATGACACCAAGCTTGGTATGTCAAGTTAGATGTGGATCGGGTCATCATGCTTTGCCATGCCAATTTGCCCCCATCTTTGCTTTCAAGGATATCTAACAAGTGTTCCAAATCTTTTGTGGTAACACTATTTACCAATCCATCTGTAGCTCCACCAACAGGCCTGCAGAAGAAAACATAAACCGAGTCACTTATCTACTAATCCATTTTTAGCTCATCTAGTCCAAGTAATAATTATCCATCGAGCAACATATGTAGTTGGCAAGTTATAAGAATAGTCATCATTGATTTTCAAAGGTAGATATTAATCAATCAAAGCACTATTCATCTTATTCACATATTCAAACAAAGCCATCACGATTAGAAAAGAAATTAACAACAACAAGAGATAGCATAAGGTGCGCACTTGCGTTATTGCTCTTAAGATGCGTACATCAGAGTGGTTTAGAAGGAAAGTTATGTAACTCTCCAGGGGGTGAAAAACATTAATGAATAGCGAACTATATCATCACTTATTTCCTGAAGCCCAGCTTAAGTCGACTACAAATTGCCATAAATAACGAGAGAGTGTCCTGATTGAGTTGAAACGTATGGCATATTTGATGTTCTAGTAGATTTTCAGTAACATTGCAGATTAATTTCTTATATGATATATCCATATTGACACATTGTTGTTTTAGTTGATCCAGCAGGTTTACTATCATTGTAAAATCACCAAACCGGAAAATCATTCAACTTCAGAATTCTAACATAAGAAAGCATCCACAGATCCACTAATATGTCAATTTTTGCAATCCAACCACCCACCAATATTTCAAATGCATACCCTTCAAAAAAACATATGCTGATCTAATGCACAGAAATGTAACAAAATGAAGCTCAGTGCTGTTTTAAGGTTGCTAATTGATACGAATAGGTGATTCCTTCTCTTCCTATACACACTATTCTATCTTTTATTTTTACCAGTCGGTAATTCAAGGAAACAAAAGGTACAATGGTTTGGAATGACTCAAACTTGCTAGCTTGTTATCAAGCTTATCAATAAGATTGAAGCTTTTACCCCAACTCTGATTTTAATCTTAACCACTTCAACTTTCACAATGAATTACTCCCTCCGTCCCGCTATTTGTGGCTCACTTTCCCAAAATGGGTGTCCCATTATTTGTGCCCACTTTCCTAATTTGGTAAAAAATTACTCCTACTCTATCATCTTCTCTCTCCTACTTTATTACATTCTCTCTCCTACTTTATCATCTTTATCTCATATTCTCTCATTATCTTACTCATCTTCTCTCTCATACTTTATCATCTACACTCTCTCTCATACTTTATCATTTACTCTCTTAATTCTCGTGCCGAAATCAATTGAGCCATAAATAACGGGACAGAGGAAGTATATAACACAATATCGCCTACAGTCGTCGAAAATATTATTGCAAATATATGCTATCTTACTCGGTCTAAATTCACCAAAGAAAATAACATTTCTCTTCTTAAGCAACAAAATACAGTCATTCGTAGCTCATTTCCTGGCATCGACAAATTTATAACTATTTGGAACTTATTCTTTTGAAAACGCATATATGATTTTATTTAAAACGAGAAACCTACTTGGTATCACCACCACAAGGATCATCAACCGCATCCAATTGGCGCACCGTAGCCACAGTCGACTCCATCAGCTCCTGAGCAGGAGAAACATCCGTCTTCCGGCTCCTGCCTTTGAAACTAAACCAAAGCCGGCGACAAACTGACAACGCTGATAGCGCCGTCAACGCAAGCCATAGCCGCCGAGCGCCAAGCTGTTCTTATTGTGATCTAGATCTGAGATTCTAGATCTGAAATTTGCAGAAATGATAGGAAAAAAACTTTATTGCGTAAGGTAGAGAAGAAGATTACAGCTAGGGATCGAACCCCTCTTATTTATACAGTTCAGCAAGCTAACTACTTCTAACCAGCTAAGAGTCGTGTTTCAGTAGAACACGTTTCTATTATTTCTAATCTCAACCATCCAATGTTATTGAACGCCATCGGACGGCTAAGATTCTTTCCCGCTTAGTAACAGAAATAACCGTCGTCGTCTTCCTCAAGTGTGCGATCACGTAACTCCCTCACTTGCCTCATCCTCTAGCCCCTTCTGGAATCATCCACAGAATTCGAATTAAGATCTGAACACCCCTCCTCAAGATGAACTCTATGAAGGTCAGAGAGTTCCATCTTGGACAACAAAAACCGGAATCGCGGTCCACACAAAATTTTCGTAAAAATGTCTGCAATCTGATCAGAAGTTGAAATGGAAATAGGAAGTATGAAGCCACTTTTAAACTGATTACGAACAACATGACAGTCCATATCTAGATGCTTTGTCCGTTCATGAAAGACTTGGTTTTTTGTTATATGTATTGCCGCAGTATTATCACAGTGTAATGGAATAGGCAAAGGAATTGAAACCTGTAGATCCTTCAGCAAATAAGAAATCCATTGAAGTTCTCTTACCACACTGCCCATAGCCCTGTATTCGGCCTCAGCAGTCGAAACCGAGACAGTAGATTGGCGTTTACACTTCCAAGAGATCAAAGCGCTACCCAAGAAAACACAATAACCCGTCAAGGATTTGCGAGTATTAGGACAAGTACCCCAGTCAGCATCTGAATATCCTTGAAGAGATAAAGATGTTTGACGTTTAAAACACAATCCAAAAGATGGATTACCCTTTAAGTACCTTAAGACATGCAAGGCTGCCTCCCAATGGTGCTCTCTGGGGGCTGAAATGTGTTGGCTCAACTGCTGTGTAGCATAGGCAAGATCTGGACGTGATAGATTAAGGTATAAAAGTTGACCAACTAACCTTCTATACTTATCTGGCTCAGTCATCAAAACAGAGGAATCATCATGCAAACGCAAACCAGTTGGGAATGGTGTAGTAACAGATTTACAACCGAGTAAACCAACCTTTTCTAATATATCAAGAGTGTATTTTCTCTGGTTCACATATGTACCTTGATCACCACGGGCAAACTCCATGCCCAAAAAATAACGAGTAGGACCGAGGTCCTTGATGCTGAATTTCTCATGTAGGAACTTCTTCAGGTTCGCTAGTCCATCTAAATCAGGGCCAGTTAGTAGTATGTCATCAACATAAACTATCAAGGCAATAAAAGATGAACCAGAACCCAAAACAAACAAACAATGATCATGCGCACTTTGCTGGAACCCGTAAGAAATTAATGCCTTACTAAGTTCATTGTTCCATTCTCTAGAAGCCTGTTTCAAGCCGTAGAGACTCTTGACTAGCTTGCAAACCTGCCCTCTCTGTCCCTTGAGATAGCCTTGCGGAGGTAGCATATATATTTCATCTGAAAGATGACCATGTAAAAAAGCATTATTAATATCAACATGATGCATGTGCCAATCATTTGAAGCTGCTAAAGATATAAACAAACGAATGGTCACAGCCTTTGCCACTGGAGAGAAAACCTCCTCAAAATCGATTCATTGTTCTTGTTTGTACCCTTTTGCCACTAGTCGAGCCTTATATCTTTCAATACTTCCATCAGACTTCAACTTTACTTTGTAAACCCATTTTGACCCAATAGCTCTCTTACCCTGAGGTAGATCAGTCAGTTTTTCCAGGTTTGATTGTTTTCAAGAGCTTCCAGTTCTGTATCCATAGCATCCCTCCAATGCTTGTGTCTGCTGGCCTCAGTATAGGTGGTTGGTTCCTTCATAATAGAAAGAGAAGCCAAGAAATGTGTGTAATCAGAAGAAAGATTCTGAGAGGTTATGTATGGGAAAGTAGGAGGAGTTAAAACAGAACAATGTTCTGTAGCTGGTAAAGAATAGGTTACATGGCTGATAAAATCATTTAGCCATGCAGGAGCTTTAGTTTGTCTTCTAGGCCGTGCAGGAGGAATAGAGACAACACCAGTATCAGGAGTAGTATTCTCTGGTTCGAGATCAGAAAATGATGAATCAGCCAAGGGTTCTGGTGAAAGAAAATTATCAGAACTGTCTCCAGAGCAAAGATCATTTGAAGACTCAAGATTTTCTGAAATCAATGGAAATTCAAAAGAAGTATCTGGGAATGAATTGAAATCCTGAGAAGTTCCTTCTCCCTTATTTTCTGCAAAAGGAAAAACATGAGGATAAAATTTAACATCCCGTGATATAATCACTTCACTGTGATCCAAATCATATAGCAAATAGGCTTTATGATTAGTGGCAAAACCTAGGAGGATACACTTGAGACTTCTGCTGTCAAATTTTTGCTTGTGAAGCTTTACGTTCGCTGCATAAGCTAGACAACCAAAAGGCTTGGCAAAGGATAGATCAGCCTTTAACTTAGTAAGTAGTTCAAAAGGTGTAGACCAATTCAACCGTTGGCTCGGCAGTCTGTTTAAAAACCAGGTTGCAGTTAGGATAGAATAAGGCCAGAAGTGATCAGGCAATCTGCTGTGAAACATAACAGCACGAGCTATCTCCAACAGAGATCTATGTTTTCTTTCTACTGTTCCGTTCTGCTGGGGGCTGTAAGGACAGCTTTTAAGGTGTATAATACCATTTTCCATAAGTAGTGTGCTGACAGACTGGTTAATGAATTCTGATCCATTATCAGTCTTCATCTTCTGTACAGAACAACCATATTGTGTTTGTACCATTTGGAAAAACTGTTTCAGAATTCCAAAGACCTGTTGTTTGGAAGATAGAAGGTATGTCCATGTACATCTAGAATAATCTTCCACCAGTGTGAGGACATAGGTAGCATTTGCAATATTCTCAACACGGTAAGGTCCCCACACATCTCCATGTATAAGCTCAAACTTCACTTTGCTTCTGTGATTCAAGGAAGGGAAAGGATTTCTACACTGTCTTGCTCTATGACAGATGTCACACATATCAAGTGAGGCCTTGCTTGTTGCACTGCACAAGTCTTTTACTTCAGAAATGTGTTGCAGAGCTGGAAACGATGCATGTCCCAGTCTTACATGCCAATCCAGAAGTTTGTGACTCTGTGATTTTGGAACCATGTTTATTCTGTTCTGAGTAGCAGTCAAATCTATCACATATAGATTTCCTACAGCTCTCCCCATACATAAAATATGTTCACTATTCAATTTCTGTATCAGACAATAGGCAGGAAAGAAGGTGCATCTAACCTTCAAAGCAGAAGTCAGCTGAGATGTTGAAATCAAATTGTGACTGAAGCTTGGGACAAAAAACACATCTGTTAAGACTATTTCTGGAGCTATCTATACAATACCACTTTCAAATATTTCCTGCACTGCTCCATTAGGTAGAAATACACTCTGAGGCTGGTCAAGCTTCTTTAAATCTTTCAATATTTCTCTGTTGCAACATATGTGTGTAGTGGCACCAGAATCCACTATCCATACTTCCTTACTTCTGAAGTCTCCAAAACTGCTAAAAGCATAATGTTTATCCAAGGAATTCAATGGAGTGTAATTAGCCGTGTTTGTGACATGGTTTACACTACCTGACATTCCTCCATTTCCACCTCCTTTCAACTGTAATAACGCCTTTTCAATTTCTTGCTGAATCAGCTGAGAAATAGAACTGACTCCACCAGGAATCATTGTATTCTGCATAGAGGCATTTTGTTCATCACTCTGAGGTTGAGTTATGCAGTTAACCTGTTTTGATCCTCTGTCCTCCTTCATTTTCTTATACCAATCAGGTATTCCATTTAGTTTAAAACATTCCTCTTTCTCATGTCCTTTTCCTTCACAATATGTGCATTTCAATCGCTTTCTTTCTTCTTTACTTAAACGTGGCTTGTAGTTTCCTCCCTGGCCCCGTTGAACCGAATTATATCCTCCTTTTTGATTAAGATTCATGATTATCTGATCTGGCTCACGTTTAGAATTTGAACCGTTTCTTCCAACCACAGCCATAGCTGATTGATCTAGGGACACATTCTGAGCAGAAGTGATGTGTCTCTGATCTTCATCTTGACACACAATCCCATAGGCACGGTTTACAGATGGCAATGGTTCATGCATCAACAAGTTACTTCTAACCGTATCATATATATCATTCAGTCCAAGCAAAAATTGCATCAACTTTTCATTTTCACATAGATTCAATGTGCTACTAGCAGCATCACAAACGCAGTTAGGAGTAGGCATTAGCAGACTTAGCTCATCCCAATACATAGACAGCTGACTGTAATATGCAGTTACTGATAGATTTCCTTGAACACAGCTAGATAGATCCTTTTTAATCCTATATATCTTTGGACCATTTCTTTGATCAAAACGTTGTTTAAGTTCTATCCAAAGTAGATGCGAGTTTTCTTTCAATTGGAAGGACTGGCATAATTTTTCAGAGATGCAATTCATTATCCAAGTAAACACCATGTAATCGCATTGAATCCAGTCATTATATGAGTGATGGTTCACAGATGGTTTCGGAAGAGTACCTTCAACGAAACCTAATTTGTTCCTTCCTGCCAGCGCACGTTGTATAGCCTTACTCCATGTGTAATAGTTTGGTCCAGTGAGAGTTATGTTTACTATCTTCAATCCGGCATGGTCATGTGGATTGAGATAGTATACGTCTGTCCTTCTAATCGTGTTATCTCCTTGAGTTGTCATAGCTCGTTTCTGTGGTGAATGAGTGTGTTGTGTGTTGTCTTGATCGGTTGAGTTCCTTTATGCTCGAACGGATGAATGTTGGATCTGATCTCCAACTGATTCACTTGAAGATCCGTCTTCTTCTTCAGCTAGCAATCGCCACGGAATCCTTCTTTGCTTTGGCATGAATTTAACCGCGGCTCTGATACCATGTTCTTATTGTGATCTAGATCTGAGATTCTAGATCTGAAATTTGCAGAAATGATATGAAAAAAACTTTATTGCGTAAGGTAGAGAAGAAGATTACAGCTAGGGATCGAACCCCTCTTATTTATACAGTTCAGCAAGTTAACTACTTCTAACCAGCTAAGAGTCGTGTTTCAGTAGAACACGTTTCTATTATTTCTAATCTCAACCATCCAATGTTATTGAACGCCATCGGACGGCTAAGATTCTTTCCCGCTTAGTAACAGAAATAACTGTCGTCGTCTTCCTCAAGTGTGCAGTCTGTAACTCCCTCACTTGCCTCATCCTCTAGCCCCTTCTGGAATCATCCACAGAATTCGAATTAAGATCTGAACACAAGCCCCGGAGGAGCAGTCCAAACGAAGCGGAGCTTGGACCGGAAGCCGATAAAAATCAATCCGGTCCACCGCGGCCTCCATGACCAGCCGATCAGCACCCCGATCATCACGGCCACCCAAATTGGCACCGCGCAGACCAATATGTCGACGAATGTTTCCATTACAGTAGGCTTGTTGAAAAAATCGAGCACGTAATTGTTCAAATCAGTCCATATACCTTCCATATCTTCAATTAAATTATTTATTCAGCAGAATCTAGGGGGAAACCGTATCAAGTCATTCTTCCCGCTGTTGCAACAGTTGGATTGAGAGTGATGTTTGGAGATCGGAGAGTTGAGAGTAGTGACAAAATGTAGCGGCGGAGCGTCGATGTAACCAATTTAATGGGAATGGATGAAATGGATAAAACTTGTCGGTCCCATTTTTGCAGTTGTCGGTTCTACGAAGCCTGCAACTATTTTCGGTAAATCTTATCCATTAAAATTAATACAGATAATTAATTTTTGTGCTCTCTCGACACAAATCTAAATGAAATGAAAAGGAAGTTTCTGAATAAACTTTTCTGATCTTTCGAAAATTTCTTTTGGCTGCTTTTTAGGATTTTTTGTCACAAAAGCAAAATAAAGCCCATTAACAACACACACAAACAAAAAAACCAAGAATATGTGTTTTTAATTATGACGTAGAATCTTATTATATTTAGGACTTTCAAGGTAGTAACAATGAAGAAAATCTACAGAATTCAACAAGTTACGGCAGAAACAAAGGAGCTGACATAATTAGATTTTTAGTCATAATTGGGGAGACCATATTTTTCCTCTTAAAATTTATGTCTCAATTAATTTTAATTATATAGTCTTTCAATTTTATCGTGTATTACTATTTAAATTATAAGGTCGTTCCATCGTATTGTAATAGAACAATATTAAAGCAGAGATTTTCGAATTCAGTGTCTTATTTGGCAGTTTATCAAGTTTTGCAAATTTGAATCAAAACTCAATTCAATTAAAAATCAAGAGTTCTCTAAGATTAATATACTTGATCTAAAAGAAACAAAAAATTTAAAAAAAAAAAAATCTAAAAGCCAGTAGTAATTCGATAAATGAAAAGGGAAACCTGAGATTTTAAGTATGTTTTAATTCACTGGAGTGTTGTTTGCTACCCCTCAGTTCCGCTAAGAGCGGCTCACTTCCTTAATTGAACTCAATTCTAATTTAATAAATTTTAAAATTCTCTCATACTTTATCATTTATTTTAATTGAAATCAGTTCTAATTTAATAAATTTTAATATTCTCTCCTACTTTATCATTATTTTACTCATCATCTGTTTCATTATCTCATTTATCTTCTTTCTCCTATTTTATCATTTATTTCTCTCTCATAGTTTATGATTTACATTCTTAATAACTGTGTCGGAAAGAAATGAGCCGCTAATAATGAGACGGACCGTTAAAAGTGGCTCACTTTCCTAATTGAGACGTTCCGATAAAAGTGGTACATATCAAATTTAGTAAATTTTAATACTTTATCTCCTACTTTCTCATCTTCTATTTCCTACTTTATCGTTTGTTTTATTATTATCTCACTCATCTGCTATCTCTTACTTTATCATCTATTCTTTTAATAAGCCGAAAAAAATGAGCCGCTAATAGCAGAATCGAGGGAGTAATAAAAATTTGGATTATGATCTTTATCCGGTTCATGCATCCATACATTTTTGTACGAAATGCCAATGAATCCTAATACACCAATTTTTTTTTGTATAGAAAATACATATGAATGAGATATTTTCATACATGTGTTGTTGGTAATTAAGTTGTAATAACGATAATTAGTACACAAGAATATCTTTTGGATACGTAAAGTAGTAGGTTATGGTGTGAACATCTCTTATCGTGTTAACGTCTTTTAAGATAAATATATTTTACTTTCAAGATTGTATTTGTCAGATTATAAAATAATCCCTAAAATGCAGTCTAATCATTTGAAAGTGCAGTATTATAATCTATAAAGTGATCTTTAAAATGTACGATCAGACGTTCACACGATAAAAATATGTTCTCATTTGAACTTCCTCAACGTAAGATATAGCATAAATATATGAAAATTTAGTACAAATAATTGAACTATCATTATCCACCCTTACCTTATAACTCTCCTCCTTTCCATGTTTCTATTAATATTTTTGCTAGATCCTAACTAAAACTCCAAGCGTTACTCTGTACAATTTCCACTTTATTTGTAATAGTAAAAAGTTGGGAATGCTAAATAGCAGGATCTGCAACCACATACAACTTAAAATGCCAACAATAAACCTCGCTCAAAAAGTCTCTATTTCTATATCTACCTAATCTTCAAGTAAGTCTAATGGAATGATTCAACTACATAAAGTTGAAAACATAACCTAATTAGTCACATTTTCCCACCTACTCCTTGGCTGTTTTTCAAAGATTTTGGTGAAAACGTTGAAAGCTCAACAAAGCAACAAAAATCTAAAGCAGGGTGTATGGCCTATTATTGCTTTCTAGTTTAATATATTGAGAAAATGAAAATTTTACCTCTCTCTCTCTCTCCAGAGATCTAAACAGAAGCAAATGTTCCACAAATTGCTCTCATACTGGTCTACTTTCTTGCGGCCCGGTTGAGATATTCTCATACAGACAATGACTAACAAGAAAAACTTAATCCAAGATGGCAAACATGACTTTTAAGGTTCACAAAATCGACAATGTCTCTACCATTAAATCTGCATGCTTATAATATTTTGAGCAAATTGAAGACAGAAACTTACCACCAGAAATTGAGATTGATGAGCAGTGGCAAAAGTTTCCAAGAGCTGAGGGGAATGAAGCCTGGTCCGAGATCTTTCGAAAGAATGGTCTCGAACCAGACAACGTTCCCCTCAACATCTCATTACAGCTGTGTATCCTTTGAACTAATTCTTGATGTGGCCATGCATTGATTTTTCAAGCGGCCTTTTGGTGAGAGAAGGGGGCTTTCTTTTTTGACAACTAGTCATGCTTTTTCACACACCATTTTCCAACACCAAAATCACCTTCTAACTATCAACCAAATTACTAGTTTTTACTAAGAAGAAACGCTTTTCTGGAGAGATTTATATGGTTAATTTGGTGAGGGGAGTTAAGGGCCTAAGGGGCTACTAGCTAACAACCCCATAAGTTTTATGCATACAAAAAGCTTATACTGTCTAGTCAACTGTATCATGCACCAATACTAAAGATCGTAGCTTTACATTAAATCTTTCATTAGCTGGAGATATTATGCGAAGTGTGTTTCTTTGGGTTTCCCCTAATAAGAAAAAGCAGTTAGTTAAGGCTGCAATAAATGAAGCACAAGTCCCAGGCAGGTTGTGAGTGATTATATTCCAATCGCAACAAATGGTGTGGTGTTGAATGAAGAGCTTGTCGTAGCAGAATTAAATAGTATACACACGACACAGCTTCATCAAGAACAAACTGGTGTCTGTGGTCCATCATCAGAATGAGTCCGTCTCACTATGGGCGTTGAACGAAATGTTATCACAGTGAGAGTAACTTTGCAGCGGGAATAAAAAGAGAGGCAAAAAATACTTTTTTCAATGATTATGTAATTATGTAACTCGTCGAGTAGCCTCATGGCCAAAAACAGTAATCCACTATGATCACTTATACACTACAAAACTGCATCAAGTATGAAACACTTAACACCTACCAAGCAACTGTTCTATACTGTTCGCAAGGTCGAGTAAATGTTAAACACGGATGTGCTTACATACTAGATGAAACAAATGACTCTGTGGAGTTTGTGAGTGATTTTGTTCACTCCGTATATTGTTCACTTTTTTTAAGAAGAGTTGCGCTCAAGTAAAGCGTATATAATAATTTGCCAAAAAAAGAAACTGGATAATGAGACAACCTGAAATTGTATGTTGGACAATATCTTTGGGACGGAGGGAGTATGTGAAGCAAAGACATTGTAAAATAGCATTGCCTGATCATCATTTGGACTTATTTCATGATACCTATTAGGAACGTCCGATCATAATATTTATGACTCAAATCTTTTATAGGAAAGTTGGTACCTATCCCATGTAGGAGAATTAATGAATATCAACATTAATTTCATCTATAAATAAATAGACTTCCGCATTGTTTAAATTATTCATTAAAGATTTAGTATTTAGGCCTAAAAACATATTCTAGAGAATCAAATTTGTTTCCCTGTAATATCTTCGTAATGCTCATGCACCCACTAACTCGTGGCAATTGTTTTTAAAATCAAACCTTGAATCTTATAAAGTTAAAAAGCCATTTAGTAGATCATCAGCCTATAGGACCTCTAAGCCTGTCATCCTCAGTGGTCTAAATTCGCACAGCATCATCTGTCCCACTCCTAGGTGGCCCATACCATGGTCCACCAATCACGCTCCGCCACGCGTGTATTGGTGGGCCAACCTTTTATAATTAAAATAGTTTTTTATTGCTAATATGGCACACCAATGCATGCGTGGCGGGACGTGATTGGTAGACCACCGAGTGGGATACGATTTTTGGGCCAGAGGATCCGGATTGGTCTAAATTGGAAGAATGGTCTTACAAATTGTCCACCAATTGATCCATTGATCACCATCAATCCTTCGAGATCGAACATGTTGCATGTTATATATTAGAGTATCCACATTCCTACACAATTTAAACACACATTCATCGATCTCTACATCAATTTTTTTAAATACACAACCACATTCCTTCATTGAAAATTTTGTGGATAAAATTTGGGAATGGTTGAATTGGGGCTTCCTAAAACTTGAAAGAATTTGAGAAGTTGGAGGTCATTCATCTTCGTTCAAATTCATAATGTTAGGTCAAATGAAATTATTATTCTTATCCATTTTGAATAACTAGTTGAAACAACAAATATGTATGTTTGGAAAAAGGAAAATGAAGGAATGAGGTGGAAAAAAATTGTAACACCTTCACATAGATGTAGAATTAATTCTAACGTATCTACTTAACTACAATTTTCTAGCAACAGATAGAAAACAACTACATTTACCATGGATTAAATTCGATTTTAATGCCAGAAGCTTCTCTTCAATTACTTTTTATATCACCATTTTTTTCTAATTTTTTGTGTTGTTGGGTCCCACCAAAGATTTTCTCTCTCCATTTGAATTATTAAATCCCGCCGCACCCTCTCTCTATTTAAATAGTCTCCCACATTGCCTCATTTAAATGAGCTAGGACATCGGATGGATCCTCTGATCCATAAATGGTGTCTCATTGAGTGTTCTACCAATTAAAACATAACACCTATTTTTTACTTTGTTAAATTAACTCTCCATTTTACCACAGTTTATTCAACAACAAAATTTAAATATCAATGTTTATTATAATTTATAATGAAAAAAAAATCCAAACAAAATATACATCATCTTCTTCGCCCCAACTCCCAAATCCCAAATTTCAATTCAAGAGAATATATTTCAAATTCCAATTCAAGAGAATAGATACGAATTTGAATTTCTTTCTTCAATCCTCAAATTTACACAAGGAAATGACATGATTTTCACATATCCACATTCAGTTCTATAGAATAGAGACAAATTCGTATTTCTTCGATACTCACAATCTGCTTGTGAAATTATGGCGCGACTGGTGGAGTAGAGCTAACGAAGGGTTCAAGTTGTTATAAGACGAGGAAGACGACCGAGAGAATCGATCCGAATTTACGTCTCAAGGCGGTTTCCGTTATGCGGCGCCCACTGACGAGTTTAAAATCTAGCATCACCAGCATCGTGGTCTCCCAATTGAGGAGCTTGAGAGTTGGGATGAAGAATTTAAGGATTAATTCGAACAAATTGTGAGTTTCAAAGAATCTGTTGTCATGGGGCGTAAGGAAAAGACACAATCTTGTTTTGTAATCGTAATTCCTTTTTATTATAAGATAAGATTTTATATAATAATTTAAATATATTTTCTTTTGTTAACTGGAGTTAGAATATTTTGGTTAGCTTTATGGGTAAAAAAAGGTAACATATTCTTAGTGGAACATCCAATGAGACACCATTTATGGGTCAGTGAATCCCTAATCCTGTAAAGGAGTCTCTCTTACCACACCTAGAATGGTAGTTGCCGCTATAAATGAGTAATCCTTACCACATTTGGAATAATGGTTGCCCTTTTCTCGTGAAAAGATGTCCCTCTTGGCTCTTTGTGTCTAATGGGTCAAAATTTATCGCAATTCTTGTACTTGGATGCACTCTAAATTCGATCCATATATCCAAACGACTATGTTTGAAACACATTGTAGAAATTTAGATGTGAGTGCCCTATGAAGAATTTAACATAACAACAACATTTTTAATGATATTCTACTACCTAATTGAACATAATATCAGAATTTGCGGCCATGTTATATTATGTTAGAATGATATATTCTTGGCATGATATGTGGAGAGATTGACCAAGAATTGTGGATCTTTTGATATTGTATTAATTGTATTTATTTCTTTTACTCTTTTTCTTTTATATTTTAGGACTAGGTTTTTCTTTGTACTATATATACGAGGTTTGATAATAAGATTCATCATCTTTTTCGGCTCACATCTTTGGCTATCTTTTATTCCCTTTTATCAGGGTATCAGAGCGGGATTATTTCCGCTTCCGCAATTATACTCTCATCTCACAAAAGTAATACAGTAGCCGCTTAGAGCCATATTTTCCGTTTTCCTCCTTTTTACTAAGTTATTCCATGGCGAAGGAGAATCTCGTAATCGATAGTATGTCACAATACTATCTTTATGCATCTGACAATCCACGTCAAATTTTTGTTACCGACGATCTGCACGACGGGAACTATGTCGATTGGGCCGATGAAATTGAAAACGCCCTCCGTGCCAAAAATAAGTTTGGATTTGTTGACGGATCCATCAAGGACCCGAAAAAGGACGATAAACTCTATGATCACTGGTCTCGAAGCGATGCTATGGTGCGAGGATGGCTCGTTAGTTCGATGACCAAAGATGTTCGCATTAGTGTGAAGCGTATCAAATCGGCTCATGCAATTTGGAATAATCTTCGTGAAAGGTATGGGAAAGCTAACGCTCCCCGAGCTTTGATCTTAGAAGACAAATCATGGTTACTCGTCAAGAGGGAGGTACTGTAGCATCATATTATAATAAATTGCGTGCATTATGGGATGAAATAGATACTCTCGATGCTATTCCTTCTTGTGATTGTTGCAAATGTGGTAGAGCGAAATTAATAGGGGGGTTTGTTGGGTGATGATTCTATCCTCAGCACTGTTTCACTCAGTGGGAAATGATTCTATCTTCTATACTGAACCAAGCTCAGTAGCCTATGTACTCTGAACTGTTGAGAAGATTTGAAGATCCCAAAACCCTATCTGATTGGTGAACCATTCCGTTGTATATGTTGTTTGTCTCTGAGGTTTCAGACTCAGTAGACACTCTGCTCTGGTCAAGGCGCTCAGTAGCTTATTTGCCTCAGCACCAGTGTAGAAGACTCAGTGATCTTGGACTCGGCGAGAGCAGATATCGAGAGAGACAATCGAACCGAACTCGGCGAGAGTAGTTCACCTGGACTCGAGCTGATCTTCGATAGACTTATCTCACTGTCTATCTATCGAATACAAGGTCGGACTCAAGCATCGGCAGATAGTCTTCGGGGATGTCAAAAATCTTTTGAAAGACAATCAGTATTGTCATATACGAGGATGAGAGAAGTCAGCTTCAGCTTGTCTCGAAGTCTGTGCTGTCTCAACCGCTCTATCCGCCTCGACAAATGACAAACATACACGTGTCATCCTACCTACTAAAGTTGCAAGTCAACACTTTCCGAAAAAGGAGGAAAACGCATTGTTACCTACGCCAAAAGAGCCGTTTGCTACCAAAAAGAAAGAGAGAGAAGAAGATCGTCTCCAACGGATCTTTCTCAATCTCTTCTCTATAAATAGAGGGATCATTCAAGATTTGAAGCACGCACAAAAACCTAATGCGATAACAAGAAACGAACAGAGCATTCAAACGAGCGTATTCCAAAAGCCTAAGTCTTCCGCAAGAATCGAAAGAGTTATCTCCGGCGAAAGACTACCTCTAAGCTCATAAGGGAACCAAGCTGAACCGTCAACAAAGCATCTAGTATCCAAGCGACGTGACACGAACTTATAGCTAAACCTGAGCTGTTCGTCGCTCTAGAAGCTACATTCTTGTTCCCATCCCTCTAACCCTAAGCTCAACCGATATATCCATAGCTTAGACGAAGGAGTTCACTTTTGAACCCAATCCTTATTGTATAAGGACTCCTTCACTGTTGGAGAAGTTTGTCAAACACTTTAAGTTTGATAGAAGTGTAAACTGGGACTTGCTCAGTATAATCCCCAAGCCACAGCTTTGTCATGTGCACAAGCTGACTGAGACTAACTCAGTATAATAAATAGCCTCCTGATCTATCGGGACAGTGGACGTAGGATTGTTGATATCCGAACCACTTTAAAAATCTCGTGTCGTTTACTTACGTTCTTTTTCTGTTACATTAATTTTACTGTGCATACTGAACATCTTATTTAAAATCAGTTAACTGTCTCAGTATACTGAACTTTTTATCTACTAAACTGAGACTTAAAACGTTTTCTCACAAAAAATTGATTTGGGCCTACACTATTCCGCGCACTGAACTCTTGTTGATCGATACTGAATTCTGACCTAGTCAGTTAGCAGATCTCAGCCGAGTCAGCCTTTTAGCCTTTAACACGATTCGGAAACGGTTATGCAGTCTGGCCGAATCATTTCGCACGGCATCTTCCCGAATAGGACTGTTCGTGTTCGAAGTTAAGAAATTTGGATTCGAGTGTATTCACCCCCCCCTCTACACCCGAACTCACTCTCGGGACCAACAATTGGTATCGTAGCCGGAGTTCCTTAAGACTCTTGTCACTTTGAGACTGGTCTATTCGAACGGATCCGGAGGAAAACGTTTTTCACTGCATATCACTCTACATTCATATCATTATTCTTCATGGCTAATATGTCGGGTATAAGAATGGTACCCTATGTTCTCGGTGGAGAATTATGGAGTGTGGCGAGTCGGAATGGAAGCACATCCGACATCCCTCCATGACGAATATGATCGAAGTGCTTGAAGATGGACCTATCGTTCCCATGATCGATAGTGTTGTAACTCAAGTGAAGGAGGAGGAATGGTGACTCGGGAAGAAGATCCCTAAAGACAGTCTCTTCACTCCTGAAGAGAAGAAGCTTCACAATCTAGACCGAGTCGCCGGGAATGCCATACTAACCACTCTTAGCGATTCTTATCTTGGCGGGGGTTCGGGAATGCAAAACCGCTAAAGAACTACGGGATGCTCTAGCGCTACCGAGTCGAGGGACTCGGAAGATTAAAGCGAATAAACTAGCGCCGGAACTCCAAAAGCTGGAAAGCTTGTCTCTCATGCCTGTGACAAAATCGAAGATCTGAACGTCAGATTTACCAATCTGATGAACTCAATGAACGGGCTGGGAAAGACATTCAACAACCGAGAAATGAATCTAAAGATACTAAGGGCACTGCCGGACGGACACTGGACACCTTTTGCCACTCTATTGCGATATTCTGATTTAGATGTTGTCTCTCCTGACCATATCTTTTCGTAATTACGAAGCGAAGGAGTTTGAGTTCGACGAGACCTCAAAGAAAGCCGAGAGCTGAAGCCGACACAAAGATCGACCATGCTTTCAAAGCAATCGAAGACAAAGCATCTCCCGTGACGAGCAAGACGACGAGTAAGACTGAGCCTTCACTCAATGATCTACAAGAAGGAAGTCTCTCTCAGAAGTATGCGCTGCTCGCTGTAAAGTATCAGAAGGAGAAAGAGAGGCGTAGAAGGCTGACTAAAGCGTACCGAGACACAAAAGGTAAGTCAGAATATACACCAAAACGCTCTCCCGACTCACAATCTTCGAATGCGTAAAAGAAAGATGACTCAGCACCCTCAAGGGATAGTGCAACCAAAGAAGAAAAAGTCATCACTTGCTACAACCGCAAAAAGCCGGGACATTATCAATATGATTGTCCCGAGCTCGATAGTGCTCGAACGCGCAAAGCACGTAAGGCAAGGAGAGAGAAATTCGCCCGTAAAAGACAATCCTACATAGCCGGCGAAATCTCAGACGACTCAGAAGAGGTCGACTCCTTTATGGATTCATCTGACGATGAAGCAGCCTTCATGGCCTTAGAGCATGAAGCGAGATGAATCGGCCGAAATGTGCATGATGGCGGGCGAAGAGGATGAGGTAAATTCTCATGAACCGGTCAACTCCTCTTCACACCGCACACACGACATTTGTTTCGGTGCGAGATGGAAATTTGGACATCACGACCGCCTATGAAGATCTATTAGATGAACAAATTCAAATGAGTCTACAGCTCAGCAAGACTCTTCAGGAGTTGGATACCCTGAAAGTGGAGAATCAGAGACTTTCTCAGGAGAGTCAGGTTGCTACTGAGGCCGAAGGACTTGTGTTGAGACTCAGGGAGGAGATAAACTCTCTGATGGCCAAGTCTCAGCATCAAGAAGATCGGATTTCAGTTTTGACCAATGACTTGACTCAGAAAGATACTGAACTGAGTCTGCTAAAGCAAAAACTGTCAGGACTTCAGACCGAACATAATGCACTGAAGAAAAGTGATGATGTCTGGAGGAACCTGATGACTGAGAGGTACATGGGCGCTGAAAATAAATTGGAGGCTATGCTAGCAAGCAACAAGCCAAAGCAATGCAAGGAAGGACTTGCATTCAGCCAGGGAGCTTCCTCGTCTGCTCCAGTACACTCAGAAGGACGGCTTGCTGATAGGTTTGTTCGAGGAAAGACCATCAATGCTGATATACTGAACCCCCTCGCAAAGAACAAACAAAAGATGAAAGCCCTCATCCTACTCAGCAACATTCTGACAATAAGATCAAAGCCAAAGTACCCCAGTTCAGTCAAGGGGGAACCAGCAAATCAAAATTGGCCGATCAATATGGACCTCCAAAACTGACACATCCAACTCAGTATGGGTCATATTATTATGAACCTATAGTCAGAAGAGGATCCAAAAGTCAGGAAAGGAAACAGAAAGCCGCACAGAAGGCAAAGGTCGGCGATCCCCCGGCTCGTAAGATTAGGACTCCTGAACCTCAGAAGCCTCAGAAGTCACCTGTGACCAGTCCAGTGGTCAGATATGTTGACTCTAATGGAAAGAAGATGTCTGAAACCACCAGGGTTGTTAGGCAGATTTGGGTTATTAAAACTAACACCTAAGGACCCAAAATCAAAAATAAAGGGTACCTGAATATAATTCTGTTTTGCAGGTGCGCAGAGACCCATGGTATGTGGACAGTGGATGCTCAAGACATATGACATACCAAAGGAGTCTACTGAAGAATTATATCACTGAAGAAGGACCCAGAATTGAGTTCGGAGACAATGCAAAAGGCTATACTAGAGGATATGGAACACTCAGCATTGGAACTGCCAAAGTTCCAAGAGTATCATATGTTGAAGGACTTCAGCATAACCTTCTCTCTGTTAGTCAATTTTGTGATAACTCAAATAGAGTGGTATTTGACGCTGGTTTCTGTGATGTTATTGATAAATCTACAGGGAAAACAGTGTTATCAGGTTCGCGCAGAAAGAACATATATGTTGCTGACTGGAACTCAGCTGAACCTGAAGCTTGTCTGTTGGCGAAGAATGATAATCGAACGGGGTGGCTATGGCATAGAAGACTCAGCCATCTCAACTTCAAGATGCTCAACAAACTAGCAAGAGACACTCTAGCAAGGGGACTGCCGAATGAAATATTCAGCAAAGACACTCAGTGTGAAGCATGTCTGAAGGGAAAGCAAACAAAGAATCAAAATCCAACAGTTCCATCTCCTTCCACTGATGGAATCCTTCAGTTGCTACATATGGATTTGTTCGGTCCAGTCTCCCCAGTGACGATCAGAGGCAGGAAATATGCATTAGTGGTCATAGATGACTACTCGCGCTACACATGGGTCATATTCATTGCCAACAAGTCTGACGTCAAAACAGAGTTACCAACGCTTCTGAAAAGGCTCAGTGTCGAGAAGAACACCAAGATCAGAAAAATACGTTCGGACGCAGGAACCGAGTTCCTTAATTCCATGGTAGAGGAGTTACGCGGGCGAAGGAATAGAGCATGAGACATCGGCCGCCCGCACACCTCGGCAAAATGGAGTTGCTGAACGAAAGAACAGAACTCTCAAAGAAGCAGCTAGAACTCTACTCGCAGATTCAGGACTCCCATCCAAATTCTAGGCAGAAGCAACGGATACTGCGTGTTACACTCAGAATAGATCTCTACTGACAAAGCAGCATACGAGGACACCATATGAACTATGGAACGGCAGGAAGCCTTCTCTATCTTATTTCCATATCTTTGGTTGTTCATGCTTTATCCACAATAATGGGAAAGATCAGCTGAAGACTTTTGATAGCAAGTCAGATCAGGGAGTATTCTTAGGATACTCTCGGGTTAGCAAAGCTTTCAGAGTATTCAACTATCGGACTCTTTGTGTGGAGGAAAGCCCTCATGTTGTTTTTAACGAGTTTGCTACTGAAGACAGGAGCAATAACTCAAATTCTGAATCTGAGGACATCAGTAGACAGCTACAGGATCTAATCTTAAAGGACAAACCTGAAAAGATCCAGCTATGTTGGGATGATGATTCAGACGAAGAAACTGAAGACAAATCTACTGAATATCAACCAGCAGAGCAAGTAGCTGAGCAGATTGATTCTCCCGAACAGAATCAATCCCGTGTAACTCGAGTCGATGAAGAAACCCAAGAGGTAACTGAGACCACTACTGAGAATAACAACTCAGGGGGAACATCTAGTAATGTTCCTGAGCTGAATGCCCCTGAACCTAGTGACTCAGTAGACCATACTCTTATCACTGAAATTCTTCAATCTCAATATAGTACAACTGAAATGCCTAACTCACCTACTATCTGTGTTGAACAAATTTCAGATGAAGAGCTGAAACTTCGTAGATCGTGGCTCGATGCTCACACTGCTGATCTAATCATTGGAGATCCCTCGGCTAATGTCAAGACAAGATCCGCATTCTCGTCAAGGAGAAAGCGCATTATTTTCCTGCTTCTTGTCTACTGAAGAGCCTCAGACCATTGAGGATGCATTAAAAGATGCTGACTGGATCATAGCTATGCAGGAGGAGCTGAATCAGTTTATGAGAAATGAAGTGTGGGAGCTTGTAGACAGACCCCGACATCAACATGTCATTGGAACCAAATGGGTCTTCAAAAACAAGCGAGATGAAAACAACGTTATAGTAAGGAACAAAGCAAGGCTCGTGGCTAAAGGCTACTGTCAAGCTGAAGGAATAGATTTCGATGAAACTTTCGCTCCAGTTGCAAGATTGGAGGCAATTAGACTATTTCTAGCCTACGCAACACATTAAAGATTCAGAGTTTATCAAATGGATGTGAAGTCTGCGTTCCTGAATGGCGTGCTGAAAGAAGAAGTCTATGTGGAACAACCGCCCGGCTTTCAGCAGGGACATCAAGTATATAGACTCATAAAGGCTCTGTATGGGTTAAAACAAGCACTTAGGGCTTGGTACGATACCCTGTCTGAGTTTCTTCTTCAGAAAGGTTTTCAGAAAGGCACAGTAGACCGCACTCTATTCAGCATTCGACTGGAAGAAGACTTATTACTTGTGCAGATCTACGTGGATGACATCATATTCGGATCAAAGAATGTCATCATGTGTCAACAATTTGAAAAGATGATGAAGGATAAGTTCGAGATGTCAATGATGGGAGAAATGAACTACTTCCTTGGTTTTCAAGTCAAGCAATCTGAAAAGGGAACGTTCATCAACCAAGGCAAATACCTCGAGACCTCATCAAAAGATTCGGCTGCACATCCGGCAAATCTATCAAGATCCTGATGAATACGAATATGAAGAT
Organism: Lavandula angustifolia; assembly: GCA_028984105.1. Taxonomy (NCBI): domain Eukaryota; kingdom Viridiplantae; phylum Streptophyta; class Magnoliopsida; order Lamiales; family Lamiaceae; genus Lavandula; species Lavandula angustifolia. The sequence goes on from CM054808.1 coordinate 26,099,449, forward strand.
AGATCTTGATAAAGAGGGAGTATCAGTAGACCAAACCGAATATCGTGCTATAATTGGTTCTTTATTATATTTAACAGCTACTCGTCCTGACATAACTTATGCTGTAGGTGTCTGTGCTCGATTTCAGGCGAATCCGAAGCAGAGCCATATGGAATCAGCAAAGAAGATTCTCCGCTATCTCCGAGGAACACCTGACATGGGTTTATGGTATCCAGCTGATGATAATATTGAACTAACTGGCTATTCTGATGCTGACTATGCAGGATGTAGAATTGACCGAAAATCAACTTCAGGAACATGTTAGTTCCTTGGCAGCAAGCTGATCTCATGGTTTTCAAAGAGACAGCACTCAGTAGCTACGTCGACTACTGAAGCTGAATACATGGCTGCTGGAAGTTGTTGCGCCCAAATCCTTTAGCTGAGACAGCAGCTGAGAGACTATGACGTCATTCAGAATGAAGTGCCGATCTTCTGCGATAGTACCAGTGCCATTGCAATCACTCAGAATCCTGTACTACACACGAGATGCAAGCACGTGGACATCAGACATCACTTCATTCGTGACCATGTCGAAAAGAAGGATATCAGGATGAAAAAGATCCATACTGACAAGCAACGGGCTGACATACTGACCAAGCCTCTAGCTGAATCCAGATTCAGAAAACTTTCAGTAGAGCTAGGTCTGCTGGACCCTACTGACCCCAGTCAGTAAAAGGTTCCATGAGAGGACCATTTCAGTAAGGGGGAATGTTCACTCTCAGTACTGAATGTATTCAGTACATAGAGATTCAGAAACCATCTACACGTGGTATCAGCTGACTACTATGTTCAGCTGACAGGTTTGCGTATCTCTACTCAGTAGTAATTTATATTACAGAATCTTGCATTTATGGCAAAGATTCAGCATGATATTAATATCTCTTGGTTTGTCTTTATTATTAACGGATTTCATTTAATGCACGACATTCCATACACAAGCTTGCTGAACTCTGCGCGCATTTAATGCATGTCTTTTCACAGTTACCACTTAGGCTATTTTTACAACTGGCTTTGACTTAGGCGGCATATGCAATCATTACCTATAATATATCTTCTAATCTTGACCGTCCATTCTATAAAGCAGTTTAAACTCAACCTTTGATCAAATAACTGTTCATCTTCACGTTTGATATATATATATTTGATCATATCTTCTCAAACCGCCATTAGCATACTTCAAATCTTTCAAGTCCGAAAAATCCGAGATTTGCAAAAGCAATCCTTACTTACAACTTCATATTCATATCTTATCTCGATTTTATTGGTATGCTTATTAGAACTGTTACTGTATTCTCTGTTTCTTCAGTATCAATATATATAAACTGTTGTATCTAAAACTGATACTAATAAGATTCTTATGTAACAGGTACTATGGCGAACATAATTGTAGATGCCCCTCATAACATGGAGGACATTCTTGCAAAAGGCCGTGTCTGGTGCGAACCAGTCATGGAATTCGATGGGTGCGACCTAGACTACATGGATGAGATCTTCGCATCTCTACGGGAGTCCGGTCTGGAGAAGTTTCTATCGAGGAAGCCAACGTTCTTCCTTCCTCGACAGGTGGCTGAAATATACCTCAATTCAGACTCCATCTCTGGAGACATCATTGGGAGGTTCAGAACTTACTCCATCAACAATGCTTCCCAACTGCTGAAACGTATATCTAACAAGGAAGCACTGAAGAACAGCTTTGACTTGCCATCTGAAGGAATCAGCACCGTAGGCTACAATGACGACTCAGTAGACGAGTACCTATCCATATTCTGCGGAAAGCCAACAACCTTCAGAGCTGCTTTTCCCAAGAACGCCATGCTACCACAATACGAGCCTTGGCTTACATTGTCACTCAGTGCCGACAAGCCAAGCCGGCTCATTCGATCGAGGTCTCCCGACCTAAGATCCAATTAATGATGGCGATATACGATGGCGCTAAGATCAACTCGGACCGATTTCTTCATCCGAGAATTCATGATCCAAGCGGCCAAGTTTGACAAGTCAACACGCATCCCGAGCGCGAAGGGGAAATTATCTGTATGGGTGAAGCTCTCGGTAATGATTGAAGACCACTCGTGGTTCGAGATCAAGTCACCTTTGACGATAAAGAGTACTTCAATGTGAAAAAGGTGCGCTTCCTTAACCGATCCCATCGCCCTTCGGAAGATAGGGTCGAGTCCCCAAGCTCAACCGACTAAGCCTCAAGGCAGCCGCACCTTCAAAGAAGAGAACACCTCCGGACAAAAATATCTAAGGCACCGGCTAAGAAACCGAAGAAAGCCATCCCGCACGTGCCTGCCGAATCCGAGGTATCTCCCGAAACTCCCGCCGAACGGGCTACTCAAGCAACCTATTCGGCCTTTGCGGCTAATAGATGAGCCGTAGTCTTCGAGAAGACTCAATCGGTGGAGAAGGGAGTCTCCATCGAAGAACCAATAGAGATGGAACAAGGGGAGGCTACTGAAGCTCACGGTGAAGAAATTCAACGCCTAGACGGCCCCCTCACGGTTCCTCCACTCAGCAAGTATGCCACCCTGCCGAACATCGGACGTCTCCAATCGACTTGGAATCCGAGACGGCGTCGAAGAAGAAACAATCGGGATGGAAGCGTCGGTGATTCTATCCAGAGCATCCCGAGAAATTCTTCAACCGATTCCGGAGCTTTGCCGACTACTCCGATCTCGATGATTATTGCCAAATCAGCAAGACTCCACATGTTGCCGCGACATCGGGAGTGGCCTCGTCTACAACGCCTAGTTCTCCACTTTTCCCGTCGGCCAGCCTTCATGAAGAAGAACCGAGATTGAGGGAACAAATAGGCTATTCGAGCCCGAAGGCCTCGGCCCAATGGAAAATTTGAGGGCTGCAATGCCGGCAATGGTACATGATCGACAACTTGCCTCAGGCCCAGCACCCTCAGATGGGTCAGACCATGACGACCCACCCAGTGATTCAAGCCCTGGAAAGCCTGATGAGGGAAATCCCCGGAGACAAGGATAAACATACCGAAGAAGCTCGGCGTCCGCACAGTATCCTTGGACTGCGAAGTCGACGGGCCGGTACCTCGGCATCCACGAGCCCGCTCAGCTCTTGTTGGAGTCTGCATTCGAGGTAGCGCCCAGCCCGCATCGTCGACGTTCCAAGTATGTGGCGAGGGCTATTAAAAGCCAAGGCACTCAGAACCGTGCCCTCGCCAAGGCAGTCCACAACGTGTGGAAAAAGACTGCTGAAGCCACCGCTACTGAGCTTCAGGGGCTGAAATCCTCTATGTCCCAATCGCCGCCCCCGATGTCTCGCCATTGTCACTCAAGCCCACGGCTCGGCAGCCAGACGAAATTTTATGATCGGCTCGGGATCTTCCGAGAAGGACAAGCTAAGCTTCTTGCAGAGTTCAAGGCATCCTTGTCTACTCATTCTGAGTCCTTCGCTGAACAAGCCCAGGCCACTGAGATCAGATTAGACAACATTCAGTTGGTCATGGAAGATAAGATCTCTGAAAAGCTGAAAGAGTTCAAGGAAGCGGCTGACCTCTCACACCAGCAGTACAAGGAAGATCTTGCAACCGAGAGGAACGAGCCGCATGAGGCTCGACTAAGATCAATGATCGTCTTGATGATCCGTCAACCTCTTACAAAAAGTCCGGAAAGGTCGGTACTCATCCCAACCCCGGCGCAATTGATGATGCCAAAAAGGGGGAAGGAAAAGAGAAGGAAAGAAAAGAGGAGAGTACCGGAAAGAAGAGTACTGAGAAGCTGACCCCCACCAAAACTGAAAAATCTAAGGGTACAAAGAACTCGGAAGAAGACTCGGGATCGAAATGGGTGAGGCCCGGGGTGTCCCAGTGCGAGCACGACCGAGACCGGCCCAAGTGGTTCGAGAACCCAAGCTGCTCATGCGACTCGGACTCCCACCGATATCATTAAGGAAGTCGCAGAGTATGCCGAGGAGGTCTGCGAAGATTCGGATGAAGAGGAAACACCTCTCCCTCCACCTGTTCAGGGCAAAGGCAAAAAGGTACTGGAACTCCTGACCACTTCAGCAAAGAAACCGAAACGATACATCTCAGCTGAAGAGGAGGCTCAGATTGCCGCTGATGAAAAGCCGGCAAGTGAGATTGCTTGAAGCGTAAGCCGCAAAACAAGCCTAAGCCTCGTGAAAATAAAATCTAAAGCTCCAAGCGAGAGGAGGAAGAAAGCCTCGCCCGGGCTACCTCCAAGGAAGCTCGGGATCGAAGACGATGATGACAGGGGAAAAGGAGAAGGAGCAGAAGAAGCAGAGTACCGAGAAGCGTGGTACATCGAAAGAAAAATCAAGTACCCCGCCGACTCGGTAAGATGCCTCCCGTAAACCTAAAGAGCTAGATGATGAGACCGAAGCCATATTCGCCCGGATGGACAGTACTTATATAGAGGCGAAGAGGCGAGACGGATCGAGGCTACGAGAAACGTAATCCACTTAGCCGATCCGGAAGCTCTAAGGAAGCGTACCTGAGGAAGAAGCCGAGGCACGTAACTCCCGCTAAAGCCGACATTCCCTATCGTTACAGGAAGTTCAGAAAGAAGGCCACTGATCTGAAATCTCACAGATGGCCGAGAACAGACGAGTGGATGCCGGCTCAATTCACTCAGAGATGGGAAAATTCAAAGATTGAGTTCATCAAACGCTATTATTTCTGGAGATTCTGGCCGAACAAGTCTAGAGCTGAAGCTTATGCTGAATGGATGATGCTTACTGAAGCGGATCTCTACATCCACTTGTATAATGCCATTTTAGAAGGGAAAGAGATTCAGATTCCCGGACCCAGAATCATTCCACCTCCAAGAAGAATGGATGACTCAATTCATGTTGCGACTATTGAAGCTGAAGTGAAGGACACTGCTGATCAAAGATTCTTACAAGATGATAACCCAGCTGACTTCGTGGAATACTTGAAGCTGAGAAAGACCACGTACCGAATGTATGGTGTGCCACTGCCTGAGACACAATCGCAAGGATTCATGGACCGGATTCAGCAGTTTAAGCGCCCATAGTCTTAGTATTCTCTCTTCATAGTCTAGCAAGATTTGTAATGTACTAAACTGAATCACTCTCATATATACAAATCTTCTTTTGGCTCTGACAACAACTTGTTATCTAAATAGCCGTGTTTGTCTTAAGCTTTAACACTCAGAATCACTAAAGTGATTACTGACACTCACTCACCTTCTTTATTACTTGTCAGTTTATTGCTTTGTTAGATTCTGCTAGTATTGCTTCTATGTAATGGGGGAAATTATTTTTTGCCCTGTTTTTCAGTAGTCTAGAACTGATGGAACATCTCCTCTACTTGTAAAATTGTAAGGAGATTTGTTTCTGTCTGTTTAGTGTTAGCATAGATGATAGGTTTTGGCATCATCAAATAGGGGGAGATTGTTGGGTGATGATTCTACCCTCAGCACTGTTTCACTCAGTGGGAAATGATTCTATCTTTTATACTGAACCAAGCTCAGTAGCCTATGTACTCTGAACTGTTGAGAAGATTTGAAGATCCCAAAACCCTATTTGATTGGTGAACCATTCTGTTGTATATGTTGTTTGTCTCTGAGGTTTCAGACTCAGTAGACACTCTGCTCTGGTCAAGGCGCTCAGTAGCTTATTTGCCTCAGCACTAGTGTAGAAGACTCAGTGATCTTGGACTCAGCGAGAGCAAGATATCCGAGAGAGTCGGTCGAACCGAACTCGGCGAGAGTAGTTCACCGGACTCGGCACCGATCTTCGATAGACTTATCTCGACTGTCTATCTACCGAATACAAGGTCGGACTCAAGCATCGGCGAGATAGTCTTCGGGATCTGCCGAATCTTTTGAAAGACAATCAGCATTGTCATATACGAGGATGAGAGAAGTCAGCTTCAGCTTGTCTCGAAGTCTGTGCTGTCTCAACCGCTCTATCCGCCTCGACAAATGACAAACATACACGTGTCATCCTACCTACTAAAGCTGCAAGTCAACACTTTCCGAAAAAGGAGGAAAAGGCACTGTTACCTACGCCAAAAGAGTCGTTTGCTACCAAAAAGAGAGAGAGAGAAGAAGATCGTCTCCAACGGATCTTTCACAATCTCTTCTTTATAAATAGAGGGATCATTCAAGATTTGAAGCACGCACAAAAACCTAATGCGATAACAAGAAACGAGCAGAGCATTCAAACGAGCGTATTCCAAAAGCGTAAGTCTTCCGCAAGAATCGAAAGAGTTATCTCCGGCGAAAGACTACCTCTAAGCTCATAAGGGAACCAAGCTGAACCGTCAACAAAGCATCTAGTATCCAAGCGACGTGACACGAACTTATAGCTAAACCTGAGCTGTTCGTCGCTCTAGAAGCTACATTCTTGTTCCCATCCCTCTAACCCTAAGCTCAACCGATATATCCATAGCTTAGACGAAGGAGTTCACTTTTGAACCCAATCCTTATTGTATAAGGACTCCTTCACTGTTGGAGAAGTTTGTCAAACACTTTAAGTTTGATAGAAGTGTAAACTGGGACTTGCTCAGTATAATCCCCAAGCCACAGCTTTGTCCTGTGCACAAGCTGACTGAGACTAACTCAGTATAATAAATAGCCTCCTGATCTATCGGGACAGTGGACGTAGGATTGTTGATATCCGAACCACTTTAAAAATCTCTGTGTCGTTTACTTACGTTCTTTTACTGTTACATTAATTTTACTGTGCATACTGAACATCTTATTTAAAATCAATTAACTGTCTCAGTATACTGAACTTTTTATCTACTGAACTGAGACTTAAAACGTTTTCTCACAAAAAACTGATTTGGGCCTACACTATTCCGCGCACTGAACTCTTGCTGATCGATACTGAATTCTGACCTAGTCAGTTAGCAGATCTCAGCCGAGTCAGCCTTTTAGCCTTTAACACGATTCGGAACGGTTATGCCGGTTCCTCGAATCATTTCAGTACGGCATCTTCCTGAATAGGACTGTTCGTGTTCGAAGTTGAGAAATTTGGATTCAGGTGTATTCACCCCCCCCCCCCTCTACACCTGAACTCACTCTCGGCACCAACAGGGTTGTTTCACAGGCAACACCTATATAATTTTTTGGCATGTCTTGACGACATATATTTTGTGATTAAATCTCGTGTTTTGAGTTTAGAACCCATGCCTAGCGTTGGTGTCGTTTATCATATAGTGTCTGAGGAGGAAAGTCATCGCCTAGTAGCAAACACAAGACACATTGAAGTCTCTGCCTTTCAAGCAAAGGGGACATCTGACATGTTGCCTCTAAGAGATATTGGAGCCTACAACATGGTTGACCAAACTATTACTTCTTCTTATTGTCAACGCAGCGGCCATACCCGAGAGCGTTGTTATAAATTAATTGGATATCCTCCAGAAACTGATAAAAGAGGAGGTAATGGTGGAGGTCGTAGACGGGGTCGTCGGGGCGGCGGCAGTTCACGAGGTCAACGACCACCAGCACGTGCGGCATCTGTTCAGAATGTCGTGACACCGATTCCAATTTTGACTCCGGAACAATATGCTAAGCTTGTGGATTTTCTCGGGACTTCTAGCTATGTTGCATCGTCTACTAAATCCAGTGAGCAGATTGATGGTTAGGATACTACCGGGGGATTAGCCTTGTCGGCTCAAGCAGCTGGTAAGTTTTCTTTCTCTCATCCTTGGGTCATTGACTCCGGGGCAACCGAACACATTGCTAGTGAGGCTAGTTTGTTGCAAGATATACGTCCTCACATTAACGACGAGGTTGTTCGTATACCTAATGGCGATGGTATACCCGTGGAAGGCATAGGGATTGCTACTATTTTTAACAAAGTCCCCCTTAAAGAAGTTCTACATATTCCCATGTTTGAATGCAATTTGTTGTCCGTTAGTCGATTGATGAAGGATATAAATTGTGCTTTTACTTTCTTTCCTGACTTTTGTGTGTTACAGGACTTGGCCTCGAGGACTCTGATTAGAGCGGGTAAAGAGTGCGATGGTCTGTATTATATGGAGCTTATTCGGGTACGAGGTACAACGCATGCCGTAAAAAGAGACTCCACAACTTGGCATCGTCGTCTTGGACATTTATCCTTTGAAAAGATAAGATGTATTAGTTCTCTTCGTCATGTTTCTAGTAGTGTTTCATGTGACTCTTGCTTACGAGCAAAACAAACTCGAAATGTTTTTCCTATTGGATCGATTAAGACTACTGCATGTTTTGAACTGTTGCATTGTGACATTTGGGGTGGCTATAAGGTTGAGTCTTTTTTTGGTGCAAGATATTTTTTTTAACTGTTGTCGACGATTTTAGTCATGCTGTTTGGGTGTTTTTATTGAAACACAAATCTGAGGTTGGTGAGCATCTGATGTCTTTTTGCAATTTGGTTAAGACTCAATTTGGTAAGACGGTTAAATGGATTCGAGCGGATAATAGTAAAGAATTTCAGAGTCAAGTCATGACAGATTTTTATGCTACTCATGGCATTTTGCTTGAGACATCGTGTACTGATACACCTCAACAGAGTGGTGTTGTGGAGCGCAAACACCGTTATCTTCTTGAAGTTGCTCGGGCTTTACGGTTCCATAGTGGTTTGCCAGTTTAGTTTTGGGGAGAATGTGTGATGACTGCTACACATGTAATTAATCGATTACCATCTAAGCTTCTTGATAATAAGTCTCCTTATGAGGTGATATATGGTAAAGAACCTAATTATGATTATTTACGTGTTTTTGGGTGTCTTGTTTATACTCATGATAATCACAAGAGGCTTGATAAGTTTGCGCCTCGCTCACATCCTTGCGTTTTTATTGGTTATCCTAATTCACAAAAGGGATATCGAGTGTATGACTTGGATACCGGGAGCATTTACACTACACGCGACGTATGTTTTTTTGAGGACACCTTTCCATTCAAGAATGGAGCCTCTCTTGTCACTGCCACATCATCAAATAAATGGGAACCTATTTTTGAAGAGAACACACCTCCTGCTGGGCTTGACAACTCCAATTCTGCCACTAGACCACATGAGTCCGATGCATGTGCACATGGGCCAGCTCATTCCACAAATGCTCTATCTTCTAACATTAGGGAGCCCAATTTTGTGTCTGGGCTAAGTAACACTAATGAGCTCAATTCATATAGTAATGTGTGTGGGAAAAATATTGAATGTGGGCCATCTGAATTCGATTCCTTGTCATTGGATAACACTATCACAGATGCTACACAATTTAATTTTGAGCCCGATAATTTGATTCAGTCCAACGACGATGCTTCCACTACTCATAATTCTTCATTACCACCTCGACAGAACACATGTCCCCGGCGTTCTCCGAAGCATTTCCTCGATTATGCAGTTGATCTTCCTCCCTCCATCGACCATTCGCACTCTAATCCCGACTCCAATTCCTCGACGGTACATCCTCTATCTAATCATGTTTCTTACAATCGTTTTTCTCCTTCACATTGTACTTATCTTACGGCCATCACCACACATGATGAGCCAAAGTATTTTCAGCAAGTTGTCAAGGATCCTACTTGGTGTGAAGCCATGCAAAAGGAGATTAAGGCCTTAGAAGAAAACGACACTTGGAGTATTGTTCCTCTCCCTCCGGGACAACATGTTGTTGATTCCAAATGGGTCTATAAAATCAAGTACAAACCCAATGGTGAGGTGGAACGTTACAAAGCACGCCTTGTTGCCAAAGGCTTTACTCAGATAAAGGGATTGGATTTCCATGAAACTTTTGCTCCCGTAGCTAAACTTGTTACTGTTCGTACTGTTCTTGCTATTGCTTCCAAATGAAATTGGCATGTTCACCAATTAATAATGCAGTTTTTCATGGCGAGCTTTCTGAAGATGTTTACATGAAAATTCCACAGGGATTTGCTCGAAAGGGGGAGACACGAGTTTGTAAACTGCAGAAGTCATTATATGGTCTTCGTCAAGCTTCTCGAAATTGGTATCAGAAGTTTACTACGACACTTCAAGAATTTGGTTTTCGTCAATCTAAGGCGGATTACTCCATGTTTAATTATGAGAAGGGCGATAGTTATCTTGTTGCCTTAATACATGTTGATGATGTAATTCTTGCAGGCACTGACCTTAATCAAATAAAGGTCACCAAGGATTATCTCCACGAGCACTTTAGCATCAAGGATCTTGGTCATCTCAAGTATTTTTTGGGTATAGAAGTAACAAGGTCTCCTACTGGTTTCATGTTATGCCAGAGAAAATATGATCTTGATATTCTTGAAGAAAGTGGTATGCAAGGCTCGCGGCCTTGTGCTTTTCCCATGGAGCAGAATGCACGATTTGATAAAGATGATGCTGGGGAGAAAATTGATGCTGGTCAATATCGATAACTTATTGGACGCCTTCAGTACTTAACAGTTACACGTCCGAACATTTCTTACGCTGCCAATGTTCTTAGTCAATTCGTATGTAGTCCAAGACGTAGTCATCTTGATGCATTCTATCGGATTCTTCGTTACTTAAAAGCGAATCCTGGCCAAGGTATATTCTTGACCTCAACAGAAGACTTATCTTTAGAAGCCTATTGTGATGCAGATTGGGGAGGATGCCCGCTTACTCGACGATCTCGTACATGATATTTCATAACACTTGGCGCTCCGATATCTTGGCGGACTAAGAAGCAAACGGTTGTTGCTCGGTCATCTGTTGAGGCTGAATATCGAGCACTGGCAGCCACTGTAAGTGAAGTGCTATGGTTGCGGTGGCTTTTGAAAGATTTTCAAGTGGTCATTACTAGTCCTACATCATTATATTGTGACAATCAGGGTGCACATCATATAGCAACCAACCCCGTCTTTGATGAGCGAACAAAGCACTCTGAGATGGATTACTACTTTGTTCGCGAACGAGTGGTGTCCAAAGAGATTGTTACTCTACCTGTTTCCTCGCGCTTGCAGCTAGCCGACATTTTTACAAAAGCATTAGGGAGTGATCAATTTTCCTTCTTACTTGACAAGATGGGTGTTCGGGATCTACACACGCCATCTTGAGGGGGAGTGTTAGAATGATATATTCTTGGTGTGATATGTGGAGAGATTGAACAAGAATTGTGGGTCTTTTGATATTGTATTAATTGTATTTATTTCTTTTATTCTTTTCCTATTATATTTTAGGACTAGGTTTTTCTTTGTACTATATATACGGGATTTGATAATAAGATTCATCATCTTTTTTGGCTCTCATCTTTGGCTATCTTTTATTCCCTTTATCATATTCGGGTATTCACGGTTCGTTTGATGCTAGGGGGAGAGCAGTGCTCCTCACTCCCTAGAATGTGACACGTGTATTAAAATTTAAGATAGTTCTGATTTTTCAAAAATCTTTCCATTTATTTTATTTTTATTTTTATGTGTACTCCTTTAACTCAGGTTAGGTTAAATTCCTTACTCCTCTCTCTCTTATCAGTTCTCTCTAACACACTACACACAATTCAAAAACATTTCTCTTATTTGTTCCTTTCTCTCACTACTATTCTCATATCTGGATCTTAAAAGAAAAAAAACAAAGAGGTCTCTTAGTATCTCTCAGATCTGGCTATTGGCAAGAAAGCAGAACAGCCACCGGCCTCAGGTCGCCTGATCTCGCAAGGAATGAGTCGGATTTACTCGTGCCCACTTTTTGCCGGAGCAAACCCCACATTGGTGACCTGCTCCGACCCTTACTTCTCTCTTTAACTCGTCGTAGACTACCCGCGCACCATGTCGTCCAATGCTAATATAGTATGACCGGATTTACATCTTTATCTAGTGTGAAGAAGATTGAGAGTAAATGTAATTGTGCTCGTATTTTGATTTATTTGATTTTTGAAATTGGATAAAACCTTATACTTTGATTAGTTGTTAAAATTGCAAGATCTTGTAGTTTTCACGAATCTTTTTTATGAAATAGTGAAATTGAAAACTAGAAAGGAGAAAAGGTTCTGCAAATTCTTATTGTTACTCATATGTTCATAAGTTGGATTGCTATTAAAAACACATCATCTATTAATTAATTTATACGTAGTTTGGTGATAATTCGTTTGTTTTGCTTAATAAGTAAGATGTCACCATCTCAATATAAATGAAGGTGGTAAGTCTTGCTTTATATATGATAATTGATATTACAGATAGCTCGTAAACCAATATGTAACAAAAAAATTAAATCTTTTATAGGATCTATTAAAATTTGAGATGGCAAAAAAAAAAAAAATATATATATATATATATATGAAATCTTTAAAAGATCTGTCAATTTCGATGGGCAAAAGACGATAAAAATAAACAAAATTTCACAGGGGTAGAGTCCGGCTCCGAGAAGGTTGTCGATGTCGGGTTTCGTTGTCGGTGGATTTTCCAGTAGGACCAAACTCTTCTTTCCTCCCAACTTGTTCACTCCATACTTTTATGTATTTTAACATAAAAACCAACCAACCATGAACCCATAATCAACAAAGATAACTAAAATAAGTCAAACAAATCTAAAGTACTGGAAAAGTTACAAACCACCTAAATTTCCAGATCCATCTTCCCGTCAACAATACACAAGATCCCTTTTTTTTGTTATAATAGATAAAGAAGAGCAGTTCCCTACCTTGTGCAGCACAACGTTATCAGCAGTACAAGATAAAAAAAAATGATAGAAAATATCTATAGAGAGAACCCTAGATATGAGAACAGAGAGAAGCGAGAGAATGGTTAAGGTAGAAGACAAGTAATAGTTTTGAGGATAGAGATAGAGATCTTTTAAATTGACTAAAATAGAGTTAAAGAAAAAGAATGGGAAAGAAAGAAAAGCATATTAAAAAGATTTTAAAAAAAAATATCATTCAAATTTTAATACACGTGTCGCACATAGGGAGGGAGGAGCACTGTCCCCCCTAGCATCAAATAAACCGGTATTCACCCAATAGAAACTAAAAACTATTTCGGGTTTGCTGGGCTGCCCATCAACCTTAATTTGTTTTTTGGACCTTAATTTTTCACTATTCTTCCAATTGAACGAGGAAAAGCGGGCCTTCCCCACTCTCTCTCTCGGCTTCCTTCACACACTACAACCAGTAAGCTTGCAGTAAATCATCATCAAGAAAATGGACACCCCGAAGCACACATGCTTGAAACTTGAAGTACCGATGGGCGGTACAGAATCCGAACCCATATTCGTAAAGGGTACTTGGTACCCGACCCGCTTCGACCTTTCCATAACCGACGGCCTCCAAGCCTGGTCTTCCCAAGGTATGCTACCAAAAATTGTTGATTACTTTTGAGTTTGTAATTACTTTTTCTCTTCCCTTTTTGATTTTCGTTATTGGGGAAAGCTTCTGAGGAAGAGGTGAATGAGAGAGCCTCGTACTGGGATCAAACGGCGTCGGATTACATTGACTTGGCCGAGAGGTATCTCGGTTTCCAGCAACCCGGGTCGGTTTACGGGTTCTCAGATGCTGGAGGCGGATGCAAACGGGTTTGTTTGATTCATTGATTTGAGTTGTTATTTTCATTGTTCTTAAGTATTTAGTTGAATTTGTATGTAATTTAACACCCTGTTTTGGGGGAATTGGATGCTTATTTTGTGTAGTCTCAAAGCTTATGGAGCATAGCATCCATTGATATCAAATGTTGTTAGAACATTAATCTGAAAGATGAAGTCTTTTATTGTTAGGTTGAACTTCACACCAGGTTTATGATTTCAAAATAGTTTGAAAATTGCCCACTAACATGTATCTGTGAAACTATCTGCATTTTCTCACACTGTGCTTGCACATATGTTGATGTCGCTGAGTATACATAGTCATAATGTTTGTGGCAGGTAGCCTAGCATTTATCTAAGCCAGCATAAATCTTGATTTTATGTGTTCATATAAGCTTTAAGGGATTTTCTTGCACGAGCAAATCTATGTAGATAGAGTTGTGTTTTATTGTTAACTGAAAGAATTTAGTAGAGTTTAAACAAGAAAACAGAAGAAGTTCATTGCTTCAGTATTCTTCACTCGGCATATGTTATAATAAGCATTTCATTTTCTGAACTATTGCAATGCCTATCTTCTCATCAAATGTGAGAATAGTTGGCTATTCACGGGTTATGAATAATTCCAACGATTGTTTTACCTCTGGATAAAAGTGAGTTTGCGATTTTCTGGTTGTGCAGTTATCATGGACATTTGAGAAGGAAGGTATGAAACTTGAATGGCGGTGGAAATGCCATCCTTCACCCAATAGCAAGAAAACCACGGTCGATGTTTTGGATTTTCTCATGGATGCCAACATGAAGCTGAGTGTAAGAGACTGCTTTATAACTGCATTTTCTAGTGTTATTTCCCTTGAAACATGCGACAACAACTCCAGATGCAAATCTATTTCCTAATTATAATCATTGTGCAAAAATTGCCTTAATCGTTGCAGAGCTAGGATGATCTATCCATGATAATTTTTTGGGTGCTTTTGGTCGATTGAGTTCAAAGTGAAATGATCTTGAAACTAACTGTTTTGTGTGTGTTACATGATCTATGAGTTGGTTCTGTGGTTTGAATAGGAAGAGGTTGTCTGGAAATCAGAATCATTTGAGAAGCTCAAACTGGAGGCTGAAAAATGCTTAGAACAAAGTGAGAAACTCAGCCATGAGAAGACAGAGTTGGAATCTGAAATCTATGCAAAGGTATCATCATATCCCTTTGCATGTTATAATCTGATCCATAACGGGTCACTTTTTCTTTCAGTTTGTTCAGGTCCTCAACTCCAAGAAAGCAAAACTACGAGAGCTTCGGGATCGGGTCTCCAAACAACCCGCAGCTAACAAAGTGCCCGATGATGATGATAATGACGAAGAAGTATCCACAGACAGGACCGAGAGCTTCGACGAAGGAAGCGATGGCGGGTTTTCCTCCTCTACTAGTAAGCCCCGTGGTAGAAAAAGATAGTAAGCAGACTGCTTTATTTACCCCTTCAGGAATAGCTAGATTAAGACTCTGCCTAAACAGTTTTATATCATTTGAAATGAAATTTACTTCTTACGCGAATTTTTACTTCTGAGCCCAATAATCTCGAAGTATCCTGGACCACACAGTAAATTTTTTCATCCAAATCATTACCACCAGATTTAATATATATTCTTATTTTACGTATCTGCTTAAATTTATACTAATGGGATGAAAATGCATTTTCGTCTTATTCGACCATTTTATACTTGTAATTGTTTTACTTTATTCGTGTACTAGGTCTAATCTTAATATGCCTTTATAGCTCAAGTTATAAAAGTCATTTCAGAACTTTAATATGAAGAATTCAATTCAACATGTATTTCATATCAATTTTGCTCGAACATTTATTTATTGTCACGATCACGATGTATTTGTATCAATTTTTGTCAGATGGTTACTTGTCATGATCGACATGTCATCATCATAAATGAAAAACTATATATTTAATTATCACTCAGGATAATACGAAATGAGTTTCTACTTTTTTTTGTATGAATTAGGATTCCACAATCCACACTCACGGGTCACAACTAGGAAGGCGGATTTTAACGACGGAGTAGTAGTGCTGCTTCGTCTCTAAAATTCACATTAATACCATTAATGATTTGTAAATTTTAGTGAAAATTAGTTTATATATATATATTGGTGAAATTTATAGTTTTTTAGTTCTATGAACTTAAGATTAATTATTTTTTGGTAAAGTGTTTCCCCCATCCCAAATTTATATGACTAATTATTTTTTTACACATATTACGAAAATATTTAATAATATAATAACTATATAAATGTTGATATTAGAATTTAAGTAAATTAAAATAAATTATTATAAAATTAATAAAATAATTGTGATTGATATTATGAAAGTTGGATAAAATAATCATTTTCTATATTATCATATTAATTAGATCTATTCAAGTTAGTGTTAGGCACAAAAAAATAATAGATTAATAATATGCATATAAATTTGGACAGACGAACATGGAAAGTAGACACATAAATTTGGGACGAATAGAGTATATTCTTACTTTTTTCGTGTAATACAATTAATTTCTACAATTCTCTTGTGCAATAATTGGTGTTCTACCGTATCCTTGTGTCGATAGTTAATGGTAAAAAAGACCGTGTGAATTCCCAAAATACTAACTCTCCCAACTTTAATTCCAAAAACACTAGACTCCACATGGAAATAATTTTTTTATTTTTTCTGTCAAGCGGGTAATTCATTTATTCTAAATTTCTATTTTCACGTTTCAACATTTAACAAACCGTAACTTTTTCATAATGGTAATATTTTCACTATTTTTCTTCTTCACATATTCTTTCACAGGCGGTAATATTTACAAGAAATAAAATTGCCTCAATTTTGTTAGTCTAATACACAGATAAAATTGGTAGAAAATTGCATATTGTCCTTGCTGGTTGGAACAAGTTTGAAGACTAACAACAAGAGAAAACTAAATTTCTTAATTCCATGGAACTTGTTCGAAGAATTGTCCTAATGAAATTTTAGGAAGATACCACCTCTTAGAAAGGCAACAGAGGAGTAGATATCATTCTTTTGAGGTAAATATTTGCATCGATTAATATAAAGTGATATTATTTACTAATTTTCATCAACATGCTTTAGTTTAGTATCTGATAAATATTTTAAGAGCTAGAAGATACACAAGTATTTTTTATTATCGTAATAAGTTAGTAGTTAGCACACTGAAATAATATAAGGTACGTTGGTCAATTCGCAAATTTGTTACTAAGTAGAACATGAAAATAAACTAATAACAGGAATTTTGGTGTTTGGCGGTGATTTTTCAGTTGTACAAAGTCCTTCGGTGATAAATTTTGATGGCCTTACCACTTGAACAAGGAGATATTCTAGAAGGGAGCTCTACTAGCCCCTTCACTATGCTTCTTACTTGAGAAATTGAGGTACTTGATTTCGGTAGATTTGAATATCGTAGAATAAATTGTTGCAAATGAAAGAAATCAATTTGTTACAATTGGTACTGACATTAATACTGATTTTTTGGTGGATGAGGCACATGAAAGAATGGATGAGGAAGATATCCCAAAGCATATGTAAATGCACCAACTTCCGAGTTCACAAATATCGACCGAGTTGATGATGCTATTCTTGATAAAATGATGTCTCACCAAGAATTTAACCAAGAAAGTGGTGGAGAATTAAATGCTGGTCAAATGTTTAAAACAAATGGTGAGCTGCAAAATGTCGTGAAATTATACTGAGAACACATCAACTATCAAGTTGCGAATTCTACTTCTAACCTTTGGGTGCTTAAATGTAAGCAAGCACCGAATTGCTCTTGGATATTACATGCTTCGATTCCTCATGGAACATCTTTCTTTGAAATCAAGAAATATAGTGGGTCTCATACATGTGTCAACTCAATCATTAATAGAGATCACTTGCAATTGGATGCAGGATTCATTTCCAATCAAATAAAGTCGCTAGGGAAGGCTCAAATTCCTACTTCATTGAGCGTTATCCAAGCTTTCATTTTGGAGAAGTACAACTATGAAATCTCGAAGAAGAAATCATGGCAAGAAAAACAAAAGGCAATTGCAGATCTTTTTGGTGATTGGTTTGAATTGTATAAGATATTATCGAGATATATAGGTGTGCTAAAACAATACAATCCGACCATAGTTGTACATTGGGATAAAGAACCTGCAGAAAGGAACCTAAGACATTAAACTTTTAAGTGTGTGTTTTGGTCGGTTGGAACTTCAATCGAAGGATTTAAATATTAGTGGCTTGTCATTAGCATCGGTGGTACATGATAGGTCTATTTCGTACTATCCATATTTCGTGTATTTTGGCATATTTTGTGGTACTTGGATTTGTTTTGATGTTTATTTTGCAGTGCTTAATGATGATGTGGCATTTACGAGGCATCGAGGTGGTGGTAGAAAGATTTGAGGAAATCAAGCCAAGTGAAGAGGGAAATTGTCTTTGATTTCCAATCTAGAGGAAATCAAGCCAAGTGAAGAGGGAAATTATCTTTGATTTCCAATCTAGAGGAAATCAAGCCAAGTGAAGAGGGAAATTATCTTTGATTTCCAATCTAGAGGAAATCAAGCCAAGTGAAGAGAAGAAGAAAAGGAAGAAATCAATCTTATCTCTCTCCCTTGATTTGCACCGAAGAAGAAAAGGAAGGAATGGAAGATTGGAATCAATCATGAATTTGATTTTCATATCACATGGTAATTAAGGAGAGATAATTAGGGATTTTATCATTAAATCTCTTAATGAATCATTCGACCAAAAAGGAAGGAATGAGGCTATATAAACTCCCCTTGAGGGAGGAAGAGGATATCACTTCAATCATCTCATTCTTCACTTCTACATCACCACAACAAGTTCTCTCCATTTCCTCTCTTCCAAGTCTTCACGGAGAGAGGAGTTCCAAGGAAGCCGATTGAAGGGTTATCATTTTTAAGTTTAAGTTTCTTGTTTTTAATTGATGAGCTTTAGTTTGATTTGGATAAACATTGGTTAAACATTTTCATTTGAAATTCTAAATTTGAATTATCTTAACCTATGGATATTTTCTTAGTAGTTTCTTTCAAATTTGCAATTCTAGGATTTTAATTCCATGCATTTAGTGTTTTGAATTATTTAATAATTAGTTAGAATTTTCGTTTACATATTGAAATTCAGCATGCTTTGTGTTTTGTTTAATATAGTCAATATGCGTAGCTAATTCTTTTTAGGGGCTGGCAAGATGTAAAACACACACACCTCTTTAAATTCGTGAGACTAGGGCTTATCATTAATCACTTAAGTTCTGAACTAATCCAGGTTTATTAAATTGAATTAATTAATTTAGGCTTGATCACCCTAGTTAATTTAGTTCATTGCTAATTTAGTACTTCCATCGTTTCTCGTGGGATGAGGCTAAATAAGTAGCAAATTGTCTTAGGACAATTGGATTAATTTGGTAGGAGACTATTAGATGCTCACCATACGAGTAGGCTCCTAAATTGGGTTCCCTTAATTCTTAAAGCTGATTAGATGTTAAATCTATTGATTGCCCACCAACGTAGGTTGCATCTAATTTAGGGAAGTAATCGTTTCAATGCCCACCATGGTGATTACCGATTAATTAAGGGGGAATAGGGGATATGTCAGTTTAATTACGGTATCCTACAACTGATTGATTTAAGTGGATTAATTAATTATTAGTGTCAATGATCGATTGTGTGTATGTGTGAAACATCTTGCTGGACCCGCTTTTATTAAATCAATTTCATATTAAATTCTTGCTTTAATTTTCATTTCCTAAAGTTAGTCAATTTCCAAAAATTGCGTGGTTGCTAACCAATCCTTTGATTGATAGGATTAATAAGCTTAAAAATCTCCGTTCCCTGTGTTCGATACCTGTAGCTATACTAAACTTAGTTCTAGCTATTTAGCAGGATTATTTGGTGAAAACAGCGATCACCAAATTGGCGCCGTTGCCGGGGAACGGTGTTTTATTTAAGCTTATTTTTCCTACTGATCTTTTGTGCTTTTTAAGGGTTGCATGAGCTGGTCTTCCCGCCCTTTTCTACACTTTGATCCAGAAATAGAAAAGACTGCGAAAAGGAATAGGAAGACAACAAAGCTGCAGAAGCAACCAAGGCCGTCTTTGTCGAAGCGTAAACAGTCCGACCGGACGCATGAAGACGGAACCGGTGAGTCGAGTTCGAAATCGGTCCGACAGGTCAGACAGGCCCGTATTCTGAAGACATCAATTCTGAATCTGAAGAAGGAAACATGGCTGAAGAAGAAAGAGCCAATATGAAGATGAACTCAGGTTCGAGGAACTTGGGAGAGGACTTGCCCGGACCAATCCACATAACTACCACGGAGCAAATAGATGTGAAGCTGAATTTGGTCGCGGCATGTCCAAAGATTTACGGGAAGCTGAATGAGAATCCCTTTGCTTTTCTGGAGGGATTTAATCAGGTCTGTGATCTGCACAGGCAAGGACATTTGGATGCTTTCAAGCTCAAAGCATTCCCTTTTACTCTACAAGATGGAGCTCGTGCATAGTTTTTCGGATTGAGGCCTAGGTCAATCACTACTTGGGCTCAGATGCGTCAAACATTCCTGGACAAATACTTCCCTCAATCCAAGACGAATGTGCTCAAGAAGGAGATTTCCGGTATTACTCAAGAGCTTGACGAGTCCTTTGGAGCTTACTGGGAGCGATTTGGGAAGCTAGTTGATAGCTGCCCAAACCATGGTTTTTCTGAAGTGGATCTGCTGCAAATTTTCTACCAAGGAATGACAGATGAGTCCAAAACCATGGTGAACGTTGGATTGAAGGGTAGCTTTGCTAATAGCTACTATACTGATGCGAAGGCAATCATTGAAGGCCTTGCTGAATCTACATCACAATACAAAGGACCAAGGATGCAAAGGAGGTCTGTGAACCTTTCGAGTGGAGATTTTCTGGACGATCTAGACATGAAGGTTGGGATGAAAATGGAGGAAAAATTCAGCCAGCTTGAAGACAAATTGAATCGTCTATTCAAGGAGAGGAATCCTCCTTCCTCCTCCTCTTCATCTGAGCGCACCATGAATGATCATATATGTGGTGCATGTGGTCAAAGAGGGCACACATCTCTTCAGTGCCAAGGCGAGGATGTTAATGCAGCCGGTAATTGGAATGGACAGAACAAGGTTCATCCGAACCTAAGGTGGAGACAAGATGATCAAGTGCCACAACATCCAAGGAATCTTCCACAACAGTCATTCCAACAGCCTACTTATCAACATCAACAATATCAGCCACCACAGCAACAAGGGTTTCAACAATCCTACAGACCTCCAAATCAAAGGCAATTCCCGCAGCAATTTCAGCAGCAGACTGGCCCGTCTGGCCAGATGGACCAGAGCAGCCCGTTGGAGAAAATGATGGCTGAAATGATTACTTCTCAGAAGAGTACCATTGTCTATCAACAACAGATGCAAGATGAGATTAATCAGACAAAGAGGGATAATCAAAGCACCGTCGAGAATTTATCCAAGCAGATTTCCAAGTTGAATTCTTCAATTCAAGAGATGAAGGCAAGTCAAGGGCAATTACCGTCGCAAGTCCAGCCCAACCCGAATGCTAGGGCTAATGTAAGTCAAATTAGCATGTACGGTAAAAAGAAGAGCCGAGCTCGAGCGAGAAATTGATGAAGAGCAAGGTGCCCGTAAACACAAGCACGTGGAATTTCCACAAAGTCAAGTACAACAACTCATCCACCGCTATGACAAATTATACCGGACACCTACCCTCGGTATAGAGCAACCTTACCGAGCTTCGCATCAAATGACATTGAAGCCGAAAATGGCAATCGTGTCTCCACCCGACGAAGCCGACCAGGGATCCTCTATGCTTGAAGAATTGATGTGCGAGATGATTGCTTCTCAAAATGATGTCATTGCATATCAGAAGCAGATGCAGAAGGAAATAACTTCAAATCATGATGAGATCCAAATCGTGAAGAGAGAGGTGCAACAATTGAAGTGGGAGCAACAAAATATCTTGGACAATCTAACCAAGCAAATGTCTATGATGACCACTTCGCTAGATGAAATGAAGGCAAATCAGAGGCAATTGCCTTCTCAGACTCAGCCAAATTCGCCTGCCCATAGTTGCAATCACATCATGTTGAGGAGTGGAAAAGAGTTGTCCGAACCAACACCGAAAGCGAGTCCCCAAAAGATTAGATCTGCAGCGGAACAGACCGCCGAGCTGACCAGATCGAGCATTCTGACAGACAGAGAAAGTCGAACTGCCCAGATTGACCCGACGAGATTGCGAGAATCTGGTTGATGGAGAGCCGATTGACGAGAGAAGGTCGGATCGCCCAAAAAAGACCCGACGAGTTGCGGGAATTTTATCGATGAAGTTCTCGCAGCGAGAAGGCCGATTTGTCCAGACAGGACCCTAAGATGTCATACCTCCACCGTTTCCTGAGGCATTGGAGAGGAAACGGACACCGAACAAGGAATGCATGGATTATGTGAAGTTGTTCGAGAAGCTGGAAATCAACATACCTTTCCTCGAAGCCGTGAAGATTCCCCAATTTGGGAAATTTGTCAAAGACTTCATAGCGGGTAAGATCCAGCAGTCCGAGAAGGTATTGATGGATACATCGGTGTCGGCAATCATCCAGAAGATGCTCCCCGCCAAGTGCGTGAATCCAGGTATGTTTAGTTTACCTCGTCTTATGGGTAATGTGATGGTTAAGCAAGCTATGTGTGATTTGGGTGCATCTATCAATGTTATGCCACTTTCTGTGTATAATCAATTAACTGGAGTGGAGTTAGTGGCTACTAAGGTGATTATACAACTTGCTGATAGGTCATGCATTGCTCCAATAGGTTTACTAGAGAACATGCTAGTCAGAATCAACAATTTTGTCTATCCTGCTGATTTCTATGTTATAGATACTAATGATAGGCAAGTTGAGGGTACTGCGGGTGTTCTGTTTGGTATGCCATTTTTGAAGACTATTAGGGCAGTGATTGATGTTGATGAAGTTTCCATAAGTGTTAACTATCATAATGAAATTTATGTTCATCATATTGATAATGCACTTAAGAAACCTAATGATCATGAGAATGAAGATGCCCTTTCTACTGACGTTTTTGAGAGCTTTGTCCAAGAATATCTTGAGACGCATTTGTTGCAGGATAAGATGGAACTCACTCTCACACATGGATTTGCTGATTTGGATGCCAAAGACATGAGGGATAAAGATATCTGTGATGATTCCATGTGGTATAAAGACCGTGGGAAGGGATTGCATAGGGTGATCAAGGTAGTGGATGTGACTCCACTATGCATACCTCCACCAGATTGACCCTTTAAGAAGAGGTCTAGCCAAAGACTTTAAAGAAAGGCGCTACCGGGAGGCAACCTGAGTTTATTATCGTTTATTTCCTTTGATTTTATTATTGTTTGGTCTTTGTTTTTGTGTTGTTTTTCCAGATCTAGGCTACGAAGGATGTTGTGGACTTAAGTGTAAGGAGAAAAGATCTCAGAGGAGTTAGTTGCATGGTGAGCTTGCAGCCTTCGGAGGCACTTTGATGGATTGGAGTGCACGGTTCTCTCTCGTCTTCCGCCTCCGGGCGATCGGTGATGCCATCTTTCCCCCCCTTGTTTTATTTATTGTTTTTTTTAGTCTTTGTGTTTTTGTGCTCGTGTCTATGTTTTGTTTCTCTTTTACTTGCTCGTTTGCAACGATCAAGTGTAAGGAGGGGTATTTGTTATGTATTTTTGTCATGTTCTCCGTCCTTTTTCTTTGTCTTTTCTTGCTTGAGTGCACACAAGGGGTTAAGTGTAAAGAGGGGGATGTCTCTTCTTCGTTTCCCTTTGTCTCGTCATTTTCTTTTGTGTCGTCGAAGCATGCCAAAATTTGAAGTTGTTGATGCACTCTTGTTCTTGATTTAAGCATGTTTAGTTGTGCTTTATGTCTCAATACACGAACTTGTAGTTATTGTGAAGAGTAGGAGAGGGTGCACATTTGTATGTGATTTGGGATGAGGAATAATAAGTAAATTTTGGATCGCATTTTATACACTCCTTATATTAGATTTGAGCCATTAAAGTAGGACACTTCCTACTAATTTCATTGAGAGAGAGCTTGTTCATGAAATTGCAATAAAAGTGAGTCATTTGTGATAAGTGATAGGAGGCACTAGGGATTGAGCCATTTTAACTGCGACAATATTTCCTACCTTGCAATTATCCCCTAGTGAGCTAATTTGTGCCTTGACCCATTCTTTGATTTAGTCAGAAATATTTAAACCGAGGCCTTTTTAGCTTCTCTTTTTCCCATGTCATCGTATGTTTTACAAGCTTAATTGAGATTGATCTATCTTTATTCTATTACCTACTAAGTAGGCTTGCTATTATATTTGTGGTACAAAATAATTGTTGATCGATTTTGAAATTGAGAATTATTATTGGAAGGTCAATTAGTTCAACATCCAGGAAAAGAAATAGGCAAAGTTTGCTGAATATGATGTTGTTTCAAATGCTGCTGTAAAAAAAAATAATAAAAATAAAAAATAAAAATAAAAATAAAAATGCAGCAGTAATGTTTTCGAATAAGATGTCAGCAGCTGATATGCTTTACTCTTATAGTAGGTTTTGGATTTCAATTCTTAATTATCTCAATTTTAGTAAGTATAACATGCATGACATTTAATACATTATGTGGAGCTTAGAACCCCTAGGACCCCTACCAACAAAAAATTGTCTATGTCCTAAGCCCCATTACAACCAAAGAAAAAGACCTCCTTGATATTGCAGTTGTGACACTCTTTTATCGTGATGGATGAACTATATTTTCTTGAGTGGCTTGACCGGACCTAGACTAGAGAGTGATGAGTGAACTGTGAGGATGATCCATGTTTACTTAGGTTTTTGACTAAATTGATATTTGAGTGCCTAATCTAAAATTTGCAATTCTACTTGTTTGTTGAGAGTCATAATTGCATAGTTGACTGTGCTTTGCTAGTTCATGGAGTGCTGAAATTGTGGATATGATTGGTATTGCTTCATTCGTTTGTTGTGTCGTTTTCCTTCTTATCTGTGTCCTTTGATTTTCTTTTTCCTTTGTTTGAGTCTTGTTTTGTTTTTCGTGTCTTATTCTGTCCTTTTCTTGTTCTCGTTTCTTTTAGAATCTTGAGTCTTGGGGGAGGATCGAAATTTGGATAGTACTTATTTTTATACTTGAGGGCAAGTATGTTTTAAGTGTAAGGAGGTTTGATAGGTCTATTTCGTACTATCTATATTTCGTGTATTTTGGCATATTTTGTGGTACTTGGATTTGTTTTGGTGTTTATTTTGCAGTGCTTAATGATGATGTGGCATTTACGAGGCATCGAGGTGGTGGTAGAAAGATTTGAGGAAATCAAGCCAAGTGAAGAGGGAAATTGTCTTTGATTTCCAATCTAGAGGAAATCAAGCCAAGTGAAGAGGGAAATTATCTTTGATTTCCAATCTAGAGGAAATCAAGCCAAGTGAAGAGGGAAATTATCTTTGATTTCCAATCTAGAGGAAATCAAGCCAAGTGAAGAGAAGAAGAAAAGGAAGAAATCAATCTTATCTCTCTCCCTTGATTTGCACCGAAGAAGAAAAGGAAGGAATGGAAGATTGGAATCAATCATGAATTTGATTTTCATATCACATGGTAATTAAGGAGAGATAATTAGGGATTTTATCATTAAATCTCTTAATGAATCATTCGACCAAAAAGGAAGGAATGAGGCTATATAAACTCCCCTTGAGGGAGGAAGAGGATATCACTTCAATCATCTCATTCTTCACTTCTACATCACCACAACAAGTTCTCTCCATTTCCTCTCTTCCAAGTCTTCACGGAGAGAGGAGTTCCAAGGAAGCCGATTGAAGGGTTATCATTTTTAAGTTTAAGTTTCTTGTTTTTAATTGATGAGCTTTAGTTTGATTTGGATAAACATTGGTTAAACATTTTCATTTGAAATTCTGGATTTGAATTATCTTAACCTATGGATATTTTCTTAGTAGTTTCTTTCAAATTTGCAATTCTAGGATTTTAATTCCATGCATTTAGTGTTTTGAATTATTTAATAATTAGTTAGAATTTTCGTTTACATATTGAAATTCAGCATGCTTTGTGTTTTGTTTAATATAGTCAATATGCGTAGCTAATTATTTTTAGGGGCTGGCAAGATGTAAAACACACACACCTCTTTAAATTCGTGAGACTAGGGCTTATCATTAATCACTTAAGTTCTGAACTAATCCAGGTTTATTAAATTGAATTAATTAATTTAGGCTTGATCACCCTAGTTAATTTAGTTCATTGCTAATTTAGTACTTCCATCGTTTCTCGTGGGATGAGGCTAAATAAGTAGCAAATTGTCTTAGGACAATTGGATTAATTTGGTAGGAGACTATTAGATGCTCACCATACGAGTAGGCTCCTAAATTGGGTTCCCTTAATTCTTAAAGCTGATTAGATGTTAAATCTATTGATTGCCCACCAACGTAGGTTGCATCTAATTTAGGGAAGTAATCGTTTCAATGCCCACCATGGTGATTACCGATTAATTAAGGGGGAATAGGGGATATGTCAGTTTAATTACGGTATCCTACAACTGATTGATTTAAGTGGATTAATTAATTATTAGTGTCAATGATCGATTGTGTGTATGTGTGAAACATCTTGCTGGACCCGCTTTTATTAAATCAATTTCATATTAAATTCTTGCTTTAATTTTCATTTCCTAAAGTTAGTCAATTTCCAAAAATTGCGTGGTTGCTAACCAATCCTTTGATTGATAGGATTAATAAGTTTAAAAATTTCCGTTCCCTGTGTTCGATACCTGTAGCTATACTAAACTTAGTTCTAGCTATTTAGCAGGATTATTTGGTGAAAACAGCGATCACCAGTACACACCTCTACAGAAAATATAAAGGAACCATGCTCATTGTGGTTTCATTTGTCGGCAATAATCAATTGTTTCTGCTTGCATTTGCTATAGTAGAAGGGGAGAACAATGATAGTTGAGGTTGGTTTGTTGCTTGCATTAGGTGTTTTGTGACGCAAAGAGATAAAGTTTGTGTAATCTTTGATAGGCATAATGAGATCCTTAATGCAATGAACCAACATAGTTTTGGATGGATTGAGCCACATGTTTTCCATCGATTTTACATTCGTCATCTAGCTAGTAACTCCAATAACAAGTTTCATAATAAAGTGCTAAAGAATCAGTGTGGTTAGCTACTAATGAGAATCAAGTTCGCAAATTTGACAAAAGGAAACCATTGAAGGAATAAATCCAGATGCAAGCAAGTGGTTAGAAGAAATTTCTTTTGGAAAAGTGGGTTTTAACACATGATAAAGGCCACATGTATGGCATAATGACTACAAACTTATCTGAAGTGTTTAATGGTGTATTAAAAGGGGTTTGTTTCTAGCCTATTACTGCTCCAGTCCAACTATTAAGTAATTAACTATTTTGCTATCCGACAACAATTGAGAGCACAAAGAGTTGATGGTGGGCAGAATACTCCTTTTTGTCGACAGAAAAATTAGTTCTAATGGAGTAAAAGAAAGTAGACATGAAGTTCAAATGTTCCATAGATTGACAGGAGTAGCATAAAGACAAATCGATCAATTGCTGACAAACGAAAAGGAGGCAATGCACAACTGGTGAAGATACATGAGAACTTGTGTTCTTGTCAGAAGTGGCAGATATATGGATTTCCTTGTTCCCTTGACATGGCCGCATGCCGAAAATATAGCTTGGATTATAATAGTTATATCCAAAATTGGTTTTTTGTTACCTTGTATCGTATGGTATGGGCAGGTCTTATGCATCATGTTCCTCACCCAGCTTATTGGCCTCCTGTAAGCACGATAATACTCGATCATTCCTTCTGATTTTATAAAACGACCTTCTAATGGTCATCCTAAATGTATACATTTGCATAATGAGATGGATGTTAGAGAAATTCGTGCAATTAGGCAATGCAGCATTTGCAGAAAAGAGGGTCAGGCAAAACACACAAGTTTGGATAAGCGGCTTGTAGGTAAAGTATATCGTGCAGTATCATTTTTATTTTTATTTTTGTCTTTTTTGTGAATTAAATCAATTTGCATTGTGTTGATCCAGGGACGAGATTTTAGGTGTAGGGGGGAGGGAGGGTGAATACACATGAGTCTAAGTTTCAAGCTCAAATACGGAAGTTCAGTATGATACTGAAAGTACACACTGAATCTGAGATTCAGTTTGTCAGTTAAGCTTTCCGATCACGTGGTCAGAGTTGTATTGTCTACTAAATATTGTTCACTGACTGAAATCAGTTTATAAATAATTCGGTATAAGAAATGTGCGAAATGTGTAGGCCCAAGTTTGTAGTCTCGTTTGAAAAACATTGTTTATTTATTATAATCATTCAGATTTATGTTGTGCGTGTCTTAAAGTTTACTGAAATCCAACACTTGTATGATTTTTTAAAAAGGATAAGTACAAATGGCCAATATGTAGTAAACAAACCAGTATAAAACACACAATTTTTACAGTGGTTCAGATGCGTAAGATCATACGTTCACTTTTCTGTTTCCAATGGATACTTGTATTTATACTGAACAAGTTCAGTTAGTGTATGCACATGATAGACCGCAATTTATTTATAGTCCTAATTGACTTTACAAGATTCAAACACGTTGGATTTGAGGTATTTCCAACTACAAATAGTTCTTACAATAAGAACAGTTAAATAAAAATGAACTCCTTCGAATTTAAGCGTATGATATTTCTCGATTAGCTTGGGGAAATAAAGAAGGGAAATAATTTACTATAGACTAAAAAACTAAAGGGATTAACAAATCCACTCTAAATTCTCCGCTGGGTATGCTTTGAGAAAGATAGAGTATGTGTGTTTGATCACTTGTGTTTTCGATTGTGTCTTCAATGAATTGAAGATCTTCGCCGTTGAAGATCTCTCTTTCCACTTTTTCGGTTAATTTCATGTTTGGTTGTTTAATTATGTTCGTACTTTGAGAGATCGAGACTATTCGGTACTTTTATTTTAATTTCAGTTTCAGTATTTTCATTTTCGTTATTTGTTATTTACAATTTCGTATTTCTATTCCATGCATGTTAGTTTTAGGGTTACGAATGTGTTCTGTTATGTTCTGCATAGCGTCTTGATCGCACAATCAGGGTGTTTACAAGAGTGGCTAAATTTTTTGTGATCTGGCGGGATGTGAAACACACAAATGAGTAGTACGTGAGACTTTAGGGCTTAAAAACTAATCTAAGAGGTTTCAGGTTAATTCTGATTAATTTAATCAAACTAGTAATTTAGGCTTGACCACCCTAGGTTGCCCAGTCTGTAACTTACTTAGTACTTCCATCGTTTCTCATAGAATAAGATTAGGAAAGTAACAAGATTATACATAGAATAATTGAATTAAGCGCTAGGAGACTATTAGATGTTCAACATACGAGTAGACTCCTAAAATAGGTGCCCTTAGTACACAAAGTTGTTTAGTTGCTAAATTTATTGATAGCTCAACAATATATTTTGTAGCTAGATTAAGGAAGTAGTTGTTTCGATGCCCAACATGACGGCTACCGATTAAGTAAGTGGGAATAAGGGTCATGTTAGTTTAATTATGGCGATCTATAACTAATTGATTCTTAAGATTAACTAATAATATCTGTCGATGATCGAAATTATGTGTGTGTGGAATATCTTACTGGACTCGTCTCTTAATTCCGCAGTTAATCCATATTTGTTTATTTTAGTTTATTTCAATTCATAGTTTAGTTAATTCGAAAAATTTGCGTGGTTGCTAACCAAAACCCAAAGATAAGTAGGAAAAATAATAGCTAATATATGTGCCTTGTGTTCGATAACTCGTTAGCTTTATTGATTTAAATCTCAACTTTTGCATGATTTATTCGGTGAAAACAATATCACTACTTGATTAGGTAGCAAGGAATTAGATCATACTGACCCTGAACAACGAAGATTTAGAAAAGGTCAGGACGTGCAATACTGCCAAGGAGATGTGGGACACGCTCAAGAAGCTGAGCAAGGGCAACGAGAAAATAAAGGAAAATAAACTTAAAGTTGTCATACGTAAGTTTGACAATTTCGTATTGCAGGATGATGAACGAAATTGAAGACATGAACATCAGGTTCATCAACCTAATAAATGAAATCAATTCACTTGGGAAGGTCTTCCCAAACAAGTAGATGAATGAGAAAATCATTGAAGGACTTCCAAAGGTTGAATGGAAGCACATAATCTTCACGATCCAACAAACTGAAGAGTTCAACAAGTAGTCGCCAGAGTCTCCATTTTCTGACCTAAAGGCAGAGATTGAAATCGAGCTACATGTTGCTTCAAAGAAAAAGGACATCTCGAAGACGATGGCATTCAAGGTTGCAACCAAGAGTGATAACCCTGAGGATAATCTCATGAAGAACTACTAAGAGAGTTTGTTCTTATTACAGGTAATTACAGAAGAGGCGATGAAAGAAACAAGAGCATCCGCAAAGAAAAATTCAAAAGCTATTCCAAGACTTTCCATGCTGTTAAATTATGAACAAAGGCGCAAAAGAGAAGTTAGGAAAGAAAAACATGAGAGATCATCATCAACGTATAAAAAAGACGACAAGAAGAAATATGATGAACCCAAGCCATGCTACAACTGCCAAAAGACTGGACATCATCACTACGACTGTCCATAACTCAGCACCAAAGAAAGGATCGAGCGAAGAGCCAAACACAACAAGTTTCTAAAGGAACGAAAGGCCTTCGTAGCTGAGAACGGTGATTCAGGTTCAACGTCTAGTAAAGAAGAAGAAGAACGAGGAGATATTCAGTGAGCCTGATGCTGATGAAGGTTATCTAGTGATCCATGTCGAAACTGAACCTGAATCAAATGCTGAGTGAGAGTCTGAACGTTGCATCTTGGCCAATGAAGAAGTTGAGGTAACCTCTATATGCTTTTCTAATCATTCTTCTACACAACACACAAAAGAACATAGTTCACTTGTAGGATTTTGAGCTCTAGACCGCATACGCTGAGCTTCTTGAAAGTCACAAGAGCCTGGAGAGACTATTCATGATCCTCAGCAAGCAGAACAAGATCATGTATGAGAAGCTAAATAATCTTCCAAAGTCAGGTCCAATTGACAGTAACTCTGATCAGTTTATCAATAGAATGATTGAATAACTAAAAGTTTTTAGATCAGAATCTAAGAAACAAGAAGGTCATATGACAGTCTTAGTTATCAAGCTGGCTTAAAGGAATTATTTTTCTTAGTAATATTTAAGTGCATTGATGTTAAAGGTGATATTTTAGGAAATAATATCATCTATTAATGATGATTAGTTTTAGTATGATTTTTGTTTTCTATATAATTTATAAATTTATAAATAAATGAAGTATATTCAATACACATTCTAATAATAGCTTTGAATTTCTCTCATCATTAAAAAAAAAATCATGCATCTACACACTTTTACATATGAACTGAATTTATACTATGCATGGTGACGGCTATGAATTTCCATCACCCAAAAAAGGACATTTTTCATTTACAAGAAATACCATCTTCTAAGGATATTACTCCATCTTTTTAAGTTTATTAATAAAATGGCATTTTTAAATAAATTGATGGAATTCAAATTTTTAAATATAAGACAACCACCTCTAATACTAATGGATACTGATTTTTTTTATTTTTTTTATTTTTTTCTCCTAATCCCTATATTGCGTACTTATATTTTAAAATTCCATCTTTTTTAATATGTGAGAAATTCTTCAATTTGTCAACTTGTAGGGCAGAATTCGGCCAAAGTAGTTCTCAACAATACTTGCAAAAAAAATGCCCTAATCGGACCAAACAATCTATCCAATCTCTGAATGCTCAAATGTTCCCTTATTTGTTCTCTACTTCCAATTATATCACTATATAAACATCAAAACACAATTATATCTTATTATGCAATCAATTTCTAGCCCTCAACAATGGCAGCAGTTTCTCTCCACTCCAGCTACAGCCAAAGACTCTCCTCTATGGCGCCAACTCTCAACACATGCACCGTCCAACAGCCACGCGCCGCCCTCAGCCGCCTCCACATGCTCTTCCACTTCGCCGCCGTCTCGGCCTTGTTCTACTACAGACTCTCAAACCTCGTCCATGGATCCGTGCCGCTTCTCTCCTGGGGTCTCATCACCCTCTCCGAGCTGATCTTCGCTTTCATTTGGGTTCTCACGCAGGCTTTCCGATGGAGGCCGGTCGTGCGCACGGTGGCGCCGGAGAATCTACCCGCCGACGAGAAGCTACCCGCTGTCGACGTGTTCATATGCACCGCAGACCCTAAGACGGAGCCGGTGGTGCAGGTGATGAACACGGTTTTGTCGGCCATGTCTCTGGACTACCCGGCGGAGAAGCTGGCCGTGTACTTGTCGGATGATGGCGGTGCTGCCGTGACGTTATATGCGATGAAGGAGGCTTGTCTTTTTGCCAAGTCTTGGCTTCCGTTTTGTAGGAAATATGGAATCAAAACTCGGTCCCCTGAAGCATTTTTTTCGTCTTTTGGTGAAGCTGAAAGAGAAGCTTTGGAGACTAGCGACGAATTCAAGGCTGAAGAAGATAAACTCGAGGTAAATTTATTATATATATATATATATGGCTAAAATTAAATTATTTATTTTAGTGATTATGAATTAAATTCACGATCATGATACAAAAAGTTAATTATATGATTATTTTATAATTTACAGACAATTTAACCGGCTCATTCATAGTAAATAGTAAAGCATCGACTATTGTATATGTCATTATCTATGCTAGATGTCTAAACATGGGGGTATTTACTTTGTGCACATCAAAGACACCGACAAATGAGTTTCCCTCTTCATAAAAAAAAAATCCAACTATAAAAAAAGTAATAATAAAAAATTTATTTACTACTATACATTGTAATTATTGTATACATGATTTTGTGTTGGGGATCTTCTATCCCACTCTATGTCCCTGTATGTGTCCCACACCAGTAACTCCGTACGGAGTTACAACCTTGAGAGTGGGACATAGGGTGGGACAGAAGATCCCCACCCATGATTTTGCTGGTTAGACAAATTAATCTTGGCTTATGTTTACATATTTAATTAATTACAATTTGCAGTCAAAATATGACGTGTTTAAGAGAAATGTGGAGAAGGCTGCTGAGATTGAAGACTCCGTCAACGACGACAGACCTCCTCATGTTGAGGTATATATTTCCTAATATTGCTCATGCACACACGTTACAATAAATATATAAATTTTACCTCTGATTGGAATGATAAGTTCTTGGGATGAAGATTTGAATCTTCATTAACTGTTGCAGGTAATATTTGACAACAAGAAGAGTGCGGTAACAGATAGAATGGAAAAACTGCCAGTTGTTGTTTATGTATCCCGTGAAAAGAGGCCATCCCATCCTCATCGCTTCAAAGCTGGAGCTCTCAACGCCCTTGTACGTCTCTTTAATTCTCTCTCTCTCTCTCTCTCTCTCTCTCTCTCTCTCTCTCTCTCTCTCTCTCTCTCTCTCTCATGAAATGTTGTTAATTGTAAGATGGATGGTAATGGTCAAAGGTGTTGTTATTTGTACAGCTTCGAGTTTCGGGGGTAATGAGCAATGCTCCTTATGCACTAGTCTTGGACTGTGACATGTACTGCAACGATCCTACTTCAGCCAGGCAAGCCATGTGCTTCCATCTTGATCCTAAACTCTCAGATTCTCTCTCCTTCGCACAGTTCCCTCAGATATTTTACAATGTCAGTAAGAATGACATCTATGATGGCCAGGCAAGAGCTGCTTATAAGGTACTACCTACAACTCTCTCTCTCTCTCTCTGAATTTTCCTTGTAAGTTTTGCTGATTCTTGAATCTCATGAATGACGACAGACTAAGTATCAAGGTATGGATGGGTCAGGCGGCACAGTTTGCGCTGGTACTGGCTACTATATAAGGAAAAAGGCTCTATTCTGCACTCACGGTCAAGAAGGTACGACTCACTGCTAATCAATCACACACGAGATAATCGACTAAACTCACAATTCTATTCCCTTAATGCAGATGAGTTCCTTGAAGAAGCAGAGAAAAGCTTTGGATCGTCCAAGAAGTTAATCGATTCAGTGGAAGCGCTCAACTCAAAGTATCTAAGACAAAGGCAAAACACATCAGATTCCACCTTAGCAGAAGCCAACAAACTGGCATCCTGCACGTACGAACGCAACACCAAATGGGGTAAAGAAGTAAGTCCCATCAAATCACTACTCATCTTTAATATTCATGCATTCATATTATATATCATGCACAGATTGGTTACTCCTACGAGTGTCTGCTGGAGAGCACGTTCACGGGCTATCTCATGCACAGCAGAGGGTGGAAGTCCGTCTACCTCTACCCCGACAGGCCCTGCTTCCTCGGCTGCGCCACCATCGACATGAAAGACGCCCTCCTTCAGCTCATGAAGTGGGCTTCGGGTTTGGTTCAAGTCGGCCTATCTGGATTTAGCCCCCTCACTTATGGCCTCGCCAGGATGCCTGCTCTTCAAGCTTTATGCTACGGATACTTCGCCTTCTCTCACTTCATCTCCGTCGCATGTTTCTTGTACGGCGTACTTCCTCCCCTCTGCTTCTTCTATGGAATCCCCCTCTATCCCAAGGTTACAAGTCCGTGGTTCGCAGCATTCGCAGCTGTGTATGCTTCGTCGACGCTGCAACATTTCTACGAAGTGGAGTCGAGCGGAGGATCGTTGAGAACAATGTGGAACGAGCAGAGGATCTGGTTGATAAGGGGAGTGACGGCGTGCTTGTTCGGATGCCTCGACGTTCTAATGAAGTACATCGGCATTGCCAAGGCCAACTTCAGGCTGACGAACAAGGTCGTCGATCAAGAGGCGCTGGACAAGTATGAAAAGGGGAAGTTCAATTTTCAGGGAGCCAAGATGTTCATGATACCCTTGACGATGCTGGTGTTGCTCAACTTGGGATGCTTCATCGGCGGCGCCAAAGGGCTCATCGCCGGAGGGAATGCGGCGGAGATGTTTGGACAGGGGCTGCTGTCTTTGTATGTTTTTGTTTTTAGTCTTCCCATTCTTGAAGGACTTGTTCCGAGAATTGGGAAATGAGAGTTTTGATTTTTTTTTATTTGTGCTTTTTGTGTTTTGGTGGTTGTTTTTGTCTTCGGTGTTGAGGGTTGTGGGTGTGTATATTGGTGTATGTATTTGATAAATTATAAAGATTTTGGATAATAATGAAATATTTTTATAGGATTATGTATTTTTACGTTCTCTTGATTGGTGTTGATCACAGACGGGAAGTTTTCACTCCATTCCTTATAGTTACTTCAGAGTAAATAAAATATTCAATGGAATATGTGATAATGAGGAAAACAAATTTCTTAGAGTGATATTAGATTTAACATCTATTTCAAGTTCTCGTTCTACTTAGAGATATACAACACACAATTATTATTAGAGGACTCATACCATAGACAAATTAAAGCAGGGGCATAGGTAAGGGCGGGGCAGTGAGGTCAGTGCCCCTGTAACCAAATTGAATGTTTGGCTCAGCAGTAATCGTCTTGTACAAAGAGTAGGAGATGTGTTGGTCTAACGACGAGATTTCAGGTGTAGAAGGGTGAATACACCTGAATTCAAGTTATGAACTTTACGACAAATTTCATTGTCCTCTCCTCCTTACTGTTACCATAGGAACTTCAGATATTAAAACCAATGATATAGAAACTACATCTATAGGAACTTCAACTGCTACAGGTATTTCATGAACTACATGCAGTAGGAATATCGACTCCTTCCACATTAACGTCAACTACACTTATGTGAACATCTTGGAATGTAGCACGACCTCTTGTCCTCACGATATTAACCTATTAGATAGTAGAATAAATAAAACAATGATTGTCAATTTCTCAAAGTAAACATGTCAAACGGTGTGAGTAAAAGTACCAATTATTATAAGAAGTATCAATTCATAGAGTAAAAATATCAAATGCCTAAGTAAAAGTATCACAAACCATAAATCATAACCGAATTGAATCACACTGAATTAGCGAAACAAAATAAACACTAAAATCAATTTTAATTGTCTATTTGCATGTGAATCACATAAACCATAAATTTAAGAAGTTGTCTACACTGAAACTCTAAATTTAACATAAACCGTAACAATTGGTACATTGAGTTAACGCAACAAAAAATATATGTATCAATTCAAAGTGTAAAAAGTGTCACTTGCGCTGAGTAAAAGTATCACAAACCCTAAACCATAACTAAATTGAATCACATTGAATCAACAGAACAAAATAAATATTAAAATCACTTTGCATAGTCTATTGCACAACACATTAATAGTTAAAATCACGAATTAACAATTAAAACAGTAAAATGACGAATTAACAGTAGAATTGGGGTTAGAATTATAATAAAATTGTCGTGACTATAAAATTACCTCAGACAAGAACATTGCTCAGCAAACGACTATGAGACAGGCTGACGAACGAATGCAACACAATCAACAACTAAATCACACGAAAATAAGGGATGAAGGCGAATGCTTATGCAACAGAAAAAACAACTCAAAATCGAGCAAAATAAGTGATAAACAGACAGAGCACAAGTATGAAACTCAAAACTATTAGCACGAAAATCTCAGAAATTAAGAGACATTCTCAAAACTTAACTGGAATCGAGCGAAATTAAATGCACATTGGCAGAAATTGTAAAAATCGGCAATATCCACCAAACACGTTTGAAAATTTCGAACCGGGTCACAAAATGGAACCGATTCTGACCCTGTTGCACTTGCACGCAGTGCACAGAAGTCTTTCCGTTATACTGATTAGAGAACTATTATCTACAGTTTTATATATGGTTTGTTCAACAGTTGTGCGAATATGACATATAGTCGCTTCTTGTCCCAAACTTTTATTAAAAAGATTGTAATAAAATTATGGTATTTCTTAGCATGCTTCACATGTTTTGTTTCACAAAGATATGCCATTTTACATGACAGGATGCTAGATTGCATCAATTAATCTTGAATATGGAGAGAGTTGTTGATCCAAATCCACAACTTTTTAAAGCTTAAAGTATAGATGTCTAGGTGTTGTAGGTTGTTTCACTTCGGTCATTTGTTGTTTGTCTCGGGATCTCTTTTGTCCTATTTATGTTTATAAGGGAATGACAACTAAACTCACCAACTCCAACTATTGCCTTCTACTTTTTGACAACACTAATCCATTATTTAGACTAGTTTCCATTTTTCCTCTAATAAACCATTAAATTGTCATCTAATCTAATGCATATATATGGGCCCATTTTACGAGTTAGTTGAGTAGGGAAAGGGATTCTATTTATGGGAAGATACCAATTTTGAACGGCAACCCAAAGAAAATGTTTGGCAACATCAACTACCCTTATATATAAGGGGATACGAAGCAATTTTGAGGAGCTTCACTGTTCCAAGGAACACAAGCTATATAATAAATTAGGGGTGGTCTGTAATTTTGAGGAGCTTTACTATTCTAAGAAAATATGAGACGGAGTAATTTCAAACATATATAAAGAAAATATGAAAAATACATGATTTTCCTGGGGTGGGGGCCATTGAACTTTGGGATGATACGGTGTTTAGTTATAATTAAATATTACTAACTTCACATGTCGCATGTGATTAACATAATGTATTCTATCATTTCTATATTATTTAGAGGTTACAACACAAAAATGGAATTTGCAGCTGCATATTACTTTGTGACGCAGTAAGATATTTTGTTTTGAATCTAAAAGGAATGCAAACGTAAACTAAGACTATCATGCACAAAATGATACGTCTATTCATCAATAAATACATTAATGTATTTATTGGTGATGTTTGTCAAATAAACTACCACTACTTTTGTATTTATGATTTATTATTTCCACGTATGAATATGGTATGACCGACGTGCGGCCTTATTGATTGTATCTTCTGCAGTGTCACTGTTAACATTGTTCATACATCTTATTTCATTATTACAATCACATGTAGGTGGCTAAAACACATGTTATATATAGGGTATTGATATTTTGGTGTGCACACTACAAAATAGCCGGCAAACCACACATGAGAGTTAAACCATCTTTAATGTGTCCTTTAATGTGATAGGATGACAGACTCACACATAACGTCCAGTGAGATTTGAACCTATGACCTATCGATCTCGGACTACCCACCTTCACCGCTATGTCATCTAGGGATGGCAAAAGGACCCGGAACCGTTGGACCCGACCTGGACCCGTACGCGATGGGGCGGGTAATACCCGCCCCGTACGAGAACGGGGCGGTTCCGGACCCGACCCGTGCCGGGTCCGGGGCGGTTCCGGTTCCGACAGTGGAACCGCCCCGCCCCGCGTAGAACCGGCCCGTTCAGAACTGCCCACCCCGGACCCGCTCCGGACCCGTCCTGCAATAAAAATGCTGCTAGCGGGATTCGAACCTGCATCAATGGTTTTTGTACATGAACTTATTCCAGTTGAACTAATACACACATTCATTATTTTTCTAGATATATAATAATATTAATATATAAAAATATAATATACTAAATTAATACATCTAACATAATTAACTTATAATATGTAAATATTTACTTTTCTAAACTTCAATATACTATATTCAAAATTGTAATCACGGCTCACGAGTATGTATTTCGAAAATAAAATTAACATTTTTTATATCATAAAATAAGTGTTTTTAAAATATATATGTTTAAAATGCAATTTTTTCTATTATTTAATTGAAATGGATTATATGTGTAATAGACTAATAGTATAATCCTATTTTTTCGCCTTTTATCGTAATGAAATTGTAATCACGGCTCACGAGTATGTATTTCGTAATGAAAGTAGTTGTTTATTTATTTTTAATTAGTGAAAGAAAAAAAAAAGGGGCAATTCTACACAGGGCGGGGCGGGTAGGATCCGCCCCGTACGGGTCCGGTTCCGGGGCCAATTTTGTGGACCCGTACGAGTCCACGGGGCGGGGCGGGTCCACAGTTCCACAAGACAGGGCGGGTCCGGGTAGTGTGAT
Organism: Lavandula angustifolia; assembly: GCA_028984105.1. Classification (NCBI taxonomy): domain Eukaryota; kingdom Viridiplantae; phylum Streptophyta; class Magnoliopsida; order Lamiales; family Lamiaceae; genus Lavandula; species Lavandula angustifolia. The sequence continues at coordinate 26,138,137 of CM054808.1, forward strand.
ACTCGGACCCGACCTGCAATTTTACCATCCCTAATGTCATCCCATGGAGACATGGGTACATGTTATTAACTCTACTTTGTCTTGCTCTTGGGTGGAATCATAATTCATTAAATGCATATAATAAGAGAGCGCATTGACTATAGTACACCGGTTCATCAATTTCCACCTACTACACTGCTGTATGCAAATGAGTCCTAAAACATCGAATTTCCAATTGGCCCAATCTTCAAAAATGAAAACTAATAGAAGTCAAAATGGTATCTAACAACAAAATTGGAAGGTTCACGTATTTTTATATTGAGAAAATTGAAATGAAACACATGATCTTTAGTTGTTATACCTACGGCAAAAATTCTGGAGTAGGAATAAAATGAGATTTTTCATATTCATTTAATAATCGCATAAATAGTGTAATTTATTTCAAAAACACTAATATTGATGGAATCTCAATTCCAAATAGTGTGAGATTGTTTGTGTTATTATTTCTATCCAATTACAAACGAATATCAACATTTTTAGATTATTCATTAACAAACGAATTTTCGGTTTTCAGTTAGGTCGGTTCATTAGACCGATTGACAACCCTAGTTCTGATTTTATTTGCTCAATAATTATTCTATTTAATGTTAAATGTTATCAAATGATGTTAATAACTAGTAAAAGATACTAATAATCTTTATCTTTAATTTGTGTGCCAAATGCCAAAAGGACACTTATTTTAAATAGGGGGAGTACACATAAAGAAAAATGTTCTGACCAACAATTTTAATTTTTCCTATTAATGTCATATATATATATTATATATATATATATATATATATATATATATATATATATATATATAGGGGTTGGTTCACGTAAGAACACTCTCTTATAGTCTGAACATAAGAACAAATCCTGGTCTTTAATTTTAAGTAATAAACGGTTTAGATTTGATTAGTATTGTAGAATAGCGAAATGTACTTTAAAGAATAATTAATCTCACTTAAGGGTAAATTTAACTTTTTTTTATAATTAATAAGATTTTTGCAACCGCCTATTTCCACTAATCTACCCAAAAAAATCACAACCGATCAAATCTATCCCTTTATCCCCACTAATGAAATATATCGTATGTTTATGTATACAACAATTTAGTTTTCATTGAAATGCACTTTGTTCATAATTATCCTACAATTTATTCACAATCGAATTGCATTCCATTCACAAATAAATGCAAAAAAAATCGTAATTAAACTGCACTTTGTAAACAATTGAATTGCACTATATTCACATCCAAAATGCACTTTATTCAGAATTAAACTGCACTTTATTCAGTATCGAACTGCATTCCATTCACAAATAAATGCAGAAAAAATTGAAATTAAATTGCACTTCCTAAACAATCGAATTACATTGTATTCACATCCAAAATGCACTTTATTTAGAATTAAACTGCACTTTATTCAGTATCGAACTGCACTTTTATCACATTCGAACTGCACTTTCATCACAATCGAAATGCACTTTATTCATAATTAAACCGCACTTTATTCACAATTAAACTGCACTTTATTCACAATCAAAAATGCACTTTAATCATAATTAAACTAGATTTTTTTCACAATCGAATTGCACTTTATTCATAATTAAACTGCACTTTATTTTAAAATGTGATATATGTAATTTTAATTTGGATTGCAAGTTTACCTGATGAACAAACCATCATTTAATATGAAGATTAACGAAATATCTTAGGAAATAAAGATGAGAAATTTAAGGAAGATAAATTTAAAGATAGAAGCGGTTTTTAAAATTGTTGAGAAATTTAAGCGTGAATGAAGATACAGTTATTGAAATAATATTATCGTGAATGAAGAGCGTTTATCAATACAATAATTTAGATTATGAATATAGATATTTAAAAGCAAATTACTTAATTAACCTTTAAGTGCAATATGAATAAACTTTAAGTGCACTTCGTCAATTTAAGTGAAAAAATTAAATCAGACCATCCATTCAAAATATCAAAGTTATAGATGTATTCACACGTTCACACATAAATAGGTTGTTCACATTTGAACCTTAGCATATATATATATATATATAATAATAATAATAATAATAATAATAATAAGCTGATAATATTTATTACATTTTTACTAGGCAACATGTATCGAATATGATGGAAAAAATTGTATTATGCATATTTTTTATGTATGTTTTTATGTTAAATGTAAAAATATAATATTGCATAATTTTATGCAAACAAAGTATAATAATTATAAATAGAAGAAATACAAACATGGTTTCTACCAAATCCCAATCCATTATTATATGCACCAAATAATAATAATAAATGGGTATAAATAAATATCTGACATACATACCTTCAACCAAAAGAAAATGAAAGGAAGCAGGAAATTTGCAGAATTCATAGTGAGAGACAGTGAGGGTTCTAACACCCCAATTTTCAAAACATAACCTCATGCATAAATTTTAGGTCCCGTTTGAGGAATCAAATTAAAGGAATCATTTCATTCTCGATGTTTGGTTCGTTAAATTTCGGATAGGAATGAAATCGGGAATCCCTCCTCATCCCCCTCTTGGGGACTTTCCTCAAACCCAAAAAATTGAGGGGTTGAGATTTTCATTCCCCCCACTCTCGCTACTCTTTCCCCCACCGAATTTTTTTTTTCTTTCTCCCTTCAAGAAAAAGATTGCCGCTGTCTCTCGTCTCTCTCGCCGCCATCATCAATCCCTCTCCGGCCGGTCAAAAGGAGAGCTTGTCCACCATCAACAACCCCCATCTCCGTCCTCAACGAAAGCAGCTCGCCGGTCGCCACTCGCTGGTCGCCGCTCGCCGCCGCCGATAGCAGATCTGAGGTAAGAAATTGCTTGCTGAGTAGATCTTGCTTCGCTTAGCCAGAAGCTGAAGTCGTCATTGGTGGTTAATAACAATAGTGCTACTGAATCAGAGAGGTCATCTGGATGTCCCCTTGGGATGGCATAGCGGTGAAGGTGGGTGGCCCGGGACCGATAGGTCATGGGTTCAATTTCCACTGGACACGCTATGTGTGAGCCTGTCACCCTGTTAGATTAAGGGTGGTTTAACTCTTTTGTGTGGTTTGCAGGCTATTGCACAGGAGCGAGGTTTACCCTGTGCGCACCAAAGGTAGCGGCTGCAGGTTCCTCATCAACAAAAAAAAAAAAAAAGAGAGGTCATCTGGCCCTTATTTAGACTTTGAATTCTTCTGAACAATTTCATATTTAATTTTAAGAAAAATGGATTTTTATAAAGGATAAGGCTTTAGTGCATTTCATAACAGCGGAAGTCTTAAAAATAAAAGTACATGCGACTACTAGTTTTCGAAAAATGCAGTAGAACAAAAGTGTTTAGTTCATTATAAAACTAAATTAATAATGCAAAAAGTTTCATAATTCCTTTTACGTGTGACCATCACCATCAGCCACCTCAAGCATCTGTCGGACCATGATCTGAAAATGTGAAAATATAGAGGGGGTGAGTACGACTACTCAGTGGGAAACACATTTATCCAAACTATAGATTATATCAAATATAAACATGAATAACTAGATCATGTAACATGAACTTGTAATTTGGCCACCAAGAGCATATGAACTTGTAATTTGGCCACACAGATCACATGAACTTGTATATTGGCCACACAGACCACTTGAACTTGTATTGGCCACACAGATTACATGAACTTGTATTGGCCACACAGACCACTTTCTTACATGTCTGTCGTCTAAACATGAAATATCAAATATAATATATAATAAAGATAAATGTAACATTCTTCACCTTAACTTTGACTTGATGAAAAATAATGAATATCAATGTTTAAGTCCTGCACGCCGATCCTATACATGGAAATTTATCTTAATGACTCTACATGGAAGGTCATGCATGCATCAATAATTCAAATAATTCAACACATAGATCAAAATAATCAAACAAATGTATACTATACATAATCTACTTATTAACATGCAATTTTAACAGTTTCATATGGTAATAAACTTAAGTATATTAAACATAATCTTATTTCTATTGACAATTCATTCGTGCATTGAGTAATTCGGCAATTCAGGAATTAAATTAATGAAATCGTAAAAATTGTCCTAAAAATTATGGATCTCGATCATGAAGAACATAATACATATTTTATCATAATAAAAATTATTATGATCATGATTTCATTTAATACTAACATAAAAAAACTCTTGTTTTTCAATCTACATGCATGTTGACAAAAGAATCTGGTACATCAAGAAACAAATTAACAAATAAATAGTACACGTATCCTAAAAAATCTATATTTTTAACATGAATTACCTAACATATAGTATATCCTATTAATATTCAGCATTGTCGAAAATAACATAAATAAAACATGAAAAAACAATTTTCCTATCAAGCTTATGAACATGCTATAAAAAAACTGGCAGGTTACGAAATAAAACATTAAAAATATGAAAATTTGACTTAGTCTAGTGGTAGTAGCATACTTGTCTTTTAATAAAATCTAGGGTTTAGAGTCTATCTCTAATATTTTTATTTTATTTCTGAGACTCTAGAGTTTCAAACTCGAACTTAGGTAATTCAACAAAAACTAATAAGAGTTTTTCACTCAGCTAGACATGTTTATGTATGTCTTAGGCCCCCGAAAAGTTTGAGCAGCCCCTATTTATAGGCCTATAAATCATTATCTAAAGATTTCTAATCATATAAGGTATCAAATATATTTTATCTATATTTATTTTCGTACTTATATAATTTATATAGAGTTTAATTTATCACTTATCATATAAAAGATTCAATAATAGATAAATTATGATATGGATAAACACAACTAGATTTTATCTTAAAACATGTATATCACAAATATAATATCTATTTTATTCAAAAAAATATAATTTCAAATTATCTCATAATAACTTAATACAATATAAAATATTATATTCTTTCATGAATCGTTTTGGAAATCTAAAATAAATAAATATTTTTTTTGCCTATTAATTCTAACATGATTTTTAAATAATTAAAAAAAATATAATCATAATATGATATAATTCAAAATAAATTTACATGATAAAATGATTTAATGACAAACAAGATAAATGCTTTAAATTTTATTTAAATTTCTAGGGCACGATTTATAGAACTAAAATACTTGATAAAATGAATGAATAGATATGCAATGCATTTTATATGAAAAATTTTGGTGTGTCACAAGGTCATAACCTTCAACCGGCACTCTAATCCATCGTTCACAAACTCTCACACTCAAACTGTTGATTGAAAAAGTTTCTCTGAATCCCAATCAAATTGTTTCCTTTTCTTTTCGCTCCATTTTTCTTCCTCAATCAATTACACTCCCTCCCAAAAACTCTTCATTTCTTCTGTTCACGCCTGCAGCAGAACCGCACTCCAATTCCACGCACTTGCGGGCATTCTCTTCTTTTGGGCTTCGTGTGTCCCCTTTTCCCTTTCCTTCGTATTTGTTTCCCAATCTGTACTAAGTGCCGCCTAAAAAGTTGCAATCTTGGCTGAAGATCTTCTCGTACATGCGTTTAAGGAATATCTAGCAGTCTTCCATGGCGGAGAAGTGCTAAACGGGACACCGATAATTCAGATCTCGGGCGGAGATGGTGGCGGAGCCTTGGCTAGTGAAGATGGGTAATCAGGTGAGTAGCAATTTAAAGAATGCTTTGTATCTCGAAAACGTAAAACAGGGGCCTCGAGATAGGCAGATTGTAGGGATACTATCGTTTGAAGTTGCTAATGCCATGTCCGAGATTATTCATTTGCACAAATCTCTGTCCGAAAATAAGGTTTTTAAGCTCAAGAATGAGGTTTTAAAGTCTGAGGGTGTTAGGAATCTTGTTTCTAGTGAAGAAAAGCAATTGTTGGAGCTGGCCTTTGAAGAACAACTCGATGATTTAAACAAGGTGGCTGGTGTGGTTTCTAGATTAGGGAAGAAATGTACAATGCCTGCACTGCAGGGTTTTGAGCATGTGTATGGAGATATTGTTTCTGGGGCTGTTGATATTAGGGAGCTGAGCTTTCTGGTGAAGGATATGGAGGGTATGGTGAGGAAAATGGAGCGGTATGTGAATTACACATCTAGTTTGTACGTGGAGATGGAGGTTATGAATGAGCTTGAGGTCGCCACCAAGAAGTTTGAGCAGAACCAGCATGAGGAGAGTAGGAAAGCTTTTGAGCACAAGTTGACATGGCAGAAGCAAGATGTGAGGCATTTGAAAGATGTTTCTCTCTGGAACCACACTTATGATAAGGTTATTGAGCTCTTGGCTCGGACTGTCTGTACAGTTTTTGCACGGTTATGTATTGTGTTTGGAGATGTGTCTAGATCACAAGTTGGTTTTAGCGAAAATCTGCATCCTACCAGGTGGGATGGAGCGCGCAGTAACAAAACCCCAAGTTTAAGAGCCAAAGGCGGAAACAAAAGAAATGAAGGAGGCTTGTTTCGTGCAGAAGATTATAACTCCGCGTGTTGTATATTGTTGGAATGTGTGAGTATGAGCAGTTCTGGTTCCAAAGTGGAAGATGATGGTGACCATGTCATTGACAATGATGAAAGCAGTCGAGCTTCGGGTTCTTTTAGCACTTCAACCGGTCTGAAGACGGAGCAACTCAATCTATCCGGTTTCCTTATCCACGGTGGAGATCAGAGGCGGACTAAAGGGACTCTGTTGAACAGTTCAAAGAGTAGGTTGCTGGCTTATGCATCTCCTAGTACTGTCGGAGGCTCTGCTTTAGCTTTGCATTACGCTAATGTTATCATCGTCTTAGAGAAACTGCTCCGATATCCTCATCTCGTTGGCCATGAGGCTAGAGATTATTTATATCAGATGCTCCCAAATAGCCTAAGAATGACTTTGAAGTCCAGTTTGAAGTCATATGTAAAAGATTTGGCTATTTATGATGCTCCTCTTGCTCATGCTTGGAGGGAAAGGCTCGACTTATTGCTCAAGTGGCTAACCCCACTCGCGCATAACATGATCAGGTGGCAAAGTGAGCGCAACTTTGAGCAGCAACAGATTGTTACGAGGAAAAATGTTCTCTTGCTTCAGACATTGTACTTTGCTGATCGAAAAAAGACGGAGGCAGTGTTGTGTGAGCTACTGGTTGGTCTGAATTATATCTGCAGGTATGAGCAGCAACAGAATGCATTGCTGGATTGTTCGAGTAGTTTCGATTTTCAAGACTGCATGGAGTGGCAGTTGCAAGTTAGTGGTTCTTCGTTTCACTCTTAGACTTTTTTTTTCTGTTGTCTACCATTGTGAATATGGGAGGTTCTGTAAATCGAACCAACTTGATTGTTAGCATTGATAATGTAACGCCCCGAAATTTTCAATATAAAATGCATTGCATATCTATTCATGCATGTTATAAAGTGTTTTAGTTCTGTAAGTCGCGCCTTAGAAATTAAAATGAAAATTAAAGCATTTATGTTATTTTTCGTTAAATCATTTTTGTTATTTTATTTTGAATTTTGAATGTTTTTTTACATCATATTATGATCATTTATTTTATTTAATTATTTAGAAATTATGTTAGAATTATTAGGCAAAAATAATATTTATTTATTTTGGATTTCCTAAACCAATTAGGATTCATAAAAGGATATAATATTTATTAATTGTATTAAGTTATTAGGAGATAATTTTATATTATGTTTTATGATTATAATAGATATTTTATGTGTGATATTCATGTTTGAAGATATATTTTAATTGTGTCAATATCCTAATCCAACTATGATTGAATCTCTTATATAGTAAGTGATAACTAAATTCTATATAAAATATATATGGACGAAAATAATTATGGATAAAATATATTTGATACCTTATTTGATTAGGGATGTTTGGATAATGATTTTTAGGCTTTTAAATACCCCTTAGTAGCTCATAATATAGCATCCCATAAAATTTTCGAAAATCCGCCAACATATCTGCGAGCTGTTTCAAGGTTTATTTTCATATATTCCCGTCGTCTTCTCATCGTGAAAATTTAGGATCGTCTTCCTAGGTATGTTTAGTATACTATATTATTTTTGTTGAATTTTACAAGCATGATAAGTATTTGTTTAAAATTGTTCTTCGTAACATGCTAGTTTCTGACAGCATGTTCATGATCTTGAAAGGAAAATTGTTTTTCATGTTTTCTATACATTGTTTTCGACCAGGTTTAATTTTAATGGGATATACTACATGTTAGGTCATTCATGTTAAAAATATAGAATTTTTAGGATACGTTTACTATTTATTTGTTAATTTGTTTCTTGATGTGTCAGAATCTTTGTCATCATGCATGTAGATTGAAAAATAAAAAAAATTCATGTTACTACTAAATAAATTCTTGATCATGATAAGTTTTATTATAATGGTCAAAATCCGGTCCTCTACTAAATAATCATGATAAATCCGGTCAAAATCATGATAAGTTCATAATAAGTTTTATTATGATGGTCAAAAAAATTCATGTTACTACTAAATAAACCATAGGTTCGAATTCGGATCCTCTATGAAAAATCGGTCAAAATCCGGCCGTCAGTCGAAATCGGACTGTTTGAAAAGTTCATGTGGTCTGTGTGGCCAAATTACAAGTTCATGTGGTCTGTGTGGCTGAGTATCTCTTTGCATGATCTAATTTTCCATGTCTTATCGGCGTGATATATAATTCTAGTAAATGTGTACATTTCCCACTGAGTAGTCGTACTCAACCCTATTATTTTAATATTTTTCAGGAAATGGCTCGGCCGATGCGTAGAGGTGTTGGTGGTGATGGTCACAAGAGGAAGGATTTATGAAACTTACTATTGCATTAAACTAGTTTATCATGAACTGTGCATTTTATTTTCGAGAACTCGTAGTCCTAGTTATTTTTATTTAAGACTTCCGCTGAGTATGAAATTAACATGAGTTTTGCAATGATTCCTTTTCCATGAAAATGTTTTGAAAGAATTGAAATAAGCATGTTAAGTATGAAGTAGCGTCCCTAGTTAAGTTATGAAAATTGGGGCGTTACAGATAAGTTTTCCCAATTTATTCTGCCTAGGTCGAGTCTGTCGGATATAGTTATCCAGTGTGATTTAAGAGACGTTTGTAGGTGATTTTTCGTGATCTAAATTCTAAAGTCGGCTGCAAATTTTTCTAAAAGGAATGATATTGTACCCAATGGTTAAAACTCTGAGAGTACATGCTGCCTAACATTATATCTAAAACGAAAAATGAAGACCTACCTTTATCGCCCAACCGTATAATTGATAGTTTTCTGCCTTTCTTAGGCAGCTGAAACATAAACCCATCACCAAACACACGTTACAAATTTCCTCATTTGCACAACAGTGAAAAAAATCATTGCTTCTAGATTAATTAGGACTGATTAATTTTAGTTATTTCGGAAAATAAAGATTATTATAAATAAATACCTTAAATCTTCTCGGCTATGTAAGCTCCTAGATTATTAATGTCATACGTTTGAATCTCAACGACCTCTCTAGATTGAGTCGATTGAACATGGTTAGACTTAAGGTAGTTTGCATTTTAAGGTTGAACCAAAATAATTAGAATTTAAAATGTAAGGAAAGAATATGCAATTTCTGGGGACAAAATAGCAAATTCTCAAAAGTAAAAATACAATCGGATGGTGTGCATGAAAATCCGCAAATTTGTGCCCCATATAAAAAAACTGAAATTACTAAATAATATTAGTGAATATTTATATGTAGGTATATTTTAATAGGTTTGAGATCAACTGAAATTAGATAAATTGATTGGAGTTGAATAAGTTTGATTTTCGGTTGAATTGTCTATTTGACTTGGAGGAATGGGGGAGAGCGTCTTCAAATAGTAGGGAATGGTTGCGAGAATAAAAAGCCCTAGTTTTTGTCTCATTTCTATTTCAAATGAGATTGTGTTTCGAAAAGACTAAATTACCCTTGAGTGTATTGTTTTTGTATTGTAAGTGTATTTCGTTGAAATTGGATCACTAACTCCCTACTTTCAACTACAATCGTTAGATCGTTGAAATTGGATCACTAACTCCCTACTTTCAACTACAATCGTTAGATCGATCTAACGATTGTAGATTGTTCTCACTTCTCACTATAACATGTTCTCATTTGAATCTAATATCTTACAAAATCTCAACTTTGTATTTATAGAGATATTATGGTCTTTTTAAAGCAAAAGGTCTAAAAGTCCCTACATTTTTTTAAATAATTTTTTTTCTATAAAAAGAATATTTTTGGTGAAATTATTATTACTCAAACTTTAAAAATTTAGCCAAATTGATCCAAAAAAATATATATACTGAAAATGCCCTTATGATATTTTATTACTTTTTTAAAAATATAATTGACTAATTGTACCGACGAAAAAGTTAATGGAATGATCAATTCAATCCAATTTAATATTTTGGAGCCCTAAAAACTAAAAATAAGAGATTATGGATCAATTTGGCCAAAACTTCATAGTTTGAGAACTATTTAGAGTAATTTACCTTTATTAAAAAATGATTTATTCGGTCCGCGTTTTGAATATCATGAATATTTCTCGTTACTCAGAACTCTGATAACTTATTCATAAAAATGAAATAAGATATTTAAATTAGTGTGAAAAGTAATGGCAAAATTAGGCAAGTTAATTTAGAAAGAAAGCTATGATGTAAAGAGTTCCCCAACCTTGCAACGTTGAATAAATTATAGAAAGTAGACAATCCACCGACCGCTCTCATGAAGCCGGCAATGATAGATTGACAGCTGATGGATGGATTGAAATTAGAAACAAAAATGGCCATTATTCCAATAATGTAATAAGGTCTGGTTTAGATTAATTCTCTATCAATTATATCAAACTGGAAAAAGCATTTCCCAATCAAAATCGAATATTTTAAGAACCAATTACTTTTCTTATTTGCAGAGACGACTTTTATCCTATTCTGTCTAAACGGATTAATCACAATTCCAAATTTAACATGACTAGTAGCATTTGATGTTTGATAAGCATGCGATCTCAATCATCTCATAATAAACGTGTGTTTGCAATGATAAGATATAAAGGGGGCCAAGTGGGGCCGGCTGTGACTAGATAAATTGAAGTGTCCAAATACATAGTCCAGTTCATGCATGTTTGTAAATGTTCCTATCCTGAAATAACATAACAGTTAAGATGCTTAGTCTATTGTCGAAAGGTCACGAGTTCAAAATTCCATCAAGACCACTATACAAAAATCTATCACCTATGGTTAGCTCATTCTCGTAAAAAACAAAAAAATTAGTATACCTTTTCACGTAATGGTTATATTATAGTAATTAATAAGTACTAGTAATATATGAATAGTCAAGAGCAGTAATATTTGGGTTTGTTTATTCTAAGAATGAATGTAGTTCATTCAGTCCACTACTAACTCCTCTATCTAGGCATTAGTCTATTAGCCTGCATCAAAATGCCCTTGAGCTCAGAGGCAATCTCTTGAACCGAACCTGGCTTTGAAATGACGCCATTCATTCCCACCTCAAAGCATTTCTCCCTCGTTTCTCCATCATCACTTGCAGTCAAAGCCACTATCAACAGCCAGTTGTGGCTCCGGAACTTGCGTATTTTCATGGCGACTTCAAACCCATCTAAATCGGGCAGGTGGGGATCCAGAAGCACGACTTGAAACGAAGACCCAGCTGGACCGAGAGCACCGAGGCATTCGTACCCGGACGAGACAGCTGACACAATGCATCCAAGCTTCTCCAGCAACTTCCTTGTCACAGCCCTATTCACATCGTCAGCATCAACTAGAAGAAGTTTCACACCTCTGAATAGGGAGTTTGACTGCACGCGCTCGGATGAATATTGCTCGTGTTCGGATAGGCCTTTTGCGATGGATGGCCGGAGTTTAAACTGCAGGACAAGTGCCACACTTTGGTCGAAGCCCTCTGGGTTTGGTACAATCCAGATGTCACCTTGCATTAACTGTCCATTCATTATCCATATGCAGCATTAGATTTGTAATAAAGCAGATGATGTTAGAGCAGTAAACAACATTGTTCATGAAAGAGGAGAAACCTGGACTAGTTTTTTGCATATGTTAAAGCTCATGCTCTCTTCACCTCCACCGGAGAATCTCTGCCCTCTATACGGAATTCCAGGACACGTGGAATTAGAACTGCTAATGCTGACTTCAACCCTAACATAAGCATATCCATCAGATGAGTTTGATCGCCATCGTTGCTCATTCAATACCTGGCTTCCACTGGATGAACATACTCGTAGCAAAAGAAATCCTCCACCTGTTGCAGCATTCAGCTGATTACCAACCATATGTAGAATCACTTGAAACACTCTCTTTTCATCACCTACTACATAGTTCGCCAAGTGCTTATCAACTTCAATTGCAAAATCACAACCCCTATAAGCGCATAGGCACTTGGAGAGGCAAGCAGCTTCTTTTATCATGGAATGCAGCTGAAACGGCATCATAACCAAAGGGAATCTTCTATTATCCTTTGCTGAGGTACCCATTACATCACTTATTAAGGTTGAAAGAACATTACCAGTCTTGGCCGTGGTGTCAACAAGAAGACGCTGCTCATCACTCAAATTCTCGTCCTGCAGCACTGATAACAGACCCAAAATTGAGTGCATGGGTCTTCTTAATCCATTACTCATAACCATTTGAAATGCATTACGTGCTCGACTTGCCATAAGTGCATCCTCTTTGGCTTGCTCCAGTGCCCGATTTTGTTCGACGAGCTTATCTCTCATGAGTTGAGATTCTTCAAGGACAGCTGCATGGGAAACAGCCACAGTAACTTGATCAGCAACCACCTCTACTAGCTCAAGTTCTTGATTTGTCCATGATCTTCCCTGTCCATCCGGAAGAACCAAAACAAGAATGGCATAGCAGGCTTGAATCATCTCTGGTGTACCGCCTTTGAAATTGGAAACTCTCAGCATCGGCATCCTAATTGCAGCTACAGATCCTGGCTCACCAATTCCCCCAGTGCTTGCAAGAGCAAGGGGTGATTCAGAATCAATTATCTTCACCCGTTCACTTCCCTTAATCTCTCTCACATCAGGATCACTGGTAGGGATAACTGAATTATATGTATTTGGGAAGTTATGCTCATGCAATTCATGAATTAGGTTCATCTCTGTTCTACCCTCATTTGGCATCCAAACAGCACAATTCTTCAAATCCAATGTCTTTGATAGCTGAACCAGAGTTGTGTACAAAATAGTATGCCGATCAAGATATTTGCGGATCTCCTGTGTTAGCATCCTAACATGCAAGCCAGCTTCTTTCTGCTTCTTTATAATTCCAACTTCCCGATCAAGATCCCAAGTCTTCTTCTTTAACATGATTTCTCTCACCTTTACTTTAAGCAGCAAAGGGATGAGGGTAAAGAGGGTTATAGCTGTGGCGAAAGAAACAAGGGCAGTGAGGCACTTGAAAATGGTCAGAGCAAGCATGAGTTGGAAAGTATGAGGCCCATAAGTCCAGCCATTCAGCAAATGAGTCATCCCACAGAGGACAATGAACGCGATGAACTGAACAAGTACCCATTTGAACGGAATGTTGGAACAACTAACAAAGTAAAGGAGCTCAATCGGGATGGAGAAGTAGGCAACTGCAATCAAGAAATCACTAACTTTTTGGCATTCCAGAATATTCTCAATGCTCCAAAACCCCTCCTCATCACAGTTACAGCGGAACTCATTCTCTGCAGCCGAAATAGAAACAAAGAAGGACAACAGCAACAACAACAACAATAACAACGGAGATGCAAATGTCTTTGACATTGCATCCAATATACATAGATTCTTCAATGCATTTGCTCTTGTTGATTACTTATCGCATTTAGTCTCCCAATGCAGCTAAATACAATGTAACGAATGGACCACTCCTATCACAATCCCACAACAGTCATTTCCTGTTTGAAATATGTTCCATCGAATCAAAACCCATAACTCAGCAAACACCGAGAATCCATACTATTAAAATACAATATCACATATAATATTCAACCATTCTTTAGATTTAGGAAAAAAAATAACCAATTGCAGACAAAAAAAAAAGATCTGATCCGCCAACACAATAACTTACAAAAGGGCAATTGTAAAATCTCAGTTTCAGTAATTGAACTAATCACATAAAGAAATGTCCAGTGCTTTAGATAGTAAGGCGCCAGATTAACCCAAAATAAAAATAAAAAATAAATAAATCATGCCACCTGATCCATTAAAAAAAAAGAAAAAAAGCCGAACGAATTAAAATGTAAAAGCAAGAACTTATACCTGGAAAATCATAGATGCCCAAATCTTTAGATCTTATTGTTGCATGGAAGATTTTAGTTCTTCGTCTGTTTATGAAACTGCAATGATATCATCGAGCAGTGGAAATACTTCAACAGCTGCCAAACAAAAAAAAAAATAACAATAAAAAATGAATCCTCAAAAAAAAGCTTCCGGTGAAATTTTGAGGGCAAAACAGCCCAGATAATTGAATCTGAGATTTTAATCTACGAGCAGCCAAAAACCTTGTTCATCTCATAAATTGCAAAGTGATGCCTGCCGCTGCCTGGAATTTCTTTTTAGAAAAGTCATGATCAAGCTCCTCTATACGCATTTGCATCTGTACGTACTCTCTACAGTAGAAAGTTCAGCACGATTATCCAAAAATAGTTAGGCGTTCCCACTCTTCCACTTGCTTTCTTTTTCTCTCCATGTGCGAAAAATTTCAAAAGAAGGTTCTTTTGAGAGAGGAGATGGTTGAATTACGGAATCGTAGAGAAAGGGAGGAGAGGCACGAACCGTTCTTAGCAGTGCCAGGAGAGAAAGCAGAAATTTAAATGAACTGGAACGAGAAGAAAGAAAGAGAATAGAATAGATTGTATGTATAGTTTGAGAGATAGCAGAGACGAGAGAAAATCTAGACGAGTGGGGCCCACAGGGGTTTACATTAACAGAACTTGGACACAAACCTCTAGCAATTCTCAGTACTCCCCCAACTATAAAAATACAATATTAATCATCCTTTATTGTTATACTCTCATTTCCTCCTAACTTCATCACAATACATAATGTAGAGAACTTATAACTCTATTTTACAATAGAAATAATATTTTATTCCTATTTTAAAGTAGTAAAATGAATATTCTATTAAAAAAATTATTTTTACAAATTAAATTAAGATATAACTATATTATATAATTATATTAAATATAATAATATACTCCATCCATTTCACTAATCAATGGAATTTAAAAAGTGGATGGAAAAGAAAATGTGTGGTGTAAAAATATAAAGTGGTGGGATTCATTTTTTTAGAGTGGTTGTGGTACACTCATTTATTTCCATTTATGGAATAGGACTTGTTTAGTGAGACACCACGAAATAGAAAATTGGATTTGATTAGTGAAACAGAGAGAGTATTTATTAAAAAATATGATTAAATTTTTATGTTAATTGCAAAAGTAATTTAAATAACCTCAATAAAAAAATATAAGTTACATAACAATATCATATAATTCTTTTGAGGATGAATATTCATTTCACAAATGATCATCTACGTCTTTAATTTCTTTAAACCGAGAAAGAAAGCTTTAAAATCGATTGGGTTGAGGTGCTTCAAATTCGACATCTGTGGTTGGAACGTCTCTTGCAACTTTAGTTGGAGCATCTAGGTCTCGTTCATCCTCAATTATCATATTATGCAGTAGGTCATAATATCTCTAAAATAACTTGCATTCGGAAAACGTGTTGGATTTGCCAAAATTGCAAAACGACTTAGGAGGACTCCGAATGCGGCACGTTCAACATCCTTTCTACACACTTTTTATTTCATTGTGAAATACTCCCTCCGTTCCATAGAAAGTGTCTTTTTTTCCTTTTCGAACCGTCTCATAGAAAATGTCTTATTTTTTAATAAGACAAATAATATGTTGACCAAAATTAACAAGCTAAAAAATCAACCAATATACACCACACAATTTTATTTTCTTAATCTCCGTGCCCCTTATAAAGGAGACACTTTCTATGGAACGGAGGGAGTACCTTTTATGGTACCAACTGATGCATGTACAATTTGCACCATAATTTCCCATTAATTGTATATACCATATGCTAGATAATAACACATATTTAACTCATTTTCATTCATGACATAATGCCCAAGGGAGAAATGCCTTGAGCAGAGTTATTAAGAGCATCTCCAAGGGGACTGCAAAACTCAAAATGCAGTTGCAATATTGGTCCAACGGAACTGCAATAAGAACTGCAAAACCCATAATTTTGCAGTTTTTGTACAGTAAATAGGTAGAAATGAGTTTTTACTGTACAAAACTGCAAAGATCTATATGCAATTACAAGTTTTGCAATTCTACCCCTCAATTAACATAAATGATAAATCCAAACCAATTATAACATAACCAGAGAAGAACCGCTGCTTGCCCCAAGACGGCGGAGAGTGGCCGGACTAGAGAAGAACCAGAGAAGAACCGCTGCTTGCCGAACCAGTCTTGGCAGATGATTTTGGGCGGATTTTGGGCGAGAATTTTGGGCGAGAGAGAGGAGAATTCGCGTGGAGAATTTGGGGAGAGAGCGAGAGAGAGGAGAGGAGCAGTGAGAGATAAGAACCAGTCTTGGCCTCTTGGCAGAGATAAGATAATGCTCTCATCGACTTCTCCCAAGTGCCATCAGCGATAATTATATGATTTAATATATGATTTAATATTATTTGATACATAATTTAATACAATGGCAGAGATAATTATATAATTTAATATTATTTTAATTATAAAATTGTGTTATTAATAATTAAGTTATTTTAAATATATTAAATTTATATTCAATATTTTAGTAGTAGGAAAGTTGAGTGTATCAATGTGTAATTAAGAAAAAAATGTAGGTGGAATTGAAAGGTATTTTGTGAAAGGATATAAAGAGAATATTCTTTTGGGTTTGAGTTCGGGTTAGATGGTTGGAGATAAATTACTGTTTGATGTGACAGAAACTGGAAAATGAGTATTGGTTTCCAATTGGTTAATATTATTGTTGGATCCCAAGCATCTCAAAATGTGTATGACATATCCTGAGAATATAATCACTTACAATTTTGAGAATAATTGTTGGATGTCCATTTCAACCTGCATATCTACCTACCCAAGCTGTCGGACAATACTTCCACTTCCAATACATGTAATTTTGTTATCTTCAGCAAATCTAGTATAAAACTCGTATTTAAGAATTCGATGAGTACAAAACTCTATAAAAGATGCATTATGGAATAAAACTAATATAAAAAAATTGATGCCATTAGCTTCTTTAATGCCTACATAGACTGGAACTTAACAATGATAGAGTTACGACAAAACATTTGACGTTGTGCATTAAATAAGAAGCACTAATATGATACAATTAATACGGAACTATATAATTGGTTAATTATAGTGGTCACGTTATGCGTGATCTAAGAAACACTAGAAAATATGATAAAATTGCATGATTTGCACAATCTTTTACATGGATCTACCTAGAAGGGACTCAACAATGACAACGTTACGACAAATCCTCAGACGTTAAAGAAACATTGAAAAATATATATGACGAGATTCGCACGAAATTACAAATTTGGTTAGTTCTCGACAACATATTCCGACAAAAACCTCTGACATTGTATGCGTGATATAAAGAAACATTGAATAACATGACGCAATTGCATGATTTGCATAATCTTCTTCATGGATCTATAAAGGATGGACTCAACAATGACAACATTACGTCAAATCCTCTTACACTGTATACTAAATAAGAACTGAAGAGCAACTGAAAAATCACGCTTGTCACTCTTAACTCACGTCTGGAATTGTGTGGGAGAAAATAATTACGTATGTTATTTATTATAATGTGTAGGCCATTATTAATTATATTTCTAATGTTTTCAGACATCAAAACACAAATATAATTAGATAACAAATGAGCCACTTTATTATTTTACCAATTGATTGGGTTATTTATTTATTTGAGATAAATGATACCCAAATTATTAAGTAATGCATAAAATGCATAATACCTTAATAATTCTGAGAGAGTGTGAAATAAGACTTGATATTTATGTGGGTTAGATCGGGAATTCAATACAAGAATAAAACATGACATCACTTTTAACCGCATGCTTTGGGAATCCATCAGATATAGGTGATTCAGTTAAACACGAAAAGGTTGGACCTCAGCTGCAATTTATGACGTGGTAATTGAACTTGGGATGAATTCATGTTAAATCGTTTGATTGATTTTGACATGCTAAAATATGTTTTCTAATTCAAGTCTTTATATATTCTTTCAACTGTATCTACATTCAAAAGCACATCCTTCTAGGATTATGAATTACTCCCTCCGTCCCGTTATTTGTGGTTCAATTAGTTTTGACACGGGAATTAAGAGAGTAAATGATAAAGTATGAGAGAGAGTGTAGATGATAAAGTATGAGAGAGAAGATGAGTAAGATAATGAAAGAGTATGAGAGAAAGATGATAAAGTAGGAGAGAGAATGTAATAAAGTAGGAGAGAGAAGATGATAGAGTAATAGTAATTTTTTATCAAATTAGGAAAGTGGACACAAATAATGGGACACCCATTTCGAGAAAGTGAGCCACAAATAGCGGGAGGGAGTAATCTATTAGAGAAAAAAAACTCATTCTGACTACGCGAGGTCTAGTTGAAACAATGATTACTTTGAAAAACTCAAAGAAACAATAAAAAATACCACTCAAAAAGGGAAATCCATTTACGCAAATCACATAGTTCAATTCAAATTGATTTTGAAAAACCAAATTAAATAATAACAAAAATCAAATCCATAAATACTAATAAATAATCAAGAACAATAAAAGGAGTTAAGAAAATAGAGTTTTGGCTAGATTAAATTCGCCAGAAACTGATTAGTAAAAATAAAATTAAATAACCATATAAATCAAATCCATAAATCTATATAATATATTAAACCCCAATGGTATTTTAAATCCAATTGGAATTCAAATTGATTTTAATTGAATTGAATTGGATTTCATTGATTTGCTATTTCATAATATTTTCACTTTTGCCATTTCAATTCAATTAGAATTAAATTCAATTTTTTATCCATTTCCCAATTTATCATTTTCGATATTTTTCTTCTAATTTTGTACTACCCATGACTAAACCCTAATTCACTTTCACTTTTCTCCTCTTTAATGATTTTCAATTAAGTCAATTCAATTTCAAATTAATTACATAAAACTGAAGGCTCCAAAATTTCATTCATTTCAATTTAATCTAATGCTTCCCAACGATTTTTTTTAAATCCAATAATATGAAAATTGATATTAAATAAATAATTTTGGACGTTACATTGTTGGGACTCAGCTGTCTAGTGGTTAAAAGAATATTGGGGGAAATCATAGTAGTACTATGGAATTGAAGATCCCAAAACCCAGTTGATATCAGTCGTGCAGTGTGTCTATAGGATTAGATGATGTATAGGTTAGACTTGTTTATTTTGATTATCTTTTGTCTAAGTCTTTGTACGGGGTAAACTGTTGGAGTGATCTTCTGACGAAGTTACTTTCCAGAACCCCACGTCATCTTTGTAAGAGCTTGCGTTCTTCAGCCAGCAACTGATCTTCACCTCAGTAGGAGACAACCCATCAACTGATAAGCCATCAGCAAAAGAACATATGCAAAGCTCAGTACCTTCGCAGTCGCCAGCTGACCTCTCGGTAAATATATTCCTTGTCAGCCGACTCAGTCGAAGAAGACAGAGACTTATCTAGTTTACTATGTCCGACAGAAAATGACCCAGTCACACAAGTCTTTTCGAAGTTCAGTAGAAGATCTTACGAGGTTGTTTGAATAGTCAACTTGACTCTGACACATTCTCACCAACCACAAACCTCGACCAATGAGAAGCCGACAGCGTCATATCTGCTCTATACAGTAAAGCTGCTCTCATGTACAGTAATTAACTGCCCTGCTGCAACAAATTCGAAATTATGGCCGTTTTCTTTGGAAGCTTGTGACACGTGGCATCGTCGTCTCCAACGGACATATGCCATAGCTCACAACTATAAATAGAGAAGAAATTCGAAGCTCCACGTACGGGACTCATAAGGGAAAAAGCTCAAGCTCAAGAACACTCTAGCGAAGTCAACAGATTATACAGAAAAGAACTTGCTTTCATAGAATATTTGTAGTTCTTCTCTCTAGAGTATTTAGATCTCTTTCTTCTCTAGACTAAGCTCATTGTCAGATTTATAGCTTAGATTTCGAAGGAGTTCACTTTTAGTGAATTGTTCTTATTGTAAGAACTCCTTCTTAGTTGGAGATTATTCCCTCCCTTTTGGATATCCGACACCACTTCATCCTCCTAAGTCTTAACGGTAACCAGCTGATCGTAAAAGTTCAGCTGAAGAGGTTTGCGTAGTATTGGATACTTAACGTTTTTGTTGACATGCTTACATTTATTATATCAGTCGCTCGCATTCAGTAGTTAAGAAGCATTTATTTCCCGCCATCAATTTCTTTAAGGAATGATCAGTAGATACCGTTCTCATTCAAATTGATTTGGTAATTAATGCATATCTTCTCACTTACCCTTATTACGCATCATCCTTGTGGGTCTATAGTAGAGGCGGCTTTGTAATCATTCAGTTTACAACATTTAATCTCAGCCGCAGATAACATTGAAAGATTAAATCCTGACCGTTCGATCTAAACGGTTATTAAGCTTGATCTTACAAAACCTTTCAACTTCTCTACTCGACTCATTTTCCGCCATTTCCAAATTTAGAGCTCCTTCTGCAAATCAGTATTTTCTTCAAAATCTCTAAACCTATCTGATTTCTAGCATCCACAAGCTCTAAACTACTTGGTAATGTATTAAATTCTGCTTAAAACTCTGCTGACTTACTCTATTTTCAAGTGCTAGCAAGTTGTTTTGTAGATTTTAATGGCGTATGTTCATGAACCCGCTGATATGAACGAGATCATACTCTCACGAATTCAGTTCGAACCCATCTGGCATACCTTGAGCCTGTCTTCGAGGCGCTTGAACAATCTGGACTTGGATGGCTCGTATCCAAGCAGCCTAGGGCTTATCTGCCGAGGCAAGTTGCGGAAGTATACCTCAACTGGAGGACTCTCGCGTCCGGAGGAGAAGAATCTTCCTTCTCATATATGAAGGAGGTTATCCCAAACTCGTGGGATGTAAGTCAGCACGTCTTCAACATCCTACGTCTTCAACATCCGAGATGCATTGGGACTGGCGTTTGATCTCCCAGACAGTGGTGTTTCTCCTATTGGCTACAAGGAGAAGGAGATGAACACGTATGTTCAGAAGTTCTGTGGGAGGCGGGACATCGGTTTCAAAAGCGCTCTACCAAAGAACCTGCTGCTACCTCAGTACAGGGGGCTCGCCTACATTGTGTCACATATTCTGACGAGCTCCGCAGGATCTTATGATCAGTTGTCTAAGCCACGTATTCAGCTGATGATGGCTATAGACAATGGAGTCCAAGTGAACTGGACAAATTATTACGTAGCCGAGCTGAAGGCTCAGGCGCAAAAGTTCACCACCTTGCCCACTGGTGAGCGGAAGATGATTAGCGTTGGGAAGCTACTGTATGGGACCAAGATGTCTATACTGATCGAGCAATCAGTAGCGAGGAATTCTTCGTTTGCCGACGCCAAATTCTTCGACAGCAAGCTAATAAAATTCAAAACTAAAGCAGCTGCCGAGAAGTCTGTTGGGCGAGGGCCGCCTGATCAGAAGAGAGAAAGATCAGCTATTGTTCTGCCCCCTCGCGCCGACCCTCCGAAAAGGAAAAGGCTGACTACAACTGGACCTGCTGAGGTGCCAGTAGAACTAGCTAAACCAGCCTCTCCTCCTCCTACTGAAGAACACATTCTTGACTCCGACACAGGAATGGAGGGAGCCATACTTAAGGATAAGGTACAAGTGATCAGCTCCGAGGAGACTCAGTCGGACGTCAGGACTCCGACTGAAGAGACTTCCTCTGAGTGGACGACCATCCACTCTACTCGCCTCCAAGCCACAAGTGAAGTCCACTCACAGATCCACGAGATATCGATCATTCGGGATCCGGTGGAAATAGCCATAAGGGCTAGAGTTCGAATCTTTCGAGGTCCCTGAGTTGGGACATACTCGAAGAGATCATAAGGACTCAGACAACTCTTTCATTACTTGCTGAAGAGCAAGAGTTGCAGTCAGCAATTGGGTTCGGGGAACTAGCTGATCTGGCAACATTCAAAGATTTGAGGGCGGCAATGCTCTATCTGCTGAGCTTGCGCACCTCAGTGCCGGCGACAGTCATTCGCCACCATCTTCTCCTGATAATGAGAATAATGGAGATAAGGATAAGGAGATGGAACAGGCATCACCCAAGGATGCAGAGTTGGGAGGCTCTGCTGAGGGTCCCACTCCCCGCGAGAAGGGCAAATCACCACCTCCGTCCACATCAAGTGATGCCCTGATGAGTCGTTTTCGTACTTAGTGATTTCGGGGCCGAAAAGTGCGTCAATTGGCACCAGGTGCACTTGCGGTGGCGTATTATGCGGGGTTTCGGTGCCGACGTGGCATGATGAAGAGGATATTAATTGGCGCGTTTTGGTGAAGAAAAGGCGTGGAAAGTCGCGAATTAAGGCACGGTTATTAGGATAGGGAAAGATCAAGAAAATATCTTTTGGTGGTTAAGGAAAGATCTTGTTTCCTTATCCACCCAAATCTTTCCTTATCCTAATTTAACCTACCTTGGAGAGGAAGAAAAGGAGGAGTATATTAAGAGATGTTGAGGGACGAAAATAACGGGCCTTATACACAGGAAACGCCCATTCGAACACGTCCTAACATCCCGAGCTCACATTTCGGCCATTGCTCCCTTTCCGATCCCAACCGCCGACGCCGGCCGCCGCACCATCTCGCCGCCGAACCGCCCAAGCCGAAGACCATTTCCGAACCATCTACGAACCATCTCGAACCGGATTTCCCGCAGCATAGCTTAGAAGAAAACAGCGCTTTAAATTTCCGTCTTTCATGTTCTTTAAACTCGTAGCTTAAATTCTAGTTTTATTTCATTTTGCATTTAATCGTTTTTTCTAGGAACTTAGTAATTTCAAATTCGAACCTCTTGTTATTTCAATTTAAGATTTTAGTTAAATTTCGCAAGTTGTTATTTTTACGCTATTTCGCATCTTAATAAGTTTAAATTTAGAATTCGTGCATGCTAGATTTAGGGTTACTCGTTTTTATGTTTACGTTGCGAAACCGTCCCGGTTGTACAACCGAATCATCGGCATGAGTAGCTAAACTTTTTAGGGTCCGGCAGAATGTGAATGCACACGTGAACGAGTACATGAGGCTTAGGTGCTCATAATTAATCAATAGGGTTTCGGGATAATTCGAATTAATTAATCGGCTAGTGATTTAGGCTTGATCACCCTAGGTTACGCGATCCGTAGCTAACTTAGTACTTCCATCGTTTCTCGTGGAACAAGGCTAGGTGAGTAGCGAAATTATTCGTAAGAGTAATTGGATTAAACCGATAGGAGACTATGAGATGCCCAACATACGAGTAGGCTCCTATACTAGGCTCCCTTAGTTCGATAAAGCGTTTCTAGCTATTAAATCTATTGATTGCCCAACAATGTAGGTTGTAGCTAGGTTAGAGAAGTAGCCGTTTCTATGCCCAACATGGCGGTTACCGAATAAGTAAGTGGGAGTGAGGATCACGCAGTTTAAGTTACGGTGGTCTATAACTAGTAGATTCTTGAGATTAATTCATATTTAGTGCCGAGGATTGGAATAAACGAGTGCATGAATATTCTTTGGACTCGCCTTTCGGTTGCCCGTTAATACGGTTTATTTCTCGTTTTTTGTTTTTATTCTTGATTTTAATTTTACAAGTTCTTAGTTTAATAGGAATCCCAAATCTTGCGTGGTCGCTAACCAAAACCCCAGATAAGTAGGAAAAATAAAGTGTCTAGTTGTCCGTTCCCTGTGTTCGATACCTGTGAACTATACTGAAGTAATTCTCTGAATTTTGCAGGATTATTTGGTGCAAAACAGCGATCACCATGCCCCGGGTGCCTCGAAGCGCGATCGAGAGCAACTACTCGCGATTTTCGAGCGAGAGGATCGGAACAAGCTCATATCAGATACAACCAATTGGTTCCGTCACCTCTAAGTCGGTGAACAAGGCCATAAGACGGTAAGGGAACAAAAATTGCCTCTTAGCCAAAGATGTTCATATAAAATGGGCCCAGTATACTAAGGCCCAAACGGCTAGTGTAAACCGACTGGCTGAAGGCGTGAAGAAAGTCTCAGAAGCTCCTACTCCTCAGCTGAATATTCAGGAGATAATTGAGACTGCCTTAGCAGCTCAGAAGGTAGATTTGGAAACACAGAGTCAGCAGCTCCTTCAAACTCGGCGAGAAGATTTTCTACGAGCGGTAGCTCGAGCTCTTGCTTCGATCAAGGCCGAAATGGAAGAAAGGAATATATTGGCCACCTCCTGCCTACAAACTGCTATAAAACAACAGGCGGAGGCCCTTAAGGCCATTCAGAAAGAGATGACAGATTCTCACGATCAGGCTTTGCTGAAACTCCGTCAGGAGTCAGCCGCTCAGCTTAAGCAATTCAGAGCTGATCAAGTAAAAGATTGGGATATGTATTGCGACCTGGTCAAAGACTTCGAATCCACTGCCACTCTCATTAAAGAATCAGTCTACAATGTTGAACAAGAAATCAAAGCCATCCGCTCTCACCTCTCTAAGGCAGATGATGCCAAAAAGGGGGAAGAAGATGTAAAGGAAGAAACTGAGGCGGAACCGACTGTGGTCGAATTGGTGGAGGAAGGAAGTAAGGGGGAAGGGGCCAGCACAGCTCAAGGAGAAGGGTCAACCGCTCAGGCTGGACCCAGTTCAGCTGTACTCCTGCTGGAATACACCCCTCTCAGGCAGGCAGTGACTGAGACAGTCCCCATCTCATCTTCCCAGCACATAGACGAAATCGCAACATTCTTGGATCAAGAAGTAGAAGAGCCTCAGATATTGCCACCGCAGAGATCGGGGAAGGAGATCGCTACTGAACCCACTTCTCCATCTTCCCCGGCTCGCAAATTCAAATTAAAAGCGAAGCAGGAAGCCTATGATCTTCAGATTGCTCAACAGCTTCAGGATAAGCTTGATCATGAGCATCAGCTGGAAGAGGCTAAGATAGGCAAGAAGCCAAGGAAAGCTGCAAAGGGCAAGGCCAAGAAGGCTGAGGATGAGAAGAAAGCTCAGGAGGAGCTAGCCAAAGCCTTAGTGTCTGAGGTCCAGCCAACTGCACAGAGTTATTACCCGACTAATCTCACACTTGAGCAGGAGGCAGAGGACAGAGCTACTTGGGAAGCCATGCTGCAGGGACTAAATCTTAGGAGAGGAGATACAAGGGCAGCGGCTATCAGAGAGAAAAAGAGGATAGCTGACATGGCTAAAATGATTAGCCTATCCGCAAAGCCAGCAGCTGATCCAAGGAAGCAAATTCCACGAGGATCCAAATTCAGAAGGGCACCTTATATCAAAAAGGAGCCTACACCTCATGTGGATAAGCGGGTGCCGGCCGAGCTCAACGAGCGGTGGGAGGAACTAAAGAAGACTTTATTAAGGGATACTATGTTTGGGGTATCTATGAGGCCCGACAAATCGGTGATCAACACTTTGATGGACTTATCGGTCGATTCGATATGGGTTTCGAAATCGGATCCGCCGGATCATGGAGAAAGAGAAAATACCCTTCAGAGCTCCAGCCTTCAGGCGAATCCCTCCTCCTAAGACTATTCGCGGCGTGCTGTGCACAAAAGAGATTAAGAGAGAAGTAGAAGAAGTTGTTGTTCATCTATGTCTGAATATGTACGATCCAGATGATTATGAGGAAATCCAGGTTCTACGCTCAAGAGTCTACAAGTACTACTACCGGACCCTCCAGTGACAAGTCTGCCGACTTTAAGAAACGCACGAAGAATTTCAGAAGTCAGACTTGTTCTCTTATCTCATATTTGTTGTAATAGTAATAGGGCCCATGTACTCTCTGTCTATATATATATATTGGTTCATATTGCTTGCCAGACAATTACTCATTGTCTCATGGCTTTTGTTTGTCTTTTCTCACAACTGATCACTAAGTGATCTGACACACACTCACATAATCGTTCTCTGATTTTGCCTATATCTCGCCTATTGACCTGATGTTTTATTGATCATCTTGATTGTCTTCTGATAAATCAAGGGGAAATTGTTGTCAGTAGATTAGCACTTCGTTCCTTATTTTAGAATAGAGGCTAGATGGTTATAAATAGAGGTTTTGGCATCATCAATTAGGGGGAAATTGTTGGGTTATGAGTCAGTAGATGGTACTCAGCTGTCTAGTGGTTAAAAGAATATTGGGGGAAATCATAGTAGTACTATGGAATTGAAGATCCCAAAACCCAGCTGATATCAGTCGTGCAGTGTGTCTATAGGATTAGATGATGTATAGGTTAGACTTGTTTATTTTGATTATCTTTTGTCTAAGTCTTGTACGGGGTAAAGCTGTTGGCTGATCTTCGACGAAGTTACTTTCCAGAACCCCACGTCATCTTTGTAAGAGCTTGCGTTCTTCAGCCAGCAGCTGATCTTCACCTCAGTAGGAGACAGCCCATCAACTGATAAGCCATCAGCAGAAGAACATATGCAAAGCTCAGTACCTTCGCAGTCGCCAGCTGACCTCTCAGTAAATATATTCCGTGTTAGCCGACTCAGTCGAAGAAGACAGAGACTTATCTAGTCTACTATGTCCGATAGAAAACGACCCAATCGCACAAGTCTTTTCGAAGTTCAGCAGAAGATCTTACGAGGTTGTTTGAATAGTCAACTTGACTCTGACACATTCTCACCAACCACAAACCTCGACCAATGAGAAGCCGACAGCGCCATATCTGCTCTATATAGTAAAGCTGCTCTCATGTACAGTAATTAACTGCCCTGCTGCAACAAATTCAAAATTATGGCCGTTTTCTTTGGAAGCTTGTGACACGTGGCATCGTCGTCTCCAACGGACATATGCCATAGCTCACAACTATAAATAGAGAAGAAATTCGAAGCTCCACGTACGGGACTCATAAGGGAAAAAGCTCAAGCTCAAGAACACTCTAGCGAACTCAACAGATTATACAGAGAAGAACTTGCTTTCATAGAATATTTGTAGTTCTTCTCTCTAGAGTATTTAGATCCCTTTTGTTCTCTAGACTAAGCTCATTGCCAGATTTATAGCTTAGATTTCGAAGGAGTTCACTTTTAGTGAATTGTTCTTATTGTAAGAACTCCTTCTTAGTTGGAGATTATTCCCTCCCTTTCGAACTTCGGTTTGAATTGTAAAGTCGCTAAGGACTATAACTTAGAAGGATCTGTCCAGTGCACAGATACCTGCTGAGGCTTGCTCAGTATAATCAACAAGTTATCCTGCCATTGTCAGGACCGTGGACGTAGGATCTTGCGTATCCGAACCACGTTAAATCGTTTGTGTTCTTTACTGTTTTATTGCATATCATAACTGTTCAAAATCATATGTTTGCATAAAACTTGTTTCAAAAGCGCACAGCCAAAAGAACTTGATTTGTGAAAAGCGTTTTTCAAAACTAAGATGAATTTTCGGACCCCACACTTATCCGCACACAAAACGTCTCCGACTGAGTTTCGAACGACTGACTCAAGTCAGTAGGAGAGCTCAGTAGCTGACACACTCTGACCCGTGATCGAAGGTTACTATTTGGCACTGTTCATCAGTTGCACTAAACAGCTCAGCTGTCCTTCGGTTCGAGAAAAAGAACCGCCATCGAGTGCACAGATACACACGACTATCGTCTCCGGACCAACATACATACATATTAATTACCATCCCACGTTTCCTAACCTAATAAATAAGACACTATTTTTATATATAGTAATAATTAGATTAATTATTAGATGTATAATAAAAGCACATTCCTTAATTTTCCATATTAAGTTGAGTAACGGATATTGACATTCTAATGACCATTAAAAATTTCCATATAAAAGAATATAAAAGATTAGAAAACACTAAATCGCGGATCTCATGGTTTGTAATTTAACATAATAAAAACACATTCCTTAATTTTCCATATTAAGTTGAGTAACGGATATTGACATTCTAATGACCATTAAAATTTTCCATATAAAAGAATATAAAAGATTAGAAAACACTAAATCGCGGATCACATGGTTTGTAATTTAACATAATAAAAGCACATTCCTTAATTTTCCATATTAAGTTGAGTAACAGATATTGACATTCTAATGACCATTAAAAAATTTCATATAAAAGAATATAAAAGATTAGAAAACACTAAATTGCGGATCTCATGGTTTGTAATTTAACATAATAAAAGCACATTAATTAATTTTATTAACTTATAAAATAAAGCTGAAATAAATTGTAAATGGTATTTGGAGAGACCATAAAAGACTTTACATATTTTACAATAAATAAGAAACATTAAAGTAGCAGACAGCTAACCAAATAAGACATAAGTCTGGATCATTTCTTTCTAACACAGCACACCACTAATTGTCGAAATTCTCAGAACCCACTTCACTCTCTGTTTCACTCAGTGGTGCCGCCATTATTTCAATGATAAGCATCCATTTCCAGCTCCCTCATGGCCGATTCAAAGAATAGGTACGATTTTTCATAGATCGCTTACTTGCTGTAAAATCACTTTAGTCCACCGCATCTATCTCGAGCCCAAATCGATTCATATCTACATAATTGTAGAAGAAAAAGGAAGGAACTTCACAAAACATGAGTTATTGAAGCTCCGATGATGAACAAATTCTGTTTTAAAGCATTAGACAAGAGTTTGCGTGACATTATGAGATTTAAAAATCCATCAAACTACCAATATCCATTCGGTGGGAAAACGGTTGTTCTCGGAGGTGATTTTCGACAAATTTTGCCTGTTATTCCTAAAGGAAGCTGACAATATATTGTATATGCCGCAATCAATTCATCATATCTTTGGAAACACTG
Organism: Lavandula angustifolia; assembly: GCA_028984105.1. Lineage (NCBI taxonomy): Eukaryota > Viridiplantae > Streptophyta > Magnoliopsida > Lamiales > Lamiaceae > Lavandula > Lavandula angustifolia. The sequence goes on from CM054808.1 coordinate 26,167,289, forward strand.
CAAAGTTTTAAAACTGACGAAAAACATGAGGCTACAAACAATAAATTCGCACGACTAAGCAAATAAATTAGCAGTGTTCTCAGAGTGGATAACAAGTATTGGAGATGGAACAATAGGAGACTCCAACGATGGAGAATCAAATATCGAACTTCCAGAAGATATAGTGCTAAAATATTCAAGGGATCCAATTGCGGCCATTGTCAAGTATGTTTACTCAAAGGATAAAGAAATTAGCAATTCTGCCGAATTTCTTCAAGAGAGAGCGATTCTTGTACCAACTTTGGATGTGGTAGAATCGGTCAATGAATATATAATGTCACTCACTGAAGGAGAAGTCCGAACATATTTGAGTTCAGATATCATGTGCAGATCCTCCGAAAATAGCTCTCTGTTTCAGGACATCCATACACTAGAGTTTTTGAACAGTCTTAGATGTTCGGGACTACCGAATCATAAGCTATTTTTGAAAGTAGGGATTCCAATTATGCTTCTTCGAAATATAGATCATGGAAATGGTTTATGCAACGGAACTCGGTTGATTATAACAAGACTGGGGGATTGCGTATTAGAAGCAAAGCTACTGACGAGACAAAATGCAGGAGAAAAAGTTTTAATCCCTAGAATGTCAATGACACCGTCCGATTCAAGAATACCGTTCAAATTCCAAAGAAGACAGTTTCCAGTGATTGTCTCTTACGCAATGACTATTAATAAAAATCAGGGACAATCATTAAGTCGTGTTGGACTGTTGCTGAAGAATCCCGTGTTTACACATGGTCAGTTATATGTTGCGGTCTCTCGCATCACAAATCGAGATGGTTTGAAGATTTTGGTATGCGATGAACATGATATAAATTGTAGAACTACAAAAAACATCGTGTACAAAGAAGTCTACACAAATTTATAGACAACATCGTTGTTAGTGACCAAGTATAACTGAATAAACATTTCTTAGCTCAATTTATGTGTTGCTTAAAGAAGAATAAAAACATATATTATAGTACCACATTGTTTTGTAATTAGTTAAATATGAGACAATAAAAGATTTACAAAACATGGGTATTTCACACGTGTGTAGGGAATTGATGAAACTTCCCAATTGAAATTGAACAACATATTTTAGTTTGTTAAAAACTTTTTTTCATTATACGCTTACAACAACTACTCAAAAATAAGATGAACTTAGAGTTCAGATGACAAAATACATTCACAAAGATATTATACGGCTAATACTACTTCATATGATAAAATAAACACAACCTACGAATTACAATTAGACCAAAGTTCGGACCACTTAAGAGTTGATGTTTAAATGCAAATCGAATACATAACATATGATATGAGAAAGAAAAAAATTGCCCGTGCAAACGCACGGGATCTTGCACTAGTAATGATAGATAATCGAGAACAATAAAATGAACTAAGAAAATAGAGTTTTGATTAGATTTAAGTCGGCACAATTCCATCAGTTAAAACAATCACTAATATGAATGAACTCAAAGAAACAATAGTAAATACCAATCAAAAATGAAATTCATTTGCGTAAATCACATAGTTCAATTCAAATTGATAAGCAAAAGTCAAATTAAATAATCATAAAAATCTAATTCACAAATACTGATAAATATTTAAGAACAATAAAATGAGCTAAGCAAACAGAGATTTGCTTAGTTTAAATTTGCCACTGAATGATTAGTAATAACCAAATCTTAAAACCAAAATTAATAACCATTAAAATTGAATCCATAAATACTAATAAATAATCTAGAACAATAAATTTAACCAAGAAAAAAGAGATCCGATTAGATTATATTCGCCACAATTTTAAGGAAACAAAATTAACGCGCAATCGTTGTGAGAATTTGTAAATTTATTTGATTTTTTTAGCAATAAGATTTACAACTTGGAGAATTGTAAGTGAAAACTTACAATTTATTAGAAGCAAACGATCGGCCAAGCCAGTCGAAGCAAACAATCGGTCAAGCCAACAACCAATTGTAAAACAAACTGGAACATTGAATTAAAGCAATTGAATTGGGAAATTGAAACCTATTTTGATTATATAGAAAATATTGACATTTTGAATAATTATAAAAATTGGAAACTTAGAATTTGTTAGAAGATACCGAGCGGACAAGTCACTAACCAATTGTAAATACTCTCCCCGTCCCACAAATAATGTCTCGTATCTTTTCGGCACGAGATCTAAGGAGAGTGGTTGATTGTGAGTAAAAGTGGTGGAGCCCTTAAAAAAGAGTAGCTTGTTATGTGTAATAAATTACTATTTTTGAAAATGAGACATTATTTGTAGGACGTCCCAGAAAGGAAAGAGGGACATTATTTGTGGGACGGAGGGAGTATTACAGTTAAACCTCTTTAAACTAATATACTTGATATCGAAAAAAAATATTCATTTAGCGAAGTTATTCATTTATCAATAAATGAATAAATTATTCATTTATCAATAAATGAAAATTTATTACTTTCAATAGAAATTTATGATATAAAACAAGTTAAATGTGTGTATTAAATTTAATTTTTTAAGTTTTTGTAAACATTAAAAAATAAAAAGTTTTAGTATTTGCTTTAGTAAAATCAAGTTAAAAATGTACATTGAATATGCATTAATTATAAAACAAGTCAAATTATTCAATTTTAGAAAAACTCAAAGTTTTATAAAAGAACAAAGCTCATATACATAAAAAATAAAAAGTTTATTTTTGTTTATATTAAAATTATCCTATAAGTATCTTTCCGGCATTGTTAGATTCGTTCAAAAGAAAATGATCTATCGAAACTGGAGTCCTTGAATTAGATAAACCGAAGAATGAAGAATTTATTGAAACACTTATGAGTTATGAACGGTAATAATGAGAAATATGATGATCCTAAACGAGATGATAGTACATTTATTTCAAATGTGTCGTTAAAAGGTTTATTCAAGCAATAAACCCCTTAAATAATTACTTAGCTACAACACGAGCAAAATATTCAGAAGTTGTCAACACTTTGCATAAAGTTATGATGATAATTTTTGTTTAGGTGGAAAGAAAAATATGGAAGACTATATTACTGTAGTATTATAATTATCTAGATATATTTTCTGAAATCAGCAATTATTACTTTATATTTTTATTAAGGATCTAAACTTTGTTTTGTTACTTAATGCATTTAGTGAATTTATTACTTTAATACACTGGTCCAAGTTGAGACTGGAAGAAATTAGTATTTAAGCGATGTTATTACTTCATTGAAGTTTAACAGTACTTTGAGAATTAAATCTATACTAACTAATATTATCTCTGTGTTCTTACCTATGCTAGTTTGAGCTAAAAAACCCCCTCAAAATTAGTTTCAGAATTGAAAAATGAAAGGTTGAATATGAAGATCTAATTAACCGTGAGATAGGATCCAATCATCCAATGCTGCTAGTTATAAGAGCTTGATTCAAATTGACTGGGAGAAGATATTGTAAGGGCAGAATATGTCATTTCGGACTAGATATTTTTCCAAATACCGAGACCAGAATATGTGGCAGCAAGAATTTACGTGAAGAATCGGCTCTCGAAAAACCAAAAGATTTTACGTCAAGAAATTCAACATTGTTTGAAAACAAGCAAAGAAAAAGTATATTCCTTATCGTAATTAATGCTTGTACCATCTTTTAGATTTGAAAACAAATTGATGGCGGGAGTCAGTGCCGGTGGCCGTCTGAAGCCCCTCCTTACTGAAGGCGAATTGGGGTTCGGCGTATTTCACGGCCGATGTAGAGTTAAGTCTTTCAGCGGCGGTGCAGGTATTTGCTAGTTGCTATGAGGATATCGCAATCGCAATCGCAAGCGCAAGCACTGTGATTTGGCCGCGCAAGCCTCTAAATCGAAATCATCTGCTGCTTCAAGTAATTCCGGTGGAGTGTTTGATGATGATACAGAATTTGAGATTGATGAGTTGTCAGGATTTAGAGGTTTAGTTTTGGACATTTCTTACAGGTCTGCCTACTTGTCAACCAATTAATACAATAACTTGTGAACAATATGTAGTATTTTGAATTTTAGGCTTCCTTATCCTTATTGGGAGCCTTAAGTTGTAAACTTTTGAAGCTTGGTTAGCATTTTTAGATAATATCTAGACTTTTTGACTAAGAAATCAAGATAATTAATTCCAGTAAGAAACGATAATTTGGTAGAAGAGTTAGAGTTTATTGCTATATAGTATTTCAGTAAAGTTTGCAATATAAGAAACTTCACTGCAATCTGCTGCATGCAAAGTATTAGGTGGGGATACTTGATTAATTGTTACCTAACTCAATATTATATAATGTCAAGCATCAATTAGCTAATTTGCAATGTTAGTTCTTGAAGGATTATCATTAATCTTGAATCATTTTACTCTTCAAAACGGTGTGAGAAGCATTCCACTTTTTTGATGATCTGTTAGATGAGTTGGAAACTAAGTAAAATGAGATTTGATCAAAGGAATTCTCTTACATTCATAGACATCTTGTTACTAATGTTGGCACATCTTTTGTTTACTAGTGTTTACGTAGTAGTGGGTGCCGTGCATAAGTTAGTTACTGAGCAAAAACTCTTACCTGGTACAAGGTTTCTGTGGCTTTATCATTCTCAACAACTCTGATATTCATTTCTAATTGAACAAGTAGTCTGTTCATATTGTCTTGTTTTTTATGTATTCATTTTTGTTGCAGTTTTTTCTTGTCTTGTTCATGCAATCACCCATTTAATTGGTCATATTGGCTGAAAGTGAATTAGGCGCAAGTGAGTATGTGAAGTATTACAAATTTGTTTCGAGAAATATATGAATGATATTTAAGTCATGCCAGGCCTGTTAATGTTGTCTGCTGGAAATGTGCCATATGTTTGGAGTTCATGGATAAGGTCGGACTCTTTCTGAAATCTTTCAATGGGTAATTTCTTTTACTTCAAGCATTTTTGTAAATATTGAGATTTTATAGAGCCGTGTATCAAATGAAAATACAACAATGTCAAGGTTCTTTCCTTGAAATATTAACTTGAACGTAGTCTTGTTTTTATTTTTTTTTTATTTTGAATTAATCACATATATATTTCATTGCATTTTTAGTTATAATTAAACTTTTGATTTCATTCTAATTCTCCTAAATTGCAGGCTGATGTTTTAGAATACTATGACCAAACTATAAACTCTCCTAGTGGCTTATTCTATATACCAGCTGCTGTATTGCGGGTATGAAACTACCGATTGATTGTTGTAATAGTGCTCTTTCTGCAGATTGTTGCTCTTTCTTCAACTATAAAATATTAGCGACCCATAGTTTATGGCTTTGGTTTAAACATAAATTCTCTTATTAAACTTTTGATTTAATGTGTCAATTCACTCTATTATTGGGCAATCCTATTCCTTGGACCAACTTTTGTCATTAGCTTGTTTTACTAGCTAAATCCTTTAAATTTGACTTTACTGGGCAGATATTGTTCGTCCACTGAGAATCTAACCATTGATCATGCTGTACCAATTGCAAGAGGTGGGAACTGGACATTTGAAATTCATAATCTCATTTCATATCCGATAAAAGCAACAAAAAACGTATAAGCTCATGGAGAAATGTCTTGATTGAATAATATTACTACATCAGATTCAATGCTAAACTTTATATTTGGTTACTCGCCAAATTGGGCCAAATTGATCATACGTGAATAGGGATCGGTGGACATGGGCCTCAAAACTGCATGAATAGGGCGTGGGTTACCGTTTGGTTGTCATGAAAGTAAAGTTATTAGGGAATATGATTATGGGGAATATGATTCTACGAAAAATAATTCAGGAAAGTAAAGTTGACAGGGAATATAATTCTACTGATTCTGCGGGAAATAGATTACTTGCCCTATGTTTGGAAAACACAAAGAAATTGTTCCAATTCTATTTTTTTTTAAATATTTAAGAGTCTTATTTTTTACAAGAACATATTTAACAATAAAAAAAATACAACTTAAAAAGATTAAAAAAAAGATATAGTTTGCAATTAAAAAAATCAATAGATTAAACACAAAAATCAACACAAAAATTGATTGCTCGTTAAGATCAGGAACACTCAATACCACTAGATCAAACACAAAAATCAACACAAAAATCCAATTTAAGAACATGATCAAAAAAGTGATTCATTTCAGCAGTGAATCGAAAAAACAATTAACCACATCATCACGAAATTCAAATTCAAAAACCTAAGAGCGATTACTAATTACAAGTGGAATAAGGCATTTTCCCCACTCCAATCAAATAGAATGAGAAAATAGAAGCAGCGTAGAAATTCATAATGGATATCTACCTCTCCATTTCTCTTTGTTGAGAAGCGAACAATCTTTGTCTTGGTGTTGGGGCTGGGAAAACTGAAATGCACAATCTCATTGTCTTCCAGTTTTCTGCCCTTGGTGGTTGAGAGCCCCGTCACCACGTTCCCCCCAACCAACAACCAGGCCGGATCCTCCGGAAAATCGCCATCCTCAATCGCCACAGCACTTAGAGCCCTCACCCTTTTACTCATAGGGTTTGCAAGCATGCTTCTATATTCGGAATCTGACAGTTTTCTTGCACTCAGCGGCTCAACACATGTCAAATCCTGCACTTTTTCCTTCACAACACACTCTTATTTTCTTCTTCTCCATACACATTAGGCTCCTCTTTCACTCTAACTACAGCCATCGTCATCTCATGTTTCAATTGACTTCCTCCCACTGATGTTTCACAGCCTAAATCTTCAGTCTTCGCAAAACCCACATATGCTTCTTCTTTTACCTTTGGTGCTACCATCTCCGCTAAATCTACATCAGATTCTTCTTTTACCTTTAAGACCTCCATCGCCACAAAACCCACATCATGTTCTTCTTTCACCTTTAAGACCACATTAACTTCCATTTTTATTTCAGTTTCTATAGACCCTGCAACTTCACCGCTTCGACACTCAGCGGTCGAGCTCACCATATTTCCCATCGCCTCCATGGTTCCGTCTCCACATGCTGTCTCCATGGCGGCTTCTGTAGAGACAGAGAAAATCGAAGCACAGAGGTAAAATGGAAGGTTAATTTGTTGAGAGAGAAACACGAACAGAAAAAAAGAATTTTGAAGTAAACAGCAGTAATTTGAGGAATGTATAATCGAGGAGGGGCGGTCAAAAATGAGAATTTGGCGCCAAAGGATGGAGAGGGGTTTCGCGGTTTATTATTTTATTTCGTGCATTTACTGGCTGTGGCGGGAAGTGAGGGTGAAAAGCGTGATAATTACCCGCGGTTAATCCGAAAGAATGGAATATTGGTTTTATTGGGCCGGGCTTAGGAACGTTAAAGTCAAACTAGTGCTACACTAACTACATACTAGAGGTGTGCATCGTACCGATTAACTGGCCGAACCCAACTGAATCAAATCGAACTGAAAAATTTTATCCGAAATTGCTAGATACCAATCGGAAAAAGGTCGTATTGGGCGTAAACTTGTCCAGCAAGAGAAGTGAAGACTTGCAAGCACAAAGGAATGGAAAAGAAATAAGTAAAACTTACAAAGAGAGAATGTCTAAATTGCCCGGCAATAGGAGCATTTTTTTTTTAAATAATTATTGATTAACATTTTGTTTACCATATTAATGAACGGAAAGACCCACCCATCCAACAATTCTAAAAAAATTTGAGGACCAATTTGTCAAGAAAAATAAAGGACCAACCTACAAATCATAAAATATTTGATGACTAATTTATCAGGAAAAAATAGTTGAGAACCAATTTCACAATCGCAAAATATTTGAGTAGCATATATATCAATTTGCCTAATACAAGTCATATTTGTAGTGTGTTTCTATTTTAAAAGAAGCAATCTTTGTATCCGATTAAGTTTAAGGTGTAAAGAGGTACAACACCTGCACGTGTTAGACTAACATATAATCAAAACCTAACAAGGAGGATTGCATACACACAACACAATTAGCAGGATGCTTATCATACATTATTTGACATCAATAACTCATCACACAACCTCGACCAAGATTTGAAGTGTAACAAACCGTAACTTTACTCAAATTTCATCATTCAAACATTTATAAAATGGAATTACAATCGGACTCTCCCCTACCCAGATCTTAAGATTTTACAGGCTAAAAAAGAAATCATGGCCTCCACCAATCACAGCTGAAAAGACCCATCAAAGCTACCACTTCAATCACAAAAATATAAATGCAATTCCAGATCGACGAACGATCTTTAAGCAAATAACAAACAAGATAATCATCGAGTTCTAGAAGAGCGTATTACAGCCCCCAACAAAGCTCACAGCAAGTACGAATGTACGACTATGACCTGCTTTATGCATAATTATCAAGTGGACTAATTTTCTTTCGACCATTAACATGATTCACTAAACATACAGAAATCTCAAATTGCTAGACATAAGGGTTCCAGTTATGCATAAGTTGCAGTTCTGAAGGTCGCGAAAGAGACTGACATGAAAAATAATGCAGCTCCAAAGCCATTGGAACATTCACAAACACTAATAACCCTCACATCCACAATGAGAAAAGTAATGTAGAGCTTTCTCTTACCTAGGAGTTTATATAACACATTGACTGCGCTTGAAAAAAATAAGAGTCCCTATACTTTCTGCCAGTACCAACATAAATCCCATTTCTGATCCAGCCCTCACGATTTATCCATGCATCACGTGTAAAATCGAGGATGCCCAGTATCTGCATCAAGATTAAAAGTCAAAATTTTGAATCCTTGAGAATCGATAACAACAAGAGCTAGCATGCACACTTTAGTTGATGAAATCAGCAATAACTCTACAGTTTGAGCAAATATCCTAGTAGGAAAAAGACCCTCACTAGCTTCCCAAACCCTCCATCATTGATTAGCCCCATTAATGTGCTTGCTGTGCATGTACATTTTGTTAAAAAGACTGAACTAAGCGTCTCAGTAATTTATTAGTGCTTTTTTGCACTTTCTGAAACATTTCATGAGATGATTGAATCCAATTATGGTCTCTAGCACTCAGGACGCATTGGCAATTCTTATTCGTATACCACTGCAGAAAGATGTACATTTGTGCTAGTTCCACCTAAGGAATTGATAATAATTTCAAACACTATAATGCATTTATCACTTCATGCAGTTTTTCATCCACAATTAACACGGGAATCTGGAAATGAACCATCAACGGTTTCAATACCAAAAGATACTATTCTCTCTAAAATAAATTATTGAGTAATAAAAACAAAGTCAGTTTATAGAAGAATTACTCACAGCTCCACCTTTCCATGGCACAAAGGCAGGTTTTGTTCTAGAATGCAGAACCTGCAAGAATAACAAAATAAATTATAACAGCAAGTAGGGGGGAAAAAATAAGAAAAAGAATATCAGAAAATCTGGTGGGGGGGGCTCCTAGTTCCCATTACCCTCATTTGCATAAAAACCATCAAGATTCCGAGGAAACACAGAGATGGGTTCTTCACATTTTGTTAAGAATGTAAGAGGTAAGGAGCCAGCAAGACAAAAGGAGGGTGGTTTACCATAAGATTAATTAAAATCCAGCTATTATAATAATGTCAGGAAATTTGTATCTTATTAAGTACTGTATATGCACCTTCTGTAATATAGATTTGCTTTAAAAAGAGAAGTAATGGATATGTGATAAGCGGCAAAAATAGCTATGAATCAATTGATCAACAACATTCATTTGTGTTGATAAAAAAAATACAACCTCAATTATTATCATAAAAAATAGATTTCAGGTATATCTTCAAGATTTTCTCTCTCTAGATCATTGTACCCTTATGTCTGAAGCATGCAAACATGATTTTGATTTATAGTCACATCCAGAATAATAGAACGACACCCGCTATCAAAGTTATACAAAGCAAAGGAATCTAACCTCCACAGTATCTATGGCTTCATGAGAAGGAATTGCATGCAAAACCCTGCAGAGAAGCAAAGAGAAACAAATCCGAATTGCTTCAAAAAGATGGTCTAGCATGAGGAAATTGAGCAATGAAAATCCATAGGCCAGGGGAACTGAAATGATAGCTGCAAGATTTTTTTTGTGCAAATTCATCTAACAGTTTCGAGGAAACGAGTAATTTAAAGCAAGAATATAACAAACCTCTCTTCCACTGCAGCAACTAGACCCTCAGTCAAAGCCCCTCCACCTATCTGCAGAACTGAGTCGCATAAGATCGACAGGACTAATCAGAATTCTGAAAAGCTATGTAGAATATACAACTTACCAGTTGCATGCTACAGAACAACTTTCTCTGCAGATCTATACGACCTGAAAAAATAATAATAATAATAATAATAATAATAATAATAATAATAATAATAATAATAATTGAACAGTGTCGCAGATGCAAATCCAACATGCATAATTAGCAGAAGTGGATGTAATGCATACCTGTAGAAAGAATACTTTTAGTAATTGCATCTGCAAGACCGATACTGTCCTGTTTCTTTGGTCTTGATTGAAATATAGGGTAATTTTCCCACATGGGATAATATCCTCCACTACTAGGGTAATAACCATCTGAAATGTCTGGTCTCCTGGGAAAATCCCATGTATCTTCCAGCATATCCTCATTATCACTAAACCTGGGAGTGCATACTTATTCCATTAAGAGGACTGGAATATTAAAAGATCTGATCCAGAAAAATCAATTACCGTAAGTAAAAATTTTACGAACCAAGTTCGAGGTGGTGGAGGGTAAACATCTGGAACCAGAAGCATAGGGTAGAACAAACCCATTGGAGGAACCTGTTCCGACATCAAAGAGCAATCAAATTTACAGCACTAGTGTCTCACTGAGGATAACACAAGTCTTTCTGAATTCTGGGTCAAAGTTAATCCTAACCGGGCATCTTCAAGGACACATTTTAACTTTTAACATGAGATAATAGTCTGCGACTTTAGTTAACCCATTAAGCACGATGTTGTTGACAAGACTAATTAAATAATAATTCCCGTAATATCTAAGCATTAAGCTAAAATCTCAAAGTAGCAAGCTGGATTAGAAACATAACTCATAATGACTATAACCAAGTCATAATTAGCAGGAAAATCTCTTGATATGAAATACAATCTATAATGACTATGCCAAAATAGTAAGTTGCAGTATAAGTTCTCTATATGATATTCAAATATGCATGATTATCAAATGAAGCAATGTTTCTTAGTCATCAAATCCATTGAATATCAGTTTTAACTCACATACATTCAGAGCAGTCAGTCTTGTCTTGTGAGACCCAGGCGGCACACCTTCTTCATATGAGTGAACTACAGCAACAGCTTCAACTTCTCCTTCCTGAACATAGAGCATGATAAAATTGTATGCCTTTATAAAAATGGCAGATAAATACCAACAATTCCTTAACCACAAGCAAAGCACCAACTATTCATCAAAAAGGTGTTCAAACTTCAAAGCATTAGACAGTCTCCAATTTCATTTGAACGAAGAGAAATTATAGAGTTACTGTTGAAGTCATTTCTATGTTACAAAACCCAGATAGTATAAAATTTAACTAAGCAAGATAGTGGTAATTATCAAACTTCATGTAAATGCAAGTTGTAACACAAGAATCATGGATATGAATCTGGAAATAAAACTGAGTCCCTAAAAACTTCTCTATAGCTTTCTCACAGCTTTTGTGGTTGAAAACGAAAGGATTAGCATCACAAACTCATAAAGGAAAATTATTTATGTAAAACAACAAGAACTTTCTGGCAATTGGCGCAATAAAATGAAAGAACTTATGTCATTTTTCATAATTTCCCACAGTTACCGTGGGAAATTGAGATGCAAAATGTTAGAAACACACCAACAGATGACACACATGTAATAGAATAACTGCAACAACCCCCAAGTGAGTTTCAAAGGTCAGCATAGTTCGTGAAAAGGTTTAAACTTGGATGATGAGCTCTGAGTCTCAATCTATTTCAGTGCCTAAAATGGGAGCAAAATTGTATAGGATTGTGTCATGCTTTTGATGGTCAAACTAACTGATGCGAGTTAGAAGCTTCACTACAAGTCACTGCAATCAAAACACATCCTGTTAACAGCCTAGCTCAAACTTAGGTACATCTAGAGTTTCACTTGTAACGCCCCGAAATTTTTAATATAAAATGCATTGCACAACTATTCATGCATGTTATCAAGTGTTTTAGTCGCGCCTTAGAATTTAAATGAAAATTAAAGCATATATCTTATTTGTCATTAAATTATTTTTGTTATGTAGATTTATTTTGAACTTTGAAGGTGTTTATTTATATCATATTATGATTATATTGTTTATTGTTGAGATAGAAACGATGTTAGAATTATGAGACAAGAATAATATTTATTTATTTTGGATTTCCTAAACCTACTAGGATTCATAAAATGATATAATATTTATTATTATATTAAGTTATTAGGAGAAAATTTTATATTATGTTTTATGATTAAAATAGATATTTTATGTGTGATATACATGTTTTAGGAAAAAAATCTAGTTGTGTTTATCCATATCCTAATTTATCTAGGATTGAATCTATTATATGGTAAGAGATAGAATAAATTCTATATAAAAGATAAAAGGACGAAAATAATTATGAATAAAATATATTTGATACCTTATAGGATTAGGAATCTTTAGATAAAGATTTCTAGGCCTATAGATACCCCTTAGTCGCTCATAATATAGCATCCCATAAAATTCACGAAAATCTGCCAGCATATCTGCGAACTGTTTCAAGAATTATTTACACATCTTTCCGTCGTCCTCTCGTCGTAAAAATTTAATATAGTCTTCCTAGGTATGTCTATTATATTGTATTATATTTGTAGAATTTTCCAAGCATGATAAATATTTATTTAAAATTGTTATTCGTAACCTGCCAGTTTTGACAGCATGTCCATAAGCTTGATAGGAAAATTGTTTTTCATGTTTTCTTTGAGTTGTTTTCGACCATGCTGAATATTAATAGGATATACTATATGTTAGGTCATTTATGTTAAAAATATACTCCCTCCGTCCCGCTAATTCTGTCCCAGTTGACTTCGGCACGGAGATTAAGAAATTTTAGTTTAGTGTGTATTTTATGAGTTTTAATTGTATAAAGAAAATGACACAGTTTTCGAGGAGTGGTTGGTGGAAAAAAATGAGAATTATCCAAATTTTTGCAAGGCTAGTAAAAGGCAATCGATTTTTATTTTTTATATTTTTTTATATTGTATTTGAAGAAATAATCTAAAGTTTTCAAAAAGATAAAAATCATAATTTTCTGAGTTCGGAGCGGAACATAATCGAGTGGGAGATAGATTTTTGAAAAAAGAGAGTATAAGAATGTGGGGGTTGAGTAGTGAGTAAGGGGGACCCACTTCATTTTATGTTTAAAAGTAATTCTTACTATTTTAGGAAAGAAGACAGTAATAGCGGGACAGCCCGATTAGGCAAGTAGGACAGTAATAGCGGGACGGAGGGAGTATAATTTTTAGGATACATTTACTATTTATTTGTTAATTTATTTCTTGATGTGCCAAATTCTTTTGTCAACATGAATGTAGATTGAAACACAAAAAAATTAGAAAATGGCATGTTAAATGGCATGTTAATATGTAGATTATGTATAATATACATTGTTCAATTATTATGATCTATTTTTATTATTTGAATTATTGATGCATGCATGACATTCCATGTAGAGTTATTAAGATAAATTTCAATGTATAGGATCGGCGCACAAGACTTAAACATCTGATATCCATAATTTTTCATCAAGTCAATGTTAAGGTGGAGAATTATTGATGTTATCCTTATTATATCATTTACTTGAGTTTTTCATGTGACTATAGTACATGATCAATGAAACTATGAACGAGGGATATAAGGTCGACGGACCTATATCAATGAGGGACCTTCGGGTCAAGCCTACGGGCTGCTATGTCTATGGATCTTCGGATCAACCATGTCTATGTTAGCATGTTTAAATTTGGTATCGTTTATAATCTGGATAAATGCATTCCCCCGCTGAGTAGTCGTACTCAACCCACTATTTTAACATTTTTCAGGAAATGGTTCGGCCGATGCGTAGAGGTGTTGGTGGTGATGGTCACACGAGGAAGGATTTATGAAAGTCATTATGCATTAAACTCGTGCATTTTATTTTCGAGAACTAGTAGTCATAGTTATTTTTATTTAAGACTTCCGAGTATTGAAAATAAACCGAGTTTTTCAATGATTCTTTTCCATGAAAATGTTTTGAAAGAGTTGAAATATGCATGTTAAGTATGAAGTAGCGTCCTTAGTTAAGTTTTGAAAATTGGGGGCGTTTCATCACTACTCAGTTCAACTAGGTATTCTTCGTTCAGAAACAAATGTTTAAAAGATCCCAAATAGAATCCTGCCTAGGATGAATCTATGGTAAAAATGCCTATCAGGCTTACGCCTTGGTACGTCTTGTATCAGGCTTACGCCTCACATCTTGAACCTATTTCTAGTGTTAAGCTTTTGGAACATGATTATAACATATAAAATTAGTAAATATGCAAATATTATAATACTTTAAACACGCACAAAACAACCCATCTGGTGAAGCATAAAAGAGATATAAGCTTCAAATTCCAAGAAAAAAATATTCTAAATACTTTTCTGTGAGAGATAAATGTTCAACTTCTTAGGTATTTCTGTTTTTATGTATTTTTATGTCAAAGTTAAATTAGTTTGTTAGGAAAAATATTTTATTTGAATTTATACATGCCTCGAGGCTTACGTCTTAGTTTGCCTCCACGCTTACGTCTCACGATACCACAGAAAAAAAGCCTTGGTTCCAAAATAAGATTTTTGAAACATTGTCTAAAAACTTTATTAGCTCTTAGAGATTATATGACCAAGTGGATTGTAGACGTTCTGAAAAAACAAAATACTAAATGCCATATAGCTTAGTAAAAAATGTCAAACATTCAGTAAAAGATATTTTCAGTTAACCTTTACAGAAAAATTAAGACAAGAAAATACGATCATTTAGCTCTAGCAATAGTTCCAAAAACATATGCCTGTTCTACACAAATTCAACTCAATTATATGACACTGTACACGTTACATCTAATAGATGGACTCCATGAGAACATATAATTGATAAACTTACTCTAATCTGGCAGTTAGACTCTTTAAGTCTATTCAGCATTAACAAGTCTATGGGTTTTGCAAGAGCATCAGTGCGGATTGGAGGCCATGTTTGATGATGCTGTTGAGTCCAACGAAGACACCTCGATATATCCTGAAACAGTTGTAAGCATTGAAGGATTAAAAAATAAAGGAGCAAACACAAAACTTAGACATCAAATCAATCAGGGTACTTGTATCTCATGTAGGTTGAATCACCAAGAAGTTTCTAGGAAATTGAGCTAAAAGAACAAGGGGAGAAATAAAAAAACAGAAAATTACAGAACAAATAAACCAAGCATGCTACTTTCTACTGATAATTAACTTGACCTCTATTCAAAATAATGACATGCACTCATGAAGCAATGCAATTTAATCACATCCGAGCATGGTGGATATTTCATTGAGGCCTTTCCATTTATTAGACTTCTAGCATAAATATGCATTTGAAAATTTGAAACACAATCCTTACCTCTCCACCATATCGCAGAGAAATCTGAGTGGTTGGTAGAGCGACTCCATCCTAAACATTGTCAGAAGATAATCAGGAGATGGTATAGGCAATGTTAATCATGACAAGCATGCCTTATGAGTAAAAAGAAAGACACATACAAAGTTTATTCCTCCACATGTCAAACAATTAGCAGGAGACAATTTACAATCTGAAACCACGTGAAGGTCATCGAATATGGTATTGAGGAATCACAACTGAACTAATAAAAGGGGCCGACATGAAGTTACAAAAGCTTCCATAGAGCTGATTGGCAGGATTGAAGCTATAATGATATGTTCTTCAAGTGGTAATTGTGTGAACAAAACTCAGTGTCTGATGCAGCAATCCATGTAATAAGTGAATATGGAAAGAACAAACTAGTCCAAAATTCAAGGATATTTGAGTTTGAATATGATGATACGATGTATGATTACAGTTTTACGACCTCAAATGTGCTAATCTACATATATATGGCAATTTGCAAAATTTACAAGGATACAATTTTCAAACGCCAAAAGCCGCCAACTACAATGTATTATTAAATCTAATCTACTAGCTCTTACTATATAATTATGTTATCTTCTTGTTACATAAAAATCACAATCATGTTAAAATTTAAAGAAGTTAAAATGTGTCCAGCTAAAGAAAATAACAAAATTGCAGGAATACAATTTTCCCGCGCCAAAAGCCACTAACTAAAATTTATTATTTATATTATTCACAAACTAATAATATGTAATTATATTATCTTCTTGGTATAAAAAAGAAAAGAAAAAAAGATCATGTTTAAATTTAAAGAACTTCAAAGGTGTTCGTGTAACACTTAAGCATATAACAATTTGTTTTTATAATATTTAAATGTCAGTTTAAACACCAAAAAAGTACAGGATATGCGCTTAATTAAGTGATTCTGTAAAACCACAAATATCACGTCGATACTTAAAGTATCACTGAATAAAATTTTAACTATTGTCTCTCTTACAAAATAATGACCATAATCATTACTCCCTCCATCTCATTCATATTTTCATCTCATTCATATTGTCTTGTAGGGCTTCCACACGGAGTTTAAGAAACTTGACTTTTGTGTGTAAATGATGTTGGCCCACATGACTTTCTGTAATTTGTAGTATTATTTTATTATCTTTTATGGAAATGAGACAATATCGATGGGACAATCTAATATAGTACACATGGCAGTATGAATGGGACGGAGGGAGTAGTTTCTATGATTAGTCGAATGGATCATCTCACTAAATCCACAACAAGATAGGACGGGCAGCTCATAGGGTAAGTCCTATTATTGCCTGTTATATCCTACAAATTGTTCAAATTATCTTTGTTAGACAATTATTTTTAAATTGTATTTCAACTACTAATTAACGACACACATATATATAGATATAGATGTCTTGTATGATTGTCTTTAACTAAATTTTTTAAAATGTAGTATGTTAAGGAAAACAAGTGAATCTGCATGGGTCCCATATGAATTGGCTATTTTAATAACTACGAGAGAAAGCATTATATTATGTAGGTAAAGTCAAATCAAATTTGAAGATCAAGCAGGTACTCCATCTAGAACCAACAATCTTCAGGATATACTTGTACATTTCTCTAGTTAAGTAGAGTACAATTCTCCTTACTGAAATTATATAATATAAGGTCTACCTGCAGATCAACATAATTTGGGCAGGCAAAACCAAACTGCAGAACTTTCCTATATTTAAGGAATACCTCAATGCAGGCAACTGACGTCACTTGGGCACCAATATTCACAACACATGCAGTTAACAAACCATTTCCAAAAACTGCAGCTAGACCTTCCTGTGTAACATGAAAAAAAGGAGGAAGACTCTAAGCAGAACCGATGTAAGAAAAGAGAAAGGCAGAGCAAATACATACTGCACACCGTAAGCTTGAGTGTGTGTGTGAGTGAGTGCGTTGTGTATACAATGAACTCAAGTGAAGAGTTAATAACATTTTCTTGTGCTACTTTCTATAGACCCAAACACCTTGGTGAAACTAATAAGGTCTTAACAACATCCAAAATATTATATAGGCCATGATGAAGGATTTGAGGATAAGTAATACCTGGTGGACTACTGCTGTACTGAAACACAAGTCTCGAAGTACAATAGATAGAAGTTCTTTTATTTCTACACAGAAATCACAAAATGAAGCAAACATGTCAAGTTCATGAATTAAGCAAAATATTCCTCACAATGGTGCCCTCATAAAAATTGGACTACATAGCTGAAGGAAAAATCAGAATGTCAATCACATCAGAGTATTGACTTAGGAACAACTATACCTAGGCCTAGCATATACATCGGGGCCATCATTGTTTAGCATACATGTAATTCTAATCCAAAAGATTTTAAACATTCTGAAGAGAAATAGGAAGTAACAAAGCGCTCCTTGGATGAAATTAAACAAAAATAACTACCAAACTAATAAATAAAAAGGTTGAAAATTTCACAAGGCGCCAGAGAGATAAGACATTTATGGATTCAGAAAACTGTGAGGTGGATTGCACTGTGTAAGATTATTTTTACCTCGGTTATCAAATGTCTCAGGCGAGACAAGAACAGCAGAATACATGTGCCTTTCGCCGCGAGGGATGTGTAGTTTTTCAATCAGAACCCACTCCCAAATAACATGGATATCTTCAATCACCTGAAATTTTAAAAATATAAAAATTAAAGAAAAAATCAATAGATAATGTGCATTAAAAACTTAAGTCTGACATAGCTTCTGAACAGCTCAATCAACTGCTATCTAAAAAATTAAAAAATCTTTACAGCTATTCTTTAGCATGGATCTGTGTTGGTCCCAAATCATATCCCAACAATCTGGAAACTAATAATCAAGAAAGTAGAATTAAAAAGGAGTTTAAAACTCTAGCCTGATTGTCTGGAAATACATCAACCAATCTTCCTTCATAAATCAATGGCTTGCCGAAATTAGATCTTTTTTAGTTCCCAAAAAGCTTGTACAATAGCAGAGGTATCATACATCATGCAAAAGCAGGGAGACGAAAGAGTCAGTACCTGTTGTGCAGGGTAATGCAAAGAAACATTGAGGTGACCTCTCCGAATAGGTCGGCGCAAGCAATATGGTTCGGTTACAGATATTCTGAGAGCTTCCTCACCACAAATATACTCCCTATACTTAGGTTCATCTGAACTGGGTTTGTAATCGATATTACCTTCCTTCTGGTCCAAAGGCTCTTCAGATCTCAGTGAACTTCCTGTTACAGAACTGTTATTGGCACTCAGAGATTTTTGTAAGACAACATGAATTACCAGAATCAGCATTTTGGAGAAACACTATTTTGCATATTTGGTTTTTTTACAAAGTAAAACCAAATGATATAAATTGTAGCTATAAACAAAGCCATATACTAGAGCACAGCTCCTCATCAGAAGAAAACATTTAAAAATAATAAAATCTTAGCTCTAGACATACTAAAGCATAAATAACTTTCTCTCATCAAATGAAAAAAAAAACATTCTGGCCAATCATGCAGATTGCTGATTGATTTAAGCTTCACACACACACACACAGACACACACACACACACACACAAAAAAAAAGAATTGTCTAAGAGAGTAAAGTAGTGTGAACACTCATACTAAATCATGATTAGAAAAAGAAAAACTCTCATGTTAGATTAAACCTACGTTGGTTAGAATTTCCAAACATATCTGTATAAACAGAAAGGAAATACTCCAACCTTTAACTATAACATTACATCATATGATATTGAAGTGAATTACCCAAAAATAACTACCGACATCATAACAACTGAGCCTCTGAGGTAGTACATTAAAGTCCATCAAAGATAGATGCAGAGAGATAAGGTAGCCATGAATCTTATGCAAATCATAAGTAGAGGATTCTTATTAACCAACTGTAACGCCCCAATTTTCATAACTTAACTAGGGACGCTACTTCATACTTAACATGCATATCTTAATTCTCTCAAAACATTTTCATGGAAAAGAAATATCGAAAAACTCAATTTATTTTCATACTCAGCGGAAGTTTTAAATAAAAATAACTACGACTACTAGTTCTCGAAAACAAAATGCAAAGTTCATGATAAAAACTAGGTTAATGCAATAATAAGTTTTATAAATCTTTCATCGTGTGACCATCACCACCAATACCTCTACGCATCGGCCGAACCATTTCCTGAAAAATATTAAAATAGTGGGTTAAGTACGACTACTCAGTGGGAGAATGCATTTATCCAGATTATAAACGATACCGAATTTAAACATGATAACATAGACATGGTAACATAGCATGGTTGATCCGAAGATCCATAGACATAGCAGCCTGTAGGCTTGACCCGAAGGTCCCTCGCTGATACAGGCCCGTCGACCTTATATCCCTCGTTCATAGTTTCATTGATCCTGTACTATAGTCACATGAAAAACTCAAGTAAAGAATATAATAAGGATAAACGTAAAAAGATTCCCCACCTTAACATTGACTTGATGAAAAATTATGGATATCGGATGTTTAAGTCTTGCGCGCCGATCCTATACATTGAAATTTATCTTAATAACTCTACATGGAATGTCATGCATGCATCAATAATTCAAATAATAATAAAAATAGATCATAATAATCGAACAATGTATATTATACATAATCTACATATTAACATGCTATTTTCCAAAAAAAATTTTGTGTTTCAATCTACATTCATGTTGACAAAAGAATTTGGCACACCAAGAAATAAATTAACAAATAAATAATAAACGTATCCTAAAAATTCTATATTTTTAACATGAATGACCTAACATATAGTATATCCTATTAATATTCAGCATGGTCGAAAACAACTCAAAGAAAACATGAAAAACAATTTTCCTTTCAAGATCATGAACATGCTGTCGAAACCGCGGAGTTATGAAGAACAATTTTAAACAAATATTTATCATGCTTGAAAAATTATACAAAAATAATTAAGTATACTAGACATACCGAGGAAGATGACCTTAAATTTTCACGATGATAGAACGACGGGAAGATGTGTAAATAATTCTTTAAACAGTTCGCAGGGATGCTGACAGGATTTCCGAAAATTTATGGAATGCTTTATTATGAGCGACTAAGGGGTATTTATAGGCCTAGAAATCATTATCTAAAGATTCCTAATCCTATAAGGTATCAAATATATTTTATCCATATTTATTTTCGTCCATATCTATTTTATATAGAATTTATTCTATCACTTACCATATAAGAGATTCAATCCTAGATAAATTAGGATATGGATAACCACAACTAGATTTTATCCTAAAATATTTATATCACACATAAAATATCTATTTTAATCATAAAACATAATATAAAATTATCTCCTAATAATTTAATATAATAATAAATATTATATCCTTTTATGAATCGTAGTAGGTTTAGGAAATCCAAAATACATAATTATTATTCTTGCCTAATAATTCTAACATGATTTCTAAATAAATAAATAAACAATATAATCATAATATGATATAAATAAACATATTCAAACTTCAAAATAAATTTATATAATAAAAATAATTTAATGACAAATAAGATATATGCTTTAATTTTTATTTAAATTCTAAGGCGCGACTTACAGAACTAAAACACTTGATAACATGCATGAATAAACATGAAATGCATTTTATATTGAAAATTTTGGGGCGTTACACCAACTCTGCTAAAGATGATACTAAACTAACAAATCAAACACGAAACCAGGAACCGTAAATGATAACTATGCTTGAGCACTTGACAATTATAAAATGTGAACATTGAAGCACCCTAAATCCCATATACCATTTTCTGAAGATGAAGGTATCTGTTTTTCAAGCACATCTGTCCATGGAATAATTGTCTCCTTTTTGTTATTATTTTGAGGAAGCGCATCAACACGACCCATCTAAAAAAAACTAAAACCATTATCACAATCAAGTCATTGAACATAAGAATGTCGAAAAAAGGCTAAACTACAGAGGGTATATCAGTCCTAATACAGTCTGCTCGCAACACAAAAACACACCTTTTGTGAAAATTGATTGTTCGTCACCTCCTCATCTAAAAATCGTATTTTCAACAATGAAGAAATCTGATGATCAAGACCATGCATAAACCTCATTAATATACAAGATTCAGTTCAAACCCACAAAATGCATAACATGGCAAGCACCCTGAATGCATTCTGCTTTTAATTCAATAAACACAAATCATCTTGCTGATTTTCTTTAACTAACAATGTCATAAGCTCTTTCGCGCTCCACGTGCTGGGCTGTTGTAACCTGCGAATTAAGCAACTGCAGAAACAAATGGCAAAAAGAACGTCACAGACATGAGAACATAAACCAAAACCACATATCTCGGAATCGCACTCTACGTGTAAATTATATGAACCTGGTCCTGAACGCTCCTTTTCGGCACTTGAGACGTGCGTCGAGCAATGCAATGCGGAACACTAACTGGAACATCCTGCTGCGCTAATCCAATTCGCACATTTGCTGACCCTAAATTGATCCCCCCCAAAAAAAAATACAAATTTCATGAACCAAAACATCACAAAATCAAATTCCGGGATAAATAAGAAATAAAGTGTTATTCTGCGTGTAAGTGGAAACCTGGGTTGATCACGACGAGGTTGGAGCCGCGTTCAGCGAGGAGTTGAGAGGGGATTACTGTTTTAAGGTAATCCTGCGCGAACCAAATTAATAAATTTTACGCAAAAGTTTGTAAAATAAAAACGTGGTGTGGGGAGAATTTATGTTCACCATAGCAGACACAGTTGATAAGCTCAAGATTTAACGAGACGACGAGACCTAAACTGTGCGGGGGTGGGGGGCGATGGGGAGACGCTGAGAAGCTGAGAAATGCTCTCACAGTCCCGCAACAGATGTTTTGTTTTGTTTTGTTTCTTTGAAGTATATTAATAACTCAATCACTTTTCCACAATGACAATTCATTTTATTTCAATCACTCTATTTGAAATTAATCGAACCCGTTCGATCTTGTCGAGCAATAACAAGCTGGGAAAGGGATTTTAGGATCTCATTTATGCTCTTTATGTTTTTTTTTTTTTTAATTATTTATTTTATATTAATCCACACTGAATCCACCGTACCATTTCGGATCAGTCTCAAAAATATTATCCAATTTCTTTTTTAAACTAATTATTATCCACATAATTTTTTTGGGTAAAGCATAATTTTACACTACTCTACGCACAACTAACAACTGTCTTTAAAATCATGGAAAAAATAATTGGGTTGGAGGGACTACATTGGATTGGACTATAGTGCAATATTGCATTGCATCATAGCTACTAGCCAGAGTTGAGAATATATTCAGAATTTTATGTATAGCTATAATGAAAGACATAAATGTGAATAGCAAAATAAAACAGTTAAGGAGAGGGATATTAATTGCAATATAGATCAACAACGCATCAGAATTAAAACATTAAGGGAACTTTGTCCTCCTTCACTTTTTATGCTAGAATGGCTTCATCATAAACCCTGCCCTGCCCTGCCCTGCCTTTGTTAATAAACAAGAAAATTTTGTGAAAAAGAAATCAGAATGCTCAATAACATATGACATCTAAACACCTCCAAACAAAAATTGACTAAAAGGAAACAGAACAGCACCTGATACTGAATAGCTAGTTTATCCAAACAATCCTAATTCTTTGGTCCCAACATTCTTTTCCAAACAATCCCACAGCCTCCTCCCATAGTACTCAAGCGGCCTTCGATTTAACAATCTTCTTCTTGGGTTGCTTTCGAGAAATGGTGTTCTTCATTCCAAGGAAAAATAGCAATGCACCAACAAGCGCCGCATACTGACACAGAAATTTGTAGCGAGTTACTCCAACTGAACTTTTAGGTGCAACCACATGAAATAACAGTTTGAGGAGTTGTTTTGTATGGTTTTTACCTGAAGGAACTCGTATAAGACTCTGAAAAACTCTGGCTTTCCGGCTTTGTAGTTGTAGAAATCATACATCAAGGGGGTTGTCAATATCAAGTAATATATCTGTAGCATAATAGAGCAGACAAGATGAGTTTTTTTGTTGTCTGCGGTTTCCCTTTAAAAGATGAGAACAAGGCAGGATACGGTTTCTCACCAGAAGATAAGCACCAAAACTGCTGCCAAGGACAAACAGAAGTCCACCCAACCCCTTCAGGAAGATACTTGCAGCAACAAAACTCTTTGCCTGCAGTTCACATATTATATATCAGCATGAGGCATTAGAACTAAACGTAAGAAAAAAAACCGATAAATGAAAGTCATTAGTGATTTACATCAATGTAAAAATTGTTTTTCCCGATTATTCCATCAATATACTTCTTGACAAGAGCCAATTTGGGAGCCCATTCTTTTGCTGCAGGTCCACCATCCTCTCCAAATTCGTTGAACCTGAAGAAGAGTTAGTAACATATCAACTAATAAATATAATACCCAAAAAAGTTAAAAATGGAAAAGCAGATTGAGAACCATGCCAAATAGCATATCTTCTGACAAGTTCCAAGTTTCATAACATGAAATATTGAGATTTAACAAATCTCAAACTTTTTTAACAAAGAACAATAATACATCTGTGCACATATACATGTAGGGAGGAATATCACAGTACTCTCTTTTATCAGAAGATTAATTGACAGCAGTAGATTCTGAAATTGAAAGAAAATAATGAAAAATGTTAAAGGGCTTTTGACTTTACAAAGATGGCGCGAGGGCTCAAAAGTACAACTGCTAAAGCTGATGGTTTATACTTGTACAATGGCGATCGATAATCTCCAACATGAGAAATGCATCAAGAAAATAATGACCCCATCAAGCTTACACCATTTTTAGATGCAAAATGACACAATGGAGAAAAGTGATTTAGGCACTAGGGAGTTGAGAAGACGTGACTCACCCAACTAATGTCCAAATTAGGCCATTAACTACTGCAGGGCTACACATGAAGAGCCACAAATAAATTACGTTCAGAAGATGCAAGCATGATTCAAAACGACTTGAATGAATTTTGTGACACATTGCATGGGAACCCCCACTCGTGATGGGCATCGACTAGCAGCTACCCATCTATAATCTAACCCAATTACAGAAATGGTTTTAAGCAATCAGCCATACTTAACGAGTAATATAATTGATTCTATGATGATATCATTTGCACATCAGTTTGATATGATCACAACTTATGATGAATTAATGCTAATTATTTGATGCATCAGTCAAGTTGGAGATGGTTATTTGCAAAGGTTTCTTCATAATTTAGTATTACACAGATTGCCGTGTCATCTTATTAGCTTAGGGCATCTCAGGATCCAAAACTCATCTGCTACAATGTGGGATAGGTAGTAACAATTTAAATTCTGATTTTTCTCACAGCTATTTGAATGTGCAAGTAAATAACTTCATAGCCTTCCAAGGTATAGACAGATACAGGCAACTAAAGGAAGTATGTAGTAAGTAAATGTCTTTACTAGAGCATTGTAATGTTCCAAGCATGTAGAGATATGCTGGCAGTAAAACCAACCTAAAAAGTACGACGAATTAATAGTTTCTTAATGTAACATAACATCACATGAATTTAGCCCCTTAGCAAAGATTTTTAAATAAAGATTCATTTCCATGAATCACCTACTCAACCATAGCTTCAAAATCGTATCAACACATGATGATGCCAGTCTCACCACATAAACAACTTTAAAATGTCATCCAAGACAATCAGTGTCCGCAGCCAAACTACTTTAAGTGCTTTCTTAAGAGCTACCTTGAGATCTATCGATGTAAATTGTGCTTCAAACAATCTCTTAGTTTAAAAAACAGAATATATTGGAAGAACTACAAATTAGTACTTTTTTTTCTTTTTAAACTCTTATAGAGATTTATCTCACAAAAAAAATCTAGTCTAGAATCTTTGAACTTGTTTCAAATCAAGGGAAAAGAGCAAATTAAAAAAACAAGATAATGTTATAGACATGCATTGGAAACGAGTCGAAATCAGGCAAGGAAACTGGAAGCAATAATTTCTCAAGCAACTTTCAGTTTCAGTAAGTCAGAGTACAATCTCCAATGAAGCTATCAATGCTAAGTTAATAGTGAGTTACTTCCAAAATAAATCAAGCGAGAAAAATCTAAGCTCAAATATAAAACTGAACCCATGTTTAATGAAAATATGAATGTATGTTTTTCAAAAGTTCTATATTCAAAGAAATCGTAAATGAAAAACGTCTCTAAAAATCAAAATTAAAGCTTCAATCTAAACATTTAAAGATCCAAAACTACAAAAGCAAACGGAGAAGGAAAAATAAACGTGAGGATTCAAATATTTCACAACCACTCTCACTCTACAACCTATTGAGTCCATAGATCAGAAACACTAAACACATATACGAGTTCTTCCAATAAAACAACAAACCCAACATCTTCAAGTTCAGATACCAACAGGAATTTTAGAAAACTTCGCAACAAAAACCGAACAGACAGATCTAAGAAATACGTAAAAATCCTGGAGCATATAATCAAGCAAAATGCATTGATAATTTTGCAGAAACAGAAGCAAATATAAAAACAGATCTGACTAAACAGAAAGAGAAACAGAACACAGCAAGAGGCGTGTTTATCGATCTTTTACATTTGCCATGCAGAGAGGATGAAAATGGAAGCGAAGAGTACTCGTCCCAGAAAAGAAAAGAAACCCATTTTTGCAACCCTTCCCCTTTTACTGTGTGTTGCGCGTGTGTCTTTCTCTCCGTCAGGGAAAACTGTATAAAATGGAGAGAACGGACGAAATAAATTGAAGTTTCATGGGATTTGAATTATTTGATGTATATCAGGTAATTTGTTGGAGCTTAATTAATACTGAAATTATTAAAATATCAATTACATTTAAATCGTTAAATAATATTAATTAATGAGTCTTCCGTCATTACAGTTTCACAAAAACTTATGTCCACTTGTTGCAGGTGTGACCGGATTGGAATTGGATCCAATTCATGCCCCATTTTTTCAGTTTTGACCCGGTTAACTTATTTATTAAAAGTCAAGTGTATTTCGTGGGCTTGCCTTTTTATAGCTTCTGCAGCGTGCTCTTATCTTTGCTCGATTCCAGTTAAGTTCAACACTTAGGGGGCGTTTGATAAGAATTTAGGAACGACAATGGTAATGGGTATGATAGTAGAGTGATTGGGTATGTGTATGATTGATTTCTTTAATGGTATTTGGCATTTACTTGTGAATATGTATGATAACCAAAATAATGTTTGGTTGTAGTTAGGCTCAATGAGAATGTATAATATTATGAATATTGTAATATTTTAAATAATAATGATATGAGTCTTTTATTAATTTTGTGAAATTTAATACAAAGATATTTTAATAAAAAGCAAAATATCTTTTATTTTGAGTATTTACAAAAAATTAATAATTATTTTAAAAAATAATTATAAAAATACTTTCTTACATATTTTTACGAGATTATCGAATATTTATTTTATAAAAAAATAAAGACATTTTTATAAAGTTAAAACATTTTTAAATAAAAATGTTTACATTTGACAAAATTTAAGTTTTATTTAATATTCTTATTATGTTAACGAGATTACTGTATTTACTTTTAAATAAAATTAAAAACATTTTTCTAAATTATGTTTATTTTTTTCTTAATAATAATGTTTATTCTGAAAAAAAAAATTAAGTTTTATTTAATATAATAATTATTTTTTTAATTATTTGTATTTTAGCTAAGTATTATAAATTAATTTTATTTTTTAAAATAATGCTTAAAAAAATTAATTTTGATACCCATATGGGTTTGAAAACTCAAACCCAAGTAGATACATGGGTATGAGAAAACTCATACCTATTCGGGTATAAAACCTATAGTATAGTGTCGAAACCTACATTGCAAACGTATTATATGGGTATCATTCCTCCCTCATTCCCATAATAGGCTGTAA
This sequence comes from Lavandula angustifolia, assembly GCA_028984105.1. Lineage (NCBI taxonomy): Eukaryota > Viridiplantae > Streptophyta > Magnoliopsida > Lamiales > Lamiaceae > Lavandula > Lavandula angustifolia. The sequence continues at coordinate 26,194,948 of CM054808.1, forward strand.
ACCCACAAACCAAACGCCCCTTTAGTTCCGCATGATTCCAGTTAAGTTATGAGAATTTCATTCAAAATCACTTTTTTCATTCAAAATCTCTCTTAATTTCTGAAATTTCCATGCTAATAGTTTATGTTTTGTTCATAAGTAATTTCGCTCGATTTTGAGTTGCTTTTTCCATTACCTTCGCCTTCAACCCTTATTTCCGCGTGATTTAGTTGCTTATTGTAATGCATTCGTTCGTAAGTCGATTTAATATTGTTTGTTGCGTAGTGTTCTTGATTGAGGTAATTTTACTGTTAATTCGCGATTTTATCTTTTAACTCGAACCCCCATTCTACTGTTAATTTGTGATTTTAATTGTACAATAGACAATGCAAAGTGATTTTAGTGTTTATTTTGTTCCGATGATTCAATTTGATTCAATTTAAGGTTTGAGATACTTTTACTCGACGCATTTGACACTTTTAATCTATGAATTGATACTTCTATTTTTTTGTTGGTTTAATTCATTGTACCAATTGTTACTGTTTATTTACATTTAGGATCTCAGTACATATAACTTGTTAAATTGATTTATAGTTTATGTGACTCACATGCACATAGATGATTAAAATTGATTTTAGTGGTTATTTTGTTTCTCTAATTCAGTGATTCAGTTTAGTTATGATTTATGGTTTGTGATACTTTACTTAGGGCATTTGATACTTTTACTCTAATTAGTATTTTTACTCATATCAATTGACACTTTTATTCAGAGAATTTAACGCTCATTATTTTATTTATTCTACTATGTGATAGGTTCATATGGTAAGACAAGAAGTCGTGCAACAGTCAAAGATGTTCAAATACCGATAGTTGTTGTTAATGTGGAAGGAGTCATATTGCTGTTGCAGTTGAAATACCTGTAGTAGCTGAAATTTCTATAGATGCAGTTCCTATATCATCGGTTCCACTATCTAAATTTCTTGTGTCAGCAGTTAGGAGAAAGGGACATAGAATTTGTCGTGAAAACTATGGAATTGACGATATTGACCACCTCCTTGTCCCTTGATTAAAGGGATTTGGTTTATTCATATTACAGTAAATGAAAATAGACAATGTGTTGTAAATATATTATATATATATACTTATCATATATTGTGATGACCATGTAAACCCTAAAAGCCCATGAGCCCATCTTGTACTCTATAAATAGAGGTCTCCACCCTCATAATAATACACATCTTATTTCTGCTCTCTTTATTTATTCTCTACATTCTCTCTAGTTTATAACACGTTATCAGCACGATTGTTCTAGTTAATAGACAATCCTTCTTTTCTTCTTCCTTAGATTGTTGACCGACGCCCACATAAAAAAGAGTACAACCATTTGACCTTCAGGGTCATTTGACATTTAGGAGTCAGTCTAATCTTCAGGATTATTTACAATTTGTTACTCCCCCTCAAGACAACAATCTTCAAGGTTAGCTTTAAGGTCTACACTAATATGTGCAACATAAGTTTAATTATCAGCATAGATAATAACATGAAATATGTCAATATATCATTACTCTCGTAAATAGACCAATATCATATTTGTCTCGAAAATAACAAAGGATGGTCAATACCATTTCAAATTCTCCAGAAGAATATTAAATACTCTTAAAGAGCAACTCACATTTTCGATGATATATGTTATTCTTGAATGAAAAACATTATTTATGTCTTATTGACATTAATGCACTCTTGATATCGATGTTCATCTGCCAATAAGAGGGCATGAGAGAGACAATAGAAATGAAGCATCCCAATAGGATTGCTTAAAGATATAATTGATTGTCCTCCCTAAAACTCGATACGAGTATATGCATCATAAATTGCAAGATTTTCAAATTTAGTGCATCGAAATTATTGAAGGCTTCAGAAGAGCATGTGTCATTCTATCAAATGATACGAAATCAACTACTAAGTTTGCCCTTACTTTAGCAAGTCTAGAAGAAACTTACTAAGTTTTAAGGATATCCGCTGCAATGGATACCATACTGGAAAAATAATATATAAAGGTAGTGATTCTTTTGTATTTAGCCAAAAGCTAACAAAACTACCACCTTGAATGTATTACACATTCATAGAAATAAGTGAGACAAAACATGTCATGAACCGGAAGTTCAAAGAGCTCTATGCTTTGACATGATAAGTTTGAACATCTGTAAACAACTTTAATGCGCAACATAATTGAAAATTCATTTGGGGCGCCGCAGAGATCCCGAAGAATCTCTTAATTTCCATGAATGTTCGATTTCTAGAAGAAATCTAGAACTTGTTAGGACCGCAAGTTCAAAAACAATGAGCTCAATTCCTTCAAGCGATTTATCTTGATAAAGCTAGTGAGTTTATTAAACTCTAAGTTCCTCTTGAAGAGGACTTAATATTATATGACTTTGGGATTGAGATTAAATATTTAGTTGCTCATGTCCATCCTCAAAATGAGTTTTGTACGTATAAAAACGCGTCTCACATTAAGATAGTTATTATGATGAAATAACATTTCCAACATTAGTTGGAACATATGTCACATTGGGATTCCTGAAGTAATCAATGTGAAATCTACATCCAACAAAAAGCACAAGAACAAACTAGTCACATTTGGATTCCAAAAGTAATCAATGTGAACAAGAAGTCAAAAGACTCACTTGCAAAAGATTACGAATCAACTTCTTGATGCTTTAGTATGTATATAAAAGAAGTGACAATGTCATACATTTGCTGCAAATACCCCCAACAAGATTTCATGTCCCTGAAGGACAAGTACAAATGACAGCAAATGCATTAAAAGTTCGTCAAAAATATGGTCGACCAATTGGTTCTAAAAGAAATTTTGTGTCTAAGAAAAGGGGCACAACATATGAACCAAACAATGACGATAATGATTAGTCAATCAAATGAAGTTCCTGAAGAACTACAAGCGTCTAAAAATACTGAGATCTCAAAATATTGGAGAGATCAAATATCGTCGTGGACGCACGACATTATTTTCGCCTTTTAATATGACTCTTGAAATGAAAAAGAGGATCCTCAATAACGATCTATAAGAGATTGTCAAGATTGAAATAATTGGCCAAAGAAAAACGAAGTCATATAAGGTGAATCAATATTCCCTAGAAAGCCGGAAATATTTGGACATGTAGTTCCAAAATCCGAAAAATATATCCCCGAAGGATACAAATGTGTCTTTGTTACACAGAGAAATGAAAAATTACGAGATATAGGGCAATACTCGTAACACAATTTTTCTCTCATAGACCGGGAATTAATTATGTACTCTCCTATAATAGACGCCATTATATTTGATTAATCAACTTATGTCACAAAAGGCTTGCTATGCGCCTTATGGATGTAGTAAATATCTATCAATATGATTCACTAGATAGTGACATATATATGAAGATCCCTGAAGGATTTAACTTGCTCAAAGCATGTAAGTCAAAAAGATGTTGTCAATTAGACTGTAAAAGTCATTATAAGGGCTAAAATAGTACAGCCGTATATGATATAATCATAACGACGAGAATTCCTTGACAGAAGGGTACATAAATGATGACTTGAGTTTGATTAAAACTCCTGAAGAGCATAATACTTATATGTATACTCCGTCCTAATGACTTACATAGAGCAAATCATTATGGATTATTTTATTCATTGATATGTTGATTTTAATATCCAACTCACATCCTTGTCGGCATTAGGGGGAGATATGAAATATAAAAATTGAATGCCGCAAATATCTCGTTGGATTAATTATTTAGATTCACGCACTATGAACCAGAAGTTCATCAAATTATTTAGTGCAAAAGGAGTGATTAAAATCTCATATACTTGTTGTATATGCACCATGAACGAACTGAAGTTCCTCATAGAAAATATAAATCAATTGATTCTCATTAGCGCCAGAAGCGTGAGAGATTTATTGGTGCTAAGAGATAAGAAGTCCGCGGAATACAAAATTATAACACATCACTCCAAATTCCTGTTGAAGAGGATATGTGAATTATTATATACAAAAGTACTTGATGAAATCAACTCATGCCTAAAGACGGAGTTCGAATCAAAATACTTAGGTTGAACTAATAATTGTCTCGACCTGAAGATCGAGCATCTCCCTAATGGAGTTACGCTAGTCGACCTACCTGAAGGTCTTTAAAGAGATTTTATTGTATTGCATCCACATAGCTACCTAATGGTTGATTCAATCCCTTAAAGTGGATAGAGACTCGTTTAGACCTATAGAAGATAACAAAGATGAGGACCAGAAGTTCCTTAATTATTTGCAATTGGAGAATTTGAAATGGTATTGACCATCCTTTGTTATTTTCGAGACAAATATGATATTGGTCTATTTACGAGAGTAATGATATATTGACATATTTCATGTTATTATCTATGTTGATAATTAAACTTATGTTGCACATATTAGTGTAGACCTTAAAGCTAACCTTGAAGATTGTTGTCTTGAGGGGGAGTAACAAATTGTAAATAATCCTGAAGATTAGACTGACTCCTAAATGTCAAATGACCCTGAAGGTCAAATGATTGTACTCTTTTTTTCCTTCCTAAGTTTTTTCCCAAAGGGTTTTCTTAGTCAAGGTTTTTAACGAGGCATCCAATGCAACACATGAGAAAATGAGTCATTGAGATTGATTCATAAAAGAGCCAATGCAACACATGATCTCCAAAAGAGTGGCGGCATCAACATCCAGCAAATTCGCTCAAGTGACAACCTAGCAGATTCTTTTACAAAGGCATTACCAACATTCAAGAAGTTGTTATACAAGATCGATATGCGCCGACTCAATGATCAAGAATGATTATATTGAGATGGAGCAGTTGTACTCTTTTTCCTTCGTCCAGTTTTTATCCCAATGGGTTTTTCTGGCAAGGTTTTAACGAGGCAGCAGTTTCTTTTAGGGATGATCAATCAAGGGGGAGTGTTGTAAATATATTATATATATATACTTACCATATATTGTGATGACCATGTAAACCCTAAAAGCCCTTGAGCCCATCTTGTACTCTATAAATAGAGGTCTCCACCCTCATAATAATACACATCTTATTTCTGCTCTCTTTATTTATTCTCTACATTCTCTCTAGTTTATAACACAATGAAGATTTTGTACAAACTCAGAAATAGCGTAGGGGCATTAGAGTATTTTTCTTTTTTTGGTGGTGGTATTTTATAAAAGTCTTGCCACGATTTTATTTTATTAATTCATAACAACTCAGACGGTACAGTAAATTAGAATATTTTATTATTCATAACCGATCGCACATGAGGCTTTTAAACTATATATATATATATATATATACCTTACTTTTTTTTAAAATTGATGAATGGATAATTATAAAATAGTCACTGTCTTTTTCATCTAAACTTAGAAAATTGGATCACATATAAAGAAATTCTTCATAGTGAAATAGCAAGACTCAATCTTAACCATTGATTAGAAGATGGAAGACTCACATTAAACGAAAAGAGGTGACAATTTTATTAGTGGAAATGTATGTTTATAATCATTCTCATTAAAAAATACAATAATACTCATTGATTAAAATTTAAGTTATAAAATACCTAATTTTACCAATTCACCTTTACTTTTTCACTTGCATTCTCTTAAATTTAACTGTCATCGAGTGTCAAGGGGAGCCTACTGGTGCCGATGCTGCCCACTAGTGCCGATTTTCGTCACATGTGCACTGCCTTGAGTGCTGATGGAGTGCATATGGGTGCTGCGGAGAGCCTAAAATTTCTATCAGCACCATAGGCACTCACAGGCTCCCTTTAGGTACTAGAACGAAATACCACAGCCTAAAATTTCTATTAACACCATAGGCACTCATAGGTAACCATAGGCTTCCTTTAGGCACTAGAACAAAATTTTGAATATCAGTCCAAATGACGAAAATCTGAGGGTAATTTGGTAATATTGGGTATTTGGTGAACATAACTTTAAGAAAATAGTAGTATTGTATTATTTTTAGTGGGAATGAGTATTTCAGCAAATCTCTCATTTTATTATTATTAGTGTTGGTCCCGAGAGTGAGTTCAGGTGTAGAGGGGGGGGGTGAATACACCTGAATCCAAATTTCTCAACTTCGAACACGAACAGTCCTATTCGAGAAGATGTCGCATCGAAATGATTCGACAGACACTGCATAACCGTTTCGAATCGTGTTAAAGGCTAAAAGTCTCGACTCGGCCGAGATCTCGCTAACCGACTAGGTCGAATTCAGCATCGATCAACAAGAGTTCGGTGCGCGGAATAGTGTAGGCCCAAATCGGCTTTTTATGAGAAAACGTTTTAAGTCTCGGTTCGGTAGATAAGAAGTTCAAGATATCGAGACAGTTAATTGATTTTAAATAAGATGTTCGGTATGCACAAGTAAAATCAATGTAACAAGAAAAGAACTTAAGTAAACGATACGATTTTTAAAGTGGTTCGGATATCAACAATCCTACGTCCACTGTCCCGATAGATCAGGAGGCTATTTATTATACCGAGTTAGTCTCGGCCGCCTTGTGCACGTGACAAAGCCGTGGCTTGGGGATTATACTGAGCAAGTCCCAGTTTACACTTCTATCAAACTTAAAGTGTTTGACAAACTTCTCCAACAGTGAAGGAGTCCTTATACAATAAGGATTGGGTTCAAAAGTGAACTCCTTCATCTAAGCTATGGATATATCGGTTGAGCTTAGGGTTAGAGGGATGGGAACAAGAATGTAGCTTCTAGAGCGACGAACAGCTGAGGTTTAGCTATAAGTTCGTGTCACGTCGCTTGGATACTAGATGCTTTGTTGACGGTTCAGCTTGGTTCCCTTATGCGCTTAGAGGTAGTCTTTCGCCGGAGATAACTCTTTCGATTCTTGCGAAAGACTTAGGCTTTTCTGGTTCTAGCTCGTTTTAGTGCTTGTGTATGTTTTCGTCGTTTAAGCTTATGCACTCGTGAACTTCAAATCTTGAATGATCCCTCTATTTATAGAGAAGAGATTGAGAAAGATCCGTTGGAGACGATCTTCTTCTCTCTCTCTCTTTTTGGTAGCAAACGGCTCTTTTGGCGTAGGTAACAGTGCATTTTCCTCCTTTTCCGGAAAGTGTTGACTTGCAGCTTTAGTAGGTAGGATGACACGTGTATGTTTGTCATTTGTCGAGGCGGATAGAGCGGTTGAGACAGCACAGACTTCGAGACAAACTGAAGCTGACTTCTCTCTTCCTCGTATATGACAATGCCGATTGTCTTTCAAAAGATTCCGACGAGTCCCCGAAGACTATCCGCCGATGCCGAGTCCGACCTTGTATTTAGTAGATAGACAATGAGATAAGTCTATCGAAGATCAGCTACGAGTCCAGTGAACTACTCCCGCCGAGTTCGGGTCGATCGACTCTCTCGATATCTTGCTCCCGCCGAGTCCAAGATCACTGAGTCTTCTACACTGGTGCTGAGGCAGATAAGCTAGTGAGCGCCTTGACCAGAGCAGAGTGTCTACTGAGTTTGAAACCTCAGAGACAAACAACATATACAACGGAATGGTTCACCAATCAGATAGGGTTTTGGGATCTTCAAATCTTCTCAACGAGTTCGGAGCACATAAAGCTACGAGCTTGGTTCAGTATAGAAGACATAATCATTTCCCACTGAGTGAAACAGTGCTGAGGATAGAATCATCACCCAACAATTTCCCCCTATTTGATGATGCCAAAACCTATCATCTATGCTAACACTAAACAGAGAGAAACAAATCTCCTTACAGTTTTACAAGTAAGATCAGAGGAAATATTCCATCAGTTCTAGACTACTGAAAAACAGGGCAAAAATAATTTCCCCCATTACATAGAAGCAATACTAGCAGAATCTAACAAAGCAATAAACTGACAAGTAATAAAGAAAGTGAGTGTGTGTCAGTAATCACTTTAGTGATTCTGAGTGTTAAAGCATAAAACAAACACGGCTATTTAGACAACAAGTTGTTGTCAGAGCCAAAAGAAGATTTGTATATATAAGAGTGATTCAGGTTAGTACATTACAAATCTTGCTAGACTATGAAGAGAGAATACTAAGACTATGGGCGCCTAAACTGCTGAATCCGGTCCATGAATCCTTGCGATTGTGTCTCAGGCAGTGGCACACCATACATTCGGTACATGGTCTTTCTCGACTTCAAGTATTCCGCGAAGTCACTGGGTTATCATCTTGTAAGAATCTTTGATCGCCAGCGTCCTTCACTTCGACTTCAATAGTCGCAACATGAATTGAGTCATCCATTCTTCTTGGAGGTGGAATGATTCTGGGTCCGGGAATCTGAATCTCTTTCCCTTCTGAAATGGCATTATACAAGTGGATGTAGAGATCCGCTTCAAGAAGCATCATCCATTCAAAGATAAGCTTCGACTCTAGACTTGTTCGGCCGAATCTCCGTAAATAATAGTGTTTGATGAACTCAATCTTCGAATTTTCCCATCTCTCGAGTGAATTGAGCCGGCATCCACTCGTCTCGTTCTCGGCCATCTCGTGAGATTTCGGATCGGTAGCCTTCTTTCGAACTTCCCGTAACGATAGGGAATGTCGGCTTTAGCGGGAGTTCCGTGCCCGGCTTCTTCCTCGGCACGCTTCCTTAGAGCTTCCGGATCGGCTAAGTGGATTCGTTTCTCGTAGCCTCGATCCGTCTCGCCTCTTCGCCTCTATATAAATATCTCGTCCATCCGGGCGAATATGGCTTCGTCTCATCATCTAGCTTTTTAGGTTTCGGGAGGCATCTTACGAGTCGGCAGGGGTACTTGATTTTTCTTTCGATGTACCCCGCTTCTCGCACTCGCTTTCTCGCTCCTTCTCATTTTCCCCTGTCCTCATCGTCTTCGATCCCGAGCTTCCTTGGAGGTAGCACTGGCGTGCTTTCTTCCTCCTCTCGCTTGGAGCTTTAGATTTTCTTTTCACAAAGCTTAAGGCTTAGGCTTGTTTGCGGCTTCGCTTCAAAGAATCTCCCTTGCCCGCCTTTTCATCGGCCGGCAATCCGAGCCTCCTCTTCGACCGAGATGTATCGTTTCTTTTTTTTTTGGCTTTGGAGGGGTCGGGAGTTTCGATATCTTTTTGCCTTTGCCCCGAAGGTGGAGGGAGAGGTGTTTCCTCTTCATCCGAATCTTCGGCAGCCTCCTCGGCATATTCGCGACTTCCTTAATGATATCGGTGGGAATCGAGTCGCATGAGCAGCTTGGGTTCCCGAGCCACTTGGGCCGGTCTCAGCTGTGCTCGCACTGGGACACCCCGGGCCTCACCCATTTTAGTCTCGAGTCCGAGTCTTCTTCGAGTTCTTTGTACCCTTAGATTTTTCGGTTTTGGTGGGGGTCGGCTTCTCGGTACTCTTCTTCCGGTACTCTCCTCTTTTCTTTCCTTCTCTTTTCCTTCTCCCTTTTTGGCATCATCAATTGCGGCCGGGGTTGGGATGAGTACCGACCTTTCCGGACTTTTTGTAAGAGGTTGACAGATCATCAAGACGATCATTGATCTTAGTCGAGCCTCATGCGGCTCGTTCCTCTCGGTGGCAAGATCTTCCTTGTATCTGCTTGGTGTGAGAGGTCGACCGCTTCCTTGAACTCTTTCGACCTTTCGGAGATCTTATCTTCCACGACCAACCGAATGTTTTCAAGTTTGATTTTTGTGGCCCGGGCTTGTTCGGCGAAGGACTCGGAATGAGTAGACAAAGATGCCTTGAACTCGCAAGAAGCTTAGCTTGTCCTTCCCCGGAAGATCCCGAGCCGATCATCAAATTTCGTCTGCCGCCGAGCCGTTGCTTGAGTGACAATGGCGAGAGACATCGGGGCGGCCGATTGGGACATAGAGGATTTCAGCCCACGAAGCTCGGCAGCGGTGGCTTCAAAGCAGTTTTCTTCCACACGTTGTGGATCGCCTTGGCGAGGGCACGGTTCGAGTGCCTTGGCTTTTAATAGCCCTCGCCACATACTTGGAACGTCGACGATGCGGGCCGGGCGCTACCTCGAATGCGGACTCCAACAAGTGGCCGAGCGGGCTCGTGGATGCCGAGGTACCGGCCCGTCGACTTCGCAGTCCAAGGATACCGAGCGGACGCGGAGCTTCGCGAAGTGAGTATATCCTTGTCCCGGGGATTTCCCTCATCGAGGCTTTCCAGGGGCCTGAATCACCGAGTGGGTCGTCATGGTCCGACCCATCGAGGGTGCCGGGCCCGAGGCAAGTTGTCGATCATGTACCATTGCCGGCATTGCAGCCCTCAAATTTTCCATTGAGCTGAGGTCTTCGGTGCTCGAATAACCTATTTGTTCCCTCAATCTCAGTTCTTCTTCATGAAGGCGCGACGGGAAAAGTGGAGAACTAGGCGTTGTAGACGAGGCCACTCCCGATGTCGCAAAGCAACATGTGGAGTCTTGCCGATTTGGCAATAAGCATCGGATCGGAGTAGTCGGCAAGCTCCGGAATCGGTTGAAGAATTTCTCGGGATGCTCGGATAGAATCACCGACGCTTCCATCCCGATTGTTTCTTCTTCGACGCCGTCTCGCATTCCAAGTCGATTGGAGACGTCCGATGTTCAGCAGTGGCATATTGCTTGAGTGGAGGAACCGTGAGGGGGGCCGTCTCAGGCGTTGAATTTCTTCACCGTGAGCTTCGGTAGCCTCCCCTTGTTCCATCTCTATTGGTTCTTCAGTGGAGACTCCCTTCTCCACCGGATTGAGTCTTATCGGAAGACTCGGCTCATCTATTAGCCGCAAAGGCTGAATAGGTTCTTGCCGAGTAGCCCGTTCAGCAGGAGTTTCAGGAGATACCTCAGATTCAGCAGGCACGTCTGGGATGGCTTTCTTCAGTTTCTTAGCCAGTGCCTTAGATATTTTTGCTGGAGGTGTTCTCTTCTTTGAAGGTGCAGCCTGCTGAGGCTTAGTCAGTTGAGCTTGGGGACCTGACCCTATCTGCTGAAGGGCAGCAGACTGGTTATGGAAGCGCACCTTTTTCACATTGAAGTACTCTTTATCATCAAAGGTGACTTGGTCTGAACCACAGTGGTCTTCAATCATTACTGAGAGCTTCAGCCCATACAGTAATTTCCCCTTCGCGCTTAGGATGCGTGTTGACTTGTCAAACTTGGCCGCTTGGATCATGAATTCTTGGATGAAGAAATGGCCCGAGTTGATCTTAGCGCCATCGTATATCGCCATCATTAATTGAATCTTAGGTCGGGAGACCTGATCAAATGAGCCAGCTTGGCTTGTCAACAACTGAGTGACAATGTAAGCCAAGGCTCTGTATTGTGGTAGCATGGCGTTCTTGGGAAAAGCAGCTCTGAAGGTTGTTGGCTTTCCGCAGAATATGGATAGGTACTCGTCTACTGAGTCGTCATTGTAGCCTACGGTGCCGATTCCTTCGGATGGCAAGTCAAAGTGTTCTTCGATTGCTTCCTTGATATATATACGCTTCGGCAGATTGGGAAGCATTGTTGATGGAGGAAGTTACGAACCTCCCAATGATGTCTCCGGGAGATGGAGTCCGAGTTGAGGTACATTTCGGCCACTGTCGAGGAAGGAAGAACGTTGGCTTCCTCGATAGAAACTTCTCCAGACCGGACTCCCGTAGAGATGCGAAGATCTCATCTATGTAGTCTAGGTCGCACGCATCGAATTCCATGACTGGTTCGCACCAGACACGGCCTTTTGCAAGAATGTCCTCCATGTTATGAGGGGCATCTACAATTATGTTCGCCATAGTACCTGTTACATAAGAATCTTATTAGTATCAGTTTTAGATACAACAATTTATATATATTGATACTGAAGAAACAGAGAATACAATATGAGTTCTAATAAGCATACCAATAAAATCGAGATAAGATATGAAGATGAAGTTGTAAGTAAGGATTGCTTTTGCAAATCTCGGATTTTTCGGACTTGAAAGATTTGAAGTATGCTAATGGCGGTTTGAGAAGATATGATCAAATATATATATCAAACGGGAAGATGAACAGTTATTTGATCAAAGGTTGAGTTTAAACTGCTTTATAGAATGGACGGTCAAGATTAGAAGTTATATTATAGGTAATGATCGCATCTGCCGCCTAAGTCAAAGCCAGTTGTAAAAATAGCCTAAGTAGTAACTATGAAAAGACATGCATTAAATGCGCGCAGAGTTCAAACAAACTTATGTATGGAATGTCGTGCATTAAATGAAATCTGTTAATAATAAAGACAAACCAAGAGATATTAATATCATGCTGAATCTTTGTCATAAATGCAAGGTACTATTATATAAATTACTACTGAGTAGAGATACGCAAACCTGTCAGCTGAACATAGTAGTCAGCTGATACCTCGTGTAGATGGTTTTTGAATCTCTATGTACCGAATACATTCGATGCGAGAGTGAACATTCCCCCTTACCGAAATGGTCCTCTCATGGAACCTTCTTACCGACTAGGGTCGGTAGGGTCCAAAAGCACCTAGCTCTACCGAAAGTTCTCCCGAATACGGATTCGGCTAGAGGCTTGGTCGTGTGTCGGCCCGTTGCTTGTCGGTATGGATCTTTTCCATCCCGGTATCCTTCTTTTCGACATGGTCACGAATGAAGTGATGTCGATGTCCACGTGCTTGCATCTCGTGTGTAGTACGAGATTCCGAGTGATTGCAATGGCACTCGGTACTATCGCGAGAAGATCGGCACTTCATTCCGAATGACGTCATAGTCTCTCGCTTCTTGTCTCGGCCCAAAGGATTTGGGCGCAACAACTTCCGGCAGCCATGTATTCAGCTTCAGTAGTCGACGTAGCTACTGAGTGCTGTTTCTTTGAAAAACATGAGATCAGCTTGCTGCCAAGGAACTGACATGTTCCTGAAGTTGATTTTCGGTCAATTCTACATCCTGCATAGTCGGCATCGGAATAGCCAGTTAGTTCAATATTATCATCAGCTGGATACCATAAACCCATGTCAGGTGTTCCTCGGAGATAGCGGAGAATCTTCTTTGCTGAGTCCATATGGCTCTGCTTCGGATTCGCCTGAAATCGAGCACAGACACCTACAGCATAAGTTATGCTAGGACGAGCAGCTATTAAATATAATAAAGAACCAATTATAGCATGATATTCGGTTTGGTCTACTGATACTCCCTCTTTATCAAGATCTATCTTCATATTCGTATTCATCGGGATCTTGATAGATTTGTCGGATGTGCAGCCGAATCTTTTGATGAGGTCTCCAGTGTATTTACCTTGGTTGATGAACGTTCCCTTTTCAGATTGCTTGAGTTGAAAACCAAGGAAGTAGTTCATTTCTCCCATCATTGACATCTTGAACTTATCCTTCATCATCTTTTCAAATTGTTGACACATGATGACATTCTTTGATCCGAATATGATGTCATCCACGTAGATCTGCACAAGTAATAAGTCTTCTTCCAGTCGAATACTGAATAGAGTGCGGCTCATCGTGCCTTTCGAAAACCTTTCGAAGAAGAAACTCGGACAGTGGTATCGTACCAAGCCCCGGGTGCTTGTTTTAACCCATACTGAGCCTTTCGAGTCTATATACTTGATGTCCCCTGGCTGAAAGCCGGGTGGTTGTTCCACATAGACTTCTTCTTTCAAAGACGCCATTCGAGAACGCAGACTTCACATCCATTTGATAAACTCCGAATCTTTGATGTGTTGTGTAGGCTAGGAATAGTCTAATTGCCTCCAATCTTGCAACCGGAGCGAAAGTTTCATCGAAATCTATTCCTTCGACTGACAAGAGCCTTTAGCCACGAGCCTTGCTTTGTTCCTTACTATAACGTTGTTTTCATCTCGCTTGTTTTTGAAGACCCATTTGGTTCCAATGACATGTTGATGACGGGGTCTGTCTACAAGCTCCCACACTTCGTTTCTCGTAAACTGATTCAGCTCCTCCTGCATAGCTATGATCCAGTCAGCATCCTTTAATGCATCCTCAATGGTCTGAGGCTCTTCAGTAGACAAGAAGCAGGAAAATAATGCACTTTCTCCTTGACAGAATCTGGATCTTGTCTTGACATTAGCTGAGGGATCTCCAATGATTAGATCAGCAGTGTGAGCATCGAGCCACGATCTACGAAGTTTCAGCTCTTCATCTGAAATTTGTTCAACACAGATAGTAGGTGAGTTAGGCATTTCAGTTGTACTATTCTGAGATTGAAGCAATTCAGTAATGAGAGTATGATCTACTGAGTCACCAGGTTCAGGGGCATTCCGCTTCAGGAACATTACTAGATGTTCCCCCTGAGTTGTTATTCTCAGTAGTGGTCTCAGTTACCTCTTGGGTTTCTTCATCGACCTGAGTTACCTGGGATTGATTCTGTTCGGGAGAATCAACCTGCTCAGCTACTTGCTCTGCTGGTTGAGATTCAGTAGATTTGTCTTCAGTTTCTTCGTCTGAATCATCATCCCAACATAGCTGGATCTTTTCAGGTTTGTCCTTTAAGCTTAGATCCTGTAGCCGTCTCACCGATGTCCTCGGATTCGGAATTTGAGTTATTGCTCCGTCTTCGTAGCAAACTCGTTAAAAACAACATGAGGGCTTTCCTCCACGCAAAGAGTCCGATAGCCGAATACTCGAAAGCTTTGTCGACCCGAGAGTATCCTAAGAATACTCCCCGATCCGACTTGCTATCAAAAGTCTTCGCTGATCTTTCCCATTATTATGGATAAAGCATGAACAACCAAAGATATGGAAATAAGATAGAGAAGGCTTCCTGCCGTTCCATAGTTCATATGGTGTCCTCTTATGCTGCTTTGTCAGTAGAGATCTATTCTGAGTGTAACACGCAGTATCCGTTGCTTCTGCCCAGAATTTGGATGGGAGTCCTGAATATGCGAGTAGAGTTCTAGCTGCTTCTTTGAGAGTTCTGTTCTTTCGTTCAGCAACTCCATTTTGCTGAGGTGTGCGGGCAGCCGATGTCTCATGCTCTATTCCTTCGCTTCACGTAACTCCTCTACCATGGAATTAAGAAACTCAGTTCCTCTGTCTGAACGTATTTTTCTGATCTTGGTGTTCTTCTCGACACTGAGCCTTTTCAGAAGCGTTGGTAACTCTGTTTTGACGTCAGACTTGTTGGCAATGAATATGACCCATGTGTAGCGCGAGTAGTCATCTATGACCACTAATACATATTTCCTACCTCGATCGCATCGGGGAGACTGGACCGAACAAATCCATATGTAGTACCGAAGGATTCCATCGATGGAAGGAGATGGAACTGTTGGATTTTGATTCTTTGTTTGCTTTCCCTTCGGACATGCTTCACACCGAGTGTCTTTGCCGAATATTTCATTCGGCAGCCCCCTTGCTAGAGTGTCTCTTGCTAGTTTGTTGAGCGTCTTGAAGTTGAGATGGCCGAGTCTTCTATGCCATAGCCACCCCGTTCGATTATCATTCTTTGCCAACGGTACAAGCTTCGAGTTCACTGAGTTCCGATCAAGAACATATATGTTCTTTTCGCGAACCTCGATAACACTTCGTTTTCCCCGTAGATTTATCAATAACATCACGTAAAACCGGCGTCAAATACCACTCTATTTGAGTTATCACAAAATTGACTAACGAGAGAGAAGGTTATCTTTGAAGTCCTTCAACATATGATACTCTTGGAACTTTGGCGGTTCCAATGCCGAGTGTTCCATATCCTCTAGTATAGCCTTTTTGCATTGTCTCCGAACTCACTCGGGTCCTTCTTCGCTCATATAATTCTTCGCAGATTCCTTTGGTATGTCATATGTCTTGAGCATCCGCCGTCCACATACCATGGGTCTCTCGCGCACCCGCAAAAAGCAATTATATTCAGGTACCCTTTATTTTTTATTTTGGGTCCTTAGGTGTTAGTTTTAATAACCCAAATCTGTCTAACAACCCCGGTGGTTTCGGGACATATTCTTTCCACTAGAGTCAACATATCTCGACCACTCGGATCGGTCACAGGTGACTTCGAGGCTTCCGAGGTTCGGGAGTCCTAATCTTCCGAGCTGGTGGATCGCCGACCTTTGCCTTCGTGCGGCTTTTCGTTTCCTTTTCTCGACTTTTGGATCCTCTTCGACTATAGGTTCATAATAATATGACCCATACCGAGCTGGATGTGTCGGTTTTGGAGGTCCATACTTGATCGGCCAATTTTGATTTGCTAGTTCCCCCTCGATCGAACCGGGGTACTTTCGCTTTGATCTTGTTGTCGAGAATCGCTCGAGTAGGATGAGGTGCTTTCATCTTTTGTTTGTTCTTTGCGAGGGGGTTCAAGATATCAAGCATTGATGGTCTTTCCTCGAACAAACCTATCGGCAAGCCGTCCTTCCGAGTGTCTTGGGGCACGAGGAAGCTCCCCGGCCGAATCCAAGTCCTTCCTTGCGCCGCTTTGGCTTGTTGCTTGCTAGCATAGCCTCCAATTTCTTTTCGGCGCCCATGTACCTCTCGGCCATCGGGTTCCTCCGGACATCATCACTTTTCTTCAGTGCATCATGTTCGGTCCGAAGTCCCGGCAGTTTTGCTTCACAGACTCGGCCCGACATCTTTCCGAGTCAAGTCATTGGTCAAAACTCGAAATCCGATCTTCTTGATGCTTGAGACTTGGCCATCGGAGAGTTTATCTCCTCCCCCGAGTCTCACCACAAGTCCTTCGGCCTCGTAGTAACTTGACTCTCCCGAGAAAGTCTCGATTCTCCACTTTCGTGGTATCCAACTCCCGAAGAGTCTTGCGAGCGAATGCGGACTCATTTGAATTTTTTCTTCTAGTAGATCTTCATATGCGGTTGTGATGTCCAAATTCCCATCCGCACCTTCGAAAACGTTGTCGTGTGTGCGGTGTGAAGAGGAGTCGACCGGTTCATGAGAATTTACCTCATCCTCTTCGCCTCGTCATCATGCACATTTCGGCCGATTCATCTCGCTTCATGCTCTAAGGCCATGAAGGCCGCTTCATCGTCGGATGAATCCATAAAGGAGTCGACCTCTTCGAGTCGTCCGAGATTTCGCCCGCCTATGTAGGATTGTCTTTTCGGGCGAATTTCTCTCTCCTTGCCTTACGTGCTGCGCGTTCAAGACTCATCGGAGCTCGGGACAATCATATTGATAATGTCCCGGCTTTTTGCGGTTGTAGCAAGTGATGACTTTTTTCTTCTTTGGTTCGCACTATCCCTTGAGGGTGCCGAGTCATCTTTCTTTCGCATTCGGAAGATTGTGAGTCGGAGAGCGTTTTGGTGTATATTCCGACTTACCTTTTGTGTCTCGGTGACGCTTTAGTCGGCCCTTCTACGCCTCTCTTTCTCCTTCGATACTTTACGGCGAGCAGCGCATACTTCGAGCGAGACTTCCTTCTTGTAGATCATTGAGTGAAGGCTCGGTCTTACTCGTCGTCTTGCTCGTCACGGGAGATGCTTTGTGGCCGTTGTTACTTTGAAAGCATGGTCGATCTTTGTGTCGGCTTCAGCTCTCGGCTTTCTTTGAGGTCCGTCGAACTCAAACTCCCTCGCCCGTAATTACGAAAAGATATGGTCGGGAGAGACAACATCTAAATCGAATGTCGCAATAGAGTGGCAAAAGGTGTCCAGGTGTCCGTCCGGCAGTGCCCTCGGTATCTTTAGATTCATTTCTCGGTTCTCGAATGTCTTTCCCGACCCGTTGATTGAGTTCATCGATTGGTAACTGACGTTCGATCTTCGATTTTGTCACCGGGCATGAGAGATAAGCTTTCCGGCTTTTGGAGTTCCAAGCGCTAGTTTATTCGCTTTAATCTTCTCGAGTCCCTCGACTCGGTAGCGCTAGAGCATCCCGGCAGTTCTTTAGCGGTTTTGCATTCCCCGAACCCCGCCAAGATAAGAATCGCTAAGAGTGGTTAGTATGGCATTCCCGGCGACTCGGCCTAGATTGTGAAGCTTCTTCTCTTCGGGAGTGAAGAGACTTCGTCTTTAGGGATCTTCTTCCCGGTCACCATTCCTCCTCCTTCGACTTGAGTTACAACACTATCGATCATGGGAACGATAGGTCCATCTTCAAGCACTTCGGTCATATCTTGTCATGGAGGGATGTCGGATGTGCTTCCATTCTCGACTCGCCACACTCCATAATTCTCCACCGAGAACATGGGTACCATTCTTATACCCGACATATCAGCCATGAAGAATAATGATATGAATGTAGAGTGATATGCGGTGAAAACGTTTTCCTCCGGATCCGTTCGAATAGACCCGGTCTCAAAGTGACAAGAGTCTTAAGGAACTCCCCGCTCCGATACCAATTGTTGGTCCCGAGAGTGAGTTCGAGGTGTAGAGGGGGGGGTGAATACACCCGAATCCAAATTTCTCAACTTCGAACACGAAACAGTCCTATTCGGGAAGATGCCGCATCGAAATGATTCGAACAGACTGCATAACCGTTTCGAATCATGTTAAAGGCTAAAAAAGTCGACTCGGCCGAGATCCGCTAACCGACTAGGTCGAATTCGATATCGATCGGCAAGAGTTCGGTGCGCGGAATAGTGTAGGCCCAAATCGGCTTTTTATGAGAAAACGTTTTAAGTCTCGGTTCGGTAGATAAGAAGTTCAAGATATCGAGACGCTTAATTGATTTTAAATAAGATGTTCAGTATGCACAGTAAAATCAATGTAACAGTAAAAGAACGTAAGTAAACGACACAGATTTTTAAAGTGGTTCGGATATCAACAATCCTACGTCCACTGTCCCGATAGATCAGGAGGCTATTTATTATACTGAGTTAGTCTCAGTCAGCTTGTGCACAGGACAAAGCCGTGGCTTGGGGATTATACTGAGCAAGTCCCAGTTTACACTTCTATCAAACTTAAAGTGTTTGACAAACTTCTCCAACAGTGAAGGAGTCCTTATACAATAAGGATTGGGTTCAAAAGTGAACTCCTTCGTCTAAGCTATGGATATATCGGTTGAGCTTAGGGTTAGAGGGATGGGAACAAGAATGTAGCTTCTAGAGCGACGAACAGCTGAGGTTTAGCTATAAGTTCGTGTCACGTCGCTTGGATACTAGATGCTTTGTTGACGGTTCAGCTTGGTTCCCTTATGAGCTTAGAGGTAGTCTTTCACCGGAGATAACTCTTTCGATTCTTGCGGAAGAC
The DNA here is from genome assembly GCA_028984105.1 of Lavandula angustifolia. Lineage (NCBI taxonomy): Eukaryota > Viridiplantae > Streptophyta > Magnoliopsida > Lamiales > Lamiaceae > Lavandula > Lavandula angustifolia. The sequence continues at coordinate 26,214,072 of CM054808.1, forward strand.
TTAGGCTTTTCTGGTTCTAGCTCGTTTTAGTGCTTGTGTATGTTTTCGTCGTTTAAGCTTATGCACTCGTGAACTTCAAATCTTGAATGATCCCTCTATTTATAGAGAAGAGATTGAGAAAGATCCGTTGGAGACGATCTTCTTCTCTCTCTCTCTTTTTGGTAGCAAACGGCTCTTTTGGCGTAGGTAACAGTGCATTTTCCTCCTTTTCCGGAAAGTGTTGACTTGCAGCTTTAGTAGGTAGGATGACACGTGTATGTTTGTCATTTGTCGAGGCGGATAGAGCGGTTGAGACAGCACAGACTTCGAGACAAACTGAAGCTAACTTCTCTCTTCCTCGTATATGACAATGCTGATTGTCTTTCAAAAGATTCTGACAGTCCTGAAGACTATCTGCCGATGCTGAGTCTGACCTTGTATTTAGTAGATAGACAGCTGAGATAAGTCTACTGAAGATCAGCTCTGAGTCCAGTGAACTACTCCCGCCGAGTTCGGGCTGATCGACTCTCTCGCATATCTTGCTCCCGCCGAGTCCAAGATCACTGAGTCTTCTACACTGGTGCTGAGGCAGATAAGCTAGTGAGCGCCTTGACCAGAGCAGAGTGTCTACTGAGTTTGAAACCTCAGAGACAAACAACATATACAACGGAATGGTTCACCAATCAGATAGGGTTTTGGGATCTTCAAATCTTCTCAACAGTTCAGAGCACATAGGCTACTGAGCTTGGTTCAGTATAGAAGACATAATCATTTCCCACTGAGTGAAACAGTGCTGAGGATAGAATCATCACCCAACAATTAGTAACAATGAAAATCACACTACCCTATTATCAATAATTAAGGGTATGTTTGCAAAAGTTTATTTTAAACAATTATCTATTTTTTACTGCATAAGTAATTTTTTAATATTTATAAAATCTGTTTTTTGGCATTTGCTTCTTTAAAATTAAGCAGCTAGATTGCTTTATTAATCAATTTCTTTTAAGCACCTATTGGGATGCTTTTAGTGCTTAAAGCACCATAATTTTCGGATATATGAAAATATCTATTTTTTAAAAATCAATTCTAAAAATTTCCTATTTTCACTTAAAATTAATTATTTTCAATTTTAAAAAAAAAAATAAAAATGTTTATAATTAGGGGTGAAAACGGATCGGATATTATCCGCCCGATCAGGAGCCGAATCCGATCGGGATCAAATTCGGGGAGCAAATCTAGTATCCGATCGGATACGGGTTCGAATCTGGATAGCCTAAATCGGATACGAATTCGAATTCGAATTTCACATTATTCGCCCGTATCCTATATTTCCCATTTTTAATCGGATATTTCCCGGATTATGAATTCGGATATTTCCCAGATTATTCGGATATTTCCCGAATTATTTAATAATTAATTTTTTAATATAATAATAAATTAAGATTAAAAAAATATTTAAAAAACAAATTTTAAGTGCATCTATGGTTATTGTTAGTTATTTTATGTTGAATTTTGGAATTTTTTCGTACTTTCTTGATCCTAAAAATTATGTTATTCATAATGGGCAGTATTTTAACTATAGTTTGCATTAAAATTTCTATTAAATATTTTATACGTGATTTTTTCATATGTTGCAATCATAAATAGATGGTTATTTATGAATCATATTATCTGATTATTATTATTCGAATTTGATCCGAATTCGTCATATATCCGTCCTGTATTCGTATCCCGAATATTCCGAATCTGTATTCGTATTCGGCCTTCCCGTATTCGACTCCGAATTCGAGAAAAAAATATGGGATAAAATATGGGAAGAGCACTATCCGTCCGTATTCGACCCGTTTTCACCCCTACTTATAATTAACAGTTACAAACAAACTCTAAATACTCTAATTTACACTTGATTGAACAATTAGACTGTTCAACACCCGTTGGTCAAACCTTGAAATAAATCCATCGTTTATTTTCTCAAGTTTGGTATTCTGTCATTTTGTCTCAACTAGAATATTGGGTAAGTAGGGGACCCCATTTAGTGAAATGCAACCTTTTTTGTGTTTATATAATATTTTTCATCTCTTACTGTGTCATTGTTCACGCGTCACACCAAGTATCTAGACTGATAATATATTTGACCAATTGTGAAACATAACAATACAAAGATTGAACTACCACTCCAAGATTTTTCAAATTATTGTTAAAAGTGACTAGCATGTAATCGGAAGGTCGTGAGTTCAAAACTTATTAAGACCGTTATGTGTGAATAAATCACTTATAATTAATTTAGGATGGTTAGTCCATTATGTGTTGTTTGCAGATTAGAGTATTAAAGTAGGATTTACCCAATGTGTATTTCAATAAAGACATGTTACCTTAAAAAAATAAAAAAAAAATCTTGATAAAGGTTGTCCCTCCTATTATAAAGGTGGAAAGTATGAGAAGACATCAATTGGTTTAATCATCGCAATGATTAAAATTAGAAAAAGAAAGAAAAATGAGGAAAATCAAAAGAAGTTATTCGAGCAATCATTATTACAATAATGGCTTCAAGTCAAAACGAAACCAATTTGTCATACAATCAAATAATCCAAAAATCCAACACCACTAAAAGCCATCTATACATGCAAATCTTGGAAACTTCTTCACAATCCAAGGGGGGCAGGTGGGTGCGACCGCCCCCAATTTTTGTGCAATACTACGAGTTATCTTTTATTTCTAGTAATTTTTATACTTGTTCCAATTAAATTTTCGAATTCGCCCCCCCGAAATTTTTAAATTTGTTATCCTAACTTTGAAAAATTTTAAAAAACGTATATTAAGTGTCACATATTTTAGTGGAGGTGTAGATTTTGAGTTTTGGATACCTAGTTTGGTAGAGTCAACTTATATAACTTGAAGTAATTAATATACTATATTTTTTGTTTGATGCAATTAATATACTATGTTTGTGTTTTCTTTTTTCATGTACTTATTGATATAAAATTAAGAACATATGAAGTATAAATAAACTATCATTTAAATACTTATTAATTTCTCAGTTAGATATTGTTATTCTTCATAATTTCCTCTAACTAAATTTAGAGTGATGTCAAAATAGAATTGTATACTATATTTTTCGAATAAATATAAAAAATATATTAGTTATTCATGAAAGAAGAATTTAATCCTTAAATAAGTCATAAAACATAAGTATAATTAGATTTCAGTAGAAAGATGTGCTAAATTTTTTTTTTCGGGGGCTCCGCCCCCGAACCCCCTATACAAAGAAAACTCAATCCCCAATAAATTTCGGCCCCCTAACCGAAAATCCTAGATCCGCCCCAACTACTCCCTAAACAAATTTAAAACCTACATACTTCTTAATCGCAAATAAGAAAAAATAAAATAAAAACTAGGCTTGAGTGTAATCTAATGAAACCGGCTGAACTGCAGCTCTCGAACCTCTTCCTTGTCCAAAAGAAAAAAAAGATCTCTTAACTCTGTTACTGCTGCTGCTACAACCTTCAAAGTGATTTATTTCATTATTTAGTTGGTCATGCCGTTGAATTATTTCTTGAACAGCTAAATAGAGCTGGCTATCAGCTGCCGAATCCATCGAAAAAGACCGTCGGATTGGCTGCACCGCAAATCGCTCATCCTTCTTCCTGTTGTCAATGCATTCATCTCCCATGCTTGAGACGTGGCTAAATTTCTTCATCTGATTTCTCCGCGAAATGTTCGGCGGAGGACTAATCGATACAAGTTCGTTGGGGCTCGTTTCGTTCTGCAATCTAGGAAGAGATGGATTGGTACCAACACGACCCTGTTCCGATCCAATTTCGATCACCACGTAGTCTTCATCTATACCGGCGTCGATCATCGGAGCAAGATCCATAGGCTGCCGGGTGTCGGCGGAGATGCTGGTCCTACAAAGAGGGCAATTCGCATTGTTCTGAAGCCAAATGTCAATACAATCTATGTGGAAGAAGTGGCCGCAGTTGGGAATGGCTCGTAGCTTTTCTCCTTGCAGAAACTCGTTCAAACAAACCGCGCACTCGCAGGATTTTGCCTCGGTTGATTCGTTTTCCGCATCGGGTTTGTTGAACTTGAAGATGGGTATCGATCTGATGGCGGCCTCTTTCAGGCCGCGGCCTTCGACGGTCGGGGAGTAGGCCACCAGCGGGTCTTCATCCGGGCGCCGCCGCGAGAAGGAGAAGCGCCGGAGCAGATCGATCCTGTGCCAGCTCAAGCAGCACTTGATCACGAATATGTAGTAGCTAACGAGGAGGAAAGCGGTGGCGAGAATGCCGATTACGGCAACGGCGATGATGGGGAAACTGGTGTGCGAGGTGTGTAGAGATGTGCCGAAGAGTGAGGTCGGTGGGGTCTTGGTGGGAAATGCAGCTCCAGATTGATTGGAGTGGAGTATGTGGCTCGCCAGATCCATTGAAAAAGTTATATACGTGGGGAATGAATCGGTTTTAAGAGTTGCCGATTGCAGGAAATCAGCATATTTGATCTCAAGTGCAATCAATAATTGCAGCTACTTTTGAACATTGGAAAAGTTAAGGCAGCCCAGATTGAATTTATGAGCATTTGGCCGAGAAAAGATGGTTTGGCGAGTAGAGAGAGGACGGAGAAAAAGGAGGAGAGTTTGGAGAAAATTTAGGTTGGAATAAATGCTTGTACTATTTGTTGACAAGAAAATGGACAAGTTTTATTTTGAGGGGGTGCGTGGGCCCTATTTTATTTTTGGTTGGCAAGAAACTAATAAATATATATCTTTACTATCTGATATTTATGATCTCTATCTTTTCTCTGAAAGTTGTCACCTTTGGTTTAGCTTGTAGATATATTGATACATCTAAAAGAAATCAAATGTTTTAATTTATACTACTCCGGGCTCGGCTCAATAAACTTTGACTCATTAAATGTGAGCTTCGTAAAAAGAATATCATAAGATGTGCATCAATTGACGATAGGTGAGTGTTGACGTTTTTTTTATCTAATAAACTCGGAATTTACATATAACACTTCTATGTTTTGTTGTTGCACAAGCAAAATAAACTACCTCAATTTAACTTTCATACCGAGTAGCATGTCAACATGATTTCTCCTTGTCTATCATCTACCTATTTGTTTATATTATGATTTTTCTGACGCTTCAATGTTAACAATGTCGAAAGTACAAATTTCAGCAAAAAATAATACTAATCGAATAAAAGTAATTATAGAAATAAGTACTTAATCATTTCCATATATATTCTAAGTATTTTAAAAGAAAACACGTCACATTAATCATGATTAGGATAGTATAAATTAGACAGAACTTGCCTTTTTGAGCAATTTTAGACAATGTGTTTGACTATTCATTAATTTATCATGGAAGAATTCGGTAATATATCCACCGTCCACATTCCGATTGATGTCAACAGATATGGGCACATATTAAATATGATTTGTAGTAGTTGCAATTTCGTATTGTGGTCCGACTAATTTATCATTTTTTGCTCGCACGTTAAAGGTGGTCCCTCCTCAGTCCTCACTCCTAAGTTCAGATTTTAGAAAGTGAAATTCATTCACACCAACACGAATATTAATATATTATAATATGATTGGTCGGTTAAAAAATAAATAGGATTATTTATCACAAAATACATGTACTTTATTTAGTTTTTCTTTTTTCACATGAATTTTAAAATCCATCAATTAATATATGAATTTTTAATTTGTTTCAAATTTCATAGCGGTCAAAAATTCGGTGAAATCAAAGCTCATTACACATTTTGCGTGATGTGTCTGTCCATGTGTTATGGGTGAAGTGCATAAATACCCATTCCAAAATTAAAAAATGCAAGGAAAACCACTTTATACAAAAAATGCAATAATAATCATTCTTTCTTTTTTGCCCTAAAAAAGGCACTCTATGTCATAGGATGCACCTCGCATGCCTATGTTGTCCCCCCGTTAGCGGCAGCAGGCCATGTCAGCGGCAACAGCTTGTCAAGCCATCTCGTCAGCTGGGTGCACAGAAAAAGGAGTCGAACATTAATTAAAGTAGTCAAATCCAACCAACTTAATTAATTGATGATTTTGAGAATTCAAAATGTATCACGTGAGTCATGCAACTGGAAAATAAATGTAGCAAATATTAAAATTTGTCATGTAGTGAGTTGTATTAATTTTTTTTTCTAGATTATTTAATTATTGAAATTATGTTTCAATCCAACAATTCTCTATAAAGACGTACTCATGCATATATTCATACATTTCTTCGTCAGTTTAGAGAGAGAAAGATTTTGAGAGAGAGAAATAAATCATAATCGTATTTTGCGCAAAGTTGGATTTCGATCTACATTTTCATCATATTCGCACAAGGTATGTTGTATATAATTTAAAATATTTTCTATGTAGCATATTTTAAACCCTATCCGTAATTTTATATATATTTAAACCCTATCCGTAATTTTCTATGGATTTAAATAGTGTTACATTGTAAATAAGGTTACACTGCATATATATTTAAAACGTTACATTGTAAATATGGTTAATATTGCATTTACTCATGCAACATGGATTTTACTACGTAAAATGTGATATAGTTCTCTGTTTGCTATATTAATTTTTTATGCTTTCATTATACGACGATTCTACTGAGATTATAAACATATTTCTTCGTTAAAAATTGTAATTCACGTGTTAATGAGTTTACAGGATAAAAATGTATCTGGTTCTTCGTATTTCACCTACATTTAAATTATTTCGGAGATATACAACATTTTGATGAGAACTAAGATGTTTTATATTTGAAAATATGGTTAGATGGCCGATTGAACACGAATCACAGTCAAGTATGGAGAAATATCCGAGGGTTCCGAATACAAATATGGGGACGAACAACTTGCAGCAATTCCGCACTACCTACTTTCGTTGTCATCTCTAAGAGCAACCATTGATTCAATCACGCAAACTAATTCGATGCGTACCCCGTATCTATTATATTCCCTCGAGCGAAATCGCGCTGGTCGGCTCGTGAAGTCACTAATGACAAGTGATGAAGATTTAAATTGACTCATCGGCTTCGAGGCAGATCTCATTGTCTGTGTTGTGACGACGAGTCCGAGTGATCGGCCCGGAACAAGTATGTGGCAGACCCGATCACATGTCCCTTATTCTGATGATCGGGACCTAGTTGAGCAATGCATTAGGGATTTCGACAGACATAAGTTCTTCAGCGACGGACGAGAGGAGGAATACGAGGAGGAGGCGGAAGCAGAGGAGGAGGAGGAGGAGGAGGAAGAACAAGAAGCACATAACGAAGATTCGACGGATTCGGATGATCCAGATCACATTGCCGAAGAGGAGTCCGATGAAGACGAGCATGACGAACATCAAAACATCTACGGTACCATGTTGGAGTTCGCAACGTGGATGCGAAACGAGGGTGGTTACAATCGAGTAACCTACCCATCACCATTTCGTCGTTGGAGGAGGAAGATGGTGACTCGATTCCAAAAATAGCAAACTGGCTAGTTCCGTTCTTCCCTATTGCTCAAACCGGAATCATTGGATGTCCTGATTTGGATGCGGTTAACGACGGCGTTCTTGAGGTGGATTTGATCTTCTGGAGTAGAGACGAGCTTACGGGTGCCGTCAGAGTGTGGCACTTAGAGCATCGGCGGTCTTTTATGGTGTTAAAAGCTGACAGTAAATATAAGTGGTTCGGGTGTTTGCACGGGAACTCGTGTCCTTTTATGTTGCGTGCGAAAAAGGATGCAGATGTTTGGGAAATATACAAGGTGGACAAGAAGCACACATGTGAGTTCGACTTCGAACGATTGGTGCCAAGAACCGTGAGTGCGAAGACTATTGGTGTATATTTCGGACCGACAAATGCGGAGAGAGGGTTCCATGATAAGGCCCCGCGACATCATTGACGAGTTGCATCGTAGATTCGGTGTTGAAGTTAAGTACTACATGGCACTTCGTGGTCGGAACATGGCCATCACGATGATTTACGGCGACCACGACGATTCTTATAAACTGCTACCCAAGTACCTCCATATGCTGAAGCAGTTAAAACCCAGAACGATAACCTATTACCGCACCGGGGAAGACAATCGGTTCGAGTATGTTTTTGTAGCGTGGGGCCCGTACATAAATGCATTTATGTTTAACTTGAGGCAGATCATCGTAGTTGATGGCACACATCTGAAAAGGAAGAATACCGACATGCTATTCGTAGCAGTGACGAGAGATTGCAACGAGCAAGTCCTGCCGCTTGCGATAGGCATTGGCCTGATAGAGAATAATGATTCGTGGACATGGTTTATGACCAAATTAAGGACAGTGTACCCGCCGACCGAGGGCCTAGTCATCGTGTCTGACCAACACGCGAGTATTAAGTATGCCGTTGAAGAGGTGTATCCTGAGGCAACTCATTGTCTGTGTTGCGTCCATCTGAGCAACAACTTCGCTCCTTACGGTCGCTCAGAAGTAAGGCTATTCCATAGGGCTGCCAAAGCATACACAAAATCGGAGTTTCGAAGAAAAATGGCTTCACTAAAGGCGAAGAGTTAGGAGGCACATGATAAAGTCTTGGAAATTGGTCCGAAACGGTGGGCCCTCTCACATTGTACTTCTCGGCATTACTGTTTTTTGACGTCAAATTGCGTAGAGTCATTCAACGCGAGGCTATTGTGGGCCCGACGTCTGCCGATATGTTCCCTAATTGATACTGTGCGGTTCATCATGGAGAGTTGGTTCAACGAGCGACGGGCGAACATGCATGCACACGACCATAGCCTAGTTGAGGTTGCTAAAATGAAGTTGCACGAGCAGGTTGAACGAGGACGCACGTATCCAATGACGATCGTTGGCGAGGACGTTTTCACAATGAACGATGGGGAACTAGATTTTAAGGTCCGGTTAGGAGCAAGACAGAGCTGCCAGTGTCGGAAATTTGATCTGAATCTTATTCTATGCGAGCATGGTGCAACCGCTATTATGTAAGTGTTCATTAGTTTTAATATATTCCCTTACATACTATTTCTATTATAACTACACTAACAAAAAGTTACCGACAACATCACGCGGCAACGATATGTATGAATTCATATCGGCGCTCTACAGTACGGAAGTTCATAGAGATTTATATAATCACCAGTTTCATTCGTTACCTCCACTCCAGCTCTGGACCGTGCCCGAATAAATATCAAATGTGCCAACAGTGCTCCCTCCCTTGATGAGAAGATCCGCCGGTCGGCCGAGGTCACGACGATATAGATCTGGCTTAGAGGCAAGCGCCGGTAGCAGAACTAGAGGATCCTGGAAGTGTGGCCTCTGCAAAGAGTATGGGCATACTAGGAGGACCTGTCCCACCAGACTGTGATCTTATTTCTCTATATCTTTTCGATGTTTCTCTATATATGTTTGATGTTGAAATATCATTGACATATAAAGTTTATGCGAAGAATGTTGATTTCTTATATTTTAATATGACAATTAAAAATATATAAATTTATAGTTCTCCATAAAAGATCCATATATCTCTATATAAATAATATTCTCTTCGTTCTCGCATGTAAATATTAAATATAATATTTTTATGGAGAACTATAATTTTTTCCCTTTGAAAATATTATGTCATAGATCTCAACATATTACATACATATCGCCGTAAAACTTTATACAAATCTTCGTCAGTTTAAATTGAGAGAAAGTTGGATTTATAGTACTCTATATTCGAAAAATACATATAGTGGAACCATAACGTTGTTTTATGCAAGTTGAGAAAAATTGAGAAAAAGATTGAGAGAAAGTTGGATTTATAGTACTCTCTCAGTTTAAATTGAGAAAAAATTGAGAGAAATTGAGAGAAAACCTATCTTCGTTAGTTTAAATTGACAAAAATTGAGAGAAAATTGGATTTATAGTACTCTCTAAGTTTAAATTGAGAGAAATTTGTTTTAAATTGAGAAAAATTGAGAGAAAGTTGGATTCATAGTACTCTCTCGAAATGGGTTTATAGTACTCTATATTCGAAAAATACATATATGGAAATATTGCAATATCATATACGAAAATATCATATCGAGCCTAATATATAAAAATACGGAGTACAATAATTTAATATATCAAAATATACATATTGTTGGTCCCGAGAGTACAGGTGTAGAGGGGGGGGGGTGAATACACCAGAAAACCGATTTCTCAACTTAAAACGGGAACATTCATTTTCAGGAGAGTGCCGTACTGAATGAATTCAGCAGACCAGATAAGTTGTTCTGAATCGCGTGGCAGAGTGACAGACTCTACTGAGGCCTGCTAGCTGATTGAAGTCAGAATTCAGTACCGTTCAGAATAGAGTTCAGTGGTGCGGAAATGTGTAGGCCCAAATTCAATTGAGTTAGGAAAACGTTTTTATCAAAACAGTTTCAGTAGATTAGTGCAGTCGATTAAGTTTGCTGAAACTCAGTTGAATGATTTGAAAGATATATTTTCAGTATGCACAGTAAATCAATGCAACAGTAAAATAAAGAACACAGAACACAACGATTTTTAAAGTGGTTCGGATCCAACAATCCTACGTCCACTGTCCCGAAAGATCAGGAGGCTATGTATTATACTGAGATAGTCTCAGTCGGTTTGTACACTGGACAAACACTGGTCTGGAGATTTATACTGAGCAAGTCTCAGTTTACAAGATATCAAACTAAGTGTTTGAAAAACTCTCCAACAGTGAAGGAGTCATTTACAATAAGGATCAGTTCAGAAGTGAACTCCTTCGTCTAAGTTATAGATTTAAACGGTTGAGCTTAGGTTAGAGGGATAGGGAACAAGAAATTGGCTTCTAGAGCGACGACCAGCTGAGTATACGCTTTGGGTTCGTGTATCGTCGCTTGGATACTAGAGGCTGTATAGTTCTAATTCAACTTGGTTCCCTATGAGCAGAAATGTAGTCTTTCGCCGGAGATTGTTTCTTCGAACTACTTGCGGAAGACTTAAGCGTTTTCGAGTTGCTCTTGAATGCTCTGTGTGTTCTTGGTTTCTCGTGTTCTAGGTGAGCTTCAATTTGATTTTATCCCTCTATTTATAGAGCAGAGATTAGGATAGATCTGTTGAAGACGACGATCCTTTGTCTCTCTCTTTTGGGTAGCTAACGGCTCTTTCGAAGTATGGTAGCAAGTGTCCTTTCCCTCCATTTCTCGGAAAGTTGTTGACTTGCGGCTTTAACGGATATAGGACAAGTGGGCCGCTTGTCATTGGTCGAGGTTCAAAAAGTGGTTGAGACGAACGGACTTCAAGGAGATCCGAAGTTGACTTCTCTCTTCCTCGTATTGACTCTGCCGATTTGACTTTTAGGGAATCGACAATCGAAGACCGTCTCGACCGTTGCTGAGTCTGATCTCTGATTTAGTAGCATGCTCCCGCCGAGTCGGCTCTCTCGAAGATCGGCTCCGAGTTCGGTGAACTACTCCTGTTGAGTTCGGTTCCACCGACTCCTTTCGCATACTACTCCCGCCGAGTCCAAGATCACCGAGTCTTCTACTTTTGGTGCCGAGACGAGTAATCTAGCGAGCGCCCGAACCGGATGCGAGTGTCCGCCTGAGTTTGAAACCTCGGAGACAACACCAAAACAGACATTACAACCGAATGGTTCATCAATCAAGATAGGGTTTTTGGATCTTCAAATCTTCGACGTTTTGAGCACAAGGCTACTTGAGTTAATTATCAACCGAGAAGACTGAATCATTTCCCAACATTTTGTGTTGTTCTTTGCCGGGACCGAATCATCACCCAACATTTTCCCCCTATTTGATGATGCCAAAACCTAACAACCTAACACGATGACTTATCAGAAACAGAGCTCCTTACAAATATTACACGTAGGATCAGTGGAGTTGTTCTTCAAGTCCTAGACTAGTGAGGGGATCAAGGCAGAAAATCAGAACCTATACAGAATCTAATCAACATTTTCCCCCTTTCTAACAACATATTCCCCAACTACTAAGCAATCTACCATAATCTAGCTAAGCAAAAACTGACAATAAGTAAGAACAGTGAGTGTGTGAGTCAGTAATCACTTCAGTGATTCTGAGTGTTAAGCAAAACAAATAAGACTATTCAAACAATAAGGAATTATCAAAGCCAAAACAAAGATGTTTTATATATATTGAAAGTGTTCAGTACAGTTACATCGTCTGCTATACTAAGAAGATCAAAAGAAAGATTCAAGGAGATAAAGAAGCAAGATAGTCATCTGAACTCCTGTCTTTGAAGTCCTTTGATTGTGTTTCAGGAAGGGGCAGTCCATACATCCGGTAAGTGACCTTCCTCGGCTTGGTATCTCTCAAAGAAAGTCGACTGGGTCTTCTTCATCTAAGAATTTGGCTTCGAGCGGCGTCCTTCACTTCTTTCTCTATTACTCCATAATGAACAGAGCCGTCTAATCTCAGTGGGGGCGGCAAGATTCTGGGAGCTGGCACTCTGACATCAACTTTGTCCTTGACAGCCTTCTGAAGTCTGGCATACATCTCTAGGTCTGCTCTCATTATCCATTCAGCAAAGGCTACTGACTTGTGCTTTTCAGCCCAAAACCTCCAGAAATAGTTCCTCTTGATAAATTCAGCTTTCAGCGACTCCCACCTCTGAGTAACTTCCTACGGCATCCACTCATCCACTCTTGGCCATCTATGAGTCTTGAGATCAGTAGGCTTCCTGAACTTCCTGTATCTGTGAGGAATGTCAGCTTTCTCAGGAATCCTATGACTCGCTTCTTGTTCGCCTTTTAGCCTAAGAGCTTCAAGATCCGCAAGCTCGAGTCTTTCTCTGGTCGCTTCAATCTATCGGCCTCTTCTCCTCTGTACAAGTACCTCTCCATCTGAGCCCATATGTAGCTGATCATTTGAGTCGTTTAGTTCATCCAGAAGATGCTGAACCAATCAAGGAACAATTTCCAGAAGAGCATCTCTATTATTCTGTGATCCTAGATGCTGACAACGTGGCCAAGCCATCTGAAGAAAATTATACTATCAGCTTGTCCAAGTGGAAGTACGAAACTGAGGCAGAATGTTATGCAATTGAAGGAAAAGATGGTAAAACTCCGTGGTATGCCAACATTGTAAATTATCTCACTTCAAGGAGACTACCACCAGACTTTACCATGGCTCAAAAGAGGAAATTAATGAGTGAATGCAAGTATTATTTTTGGGATAATCCTACGCTTTGGAAAGTTGGAGCCGATCAAGTTATTCAAAGGTACGTACCCGAAGAGGAACAATTTGAGATCTTAGAGCGATGTCATTCATCCCCTTATGGAGGACATGGAGGAGTAAAACGTACTGCATGAAAAGTTTTCGATTGTGGATTCTTTTGGTTAACTTTGAATAGAGATGCTTATGAGTTTTGCAAGAGTTGCAAACGTTGCCAAATGCTTGGTAATATTGGCTTGCGAGATGAACTACCACAACATTCGATTCGCTTTTGCAAAATATTCGATGTATGGGGTATGGACTTCATGGGACCTTTCCCTAGCAACTTTCCCTAGCAACTTTCCCGATCAGCTTTCCCTAGCAACTTTTGCAAACGTTTCCAAATGCTTGGTAATGCATAGGACCTTTCCCTAGCTCGTTCGGAAATTTATACATACTATTGGCTGTGGATTATGTGTCCAAATGGATCGAGGCCAAGGCAACTCGCTCCAATGATTCCAAAGTCGTTGTTGGATTTCTTAAGTCTAATATTTTTAGCCGATATGGTGTTCCTCAAGCCATAATAAGTGATAATGGTACTCATTTCTGCAATCGTACCGTTGAAGCTTTGATGAAGAAATACGGATGTCAACATCGTCTATCTACTCCGTATCATTCTCAAACAAACGGCCAAGCTGAAGTATCTAATAGGGAGATCAAACAAGTGTTGGAAAAGACGGTTAATCCGTCTCGAAAAGATTGGAGTACACGCTTGGAGGATGCTCTATGGGTGTACAGAACCGCATACAAAACCCTATTGGTATGTCCCCTTATCGTTTGATCTTCGGAAAGATGTGTCACTTACCGGTTGAGCTCGAACATAAGGTATTCTGGGCCGTGAAAACAATGAATGTGAACTTGTCCAAGTGTGAGGAGGAACGCAAGTATCATTTGCAAGAATTAGAAGAGCTTCGACTTGAAGCTTATGATGCCTCTATGTGGTACAAGGATCGAACCAAGGCTTGGCATGATCGTAATCTGAGATCTAAACAATTTAAAGTTGGACAGTTGATACTCTTATACCAATCTAAACTTCGACTCATGCCCGGGAAGCTTCGCTCAAGATGGATAATGCCATTTGTTATCAAGTCAGTTCGGCCAAGCGGAGTGATCGATTTAGAGGATCCAGCAACGAAGTCTACTTTCGTGGTGAATGGTCATCGGCTAAAGCTCTATCATCAGTTGCACCAAATAAAAACAGTGGACGAGATTCCATTGTACCTCCCACCATACACTTGATCAACTTGGAAGAGTCGAGCCTGCGACTCTAACTCAAGGCGCTTGTGGGAGGCACCCCACACGTATCCTTTATTTTCCGCATTTTATTTCTTAGTCTAGGTTTATTTTATGTTTTTCTTATATGGTTTTTAGTGTTGTTTTTTTGTGCTGACTATTTTATGCAGGAAATCTAGATATTTGTGGAAGAATTTTGTCACATAGGAAAGAAATATCGAGATAAGGAAGGAGTTTTAATGAAGGAAATATACCTACGTATAGGTCGAGGACACGATTGCAAAATACTTCAAACTTTTGTGGTCCAATTGACACAAAAGTTGAAGTGTGAGGAGGTCGCAACAAAGCGGGGGTGTATTTGCACACCAAAAGAAATTAGAGGAACCCTCAGGAATTGGCAACTTCAAGACCGAATCAAAAGGGGGGGGGACCTCATAACTGTTCCCGCGCTCAAACTTTTCCCCTCTCTTCCAAATCGTCTTTAATCAAGCTACTCATCATCTCCTCCCTTCTACATCATCTTCCACAACCATCAATGGCTCCCAAGAAGCAAAAGACTACTGCCTCCGCCGCGAAGAAGAAGGCCCTACCTGTTTCCCCTGCGTCTACGCTGTCGGCTCGCCAGTAGAGAGCAAGCCGCCGAAAGCAACCCACTCCACCACCAGTTCATAAGGAGGTGCCTACGCACACTGACGTTCCGCCGGCTGCGGCGGATGAGCCCGTTGAAGAAGTGGTTGTTGCTAGCACGATTCTCGAGGTACCACCGGTGCCCCATGCAGAGCCCACTTGGCCGGAAGTGCAGAAAACTCCATCCCCATCTCCATCTGAAGTTCCGGAGGAAGCCCTTGTTTCTACTACTCACATTGTTACGCTGCGTCTGTCGCCGGCTAGGGTTTCCACCACACCACAAGAGAAATCTGCATCTCTGGCCGAATAGCCCATTCTCGCGTCTCTACCGCCTCCAGAATCTCCTCTTTCGGAACCTTCCACCGCCGCTGCCCGATGAGCAATTCAAGCCCGCGCTGCATCTGTGGGTGGCACTGTTCGAGAGGATGGATCCATCCATATTCCATGGGAACGATTGATAGTGGATGGCGTGTACCCTGAGGACGATGATGATGAAGATTATGTCCCGGACGTTGATTGCCCAACCGATATGTTGCTAGATGCCGAAGACCAAACCCTATTTCACCATTATGCCAAAGCCGAAGAGGATATCTCTGACTCCGAGCCGGCCGAAGACGGTTACAACAACATGTTCGTAATCCGCATCTTGAATGAAGAAGATCGTCTCCGCCTTCTCCATTTTGAAGAGGATGAGTTGGCCACGGAGTGTGAGAAGAGGCAGTTTCGGGCCTGCAAGTCAGGTATGTTTGTTGATTCTAAGGTGTTGGTTAGTTTGGGTATCCGTGATCAGTTTTATGCCTATTTCTGTGCTATTGGTTGGAGTTGGTTACTTATTCCGCATCATTTTGCCTTACCGCAAGATATTACTCTTGAATTCTTTACTTCTTTCCACTTTGTTGATGTTGGTAATGTGAATGATGACTGCATAGCTTTCCGTTTGGGTGGACATGAATTTCATACTTCCTTATTGGATTGGAACATAAGGTGGGGTTTGTTAGATCATGCTGATTATTGTGATGATGTCATATATAGGTCCTAAGGATGCATGGAAGTTGCTTGCTCCGTCTGATCCGAATGACTTTTTTGCCTCACGTTCTCATGTTTATCATGTTGAGAGCCCTGTTCTTAGGTTGTGTCATTACTACATTGCTTATAATTTGACTGGCACAACTACAGGTTTTTCTAAAGTGAGTGCTATGGAGTTGTACTTTTTATGGTGCATGCATACAGGAACCAAGCTAGATTTAGGGTATTGGATATCGCATTGTTTGGAGAACATAGCTGCTAGGCCGAATCGGCACCATACTCTATGTCATTTTCTTGCCACATTCTTTGTTCGCAACTATGCTTTAATATTCTGTGTACCACTGTCTATGTGTGATCCACCTACCACTATGAGCCTCAGTCGGTTGAGGTCAGCCAAGCTGACCTATGTTGGTACTGACGGTCTGGACAAGTTCTTTAGGCCGGGACCTGGTGTCCCGAGTCAATCTTGGGTGCAGGGCAGGAGGAGGAGCAGGACAGGCTTGGCCGGATAGAAGCCCGGTTGGAGAAGCTTGTTGAACAGCTGGATGATTTTCAGAGGGACGTGATAGCTCGCTTGGATGAGCTGAAGAACCGGTGAACCATTCCCCTAGTCAGTCAGTTTTTATTTTTTATTTTTTCTGTCTTATTTGTTTCAGTCTTTGTGTGTCTATGTTTGTTTCCTCTGTATGCTTCTATGTTTTTTTTTTCTGTTACTTGCTCGAGGGCGAGCAAGGTTGAAGTGTGAGGAGGTTATTTTAGGTTTGTGTCCTTCGTCCTAGGTTGGAGCATGCTAGGTTTACATAATTTGTTGATGTGATTTTAGGATAAATCTGCCCAGATTCTGCGTGCTTTCATTGACTGAATTCTGCATAATTGGAGTGTATTTTCTCTTTGCATGGAGGATTTTGTATGTGGCTTGGGATGAGGAAATTTAAGCATGATAAAACTGAATTTTAAACCCCATCACTAAAGAGAGATTTGAGCCTTTAAAAGTGGGACACTTCCCACTATTTTCTTGAGAGTGATGTGTTGCAAAGTATCCATAGCTTGTGGTCATGTGTGGCAGATGATAGGAAGCAAATTAGGGTTAACCAATTTGAGCTTTTAATTCTTTCAATTCCTACCTTCGCTCAGCCCCTAGTTAGCCACTTTGAAGCCTTGACTTTGTTCTTTCATGAGTTATTTAAAGAAGCCAAGCCTTTCAAAGCCTTTCTCTTGACCTTATGCATGCATGTGTTTGCTGTGGATATTCATAATTTGAGGCAATTTTTATTGAAGAGATTTTATGATTAGTTGGAGATAGTGTTTGAATTGATACCCCCCCCGGAGTTGTCTTTGTTTACATTACGAACTCTACCGGCGGTCAGTTTGGCCAGGCAGAGTGTTGTACTGAAAAGAAATAAATATTGAAGGGGGGCTAAAAAAAAGAGTTGAAGGTGCAGAAAAAGAAAAGGAAAAAGAAAAAAAAGAGAGAGCACCCGTTGAAAAAATAAAGGGAAGGACGAAGTCTGAATGTTTATATTCTGCCTTGCCCAAGTACGTATGCGAAAATAAATCTCCATCGTCTTTGAACTGTATATCTCTTATGCTTATTATCTCGCTTGCCTAATCAAATGCCTCAGTGAATAGCATGCTGCATACTTGTACTTAATTTTCAGAAGCTTAGGACCCCTAGGATTCCCTACCATGTCATATATTTGAATGAGTCCTTAAGCCCCATTACATCCAAGAGAAAGACCTCTTTGAGTTGCTAGATTGACCACTTGCTATTGTAACTACGTGACTATGTTGTTTTTATGAGCGGCTTGCCCGGACTAGATTAGAGAGAGATGAGTGAATCGGTGAGCTAGTTCAGTTATGCTTATGTTTTGACCAAGCTGATATCTGAATCCATGGTTTGAGAATTATGCTGCTTGATTTGTTTGATGAAGGTTTTGATTGCATTGCATGTTTGGGCAGAGATTGAGAATCATGGGCATTTCATGGCTGCTTGGTATGTTTCAATGTTTAGTCTATTATGTTTGAGTCATTTGATTTATTTCTCTTCTTTGAATCTGAGTCTCGTGTCTTAGTGTTTTTTTTAATTTTCGTTCCTTGAGTCTATTTTGAGTCTTGGGGAATGGTGATGCGAGTGGGAATATTCTTTTGTTCATCCCATACTTGAGGGCAAGTATGATTCAAGTGTGAGGATATTTGATGTGTCGATTTTATACCCCTCGAATTTACCCAGTTCTGATGCTCATCTTGTCCAAGTTGATGCTGTTTTGTGCGCATAAATGTCTATTTTCAGCAGGTTTATGATCAGATGATGAGGTGGCGACCCGGAGCTGATTTGGAGATATTTTGGTGATTTTTGGAGATAAAAACGGGATTTAGATCGAGAAGGAAAGATTTGCCAAAGATTTAGAGCTTGAAGATATTTTTGGGCTGGAGTTATACAAGGAAAAAGAGTGTTGAAGATCAAGATTTAAAAGATTTGCCCTAGATTTCTTTCCTTTGGAGAATCAAGCTCAAGATCTATATAAAGGGGCTGGAGACGAACGACATCAACAACAATCTACACCACAATTCAGCGCTTCATTAGTTTAGTTTTGTCTTCAAGCCATCTCGTTCTTAGTCCCGTAGCTTAGGTTTAATTTTCAGCACAAGTATTCCAAACACTCTTTTATTCGCTTTCTTAGTTTAGTTGCTTTCGGATTTCAACACTTCAAGATTTCAGTACTTTGTTCAGATTTCCAATTTTAATTCAAGCTTCCGTTCAGTTTAAGGTTTCAGTATTCCTTTAAGTTTCTCGTACTTTATTTACATTGCATGCTTTTCTATTTTCACACTTTAAATTCTGTTCTGAATATGTTCGTTTCGTTCTGCTTGTCCAAGTTAAGTATGCGTAGCTAAACTTTTTAGGGCTTCGGTGAGGGTGACGAATATGAGATACAAACTTTGTGATATCTAATTATTCGTAGTAATTGAAGACTAGGGTTTCGACTTAATTCGGGGCAGAAAGATTTAATTGGATTAACTTAAACCTGATCAATTTAGGTTTAGGTTATGAAGATTAGTGCCAGATTGTTCAACAACTTAGGTGGCGAAGCTATCGTAACGGTAGTCGAATTAAGGAGGTTAATCATCTATGTCAGCTTGTCCAACAACGGTAGAGATTAAAACTGGGTTCCTTCCTCGTAATGCTATCTAAACATTAAATCTAGGTTTGTTCAACAAGCTAGGTTGTGGTTAGGTTAGGGAGTAGTGAAAATTTGTTCAACAAGCCATTACCAACTAAGTAAGTAGGAATTGGGGTATGTACGTGACCAACACTGTATCCTATAACTGGTTGATCTTAGGAATTAATTAAATCTATGCATCCATGATCGAAGTAGTTGTCTCATACAAGTTACCCGAAGCCGAGTTCGCCTTTCTCTACTTGTTTATTTCTATCTACTTTCCTGTTATTTACTTTTCTTTGCCTAGGTAGTAAACCCAAAATTTATGCGTGGTGGCATCACCAAAACTCTGATCAAAAGGATAAATATTGTTGATTTTCACTGTTCCTTGAGTTCGACCCTGTTCTATACTAATTATAAAATTCTAAGTGTGTGCAGGAATTTTATTTGGTGTGAAAACAGCGATCACCAGTCAGCAGGTGTGGAAGATTTTTCCTTAGATGTGCCCTGCTGCCCAGTAGATTGCTGCTGCTGCTGCTCCTTCTCCTTCTCTTTGTCAGCTTCATCGCTGAGCTTCAGTGATCGAGGAGGCAACCTAGATCCAGTCTTTTTGCCTCTAGCTGGAGCCTTTGTCTTGCCTTTAGCAGGCTTCATCTTAGGCTTGTTCGCAGCTTCAGCTTCAGCTATTTCTCTTGCCAACTTCTCATCGGCAGCTATCTGAGCTTCCTCCTACGGAGTGATATACCTCCTAGGTCCTTTCTTCTTGGAGGGAGGGGTAGGAAACTTCAGAAATTTCTTGCCTTTCCCGGCAACTGGAGGAGGTAGAGGAGCTTCTTCCTCTTCTGACTCCTCGTCGGCGTACTTAGCAACCTCTTTAATAATATCAGAGGGTGTCTGGGTTGCTTGAGTCGCGACCTCCTTGGCTCCTGAGCCGCTTGGGCCAGTCTCAGCAGGCACTACAACTCCTGCTGCTGAGACACCCTGGGCCTCGCCAGTCTGAGTAGGTCCAGTGGGGGCAGATGTCTGAGTCTGAGTCGCCCCTGCCACTGACCTTGCTTTCTTCGGAGCTTTCAGTATCAGTTCCTTAACTCCTTTTTCTATTATTCCTTCCCCCTTTTTGGCATCAGCAAATCGGGTAGGGGTGGAACTGACACCTTTCTGTCCAGGCTTTTATACGCTTTTGATAGATCGTCTAGTGTATTGTGCAGCTTTGTCAGCTTCTCATGCAACTCGTTCCTCTCATCTGTGAGCTGAGTGCTATATTTCTTGTGAGAGATATCGGCTGCTGCCTGAAATTCTTTCAGCTGTGTCTCCATTTTCTCTTCAATCGCCTTCTGAATATTTTGGAGTCTGAGGTCAGCGGCTTGAGAGATGGCGGTGACGGATTCAGTGTGTGTTGTATGTGTGGCCTTATAGTCTTCGAGCAATTTAGCTTGGCCAACCTGAATCATCTTCAGCTATTCTTCAAAGTCAGCTTTCTGTGCAGCAAGGGCATTCGACAGAATGCTGGAGAAGTCAGGGACTGGAGATGTTTGAATTGCAGTTCTGAGTCCCTGTAGTTCTGCACTTTGAGCTTCAGTGGTTTGTCTCCACGTTTTGTGGACGGTGCGGGCGAGTAGACGGTTTTGTGTGCCTTGATTTCTCAGCGCCCTGGCCACTGTTTTTGATCGTCGGCTCTTTGGGCTGGGCGCTACTTCGAAAGCATACTCAAGAAGGAGCTGAGAAGGTTCAGCTGCCTTCGAAGTACCAGCCACCGACTGCCCTGGACCAAGGATACTGAGCGGCGGATCAGCAGTTGATGTAGGAGCACCCTTATCCAGTTGAGATCCCTCATTAGGCTTCTCAGGGCCTGAATCACGAGGTGGGTCCTAACCGTCGGGGTCAGACCTATCTGAGGGCGCAGATGCTGAGACTGGTTGTCTATCATTCAACATTGCGAGCATTGCTGCCCTCAGGTCTTCAAGTGTACCGAGGTCAGATGGCTCTGAGTAGCCAATCTTCCCCCTGATCAGCAACTCCTCTTCATGAAGCTGTTCGCAGGAGTGGTGGATGATGAGTCTTTTTAAGTTGTGCCACTCCTGGAATCTTATCAGCATATGGAGCCTCGCCTACCTTGCAAGTAGTACAAGGTCGTTGTGGCTAGCGATCTCCAGAATCACCTCAACTATCTCTCGGGAGGCTCTTGATTTGAGAGCAGAGGCCTCCATCCCGATCAATTCTGAGGCAGTCTCCGAGTCTTCTACTTCAATAGGAGACGCCTGCTTCTCAGCAGACGGTATACTGCTGAGAGGTGGAACATCCAAGGGGCTCTCTAGAGTTTGTACCACTTCAGCTTGGACCCCTTGGTCCACTGGTTCTTCACGCTCAGTGGAGACGGCCTTCTCCACTGACTGTGTATGCTCGGATAACTCAGTTTCATCCTTCAGCTGCAGAGGAGGCTCAGCAACCACAACCTCAGGCTTTGCCTCCGGCACAACCTCACTGACTTTCTTCAGCTTCTTGGTTGGCATTTTAGGAGTTGACTTGGGAGGGGACCTCTTCTTAGTAGGAGTGGAGGTCTTCTGAGTCCCGGTCCTGGGGTCAGCGGGCCCTGACCCTATCTGCTGAAGGGCCGCTGCCCTGTTCTGAAATCGGACTTTCTTCACGTTGAAGTACTGCTTGTCAGCGAAGGTGATGCTGTCCGATTCGCAGAAGTCTTCGATCATTATGGAAAGCTTCAGACCATACATAAGCTTCCCTTTGACGCTCAACCGTCTGGTTGTCTTGTCGAACTTGGCTGACTGCGTCATGAATTCTTTAAGGAAGAATTCAGTCCAATTTATCTTCGCTCTGTCATGTATGGCCATCATCAGCTGGATTTTCGGCCTAGAGACTTGATCGAAGAAGCCAGCCTGACTCGTCAGCAACTGAGTCACGACGTAGGCTAGAGCTCGATATTGTGGGAGCATGGCATTTTTGGGAAATGCGGCTCTGAAGGTCGTCGGCTTCCCACAGAATTCAGTCTGGTATTCATCCATCAAATCGTCCTTGTATGCAACGGTGGAGAATCCTTCGTTTGGTAGATTGAAGCTTCTCTGTAGAGCTTCACGGATGGACATATGCTTGACTTCAATAGCTATACGCGAGGGGTCACCAACTAAATGCACTACGAAGCAGCCTCGGACGTCTCCGTCTACTGAGTCTGAGTTCAGGTAGACTTCAGCAACTTGACGTGGGAGGAAGAACGTCGGCTTCCTCGTCAGAAATCCTTCAAGCCCGGTCTCCCGAAGGGCGTAGAAGATCTCTTCCATATAATCTAGATCGCACGCATCGAACTCCATGACTGGTTCACACCAGACTCGATCCTTTTCAAGGATCTCTTGCATATCAACTGGAGCATATACAATGTTTCCTGTCATTTTTGTAATCTACAAACACAATATAAGTCAGTATCCAATAAGATATAAGAAAAATATACGATACTGAATGATCATTGAAAGTTACCAAAGGATTTTCTGAGCAGTTTTTAAAGGATATGTTTTTGTAACGAAGTAGGAGATATTCTCAGAAAATCTAGGGTTCGCAGAATATTAGAAAAGTTGAAATGGTGGTTTCAAGCATTTGAACGTGTATATATATCTTAAGGAAGATAAACAGTTAAATATCAAGGGTTCAGTTTGAACGCGCTTTTAGAGATGGATGGCTAGGATTAAGTTTTATAAAATAGGCAATGATCATATTAGCCGCCTAAGTCAAAATACAGTTGTATATAGCCAAAGAAGTAACTTGATACGACATGCATTTAATGCGTTGCAGAGTTCAGCATGCTTTTACATAGAATGTCGTGTATTAAATGTAAACCGTTAATATTAAATGACATTTTCTAAGGCATTGAATACGATGCTAAATCTGATTCATAAATGCACTGAAGTGTTCTATTGGCTTCTGAGTAGAGATACACAAACCTGTCAGCTGAACATCGTAGTCAGCTGATACCTCGTGTAGATAGTTGCTGAATCTCTACGTACTGATTTAACTCAGTACTGAGAGTGAACATTCCCCCTTACTGAATGATCCTCTCCTGAATCCACTTACTGACTGGAGTCAGTAGGGTCCAGCAGACCTAGCTCTACTGAAAGTTCTCTGAATCTGGCTTCAGCTAGAGGTTTGGTCAGTATATCAGCCCTTTGATGGTCAGTATGAATCTTTTCCATCTTGATATCCTTCTTTTCGACATGGTCACGAATGAAGTGGTGTCTGATGTCCACGTGCTTGCATCTCGTATGAAGTACAGGATTCTGAGTGATTGCAATAGCACTGGTACTGTCGCAAAAGACCGGCACTTCATTCTGAATGACGTCATAGTCGCGTAGCTGCTGTCTCAGCCAAAGGATTTGGGCGCAGCAACTTCCGGCAGCCATGTATTCAGCTTCAGTAGTTGACGTCGCTACTGGATGCTCTTTCTTTGAGAACCATGAGATCAGCTTACTGCCAAGGAACTGACACGTTCCAAAAGTTGACTTTCGGTCAATTCAACATCCTGCATAGTCAGCATCATAATAATCAGTTAGTTCAATATTATCATCAGCTGGATACCATAAACCCATGTCAGCTGTTCCTCTGAGATTCGCCTAAAATCGATTCGCCTAAAATCGATTTGCTGAGTCCATGTGACTCTGCTTCGGATTCGCCTAAAATCGAGCGCAGACACCTACAGCATAAGTTATGTCAGGACGAGTAACTGTTAAGTATAATAAAGAACCAATTATAGCACAAAATTCAGTTTGGTTTACTGATGCTCCCTCTTTATCAAGATCAATTTTCATGTTCGTGTTATCGGGATCTTGATTGGTTTGCCGGATGTGCAACCGAATCTCTTGATGAGGTATCGAGTGTATTTGCCTTGATTGATGAACGTTCCCTTCTCAGATTGTTTGACTTGAAATCCAAGGAAATAGTTCATCTCTCCCATCATTGACATCTCGAACTTGTCCTTCATCATTTTCTCAAACTGCTGACACATGATAACGTTCTTCGAGCCGAAGATGATGTCATCTACGTAGATCTGCACAAGTAAAATGTCGTATTCCAGTCGAATGCTGAATAATGTGCGGTCTACCGTGCCCTTCTAAAAACCTTTCTGAAGAAGAAAATCAGACAGGGTATCGTACTAAGCCCTGGGTGCTTGTTTTAACTCATGCAGAGCCTTTCTGAGTCTATAAACTTGATGTCCCTGCTGAAAGCCGGGAGGCTGTTCCACATAGACTTCTTCTTTCAGTACGCCGTTCAGGAAAGCAGAATTCACATCCATTTGATAGACTCTGAATCTTTGATGTGTTGCGTAGGCTAGGAATAGTCTGATTGCCTCCAATCTTGCAACTGGAGCGAACGTTTCGTCGAAATCTATCCCTTCAGCTTGACAGTAGCCTTTTGCCACGAGCCTTGCTTTCTTCCTTACTATGACGTTGTTTTCATCTCGCTTGTTCTTGAAGACCCATTTTATTCCGATTACATGTTGATGCCTGGGTCTGTCAACAAGCTCCCAAACTTCGTTTCTCGTGAACTAATTCAGCTCCTCCTGCATGGCTATGATCCAATCAGCGTCTTTCAGTGCGTCCTCAACTGACTGAGGTTCGTCAGTAGACAAGAAGAAGGAATGTAAGGCTCTTTCTCCCTGACAGGATCTGGTCTTTACGCTTGCTGAAGGATCTCCAATAATCAGATCAGAAGTGTGAGCGTCCAGCCACGATCTACGATGTTTCAACTCTTCATCTGAAATTTGTTCAACACAGATAGTAGGTGAGTTAGGCATTTCAGTTGTACTACTCTGAGATTGAAGTAATTCAGTTACAAGAGTGTGATCTACTGAGTCACCAGGTTCAGGGGCATTTAGCTCAGGAACATCATTAGTTTGCCCTGAATTATTATTCTCAGTAGAGGTCTCAGTTACCACTTGGGTTTCTTCATCGACCTGAGTTACCTGGGATTGACTCTGTTCAGTAGAGTCAATCTGTTCAGCTACTTCGGCTGCTGGTTGTGATTCAGTAGACTTGTCTTCTGTTTCTTCATCTGAATCATCATCCCAACATAGCTGGATCTTTTCAACTTTATCGTTTAAGCTCAGATCCTGTATCTGCTTACTGATGTCCTCAGATTCAGGTTTAGAGTTTCTGCTCCTGTCTTCAGTAGCAAACTCATTAAAAACAACATGAGGGCTTTCCTCCATGCAAAGGGTTCGATAGTTAAAGACTCTGAAAGCTTTGCTGACCCGGGAGTATCCTAAGAACACTTCCTGATCTGACTTGCTATCAAAAGTCTTCAGCTGATCTTTCCCGTTATTGTGGATAAAGTACGAACACCCAAAAATATGGAAATAAGATAAAGAAGGCTTCTTGCCGTTCCATAGTTCATATGGTGTCTTCTTATACTGCTTTGTCAGTAGAGATCGATTCTGAGTATAACATGCAGTATCAGTAGCTTCTGCCCAGAATTTGGTTGGGAGTCCTGAGTCTGCGAGCAGGGTTCTTGCTGCTTCTTTGAGTGTTCGATTCTTCCTCTCAGCAACCCCATTTTGTTGAGGCATGCGCGCGGCAGACGTCTCATGCTCTATGCCTTCTGCTTTGCAGAACTCCTCCACCATAAAATTCAGGAACTCAGTTTCTCTGTCTGAACATATCTTGATGATCTTGGTGTTCTTCTCGACACTGAGCCTTTTCAGAAGCCTTGGTAACTCTGTTTTGACGTTAGACTTGTTGGTAATAAATATGATCCATGTGTAGCGCGAGTAGTCATCAATGACCACTAATGCATACTTCTTGCCTCTGATCGTCACTGGAGAGACTGGACCGAACAAATCCATATGTAGCAGCTGAAGGATTCCATCAGTGGAAGGGGATGGAACATGAGGATTTTGATTCCTTGTTTGCTTTCCCTTCAGACATGCTTCACACTAAGTGTCTTTGCTGAATACTTCATTCGGCAGTCCTCTTGCTAGAGTGTTTCTAGCTTATTCGTTGAGCGTCTTGAAGTTGAGATGGCTGAGTCTTCTGTGCCAGAGCAATCCCGTTCTGTTGTCATTCTTCGCCAACAAACAAGCTTCAGGTTCAACTGAGTTCTAGTCAGCTACATAGATATTCTTTTTGCGTAGATTTATCAATGACATCACAGAAACCAGCGTAAAAAATCACTCTATTCGAGTTATCACAAAATTGACTAACAGAGAGAAGATTATGCTGAAGTCCTTCAACATATGATACTCTTGGAACTGTTGCTGTTCCAATGCTGAGTGTTCCGTAGCCTCTGGTATAGCCTTTTGCGTTGTCTCCAAACTCGATTCGGGGTCCTTCTTCAGTAGTATAATTCTTCAGTAGGTCCTTTTGGTACGTCATGTGCCTTGAGCATCCGCTGTCCACATACCAAGGGTCCTTGTGCACCTGCAAAACAGAATTATATTTAGGTACCCTTTATTTTTGATTTTGGGTCCTTTTGGAAACCCAAATCTGTCTCACGACCCTGGTGGTCTCAGACAGTTTCTTTCCACTTTTGTCAACATATTTGACCTCTGGACTGGTCGATGCTGACTTCTGAGGCTTTTCTGGTTTAAGAGTCCTGATCTTCTGATTGGGTGGACTGCTGACCTTTGCCTTCTGTACGACTTTCTTCTTCTTCTTCTGACTTTTGGATCCTTTCCTGACTATAGGATCATAGTAATATGACCCATACTGAGCTGGATGAGTCAGCTGCAGAGGTCCATACTGATCAGCCCATTTTGCTTTGCTGGTTCCCCCTTGATTGAACTGGGGTTATCTGGTGCTGATCTTCTTGTCAGAGTGCTAATAACTAGGATGAGGTGCCTTCATCTTCTATTTGTTCTTGGCTAGGGGGTTCAATATGTCTGCATTGATGGTCTCCCCTTGAACAAACCTATCAACTAGCCGGTTTTCTGAGCGTACGGGGGCAGATGAGGAGGCTCCATGGCTGAATCCAAGTCCCTCCTTACAATGCTTGGACTTGTTGCTTGCTAGCATAACTTCAAGCTTCTTTTCAGCGCCCATGTACCGCTCTGTCATCAAGTTCCTCCAGACATCAGCACTCTTCTTCAGCAGTTCATGCTCGGTCTGAAGTCCTGACAACTCTTGCTTCAGTAGACTCAATTCAGTATCTTTCTGAGTCAAGTCTTTGGTCAATACTGAGATATGATCTTCTTGATGCTGAGACTTGGCCATCAGAGAGTTTATCTCCTCCCTGAGTCTCAACACAAGTCCTTCTGACTCAGTAGCAACCTGACTCTCCTGAGAAAGTCTCTGATTTTCCACTTTCAGGGTATCCAACTCCTGAAGAGTCTTACTGAGCTGCAGACTCATCTGCTCGTCGATTAGTTCTTCGTTAGGGATGGCAATGGACCGGATTTGGACCGGATCCTCCTCGGTCCAGATCCAGATCCGGAATTTTTTACTTTGGTCCAAATCCGGTCCAGATCCATTGGATCTCAAAAAATGAGATCCAGACCCAGATCCATTGGATCCACAGGGTCTCGGGTCTAGACCCAGATCCATAAGTTTTTTAGCTAAAATTAAAAAAAATTCTAAATCAATTAAAATATAACTAAGATAATTAATTCTACGATAACACGATAATCTATAAGAGAATTACTATCATTAAAAAAAATCAAACTACTCATGATATTATAAAAATATTACAATCATCTATAAAAGTATGATCTTCTCTCTAAAAAAACTTCCAAATTCGTGGACAATGGGTACTCAATCTCCTCCCTCTTTTCTATTTATTAGATTACTAGTTAAGTATTTAAAGCTCAACAAATAATGTAATGTGATATTTTAAGTAGAATAATATAAATATAATATTTTAGATATAATAATAAAATAATATTTTAATTATAAAAATTGGCGGATCTGGACCGGATCCGGATCTCAGATCATAAAGTCCAGATCCAGATCCGTAATTTCTAAAATTAGTCCAGATCCGATCCAGATCCAATGGGTCCAATTTTTTAAGATCCAGATCCAGAAAAATGGATCTGGATCCACAGATCTGGACCGGGTCCAAGATCCATTGCCATCTCTATTCTTCGTATGCAATTGCGACGTCCAGATTCTTATATGCACCTGAAATAGTGTCGTGTGTGCAGTGTGAAGAGGAATTAAATGGTGCATGAGAGTTTACGTCATCCTCTTCTCCTGCCATGAGACACTTTTCCGCATCTTCTTCAGCTTCAAGCTCTAAGGCCATGAAAGCTGCTTCATCGTCTGATGAATCCATGAAGGAATCGACTTCATCTGAGTCGTTTGAGAGTTCACCGGCAATGTATGCTTGTCGCTTCTTGATGAACTTCTCCCTTCTTGCTTTGCGTGCTTTGCTCTTTCGGCGATCTTGAGCTCGGGAGACGATCATACTGATAGTGTCCTGGCTTCATGCAGTTATAGCAGGTTGTGACTCTTTCTTCTTTGCTCTCACTGTCTTTCGACTGAGCTGAGTCCTCTTATTTCCTGCATTCAGAAGTATGCGACTCAGGAGTGCGCTTAGGTGTATATTCATTCTTACCCTTAGAGTCTCTAACGACTCTTGAGAGCTTTCTGTGCCTCTCCTTTTCCTTCTGATACTTCACGACAAGAAGCGCATACTTCTTGGCTAGATTTCCTTCTTATATGTCACTGAGTGAAGGTTCAGCCTTGCTAGACGCCGGAGCTGCTGTGCTGACTGATGCTTTAAACACATGGTCGACTTGGGTGTCAGCTTTAGCTCGCTGCTTCCTTTGAGGTAAGCCAAACTCGAACTCCTCCGCTTTAAGTTCTGAAAAGATATGGTCGGAGTAACAATATCTAAGTCAGAATGACGCAATAAAGTAGCAAAGGGAGTCCAGTGACCGTCTGGCAGTGGCCTCAAAATCTTGAGATTCATCTCTCGGTTGGAGAATGTCTTTCCCAGCCCGTTGATAGAGTTCATCAGATCCGTAAATCTGATGTTAAGATCTTCAATGGTGTCACCAGGTATGAGAGACAATCTCTCCAGCTTCTGAAGTTCCAGCGCAAGTTTGTTCGCTTTGATCTTCTGAGTCCCCCGACTCAGTAGCGCTAGAGCATCCCAGAGTTCTTTCGCAGACTTGCAGTCCTGAACTCTTCCGAGATAAGAATCGCTCAGAGTGGTCAGTATGGCATTTCTGGCGACGCGGTCTAAGTTGTGAAGCTTCTTCTCCTCAAGGGTGAAGAGACTTCTATCTTTGGGGATCTTCTTCCCGGTCACCATACCTCCTCCTTGTGCTGGATCCTGAGCTACGACGCTATCGACCATAGGAATGATAGGTCCGTCCTCTAGAACCTCTGTCATGCTATCGTGGAGAGAGGTCAGATGTGCCTCCATTCTGACCCGCCATACACCATAGTTCTCTACTGAGAACATGGGTACCATCCTGATTCCTGACATATCAGACATGATAGATAGTGATATGAATGAAGAATGACATCCATTCAAGTAGACCAGTTTCAGAATAACAAGAATCTTAAAGAACTCCAGCTCTGATACCAATTGTTGATCCCGAGAGTACGTTCAGGTGTAGAGGGGGGG
Source organism: Lavandula angustifolia (assembly GCA_028984105.1). Lineage (NCBI taxonomy): Eukaryota > Viridiplantae > Streptophyta > Magnoliopsida > Lamiales > Lamiaceae > Lavandula > Lavandula angustifolia. Next base: position 26,243,893 of record CM054808.1, read on the forward strand.
GGGTGAATACACCTGAAAACCGATTTCTCAACTTAAAACGCGAACATTCCTTTTCAGGAGAGTGAGGTACTGAATGAATTCAGCAGACCAGATAAGCTGTTCTGAATCGCGTGGCAGAGTGACTGACTCTACTGAGGCCTGCTAGCTGATTGAAGTCAGAATTCAGTACCGTTCAGAATAGAGTTCAGTGGTGCGGAAATGTGTAGGCCCAAATTCAGTTGAGTTAGGAAAACGTTTTTATCAAAACAGTTTAAGTAGATTAGTGCAGTCGATTAAGTTTGCTAAAACTCAGTTGAATGATTTAAAAGATATATTTTCAGTATGCACAGTAAATCAATGCAACAGTAAAATAAAGAACACAGAACACAACGATTTTTAAAGTGGTTCGGATCCAACAATCCTACGTCCACTGTCCCGAAATATCAGGAGGCTATGTATTATACTGAGATAGTCTCAGTCTGTTTGTACACTGGACAAACACTGGTCTTGAGATTTATACTGAGCAAGTCTCAGTTTACAAGGTATCAAACTAAGTGTTTGAAAAACTCTCCAACAGTGAAGGAGTCCTTTACAATAAGGATCAGTTCAGAAGTGAACTCCTTCGTCTAAGCTATAGATTTAAACGGCTGAGCTTAGGTTAGAGGGATAGGGAACAAGAAATTGGCATCTAGAGTGACGAACAGCTGAGTATACGCTTTGGGTTCGTGTATCATCGCTTGGATACTAGAGGCTGTATAGTTCTAATTCAGCTTGGTTCCATATGAGCATAAATGTAGTCTTTTGCCGGAGATTGTTTCTTCGAACTACTTGCGGAAGACTTAAGCGTTTTCGTGTTGCTCTTGAATGCTCTGTGTGTTCTTGGTTTCTCGTGTTCTAGGTGAGCTTCAATTTGATTTTATCCCTCTATTTATAGAGCAGAGATTAGGATAGATCCGTTAGAGACGACGATCCTTTGTCTCTCTCTTTTGGGTAGCTAACGGCTCTTTCGAAGTATGGTAGCAGTGTCATTTCCCTCCATTTCTGGAAAGTTATTGACTTGCAGCTTTAACAGATACAGGACAGGTGGCTGCTTGTCATTGGTCGAGGTTCAGAAAAGTGGTTGAGATAGAACGGACTTCAAGGAGATCTGAAGCTGACTTCTCTCTTCCTCGTATTGACTCTGCTGATTTGACTTTAAAGAATCTGATAGTCAGAAGACTATCTGGCCGTTGCTGAGTCTGATCTCTGATTCAGTAGCATGCTCCTGCTGAGTCGACTCTACTGAAGATCAGCTCTGAGTTCAGTGAACTACTCCTGCTGAGTTCAGTTCCACTGACTCCTTTCAGTATACTGCTCCTGCTGAGTCCAGTATCACTGAGTCTTCTACTTCTGGTGCTGAGGAAGGTAATCTACTGAACGCCTGAACCCGATGCAGAGTGTCTGCTGAGTTTGAAACCTCAGAGACAACACCAAAACAGATTACAACTGAATGGTTCATCAATCAAGATAGGGTTTTGGGATCTTCAAATCTTCAGTACGTTTTCAGAGCACAAGGCTACTGAGTTAATTATCAACTGAGAAGACTGAATCATTTCCCAACATTTTGTGCTGTTGCTGGGGACTGAATCATCACCCAACACATACCATATATCTCCGTATAGGTAGAGGAACGGTAAAATTATGGAGATATATCAAATGTGCCAACATAATCATAAATGCCAGAATTTAAAAAAAACAAACAAACTAATTGTCAGTTTCAAGCGCGACGCACATATACCAAATTCTCATCCCCATTATATACCGAATACTCCAAATATCGAGCTCATCCCGAACGAGTTCTGTCCTCGACAGGCCATTGATTAACCGATGCATGAATAATAGGGCATATACACCGCAATTGTTTTGGTCTCTTTGTATAAACTGTGCTCCAAGGAAGACCTCCAATTGCATATCACGCCAAGCTTCTTGACATGGATGCATGTACACCCGTTCGAAGTATGTGTTGAAATCGAACAATCTGTACATTATCCGTGTTGTCGGTTGTAGGCTCTCTGTCCGCATCTGCCGATATGTATCGTCGGAAATCGCCCATAAGGAGTCGTACAACTCTACACTCCATGTAGTCTAGCGGATTCTCACGGTGACCCAGTGAGCTCCGGTGACAAAGCAAACAAGGATGAGCTACAACATTGCGTAAAAAAAATTAGTTCGCTGTATTAAACTAATATATCGCTATAATTTTAATTAAATTTGAAGATATAACTTACGTATTGTAGCTTTGGTTCACATGCTCTCGCAGCTTCTTGCAGCGCCTCAGAAGGCTCCCATGCATCCGTGTTCCATCCGTACTTCGACCAAGAATATTGCATTTGAGACTAATATAATACATATTGTTAGCATTTTAATTAAGAAACAAATTTGTATAAAACATTACATACTAACCCATAACTGTACGGGAAGAATGAGAGTTGTGCCGCTCCACACACCGTGAAGTAGACCGTCTCCTCTCGTCAATTGCCTCCTCAACGTACCCAAATAGTATTCGATCATATCATGATTAAGCATCTTGGAAACATCTTCGAGAAAATCAAATCACGAGTGCGACAAATGATATCCCGTGGCTGTGTAGACGTGGTCACCAATTTCATTGTGTGTGCGACGCCACGCCCGATATTCCTTGAAGCCAATGACAGACCAATCACCGAGGTAACGGGCGATATTCCTCTTCGGGGCAACAAAAGGCAACATAATTGCACGAGAGGGTCTTTTCGTGCGCATTCCACGTCCACGTGGACTACTCGGTTCATCTTGCATGGAGGCCTTCTCTTTTCCTCTAAAAATATCCTCCAACTCGGATATTTTCAATCTCCGGTTGCCACAAAATAAAGCTCTTGCACGAACCGTTGAAGCATCATACTCCATTGTTAGATCAAATGTCGATGACCCAAATATCAACCCCGATACCAGGGCGAACTCTAGCAGACCAAACTTGAGATGGCGATCCGTGATTTGAAACCAAATGTTGGTCGATTCATAGTCGGCGAACGAAACTTCATGGCACATAAGCTGGTGGAGAGCTTTGCTTGCACTTACATTCCCCTCCCATTCCATCAAATGGCCGAAAGGGCTAGTCTCACAGAATTGTACATACAGGGGCTCACCACCGACTGCCGTTAGTGTGTCGCGGATAAGTGGGATCACATCCCACTTGTAATGAATCATAATTTGAGGTTTAGCCGACCTGACTACGTACCTCAAAAAAAATACCATTGACTCTGCATGAACGTAACACAAAAAATTACTTCACTATAATTTAGTAGTATATCTCTGTAATGCACATAAACACATATTTTACGGCGAATAATAATTTTCTACGAGACATATACTAATTATAACATCTATATAAATTAAATCTATTCATAAACATGTCAATGTCTCCGTTTAAAACACATATTTTACGGCGATATATAATTGTCTACGAGACAGACTAATTAGAACACATATTTTACGGCGATATATAATTGTCTCCGAGACAGACTAATTAGAACACATATTTTACGGCGATATTAAATCTATTCATAAACATGTCAATGTCTCCGTTTAAAACACATATTTTACGGCGATATATAATTGTCTACGAGACAGACTAATTAGAACATATAAACAAATTATATCGTTTAAAACACATATTTTAGATATATATTTATATGTAAAATAATACGTTAATACATTAAAATATATTAAAATACGTAAAATAAAATTCGTATTATATATATTAATATTTAATTAAAATATATTAAAATACGTAAATATTTATATAAATACTAAATTATATATATTAATATGTAAATCCTTAGTGATACATTTAAATGTATAATATATTCAAATATTATATATATATTCATATGGCTCTTTGTATTGATATATTTAAAGGCTTATAAGACCATTTTACATTGCTCGTTTCGCCCCTGTGTCCGCAAGCTGTTGAAATGGGTCATGCGGTGTGGGACTTAGCACTGTTGTGTTGAGCAGTTGTTTGGTCTAAAGCTTTGGTATTGTTGACGGACCTCATACCATGTAATATGTGTTAACATTGTCACATTCTCTCTATTGGCTGCGTGGACTGTAAGGGTATGCACCGATCCTGCTCTTGTTGGTATCAGAGCCAGGGGGGATAGGCTGTATGAATTTTATGGTGTGATTTATCATACTTAGTTGTTTTTTATGAATATAATAAGAAAATCTGGTACTGTTAAAAACAGTACAAAAGAAGAATATGATTTACCTCAAAATCTTGAATCACTAAATAAATGGACAATTCCTAAAATTGAACCTAGTGTTATATATAAACTAGGTACTTTTGAAAAAATAGGTTTAAAACAAGTAGTTAAAACTACTGAAGAAATAATTCCTCTAAATGGAAATGAAATGACGATTAAATTGTTAGAAGATAGTGATATACTATCTTATAGGATTACGCATAAATTTTTACATATAGGGCTTGTACAAATTGCTTTTAAGCCTTTAACATTAGAAGGACTTCCAAAAAGCTTCATAGCAGCTTTAAGAGATGGAAGAAATTTAAATTGGAAACAATCTTTAATGGGTATAATACAAACTAGTGTGGCAAACGGTCCAGTATATTTTGATGTTTATCCAAATTTACAATTATCATTAACTGATAATAATATTTTAGATGCTTTAACATTAAATGTTAAAACTCATGGTTATAATTATAAATCAGGTTCAGAAGTAATAGCTATATGTTACAGAGTTTATTATAAACCGTTATTTACATTAAATCCACAGTGTAAAAAGGTAAATAAACCTTTAAATGAAACAATTCTTATAGAAAGTAATTTTAGTAAATTTAATGTTACAACTAGAAGAAGAATTAAATGGGAAGAAATAGATTTTCCATTAAATTGGACAATAGAAAAGGCTGTAGATTCACAACCTCAAGCAACAAATAATTTAATAAAGGTAATACAAACTCCAGAAGGAGAAGTAACTTTAGAGTTCGAGGACAATAAAAGTCCAACTAGACAGTCTTTAAGTAGACATAGGTCTAGTTATTCTAGTCATTCATACATATCGCCTCTAGATTATAAACTAGAGCAATTGAGTATTCCACATAGAGCCTCTACGTATCAAATAGGTGAAAGATTCAATGAATCTATTGATGAAAATAAAATAGAAAAAATAATAATAGATAAGAACAATATTGTTAAAGGATTAAGAAATACAAATTGTATTAAAGATGAGGAAATAACCGAATCAGAAATGAATTTTCATATATAATGAATTTAGAAGAAAAAATAGATTTTAATCCTGGATCCCAGGAAAGACAAATAATAAAAGCAGAATTCAATACTCCCAGATGGGAACCGTTTAAAAAATGGTTTTTTGAAAATTTTAGTCCTAAAGAAATAATAAATATACAAGAAGAATTTTATAAATTCTGTAAAAAAGAAAATAAAATTATCTTTTTTGTTCCATGGTTTGTATCTACATATGTAGAACAATATATCTCAATTTTAGAAAGAAATTATAAATTAAAAAATGGTGAAGTACTTAGTCAAGTATATCCACCACAACAATCTTTTCAAATAGAAAAGAATGGAAAAATTCATAATTTCTTAGCTTTTGCAAAATTATTAGAAGATAATACACTTCCAATAACTTGTAAAGAAATAAATATTTTAATAGAGCAAAATAATTATTTAAGTCTTTATTTTAATATTTTAGGGGAACAGTTAATAACTCTTCAAGATAGAGTTAAAAATATATTAGAAATAATAACTAATAAGGTTATATTAGAAAAACCTGAAAAAGAAAAAGAGGTTCAAATAGCGAATCCTACAATTCAACCTCCGCCAGAAATAGTAGGTTTTAAATTAAAACCTATGAAATAATTTGAAGAATTTTTAGAAGAAAAGTTTAAAAATTTAAAAATTAGTACGCTTGATAAAAGATTAAAAGAAAAATTAGTTGATAATCCAAATCATAGACAAGTTTATCAGGAAGAGATTAATAAAATTTCAAAATGGGCAAATAAGCCAACTACAAGTAAATATTATTATCCTAGACCAACTCCGGCAGATGTTTTAATAAAAGAACAAAAATATATTATATCTAATAGTTATAGTGGCAATCATATATATGAGTGGAATATTGATGGATTTGTTAATCAACAAATTCATAATACAATCCATAGGATGTTAATGTATTGTACAATATGTAAAAATAATGGAAACACGGATAAGCAAATTGCTAAAATGATAATAGCGAGGATTCTTGGCCAACTAAAAGGTGGTGGGATAATTATTTATCTCAAACGGGATAGAGATAATATTCTTAACACAATAAAAGTTGAAAATAATATTACTAGAGAAGATGCAGTTTATACACTGGTTATTAATATTGTAGAATATTTTACGGGAAGATATACAGAAAATAGTGAAAATATTAGGACACTATTACAAAATCTTAGGTGTAAAACACTGACAGATTTTAGGTGGTATAAAGACACCTTTCTTAGTAGAGTCATGGAACTTCCTGAATGTAATAGCACTCATTGGAAATCTAAGTTTATAGATGGTCTTCCAGGTTTATTTGCCGAAAGAGTTAACAAAGTATTAAGACAAAATTATAATAATATACCTTATGAAAATTACTCATATGGAAAATTAATAGGAACATGTGTACAAAAAGGATTAAATCTTTGTAATGAAATTAAACTTAATCAGCAAATGAAACGTCAAAATCTAGTTGAAAAAAGACAATTAGGTCATTTTTGTGATCAATTTGCAATTGAAAAAATCCCTTCTACTAATAATAAAAATAAGAAAGTTTGGAAAGATAATAAACCTCGATATAAGAAGAGAAAAATTTCTAAAAAGAAATATGAAGAAAATAGGCAAAAGAAGTATAATAGAGCCCAAAATAAATGGGAAAAGATGCAGAAAATAATATGTAGGAAATGTGGTAAATATGGTCATTATGCTAGAAATTGTTGGACTAAAAGAAAGATTAATAATCTTAATTTAGACGAAAATATGAAAGATATTCTTTCAAAAATATTATTAAATTCAGAATCAGAATATCAAGATACTAGGGATACTAGTACAGATACAGAATCTAATACAGAATTAGATGCACTAGAAAATGAGTCCATAATGTCGAACTCATAGTCGGAATGTTTGTCTTGTCAATTAGGACAACCATGTATCAGAAAAGATAATGAACAAAAGAGTGATATTGAAGGAAAAGAATTTTATAATATTCTTTCACAATTTCAAAATTTAAATATAAATGTTTTAAATCATGATAATATTATGGAATTATTAAAATTAGTTAAAGACCCAGAATTAAGATCTAAAATAATAGATCTAGTGGAAAATACACCTAGCACTTCTCAGAATAATATATCTGAGAAAGATAAGATATAAGAGAAGCCTAAGAATCCATAAGGCCCCTATATGATGTCTGAAGTTTATAACCGAATGAGACAGAAAAAATTAGAAGAAAATCCTACTTCTACAAAAGATTTAGTTATTGAAATTAATAATCTTAAAGAAGAAATAAAATTATTAAGAAAAGAAAATAAAAATTTAGATTATAGAGTCTCTAAATTAGAAAATGTGACTGATAAAATTAGACCTCAGACACAAGAATTTGAAGACAATTTAAAAGGCAATTTTCTTTTAGAAATGGTTATATCACAAAAATGGTATACAAAAATCCAGAAACTCATAACCAAAACCTCTTTGGTGTTTAAGACTGTAAAAATAAACACTTAGCCTATCTTATTTGCACATAGCCTTGAAGGAATAATTTGTATGAACTTAGATATGATTTATCATACTTAATGATTTAGCCTATTAGGCTAATCATAATTATCTAATAATTTAACTACTAAAACAAAGAAAAAGGAAAGTAATTTAACTATTAAAATAAAGAAAGGAAAGAAAACTTACAATAAATGTAGACCACCAATATTAAGCAACACTTTTATTATGATGGAATATTTTTACAAGGGAGAGAGAGAATGATCGAGAGAAAAGAGAGAGAGAAAGGCTTCTCCAAAAGCTTGTTACAAATGAGAAACAAACTCCATTTTATAGACAAGTAAAGGGAGAAAAAACAAAATATAAACATTACATCTATTTACATAGTCAAAAGGCTATATAATAGCCTAGTAGGTCTATTTTTTTCGTATTACGATCGGAACAAATTTATCGTAATACAACTGTCCATTTCAGCTGTCTTCTACTCCTTTTCTTCAAATACCATTAGATCTTTGGTTGATGAAGATGATGATGCTCCTTTGTTGTTGAATTTCTCCGTAATCATTTCGGTCATTGAATCAAAAATATCAGCAATTGATGGCTCCTCATTTGGATCTTGTGCATCTTGTAACTCCATTGAGGCATCGGATTTTTGAGACATTGTCTCTTCTTTAAAGGATAATAAATCCTTTTTCATTTCCTCAAAATAAGCTGCTAATAATTTTTCTTGAGACATAGTCTCAGATTTCAATTTCAACCTTCTTGAAATTTGCTCAAAAGCAGAAGGAATTTCCCTCCTTTGTTGGAGCTTCTTTTGCTCACTATAAATTTTTATTTTTAAATCAATATCATTTATCGTATTAGATCCAAACAAAGATTTGGTTTCAGGATCTATTTTCATCATTTTATCCCAAAATTTTGAATAAAAATTCTTTTTAGACAAGGGGTTTTTTCTTGGGTATAACCCACTTGTGGACTCCATCTAATAATCCACGGAATTGAAAATTCAATAAAAAAGTAGAAGGCAAATATTCATTCGATCAAAATTTCTGACTTTTGAATTTCATGTACCTTGGGAGAAATTTCTACCCATTGATCAAATCCGTGTTTAAATGGTTCGAGCAAAATTGATACATTTGTACCATAAGTTTGCCACCATTTACAAAACCAAATTGGTATTTCTGAGTTATAAACTTCAGAACATACCTTGATAAAACAAGAATGTTTCCTATTAGGATTTTGGTATAAAAATGCTTTGCAAAAGACATCTTGATAATCCCAAAAAATATATTTCAAGGGAATCTTATTTGATGGTGAATATAAATCCTTTTGCTTTGATGGAGAAATTCCCCATTCTTCAATAGATATAATCTTTTTAATAATAATTTTTGAGAAGTTATGAACCTTTGAAACCTCATTTGGAGGAAAATGCTGGATTTCACATCCATTTTCTGCTAAAATTCCTTCATAAAATTCTCTGAACTTATAAGTTCGTGTAGCATATGATGCTTTATCAAAATATCTTTCCATAAGATACTAGGGATCATTTTCCCATTTTAAATCTTTCTTTTCCAATAACAGAATATTTTCTATTTTCTCATTAGTGATATAATCACTATTTTCTTCCTTACTCACAATTGTTAAGTAAGAAGGAATATCATCCTCGAGTGAAGAAGAAGGATTATTACCTTCTAATTTTCTTTTATATTCCAAAAATTCTTGGAATTCTTTTTATCTTCGATAAATCTTCGCCTATTAGCTTTTTCTTTCTATGCTGAGCCAGAATTTCTGGCTGATTTATGCCTCGACCCCTTCCCTATAAGAGGAGAGTCCTCTACCACGTTGGTACATTCCTGCAAGATTATTCATTGAATATATTCTCTGGTTAAAAAATCAGGAAGACTATTAGTTTCTCCTTTCTTATAAACAATTTCAAAATCAAATGGGGCTAAATGAGCCTGCCATCTTGCAAACATTTGTTTTGAAACATCATGTTTAAAGTCTTTATTAAACATAAATCTTGCAGATTTACAATCAGTTTTTATAATAAATTTATGATTATATAAATCATCTTGGAATTTTAAAACACATTTAACAATAGCGAGAATTTCTCTTGCAACCGTAGAATAATTCTTTTGTGAATTATTCCATTTTCCTGAATAAAACCTAACAAGATATTCCTGCTTATTATGAGGATTAATTTGTTTAAGAATACCCCCATTTCCTATATCTGATGCATCTGTTTCAACAATTTTTTTCCCAATTAGGATTACTCAGCATTAAGCAAGGAAGAGATTTAACTCTTTCTTTTATTTTCTTGACATATTCAGTATGCTTTTCAATCCATTGCTTAGGATTTTTCTTAAGCCTATCATATAAAATAGCTGTATCTTTAGCTAAATCCTTAATATAAGGAGATATATAATTTAGACTAACTAAAAATCTTTGAAGTTGAGTTTTATCAAGGATTTCATCAGGAAATTTTTCTGCAAAATCAATACTTCTATTAAAAGGAATAATATTTCCTTTTTCAATATTATGGCCTAAAAATCTAACATTTGTTTGAAATAAATTCATTTTGGGTTTAGATATAACTAACCCATTTTTTATAATAATATTCTTAAACATATTTAAATGCTTAAAATGCATTTCAATATTTTGTGAGAAAACTAAGATATCATCAATATAAACAATAATACACTCACTATAAGGAGTAAAAATATCATTCATGATTTTTTGAAATTCAGAAGGAGCATTTTTCAATCCAAATGGCATTACATTCCATTCAAACTGTCCTATTGGAACATTAAAGGTAGTTTTATACCTGTCAGACTTATCAATCTGAATTTGCCAATATCCTGACTTTAAATCAAATTTTGAAAATATAATAGAATCATATAATCTATCCAATAAATCTTTTTTTATTAGGAATAGGATATCTAATCCATTTTAAAACCTTATTCAGAGGCTTATAATTTATAACTAATCTAGGTGCCCCTCTTTCTTGCTCACTATGTTTATTAACATAGAAAGCAGTACATGACCAAGGTGATTTTGAAGGATTTATTAATCCCTTTTGCAATAATGATTCAATTTCTTTTTTACACAACTCTAAATATTCAGAATTCATTTGACACGGCCTAGCCTTTGTTGGAATTTTTGATTCATCAAAATTTTCTTCATAAGGGAGTGAAACTATATGTTTTTTCCTATCCCAAAATGCATTAGGATGATCATTACAAATTTCTATTGAAAATTGATTTTTAACCGACTCAATTTTATCCTTTAATTTAGGATTTTGAAGTTTTTCTTCAATAGTAAGAAAATTTAATTCTTGTTTAAGAAAATATAATTGATTTTCTTTTTGAGAAATATTATCATAAATTTCATGTAAAACCTTTGTGAAAGGTTCAGTAACAAATTTTAAGAAAATATCATTTCCTTGGAATGTACCTATAATTCCTTCTTTATCAACTCTTTTAAAAGGATAAATTTTTGTAATAAATGGTGTTCCAAGTATAACTTGATTAGCAATATCCTTAGCAAGCAAAAAACTTGTTTGTATGCATTTTTTATTAATACATACATTTGCTATTGGCAATTTATAATTTATATTTAGTCTACTACCCCCTGCATGAGATAATTTTTGGGTAGTTTTTTCAAAATACCTAGTAGGGATAAGACCTTCTTGTATAACATTCATATCTGCTCCACTATCAACTAAAGCAATAAATTCTTTCGAATAATAATTATCAATTAAAAGGGTAATTTTTGTATACCATTTTTGTGATATAACCATTTCTAATGTAGAAAGAAAATTGCATTTTAAATTGTCTTCAAATTCTTGTGTCTGAGGTCTAATTTTATCAGTCACATTTTCTAATTTAGAGACTCTATAATCTAAATTTTTATTTTATTTTCTTAATAATTTTATTTCTTCTTTAAGATTATTAATTTCAATAACTAAATCTTTTGTAGAAGTAGGATTTTCTTCTAATTTTTTCTGTCTCATTCGGTTATAAACTTCAGACATAATATAGGGGTCTTCTGGATTCTTAGGCTTCTCATATATCTTATCTTCCTCAGATATATTATTCTGAGAAGTGCTAGGTGTATTTTCCACTAGATCTATTATTTTAGATCTTAATTCTGGATCTTTAACTAATTTTAATAATTCCATAATATTATCATGATTTAAAACATTTATATTTAAATTTTGAAATTGTGAAAGAATATTATAAAATTCTTTTCCTTCAATATCACTCTTTTGTTCATTATTTTTTCTGATACATGGTTGTCCTAATTGACAAGGCAAACATTCCGACTCTGAGTTCGACATTATGGACTCATTTTCTAGTGTATCTAATTCTCGTATTAGATTACGTATCCGTACTAGTATCTTCATATTCGATTCCGAATTTAATAATATTTTTGAAAGAATATCTTTTATATTTTCGTCTAAATTAAGATTATTAATCTTTCTTTTAGTCCAACAATTTCTAGCATAATGACCATATTTACCACATTTCCTACATATTATTTTCTGCATCTTTTCCCATTTATTTTGGGCTCTATTATACTTCTTTTGCCTATTTTCTTCATATTTCTTTTTAGAAATTTTTCTCTTCTTATATCGAGGTTTATTATCTTTCCAAACTTTCTTATTTTTATTATTAGTAGAAGGGATTTTTTCAATTGCAAATTGATCACAAAAATGACCTAATTGTCTTTTTCAACTAGATTTTGACGTTTCATTTGCTGATTAAGTTTAATTTCATTACAAAGATTTAATCCTTCTTGTACACATGTTCCTATTAATTTTCCATATGAGTAATTTTCATAAGGTATATTATTATAATTTTGTCTTAATACTTTGTTAACTCTTTCGGCAAATAAACCTGGAAGACCATCTATAAACTTAGATTTTCAATGAGTGCTATTACATTCAGGAAGTTCCATGACTCTATTAAGAAAGGTGTCTTTATACCACCTAAAATCTGTCAGTGTTTTACACCTAAGATTTTGTAATAATGTCCTAATATTTTCACTATTTTCTGTATATTAATTTTATTTTATATATATTAATATGTAAATCAATATTAAGATATTTAAATATATTATAAATCCGTATAATATTATAAAGATATTCAACTATTTTTATATTATAAATCCGTACTAACATTATAAAGATATTCAATTATTTAATATTTAAATATGTACTAATATATATTATATATTAATAAATATATTATATTTAAATGTAAATCAGTATTAAGATAATTTAATACTATTATATATATATTATTATATTTATCTGTACTAATTACCCTTATATTATAAGGGGATACGGTGAGAAATTTACATACTTTACTGTTCCTATGAACAGTAACAGAGTGGCATTTTCGCAATTATAAAGAGAAACTTGGGCAAACAAATAACATTTGCTTGAGTTATCTTACTACATTATCTGCTATACCTCTGGTCTCCACCACCTAAAATCTCTCTTCCCCAAAAAACAGTCTCCACATAAATCTCAAATTCGATCACGAATCTCATCGTCAGTTGACCCTGTGCATAAAAACCGTCTAACCGCCTCCGCTCGCTTGACCCGCCCGTTGGAAATCGTAACCGCCGGTTAATTTTTCTCAAAATTAATCGCGGTTCAATTTTTTAGCAAACCGTCATTGAGCGGGTGGGTCGCGGTTTGCCGGTGGCGATTAACTGACCCGTCCGCCACCCTAATTCTTTTCTTTTCTAATATTAGTCTTAGATGCATGACTCAACAAAGTGGCATTTCAAAAATTCATTTTCCATAAGAATGTGCCATAGTGTCGTGAATCTTAAAATATACTATCATACTTATTTTATTTGAAGTTATATACATTGTATGATTTGAATTTTTTTTTGTGTGGTACACCAAAGTGTTGTCTCCTACTTCATGTTTAAAACAAATAATTGTCGTAGTAGTTTTTGTTCCTTTTAACTAAATCAACTTACAAAATTCGTCAATGTCGCTATAGATAATAAAGAATTAAGTAGTTAGGATACCTAATTATTTGATCCGCAAAACCGTCCGCAACCGTCCGCAAACCGCCCCACCCGACCCGCAACGGTTTGGAAAAAAATAAAACCGCCACGGTTTGTAAATTCATAAAACCGTCTATGTGTAGATCGGTTAATTTTTATATCCGAACCCACCCGAACCCGCCTGCGCACACCCCTAGTCACTATTAATCTTGCCTAGGCTGAGTTGTGGTCCATACGTCATTCCCTACACAAATAAGGACCGGTTTGTATTATAGAGTAAGTCGTCCCTATTCGTTCTTTCTTGCCACTCGACGGAGTTTTCTTGTCTCGAAATTTACGCTCTGTTTTGCAAAAGAATCTGTTATTTGTATCAGATGAGTGATTCCCTGTTCTTATTTATGCTGTCAAGTTGTGTTGGGGCAGCCCAAATTATTATTATTGAAATAAAACCATTTTTTTCCGACCAAATTCAAGGATTCTTTTCTTGTCTGTGTTGTGTTGGTGTCAAATGAAACCAAAATGCAAATAGTGTTCAAATTCTGAATTTGTCACTTGTTTTCCTTTCTAATACAGCATGTTGACAAACTTTGATCACAACAGAATAACTTCCTTTTTCACTTTATTTTAAGAATTAGAAGTCGAGTTGATTTCATATTATCTGGGCTCGAATCTTGATTTAACCCTTATGCTAGAAATTTGTTAATTTTATGTAATTTGTTATTTTCCAGCCGAATAAATTACAGTGGATGCTTGCCTCTGTTCCTTGGATTAAAGCTTTGCAACTTTCCTTCTCTTTCCTCTTCTGGTAATTAATTAACCCATAATTCTTTACTCATTTATTGGTTATTAGTAATTAATTAACCCATTTCTTGATTGCAGGTACACATGTTTGTATTGGAATGTTTGCTCTCTATGGATGTCATTTGGTGTGTATATAATGGGAATACTATTCCAAACATGTGCATTCATTTCCTTCTTCCTCATCTCTCACGGCTACTGCATGACCTGCAGTCGCCTCTCCCTCCTCGAGAGGCGAACAATGGCCGTTCAGGGATGTGTCTTCTACTTAACCCTTGTCGGTTACAGAGCTTCCGTACCTTACTTCTCGGTGATTAGTCTTACTTGAACCAGTGTCTTGACTTTAAAATTTTTAAGGTTGTCTAGAATCTTTTAGAACTCTTCATGATGTGCAGGTGTTCTTCTTGATCAACTATGTAGTCGTATTCTACGCGATATTCAACCACGTCGCGCAGAACATAAATGTTCTGCACAACCAGCTGAGCTTCATAGACAATGAAGATGTTCAAGCCATGTATGATGCAGTCTACACAAAGTACATCATGTTCAAGTGAGAATTCTTGCACCTGTTGCCAAATTAATTTATTACACATAAAATAAAACTATTTTATGAGAATTCCAAGGTGCAATGCAGATAGTGGCTGTATCAGAATTTGCAGTATGAATTTCTTCTCTTTTGAAATTCGTGAATCCCTAAATGTATTTATGATAATGTGTTTTGTTTTTCAGATGGTGATTAGTCTTGGTAATTCATTGGAGAGTTATTGGATTCGGTTGCTCGTTCGCGAGTGGGCCCAGTTCTTCATCTTCTTGTACATAGGGTAAGAGTTATCCAAACTTATATTCAGACAAACAAAATTAATATAAGTCGGTGTGGGACAACAACGGGTTTTTATTTGAATTTGATTTTCTTGCAGATGGATCTTTAGGTCTCAAAAAGTGGTGCATGGTTTCTCATTTATGCCAATTTTGAGGTCTAAAGGGGAGACATCAATTCCTCCAATTTACAGCATTGTAAGTTTGCGTTCTTGCAAGAAAGTTGCAAGAAAGCAATATCTCCCCTTTAATTTTCACTAAAAACACTTATAATATATTATTATTACTATTGTAGGAAATGGATGCTGAGGCATTTAAAGAATTCAGACAGAATGAGTGGCACATTGGAGTGGTAAGTTTCAAATTGAATAAACTACATATAAACCTCAATAAAATAATGTTCGATTATTAAATAAAATAAGTGATAAGCGGTTCCGAGTTGGGCAAATGAACTAAAATAATTTTAATAAAGTAATAACCTCATTAAACAAATATCATTTTCCAATCACAAGATTATTATTTTAAAGAGATTTAACCGTAACCTCGGATTCTTAGTGCATGATTATGTGTTAATCTGATAATGAAATTTGCAGCAGTGTAAAGGAAGCATCAAGGATTCAGTACTCTATGAATTTGATTAATTAAATACATTTGGCATGGATGCTAATAGTACAGTAAACAGTAAATTCTTTCTATTTGATTGTGAATTTGCTATGTATGAATCTTGGGGCTGCCACAATTAGTATAGTTCTTAAAATATGCTTTCAAGATTGGCCTTTGTTACTGAAATCTACTGTTTATAACATTTTTACCCTTATAGTTATGCTAAGCTATTATTGAAGATTTCATCATCTGAAATCCTCACTCTGTTTATTTGATCATGGCTTTAACATATGTGTTTGGTAGTTGGAATGGGAGGATTCACAACGGTTAGCATACAGGAAGTGGGAACGAGAGCAAGGCCGAAAGGATGTAACAGATGATTTGTCCGAAGATTTGTCTGAAGGTGAGAAAGGAGAAGTTTTAAGTGAGCCAGTTAAACCCGAAAGTCCGAGGAAAACCTTGGAGAGGAACTTCCAAAACGTGGAAGCATGGTCAGAGGGTAGTAAGGAGAGAAAGTTGTACATTGTTCTAATAAGGTATAACTATCTTGTCATAATGAGTTTCTATTCTGATCTGTACATGGATTTTATCATTTCTGATTGAACATATCATCTTGGTTAGTTTACACGGCCTTGTCCGGCGGTGAAAACATGGAACTTGGCCGGGATTCTGATACCGATGGCCAAGTAAGTATACTACATAAAATTCAAGTCTTTTCTTGAGGTGGTTAACTTTTCACTATCTTGTTCTTGTTCAAAATGACAGATAAAGTATGTAGTGGAGCTTGCTCGAGCACTAGCTAAGATGTCGGGTGTATACAGAGTGGATCTCTTAACTCGGCAAGTTTTATCTTCGGAGGTAGATTGCAGCTACGGTGAGCCCACGGAGATGCTCACTATGCCTCTTGAGGATGCGGATATTGGAGAAAGCAGCGGTGCTTATATCGTGATATACCATTCGGGCCTTTGGATAAGTACTTAAGAAAAGAGCTGCTATGGCCTCATATCCCGGAGTTTGTCGATGGAGCGTTATCTCACATTCTCAAAATGTCCAAGGCTTTGGGCGATCAAATCGGTGGAGGGCAGCCCGTATGGCCTTATGTGATCCACGGTCATTATGCGGATGCAGGGGATAGTGCTGCTCTCCTCTCGGGTGCATTGAACGTTCCGATGGTCTTGACTGGGCACTCGTTGGGGATAAATAAGCTAGAGCAGCTGCTTAAGCAGGGGAGGCAGTCGAAAGAGGATATTAATTCGACGTATAGGATTATGAGGAGGATTGAAGCAGAGGAGCTCTCTTTGGATGCTGCGAGCTCGTTATCACGAGTACTAAGCAGGAGATTGAGGAGCAATGGGGACTGTATGATGGTTTTGATGTCAAGCTTGAGAAAGTGTTGAGAGCTCGAGCAAGGCGTGGCGTTAATTGTCACGGTCGTTTCATGCCTAGGATGGCGGTAAAGATACATCAATTGTTTGTTGTGATAATGAGTTTTTGTTGATTTATGAGATTCAGATTCAACTTTTTCATTTGCAGGTTATTCCTCCTGGGATGGATTTTAGTAATGTTATAGTGCAAGAAGATATTGCTGAAGGTGATGGTGATATATCCGCACTAACGAATGACGCTTCGTCTCCAAGAGCAATGTTGTACTTTAATTTATACTCATTGAAAAGCATAGTTGTACTGGAAATTGATGTCGCTTAAATGAAATAGAACACTTTTGATCATTGGAAGGTTGTAGAGGTATACGTGGGATTAATACAAATTTGCCAATATGCTGATCAGTAGCTATAACCGCGGGATTAATACAAAGTTGCCAATATGCTGATCAGTAGCTATAACCGCTCCAATAACCCGTCTACCAAGAGATTTGCAAATCAATCTTGTGCCATTACATAGACCTTCAGATGGATTTATATTTCTCAACAATATGATTGGGTTATCTTCTTTTAGTCGTAATATATGAGGTGGTAATCCACTCAAAGAAAGGTTATTGAGGTAATCATGATATTGGCACTGTTGAGTAGGGTCTACTGCTAAATCCAAGCTAATATATTCAATCAAATGACCGGGGGATTTTTGAATAAGATCTTCATTTATATGACTCATGTTTTCATTATTTGGAGTTAGA
Source organism: Lavandula angustifolia (assembly GCA_028984105.1). Lineage (NCBI taxonomy): Eukaryota > Viridiplantae > Streptophyta > Magnoliopsida > Lamiales > Lamiaceae > Lavandula > Lavandula angustifolia. The sequence continues at coordinate 26,262,037 of CM054808.1, forward strand.
ATAGCTCTATTCATTATCGAGAATGGGTCGGTTTTATATTTTTCAAACAATTGAAATATTTGATCAATGAGAACTTGCAGTGCATCTTCAGAAATATAATATGGAATACACATATGGGAAGGTAAGCATATGTAATCGTCATATACAAATGGTTTGACTCCATTATCAATTCTTAACAAAAACTCTGTGAACATTGGATCCTCATGTGCACGCATATTCTCTATTAATTTTAATTTACACACAGATGACCACAATTTTGAACAGACTAATGAGGCAGTAATACAATCCTCACAAGAACCTCCAGGCACAATAGGAAGCGTCTGTCGGAAGTCACCGCCCAATACAATTATTTTTCCTCCAAATATTTTATTATTTTCCATCAAGTCACGGAGTAACAAATCAAGAGCCTCAAATGCGCGCTTATTAACCATAGAAGCTTCGTCCAATATGATGATTATTATATCAATAATTAATTTTGCATGAGTACTCTATTTACGTATCTGACAGTTTGTTGTATCGTTTTCGAAAACAGACAATTTGAATCTAGAATGGGTTGTGCGCCCATTTGGAAGGAGAGACGCAGCTACTCCAGATGAAGCTACGGCAAGTGCAATCTGATTAATGTTTTTCAATGTGTTAATTTTTTCATACATAGCAAATGCTGATTTTTTATAAAAACGTAAATAACAATCTTTAAATAAACAAATACAAATAAAATCATGTATAACCAAAACTAAAAATGAAACAGCCTACTGTGCAACTTCACCGTGCAACGCACGGTGTGCAATCTCTAGAGCAAGAGTTGCTAAGGACTTCGGTCTTGATTATTTAGTTTTTCTTTTAGATGAAGAATCGCGGTCTATAAAAGAAGCTCTTTCTAGACCGATGACCCACTTTGGCAAGAAGTTGTCCAAAGTGAGATTGACTCAATCATGCAAAATCACACTTAGGTCTTAGCTGACCTACCTGAGAGGTTGTAAGCCCTTAGGATGCTAGTGGATCCTGAAAAGAAAGTATAAGACAGATGAGTCAATTGATAAATTTAAAACTCGTTTAGTGGTTGAAGGTTTTAAGCAAATTGAAGGATATAATTTCTTCGATACTTATTCGCTTGTAATGAGAATTACTTCAATCCGTGTGCTTCTCTCAATTGTACAATCTTGAGATTCACCAAATGGATGTGAAACCCGCTTTTCTAAATGGAGATTTAGAAGAGGAAATTTATATAGAACAACCTGAAGGGTTTGTAGTACCTGACTAAGAACAAAAGGTATGTAGGTCGATGAAATCCATATATAGGTTGAAACAAGCACCATTACAATGACACATGAAATTCGACGAGGCTATGTTGTCGAATGGTTTTAAGATAAATGAATGTGAGTAGTGTGTTTACATAAAGAATACGAAGAGTGGGTTTGTAATTGTTTGTCTTTATGTAGATGACATGTTAATTATGAGACAAAATATTCAAGTCATATATGACACCAAGCGTATGCTTAAGAGAACTTTCGATATGAAAGATATGGGAGTTGTTGATGTTATTCTTGGAGTGAAGATTCAAAGAACTCCCAAAAGAATTGTTTTGTCTCAATCTCATTACATTGAGAAAGTACTTAAAAGGTTTATTGTCTTTGATAGTGCGCTGGCAAAGACTTCTCTAGAAGTTAATGTTCACTTGAGCAAGAATAGAGAGCATTGAAAATCTCTTGAGCAAGAATAGAAGTTAATGTTTACTTGAGCAAGAATAGATAAAGGTGATCTTGTTGCTCAAGATGATTATGCTAGAGTCATTGGTTGTCTTATGTACATCACGAATTGTACGAGGCCCGATCTAGCTTGTCCGGTGAACAAACTGAGTTGCTATACTAGTAATCCGAGTAGAGAGCATTGAAAATCTCTTGTGAGAGTTCTAAGGTACTTGAATTACACTCTTAACTTTGGGCTGCACTACTCTAGACATCCCCCGGTACTTGAAGGGTACTGTGATGCGAATTGGATATCCGACACTAAAGACTCGTTGTCTACTAGTGGTTATGTGTTCACTATAGGGGGAGGAGATGTGTCGTGGATATCCACGAAACAGACGTGTATAGCCCTTATTGCTTTGGATAAGGCCGGTGAGGAGGCCGAATGGTTCCGTAATTTTCTTGAAGATATTCCACGTTGGACGAAACCCGTGCCACCTGTGATGATTCACTGTGATAGTCAAGCGGCTATTGGTAGGGCCAAGAGTGAGTTGTATAATGGTAAGTCAAGACATATTCGTCATCGACATAATACCGTAAGATATTTGATCGCGAGTGGAGTTATCTCTGTAGACTATGTCAAGTCTATAGATAACCTAACGGATTCGTTTACTAAGAGTTTGAATCGAGATCAAATGTATGATCTCGTAGAGAGAATGAGAGTTAAATCCACAATTTAAAGACGATTATAGGGGATAGATTGGAGATCTCATGAACTTGTTTTAATGGGAAAATTAAGATATATGAGTCTGTTGATACCACACTCAAATAATCTATTCCCTAAAGAGCTCGAGAGTGTTGATTACCTGTCAAGTGGTGAGGTTAATTCATTGACTTTTAATGATTCTTGGATACCATACGAAGGTGGAGTATGACAGGATACTCGTATAAGAATCACCTATGTAAGTGAGAAGTGAGGGCCGCTTCTATGTAACACTTATGAATCCAAAGAGGTTGTCCATGACCTGTAAAAGACACAAACGTGAGAATGGACGAGGTTGAGACTTTATAGCGTTGGTGTTATTGACTAAGTATACACTGTGGAGGAATAGTTCAAGACCACGTGTCCACTAGTCCGCCAGTATACTCGATAGCGCTGACTAAGGAAGGTTCAAGGTCACAAGCCACCTACCCTGATGCTTTATTGTCTTTTGAGGACAGAGCTCTGCGTCTGCATGCATGCATTTGACTATTTTCACTCATATGGGAGATTGTTGGAAAATCAAGATAAAATATATTTATTTATATTTTGTATTATTGAAATTAAGTGAGCATTTAATGCTACTTTGACATGGGCAAAATTCAGTCCTTTTGATCGCCGTTTTGAGTTTCGATACATATCTGATTTCCGAATTAAGATATATAGCGTCGATCTACGTTTTGAGTAGATACTTGTAGTGTGCTTAATTTCTCGATTCCGATTTTCGGTGAGTGAGAAATATTGGCTCAAAATTTAGGGGACAAAACTAATATGTTACTTAAAGTGGAGAAACTTACCTTATTCGGGTTTTGGAGATTTATTATATTAATCAATGTCCCACATTGATTAATGTGTAATAATTTTTGTGGTATTTAAGTCTCTACCACCTTGTAGGAGATAATAAAGTGATATATGGTGGGCTTGGGCCACACATGCTCTTACGCGCGAGCCTTTTCGCCGACCGCCTCACACGCGGCGCGCCCTGCCCGGCCCCGGTCCTGGCTCCGACTCCGGCTCTGGCTCCGGTTCCGATGCCAGTCCGTGTCCGTGTCTTTGGACTTGGACTTGGATCTTGGATCTCACCTCATACGGCTCCTCGTTCAATACTTTCGAATTCATACAACATTTTTGTTACTTGACCAACCATCAGGAGAAGCAAATACGACAGGCATACCGTTGAATCGACTCTACTTTACGATACCAGCAATTACGTATTAATCAATATTCGATTGATTGGTCTGAGGTTATCGACAAAAAAGATTTGTCTAAGCCACTTCGTTTTCTTTTTGTCCAAGTCACTTCTTTTTTTGTCCAAGTTGCTTTTCTTTTTGTCGAACTCACTTCCTTTTTGGTATGCCATGTCGCATTCCAGATTATCCAGATGCTTACGCTGGATGGAATGCCCTTAGCAGTTTTCCCCAAGCCGTGCTTGCATTTTTCATTGCACACGACTTTCCCAAGTCAAACGTAGTTCTCATAATCTTTCTTTGAAACTTTCGAACAAAGAAGAAGACTTGCCTTATCAGAAGGAATCTACCCACGCACGCCGGTTGGGTACTCGCACTGACCCTTTTTTGATTCAATAAAATAAGGTAAAAGATCGTACAGTTCCCTACCTCTCTTTAGCCATATGTCTCTTATCCCTAGGAGGTCTTCCTCCACTAGCAGGCCAATGGTCTGAATTATCAGATCCCATTCACCGCGAAACGTGTGAAATTAACGAACACTGACATTCGTTGGGGTTCTCGGGAGCATGCGTCCCGACATTTTTGTGCAATAAACCCCTCCGGCCGAAGACTAGTGGTAGGTGGTCCCGTAGAGCTTTCGGTAAAGGGTAGTGAAATAAAACGGTTTATCAATTTGCTGTTAAAAGAATTTAATCTCATTTCCTATGTACAAGAATTTAAGTGAAAGTAAACATAAGCAGTCAAAGCTGTTTACCCCAAGATTGGTTGATTAGTCAAGATATGGTTTATCTGCATCTTAAAGTATCACTTAGTTATAGAAAAAACAGGATTCTTCTTAGGTTTGTCCGTTGGGCCTTGGCAGTTGAGCTTTAGCATTGGGCTTGGTGGGCTACTTGTGGACTGGTCCAGCTCATACTTGTGGATTGACCCAACTCTTGGTGTATTGCTCCTGCCACACCCAAGCCTGTCTGCATAGAAGTCTGGGCCTTGGCAGTTGGACTTTAGCATTAGGCTTGGTGGGCTACTTGTCGATTGGTCCAGCTCGTACTTGTGGATTGGCCCAACTAGTGGTGTATTGCTCCTGCCACACCCAAACCTGTCTGCATGGAAGTCTTTGGAATGAGGCTATAGAAATCATCATCTCTCCACTTTCCTTCCACTACCCCATTACCTGACGAAATTAATGCTCCAACACCTTTCACCTGGGTGGAACAACCTATAAATAGACAAGTTTGCATGACATTTCTACACAACAAAATTTTTCTTGCTCTACATTGCATCTCTAGTGTCTTAAGCTATCCAACTTTAGTCCTCGCCGGAAGTCCAGTTCGTTGGAGCTCGTAGTTCTGCGGTGCTGCTTACTTCGATACGTTGGTCGTTTTATCTTTGGGGAGATACGCCGAAAACTGAAAGCACTACCAGAGCGTATTTCATCTTGCGGATAGAGGCTATCCTCGATTCGATGAAGCTTACATTTCTAGTTCTGTTTAATTTTTTGTTTTCCGACTTACTGATTTCGTTTTAATAACAGTTTGTATTCAACATCATAAAACTAGATATTTAATAATATCGAATAGTTGAAGTTTAATTTGGATGTGATTAGCTTATTTGAGGAAGATTATTATTTTTCTTCGATGTCTCCATTCTCTATTGAAGAAGCACTAGGGTAGCACCCGTGCTACGCACGGGAAAAATGCGACCGTAAAAAATAAAATTACTAATTGTCAAATTGAGAATTCTTCCAACTACAAAAAATTTAACAAACTTTCAAATATTCTCTTTTAAAAACAAAACAATAATGAAAAATAAAAAAATAAATTGCACAATCTCGTAAGTATACAAAATAAGTGTTTGGGAGGCTAAAATCGGAAGCCCTAAAAAGGGAATAAAAAATAAGAGAACTTACCACCGACGCAACAAAGGGGGCGAATGAAAGATCTTGTGCACTAACCTGAAGAACAAATTTATGTCGAGTTGGTATTGCATATTAAAAACTTTACAGCCTCATTGAGATTTATAGTCAAGTTTGGAACAAAAATAAGAGTTGTTGTGGAGAACTTACTTGGTCACCATTTTGTCTTTGAATGAGTTTATTAAGTTTTCTATACATCCCCAATTAGGTTGTAATATGTACATATAGCAGTTTAATTAGTTTTTCGGTAAATATGTCTATTTTACTTCTTTATTATTTGTTCTAATTTTAAAAAAAATGCTGGAAATGACTTGATTCGTGGTAACTCTTATTTTACATTTCAAAATATTTTATTAAGAACCACATGTAAAACTTCATTAACCTTAAAATTAAGATAGATGAAGGTCATCAAAGTCAATACACTTAGGAGGTGTTTGAAATAGCTTCTGTTTCACATCCTATAGCTTAAAGATGTAGTTTTTGTGTTTGGAAACTCAGCTTTAAGCTGCAACTTCTCTATTTTGTACCAATTTTAGAGTTTTTTGATAAGTTGCTAATTGACAGCTTCAGTAGCTTCTACTTACAGCTTATGACATATTAATTTTTTTTGGACAAATTTATCCTTAATAAATTTATTTAATTCTAAAAATAACATTTAACCCTAAAGTATATTTAATTCCAAATTTCTTCTTTCCGTAAAATTTTTATTTTCTTCAACAACCAAAAATATCATATCAGTAAATTTATACTAATATATATAATATAAATTTACATATAATATAGATTAATTTAATATTTTATAATATTGAGATCGAAATTAAAAAGTAAAAAATAAATATAAATAAGATTAATTTGTCAATGTTATTTATTTATTATAAATCACAATTGTTTTATATTTTTAGGGGTAAGATAGACATTTTATTTAAAAAGTATAAAAACTACTCCTATCAACAACATTTCCAACATTATTTTTTCCATTTTCAACAGCTTTCGACACTTATTTCCTAACACCTACAGATTATCAATTCAGTAGTAGCTTAAAGCAGCTTTAATCACTTATCAATAAGCTTCAGTCATTCCAAACACAACCATAATAAATTTCTCTATCTTCTTTTTCTTCTCACATTTCTCCTCTTTATTACATTTCTTCTACCTTGCCATCCTATACTATTTTGGAAGGTTGCTTTTCTTAGCCAATCTTTCAAAATAGATCTTTTTCATAGCTTGAAAACGACATCCAAAGTCAAATAAAAAACAATCCAATCAGCCCTGAACATCATAAGTGTATTAACATACTTCGAAAACTCATTCACGTAACACATTATAACTTTTGCTTGTTGGATGTTTTTACTCTGGATAATACATGCACCAGGATAACTAAGTCAAATATCTAAAAACTTAATAATAGCATAATTGATAGTTATAATTTTTTTCTTTACAAACATTTACATACTATATATATTGTGCTATCAATTTTTTGTGATTAAATAGTGAAAAATGTTTCATTCTCTTTTTATCTTTATTATTGATTACATAGAGGAGTTTCTATATTGTTGTCTAACATTAATATTGACTGCATGTATGTTGTCCGTCTTATAGATCAAATAGTGTTTACTAATATATTTATGAAAAACTTAATGTATTTCTCAAAAACTTTTATGTTCAATGTTGAGAGGAAAAATAGACGAAACTTTCTAAAATGTTGGTTAGTTTGTGAGAAAAAATAAACGAAATTTTCTAAAACGTTGGTTAATTTGTGTTGACGTCTCTTATGTTGCTGGGATGATTTCAATACTGTTGGGTGATGATTCCATCCTCAGCACTGTTACTCTTAGTGGGAAATGATTCGGTCTTAGATACTGATCTTAAGCTCAGTAGCCTTGTGCTCTGTACTTGTCTGAAGATTTGAAGATCCCAAAACCCTATCTGATTGGTGAACCATTCCGTTGTATATGTTGTTTGTCTCTGAGGTTTCAGACTCAGTAGACACTCTGCTCTGGTCAAGGCGCTCAGTAGCTTATCTGCCTCAGCACCAGTGTAGAAGACTCAGTGATACCGAACTCGGCGAGAGCAAGATATCCGAGAGAGTCGGTTGAACCGAACTCGGCGAGAGTAGTTCACTGGACTCGGAGCCGATCTTCGGCAGACTTATCTCATTGTCTATCTACCGAATACAAGGTCGGACTCAAGATCGGCGAGACAATCTTCCGAACTGTCGGATCTTTTTGAAATGCAATCAGCATAGTCATATACGAGGAAGAGAGAAGTCGCCTTCAATTAGCCTCGAAGTCACGTTACGTCTCAACCACTTTATTCACCTCGACGAATGACAAGCATACACGTGTCATCCTACCTACTAAAGCCGCAAGTCAACACTTTCCGAAAAAGGAGGAAAAAGGCACCGTTACCTACGTCAAAAAGAGCCGTTTGCTACCAAAAGAGAGAGAGAGAAGAAGATCGTCTCCAACGGATCTATTTCAATCTCTGCTCTATAAATAGAGGGATTATTCAAGAAGAATGGATCGAATGCACGAACCACAGAGCCAAAAATCCAGAAAGCACTCAACAAGCAAAGAACCCAAAGAACAAAGTCTTAGCAAGAACTTGAAGAACAATCTTCCGGCGAAAGACTACATTCTAGCTCATAGGGAATCAAGCTGAACCGACATATAAAGCCTCTAGTATCCAAATCGACGTTACACGAACTCAAAGCTTACCTTCAGCTGTTCGTCGATCTAGAAGCTACTCTCTCATATTCCCTATCCCTCTAACCCTAAGCTCAACTGTTCTTATCTATAGCTTAGATGAAGGAGTTCATCTTTGAACCTGATCCTTATTGTATAAGGACTCCTTCACTGTTGGAGAAAGTTTGTCAAACACTTCTAAGTTTGATCGTTGTAAACTGAGACTTGGATCAGTATAAAAACCAAGACGCGGCTTTGCCCAGTGCGCAAGCTGACTGAGACTAACTCAGGATAAATAATAGCCTCCTGATCTTTCGGGACAGTGGACGTAGGATTTGAGCGATATCCGAACCACTTTAAAAATCTCTGTGTCGTTTACTTACTGTTGCATTGATTTTACTATTCATACCGAACATCATTTCTTAAAATCAATCAACTGTCTCGGAAAGCTTACCGAATATCTCGCCGAACTGAGACTTTCATAAAACGTTTTCACCACTCAACTGATTTGGGCTTACACACATTTCCGCACGCTGAACTCTTACTGTAGATACTGAATTTCTGACTCAGTCAGCTAGCAGGTCTCAGTAGAGTTAGACTCTTTGCCGCACATGATTCAGAACAGCTGTTTGGTCTGCTGAACTATTTCAGTCAGACACCATCCTGAATAGGACTGTTCGTGTTCGAAGTTGAGAAATCGAATCAGGTGTATTCACCCCCCCTCTACACCTGACCGTACACTCGGGACCAACAATTGGTATCAGAGCAGGAGTTCCTTAAGACTCTTGTCACTTTGAGACTGGTCTATTCGAACGGATCCGGAGAAAATGTTTTCACTGCATATCACTCTACATTCATATCTTTATCTTCTATGGCTGATATGTCATGTATAAGGATGGTACCCATGTTCTCGGTAGAGAATTATGGAGTATGGCGAGTCAGAATGGAGGCGCATCTGACTTCTCTCCACGATAGCATGACTGAAGTGCTTGAGGAAGGACCTATCGTTCCCATGATCGATAGTGTTGTAACTCAAGACCAAGCTGAAGGAGGAGGAATGGTGACCGGGAAGAAGATTCCCAAAGACAGAAGTCTCTTCACTCCTGAGGAGAAGAAGCTTCACAACTTAGACCGTGTTGCCAGAAACGCTATACTGACCACCCTTAGTGATTCTTATCTTGGCAGGGTTCAGGAATGCAAGACTGCAAAAGAACTCTGGGACGCCCTAGCGCTACTGAGTCGGGGGACTCAGAAGATTAAAGCTAACAAGTTAGCGCTAGAACTCCAAAAGCTGGAAAGCCTCTCTCTCATGCCTGGTGACAAAATTGAAGATCTAAACGTCAGATTTACCAATCTGATGAACTCAATCAACGGGCTGGGAAAGACATTCAACAACCGAGAGATGAATCTGAAGATACTGAGGGCACTGCCGGACGGACACTGGACACCTTTTGCCACTCTATTGCGATATTCTGACTTAGATCTTTGTGTCTCCCGACCGTATCTTTTCGTAATTACGAGCGAGGAGTTTGAGTTCGACAGACCTCAACGAAAGCTGAGAGCTGAAGCTGACACAAAGATTGACCATGCTTTCAAAGCGTCAATCAGCACAGCATCTCCCGCGACGAGCAAGACGACGAGTAAGACTGAACCTTCACTCAATGATCTACAAGAAGGAAGTCTCGCTCAGAAGTATGCGCTGCTCGCTGTGAAATATCTGAAGGAGAAGGAGCGACGCAGAAAAGTGACTAAAGCCTACCGAGACACAAAAGGTAAGTCAGAATATACACCAAAACGCTCTCCTGACTCACAATCTTCTGAATGCAGAAAGAAAGATGACTCAGCACCCTCAAGGGATAGTGCAACCAAAGAAGAAAAAGTCATCACTTGCTACAACTGCAAAAAGCCGGGACATTATCAATATGATTGTCCTGAGCTCAGTAGTGCTGAACGCGCAGCACGTAAGGCAAGGAGAGAGAAATTCGCCCAGAAAAGACAATCCTACATAGCTGGCAAAATCTCAGACGACTCAGAAGAGGTCGACTCCTTTATGGATTCATCGGATGATGATGCAACTTTCATGGCCCTAGAGCTTGAAGATGAAGAAACAATTGAAAAGTGCCTAATGGCAGGCGAAGAGGATGAGGTAAATTCTCATGAACCAGTCAACTCCTCTTCACACTGCACACACGACACTATTTCAGGTGCAGATGAGAATTTGGACATCACAACCGCATATGAAGATCTACTAGATGAACAAATTCAAATGAGTCTGCAGCTCAGTAAGACTCTTCAGGAATTGGATACCCTGAAAGTGGAGAATCAGAGACTTTCTCAGGAGAGTCAGGTTGCTACTGAGGCCGAAGGACTTGTGTTGAGACTCAGGGAGGAGATAAACTCTCTGATGGCCAAGTCTCAGCATCAAGAAGATCGGATTTCAGTTCTGACCAATGACTTGACTCAGAAAGATACTGAACTGAGTCTACTGAAGCAAGAAATGTCAGGACTTCAGACCGAGCACGACACACTGAAGAAGAGTGATGATGTCTGGAGGAGCCTGATGACTGAGCGTTACATGGGCGCTGAAAAGAAGCTAGAGGCTATGCTAGCAAGCAACAAGCCCAAGCTTTGCAAGGAAGGACTTGGCTTCAACCAGGAAGCTTCCTCATCTGCCCCCGTTCGCTCAGAAGTGCGTCTTACTGATAGGTTTGTTCGAGGGGAAACAATCAATGCAAATCCTCTGAACCCCTCAGCAAAGAACAAACAGAAGATGAAAGCACCTCATCCTAAGTATCAGTACACTGACTAGAAGATTAGTACCCAGACACCCCAGTTCAGTCAAGGGGGAACTAGCAGAGTTAAGTGGGCTGATCAGTATGGACCACCTCAGTTGACACATCCAGCTCAGTATGGGTCATATTACTATGGTCCTATAGTCAGAGGAGGTTCCAAGAGTCAGAAAAAGAAGAACGCACAAAAGGCAAAGGTCAGCAGTCCACCAGCTCAGAAGATCCGGACTCCTGAACCTGAGAAGCCTAAGAAGTCAGCCTCGACCAGTCCAGTGGTCAAGTTTGTTGACTCAAATGGAAAGAAGTTGTCTGAAACCACCAGGGTTGTTAGACAAGTTTGGGTTACAAAAACTAACACCTAAGGACCCAAAATCAAAAATAAAGGGTACCTGAATATAATTCTATTTTGCAGGTGCGCAGAGACCCATGGTATGTGGACAGCGGATGCTCAAGACATATGACATACCAAAGGAGTCTACTGAAGAATTATATCATTGAAGAAGGACCCAGAATCGAGTTTGGAGATAATGCCAAAGGCTACACGAGAGGATACGGCACACTCAGCATAGGAACTGCCAACGTTCCTAGAGTATCCTATGTTGAAGGACTTCAGCATAATCTTCTCTCCGTTAGTCAATTTTGTGATAACTCGAATAGAGTGATTTTTGACGCTGGTTTCTGTGATGACATTGATAAATCTACAGGGAAAACAGTGTTATCAGGTTCGCGCAAAAAGAATATCTATGTGGCTGACTGGAACTCAGCTGAACCTGAAGCTTGTTTGCTGGCGAAGAATGATAATCGAACGGGGTGGCTATGGCATAGAAGACTCAGCCATCTCAACTTCAAGACGCTCAACAAACTAGCAAGAGACACTCTAGCAAGGGGACTGCCGAATGAAATATTCAGCAAAGACACTCAGTGTGAAGCATGTCTGAAGGGAAAGCAAACAAAGAATCAAAATCCAACAGTTCCATCTCCTTCCACTGATGGAATCCTTCAGCTGCTACATATGGATTTGTTCGGTCCAGTCTCCCCAGTGACGATCAGAGGCAAGAAATCTGCATTAGTGGTCATAGATGACTACTCGCGCTACACATGGGTCATATTCATTGCCAACAAGTCTGACGTCAAAACAAAGTTACCAACGCTTCTGAAAAGGCTCAGTGTCGAAAAGAACGCCAAGATCAGAAAAATACGTTCAGACAGAGGAACTGAGTTCCTTAATTGTATGGTGGAGCAGTTCTGCCAAGCAGAAGGCATAGAGCATGAGACTTCAGCTGCACGCACACCTCAGCAGAATGGAGTTGCTGAACGAAAGAACAGAACTCTCAAAGAAGCAGCTAGAACTCTACTCGCAGATTCAGGACTCCCATCCAAATTCTGGGCAGAAGCTACTGACACTGCATGTTACACTCAGAACCGATCTTTACTGACGAAGCAGCATGGAAGAACACCATATGAACTATGGAACGGCAGGAAGCCTTCTCTATCTTATTTCCAGATCTTTGGTTGTTCATGCTTTATCCACAATAATGGGAAAGATCAGCTGAAGACTTTTGATAGCAAGTCAGATCAGGGAGTATTCTTAGGATACTCTCGGGTTAGCAAAGCTTTCAGAGTATTCAACTATCGGACTCTTTGCGTGGAGGAAAGCCCTCATGTTGTTTTTAACGAGTTTGCTACTGAAGACAGGAGCAATAACTCAAATTCTGAATCTGAGGACATCAGTAGACAGCTACAGGATCTAAGCTTATAGTAAGGAACAAAGCAAGGCTCGTGGCTAAAGGCTACTGTCAAGCTGAAGGAATAGATTTCGATGAAACTTTCACTCCAGTTGCAAGATTGGAGGCAATTAGACTATTCCTAGCCTACGCAACACATCAAAGATTCAGAGTTTATCAAATGGATGTGAAGTCTGCGTTCCCGAATGGCGTCTTGAAAGAAGAAGTCTATGTGGAACAACCGCCCGGCTTTCAGCGGGGACATCAAGTATATAGACTCGGTAAAGGCTCAGTATGGGTTAAAACAAGCACCCGGGGCTTGGTACGATACCCGTCCGAGTTTCTTCTTCGTAAAGGTTTTCGTAAAAGGCACGAAGAGACCGCACTCTATTCAAGCATTCGACTGGAAGAAGACTTATTACTTGTGCAGATCTACGTAGATGACATCATATTCGGATCAAAGAATGTAATCATGTGTCAACAATTTGAAAAGATGATGAAGGATAAGTTCGAGATGTCAATGATGGGAGAAATGAACTACTTCCTTGGTTTTCAAGTCAAGCAATCTGAAAAGGGAACGTTCATAAACCAGGGCAAATACACTCGAGACCTCATCAAAAGATTCGGCTGCACATCCGACAAATCTATCAAGATCCCGATGAATACGAATATGAAGATAGATCTTGATAAAGAGGAAGTATTAGTAGACCAAACCAAATATCGTGCTATAATTGGTTCATTATTATATTTAACAGCTACTCGTCCTGGCATAACTTATGCTGTAGGTGTTTGTGCTCGATTTCAGGCGAATCCCAAGCAGAGCCATATGGACTCAGCAAAGAAGATTCTCTGCTATCTCCGAGGAACACCTGACATGGGTTTATGGTATCCAGCTGATGATAATATTGAACTAAGCGGCTATTCGATGCCGACTATGCGAGATGTAGAATTGACCGAAAATCAACTTCAGGAACATGTCAGTTCCTTGGCAGCAAGCTGATCTCATGATTTTCAAAGAAACAGCACTCAGTAGCTACGTCGACTACTGAAGCTGAATACATGGCTGCCGGAAGTTGTTGCGCCCAAATCATTTGGCTTAGACAGCAGCTGAGAGACTATGACGTCATACAGAATGAAGTGCTGATCTTCTGCGATAGTAACAGTGCCATTGCAATCACTCAGAATCCTGTACTACACACGAGATGCAAGCACGTGGACATCAGACATCACTTCATTCGTGACCATGTCGAAAAGAAGGATATCAGGATGGAAAAGATCCATACTGACAAGCAACGGGCTGACATACTGACCAAACCTCTAGCTGAATCCAGATTCAGAGAACTTTCAGTAGAGCTAGGTCTGTTGGACCCTACCGACCCCGAGCCAAGAAGGTTCCATGAGAGGACCATTTCAGTAAGGGGGAATGTTCACTCTCAGTACTGAATGTATTCAGTACGTAGAGATTCAGAAACCATCTACACGAGGTATCAGCTGACTACTATGTTCAGCTGACAGGTTTGCGTATCTCTACTCAGTAGTAATTTATATTACAGAACCTTGCATTTATGACAAAGATTCAGCATGATATTAATATCTCTTGGTTTGTCTTTATTATTAACGGATTTCATTTAATGCACGACATTCCATACATAAGCTTGCTGAACTCTGCGCGCATTTAATGCATGTCTTTTCACGGTTACTACTTAGGCTATTTTACAACTGGCTTTGAATTAGGCGGCATATGTGATCATTACCTATAATATATCTTCTAATCTTGACCGTCCATTCTATAAAGCAGTTTAAAACTCAACCTTTGATCAAATAACTGTTCATCTTCACGTTTGATATATATATTTGATCATATCTTCTCAAACCGCCATTAGCATACTTCAAATCTTTCATATCCGAAAAATCCGAGATTTGCAAAAGCAATCCTTACTTGCAACTTCATCTTCATATCTTATCTCAATTTTATTGGTATGCCTATGAGAACTCATTCTTGTATTCTCTGTTTTTTTTTTCGGCATCGCTACGTAAGCAATCGTTCTAACTAAGAATCGATACTCGATAAATCTCCTGTAATGTACTATGGCGGGTATTTTTGTAGATGCTCCCGACAACATGGAGGAGATCCTCAAGCAAAGGCCGTGTCCCGGTGCGAACTCGGTCATGGAATTCGATGCTTGCGAGCTCGAATACATGGATGAAGTCTTTACATACCTCGAGAGGATCCGGTCCGGAAGAATTTCTATCGAGGAAGCCCACTTACTTCCTTCCTCGACAAGTAGCGAGAGATATATCTCGAACTCGATTCCGTCGGAGGAGATATTGTGGCGAGTTTCGTTGTTCACGCTATTGGCGATGCGTCGAAGATTCTCGAGCGGATATCGATCAAGCAAGCATCGAAGAAGAGCTTCAATCTTCCATCCGAAGGCATCAGTTACTATAGGCTATAACGACGACTCAGTAGACGAATACCTGACGGTATTCTGTGGCAAGCCTACAACCTTCAGAGCAGCCTTCCCGAAGAACGCAATGCTACCACAGTTCAGAGCATTGGCCTACATCGTCACGCAGTTGCTGACGAGCCAAGCTGGCTCCTTTGATCAGGTCTCTCGACCTAAGATCCACTTGATGATGGCAATTTATGATTGTGCCAAGGTCAACTGGACCGAGTTCTTCATTCGGGAATTTATGGCTCAAGCAGCCAAGTTTGACAAGCCCACGCGTACGCTGAGCGCAAAAGGCAAATTACTTTATGGGCTAAAGCTGTCTGTTATGATTGAAGACTTCTGTGGTTCTGAGCAGATCACCTATGACGACAAGGAGTACTTCAACATAAAGAAAGTTCGTTCAGCAAATCGGGTCAGGCCCCTCAGCCGTGACTCAGCAGACTGAGTCTCAGAAGGCTACTCCAACGAAAAGGAGAACGCCTCCAGCAAAAACCCCAAAGGCACCAGCTAAGAAATTGAGGAAAACTAGCGATGTGCCTGCTGAACCTGAAGCCCCTGCTGAACAGGCCACTCAGCAAACTACTCAGCCCCAGAGGTTGATAGATGAATCTGAGTCTTCTGAGAAGACTCAATCAGTGGAGAAGGGAGTCTCCACTGAAGAACCAATAGAGATGGAACAAGGGGAGGCTACTGAAGCTCACAGTGAAGAAATTCAATGCCTTGACAGCCCCGTCGCAGTTCCTCCACTCAGCAGTGCACCACCTACTGAGACTCAGACGTCTCCAATTGACTTGGAATCCGAGACAGCGTCTGAAGAAGAAACAATCGGGATGGAAGCGTCAGTGATTCTATCCAGAGCATCCCGAGAAATTCTTCAACTAATTCCAGAGCTTGCTGACTACTCAGACCTGTTGCAAATTGCCAAATCAGCAAGGCTCCACATGTTGCTGCGACATCAGGAGTGGCCTCGTCTACAACGCTTAGTTCTTCACTACTCCTGTTAGCAGCTTCATGAAGAAGAACTGAGACTGAGAGAACAGATAGGCTATTCTGAGCCTGAAGACCTCAGTTCAATGGACAATCTGAGGGCTGCGATGCTGGCTATGATACATGATCGACAGCTTGCCTCCGACCCAGCACCCTCAGATGGGTCAGACCATGACGACCCACCCAGTGATTCAGGCCCTGGAAAGCCTGATGAGGGAAATCCCCAGGACAAGGATACACTCACTTCTGCAGAAGCTCCGCGTCCGCCCAGTATCCTTGGACCTGCGAAGTCGACGGCTGGTACCTCAGCATCCACAGAGCCCGCTCAGCTCTTGTTGAAGTCTGCATTCGAGGTAGCGCCCAGCCCGCATCGTCGACGTTCAAAGTATGTGGCGAAGGCTATTAAAAGCCAAGGCACTCAGAACCGTGCCCTCGCTAAGGCAGTCCACAACGTGTGGAAGAAGACTGCTGAAGCCACCGCTACTGAGCTTCAGGGGCTGAAGTCTTCTATATCTCAATCAGTCGCCCCTGATGTCTCTGCGCTTATTTCAAAAGCACTGGCTCAGCAGCAAGACAAATTTGAATCTCATCTCAGGATCTTTCAGGAGAGCCAAGCCAAACTACTTGAGGAATTTCAGGCTTCCAAATTGGCTCATACTGAAGCTATTACTGATCCCAGGCCACAGACATAAGACTTGATAATATTCAACTGGTCCTGGAGGATAAGATCTCTGAGAAGCTGAATGATTTTAAGGCTGCAGCTGAACTCTCCTACAAGCAATACAATGAAGCTCTGACTTCTGAGAGGAACGAGCTGCATGAGGCACTAACAGACTTTAAGGATCAAATTCAGTCGTTGTCAACCTCCTTCAATAGCCTTCAGAAAAAGGTACTTATCCCTACCCCGTCTGCTATTGATGATGCCAAAAAGGGGGAAAGTGAAAGAGGGAAGAAAAAGAGTACCGAGCCAAAAAAGGCAAGAAAAGCAGTACCGAGAAACCTACTCCTACAAAAACCACAAAATCTACAAAATCTTCTAAGGGGGGAAGCTACACCGAAGTCATCTCGGACTCGGACTCGAGACGGGTGAGGCCCGGGGTGTCCCAACTGCGAGCACACCGAGACCAGACCCAAGTGGCTCGAGATCCCGGGCTACTCATGCAACCCCGACTCCTACCGATATCATCAAGGAGGTTGCGGAGTATGCTCGAACGTAAAGAGGACTCGAGATGATGAAGAAGAGGTTCCTCTACCTCCACCTGTTCAGGGAAAAGGTAAGAAAGTAATGGATCTCCCGACCCCTCCAGCAAAGAAGAAAACCAAGAGATATATTTCTGCTGAGGAGGAGGCTCAGATAGCGGCTAATGAGAAGCTCGCTAGGGAGATTGCCGATGCTGAAGCTGCCAACAAGCCAAAGTCTAAGCCTGCTAAAGGAAAGACAAAGGCACCAGCACGCGGTGGAAAGAAGAAAGCGCATGCTAGGTTGCCTCCCAGAAAACTCAGAATCGAGGATGATGAAGATAGGGAGAGGCAACAACAACAACAAAAAGGCACTCAGCAGCAAGGTAAGTCCAAAAACAAATCCAGTACCTCTGCTGACTCTGAACAAGCTCCTCAGAAGCCTCAAGAGCAAGATGCAGAAATTGAAGCAATATTCGCTCAGATGGAGAGATATCTCTACCGAGGAGAGGAAGCTAGACAGTTAGAGGTTGCCGGGCGGAGGATACATTTGGCGGACCTCGAGGCACTCAGAATTTGTACTGAGCAAGAGGCCAGGCTGAGAGTTCCTTCGAAAGCTGACATTCCTTACCGATACAGAAGGTTCAGGAAGCCAACTGATCTGAAAACACATAGATGGCCGAGATCAGATGAATGGATGCCTATTCAGTTCAATCAGAGGTGGGAATCGGCCAAGATTGAGTTTATCAAGAGAAATTATTTCTGGAGATTCTGGCCTGAAATGTCTAAGGCTGATGCCTACGTCGAGTGGATGGGTCATTACCGAACCTGATCTTTACCCATATTTGCACAGAGTCGTAACTGAAGGGGTAGTAGTCAGCGTTCCTGAAGCAAGAATCATTCCTCCACCCAGAAGACAAGATGACTCAGTTCATCTCGGAGTGATTGAACAAGAAGTGAAGAATGCTGCGATGAACAGAGGTCTAGAACAAGATGATCCAGGCAGACTTATCCGAATACTTGAAGCTGAGGAAGAACACGTTCAGAATGTATGGAGTCCCACTGCCTGAAGATCAATCTCAAGGTTTCATGAATAGGATTCAGCAGTTTAAGGGTTCTCCTCCTTAGTTCTCTTCTTAGCTTAGCAAGATTTGTATTGTACTTAAATGACTAACATATATATACAATCTGCTTTTTGGCTTTGACAACTACTTGTTGTCTAAATAGCCGTGTTTGCTTTATGCTTTAACACTCAGAATTACTGAAGTGATTACTGACACACACACACTTTGTTTATTTACCTGTCAGTTTTTGCTCGGTTAGATTTCTGATAGACTAGACTTTCATAGAGTTATTATTTCTCATAGGGGGAAATTGTTGCATGGGGGAAATTGTTGTAAAGAGGGAAATTGTTCTGCTCTGTCTCCCTCAGTAGTCTAGCACTTACCAGACAACTCCACTGATCCTTCTTGTAATTATGTAAGGAGCTCGTTCCCGAGTAAGTTAGTGTTTAGCATAGATGATAGGTTTTGGCATCATCAAATAGGGGAAATTGTTGGGTGATGATTCCATCCTCAGCCTTTGTTACTCTTAGTGGGAAATGATTCGGTCTTAGACATCGATCTTAAGCTCAGTAGCCTTGTGCTCTGTACTTGTCTGAAGATTTGAAGATCCCAAAACCCTATCTGATTGGTGAACCATTCCGTTGTATATGTTGTTTGTCTCGAGGTTTCGGACTCGGCAGACACTCGCTCCGGTCAAGGCGCTCGCAGCTTATCTCGCCTCGGCACCGGTGTAGAAGACTCGGTGATATCGAACTCGGCGAGAGCAAGATATGCGAGAGAGTCGATTGAACCGAACTCGGCAGAGTAGTTCACCTGGACTCGTAGCCGATCTTCGTAGACTTATCTCATTGTCTATCTACCGAATACAAGGTCGGACTCAAGATCGGCGGACAATCTTACGAACTCGCCGATCTTTTTAAAATGCAATCAGCATAGTCATATACGAGGAAGAGAGAAGTCAGCTTCAATTAGCCTCGAAGTCTGTTCTGTCTCAACCACTTTATTCACCTCGACGAATGAAAGCATACACGTGTCATCCTACCTACTAAAGCTGCAAGTCAACACTTTCCGAAAAAGGAGGAAAAGACACTGTTACCTACGTCAAAAAGAGCCGTTTGCTACCAAAAGAGAGAGAGAGAGAAGAAGATCGTCTCCAACGGATCTATTTCAATCTCTGCTCTATAAATAGAGGGATTATTCAAGAAGAATGGATCGAATGCACGAACCACAGAGCCAAAAATCCAGAAAGCACTCAACGAGCAAAGAACCCAAAGAACAAAGTCTTAGCAAGAACTTGAAGAACAATCTTCCGGCGAAAGACTACATTCTAGCTCATAGGGAATCAAGCTGAACCGACATATAAAGCCTCTAGTATCCAAATCGACGTTACACGAACTCAAAGCTTACCTTCACTGTTCGTCGATCTAGAAGCTACTCTCTCATATTCCCTATCCCTCTAACCCTAAGCTCAACTGTTCTTATCTATAGCTTAGACGAAGGAGTTCATCTTTGAACCCGATCCTTATTGTATAAGGACTCCTTCACTCGTTGGAGAAAGTTTGTCAAACACTTCTAAGTTTGATCGTTGTAAACCGAGACTTGGATCGATATAAAAACCAAGACGCGGCTTTGCCCAAGACGCAAGCCGACCGAGACTAACTCGGGATAAATAATAGCCTCCCGATCTTTCGGGACGGTGGACGTAGGATTTGAGCGATATCCGAACCACTTTAAAAATCTCTGTGTCGTTTACTTACTGTTGCATTGATTTTACTATTCATACCGAACATCATTTCTTAAAATCAATCAACTGTCTCAGCATACTGAACTGAATATCTGCTGAACTCAGACTTTCATAAAACGTTTTCACCACTCAACTGATTTGGGCCTACACACATTTCCGCACGCTGAACTCTTACTGTAGATATTGAATTTCTGACTCAGTCAGCTAGCAGGTCTCAGTAGAGTCAGACTCTTTGCCGCACACGATTCAGAACAGTTGTTTGGTTTGCTGAACTATTTCAGTCAGACACCATCCTGAATAGGACTGTTCGTGTTCGAAGTTGAGAAATCGAATCAGGTGTATTCACCCCCCCTCTACACCTGACCGTACACTCGGGACCAACAAATACCGTGCATTTTACACTTCATGCTCTCTAATTTCGTTTTTACTCTATATATAATACATTTTAGAATTTGACCAAAATCAGTTGGAAATGAATTGAAATGGCAACCTCGCAAATTCGTAAACCGTGGAAAGTTGAAATTGAATTAAGTGGCAAATTCGTAAATAGTGGAAAATTGAATTATTATTTTTTTTTGGAAAAATGCCAATTTGAGTGGCAAATTCGTAAATAGTGGGAAAATTTAAATTTGTGGCAAATTCGTAAATAGTATAAAATTGAAATTAATGGCAAATTTTTAAATAGTGAAAAAATTGAAATTGATGGCAAATTTGTAAATAAATGAAAAAGACAAATTGATTGAATTTGGTGGCAAATTGATAATAAAACTCAAATTACAATTGAAATTCAATGGCAAATTGATAAATAGATTGAAAATGCAAATTGATTGAAAAGGCACTCTCCTTTCAATCTTCTACCTACAGATATCCTGACCAATAAAATAAGTTTATGTTATATTAATGAGCAATTTTAGACAATTAGCTTTTGCAATGTTATTCCGATAGTTGTAGATGATGTTAATGTATATGCAATAAAAAGATTTTGCTATATTAATTTCAACAAAAAGTCGCAATAGTAATGAAACTCAGCCACATACTGATTTGTTGAAGTTATTGATGTACTTGACAATGCAACATGAATTGTCGTAGTAGTGTGTGTAATCGACCATAGTTCTCAAACATAACATAAAAACTACAGATTTAAAAATATGAACTTGCATTTATCATGTGCATAAACATAAACTTCATTCTGACACTCAACAAAAGAGTAATATCATACTTTCTAATGTGCTTGATCACATAAATGTCCAAATTCTCAGCAGCTGAAAATTAAATGAGAATAAGATATCAACATCGTCACATTCCTAAGCCAATCGAAGGTATATCAATCTAAAGGTACATTTTAGAAGAATGTTAACTAAAGGATTATTATATAATCATAAAATACAATGTATTATATATTCAATATTATAATAGTATATGATATTATTAATATGATATATTATTCTTATTTATATTATATAACAAATATCATATATGTTAATTATAAATAGTATGTTATATGTAATTAAAATATTATTAAATATAGTTATGATAATATTAATATGTACTATGTATTAATATTATGTATATTAACAATCAAATAATTCACCTACAATCAATATTTAATTAATCACCGAAGAGAGAAAAAATAAGGTGTAAATAATCAAAAATTAAAATATGCAGAAATGACAAATTCTTAAATAATCAAGATACGTTTAATTAATTGAAAATTGGAAAGTTCGTGTTAAAGTGTAGAGAAGGTTGGATTGTAAAAATTGCAGTGCGTAATTATAAATTTACTCTTCAATTTGAGAGGAATTATAATATTAGGAAACTAAATTGAAATTGACTGGAGATGCAAATCAGTTGGAAATAAATTGAAATGGCAACCTCGTAAATAAAAAATTAATTTCAATAAAATTTGAATGACAAATTCGTAAACCGTGGAAAGTTGAAATTGAATTAAGTGGCAAATTCATAAATAGTGAAAAATTAAATTATTATTTTTTTGGAAAAAGGCCAATTTGAGTGGCAAATTCGTAATTAGTAGAAAATTAAAATTTTTGGCAAATTCGTAAATAGTGGAAAAATTAAAATTGGTGGCAAATTCGTAAATAGTAGAAAATTGAAATTAATGGCAAATGTGTAAATAGTGGAAAAATTGAAATTGATGGCAAATTCGTAAATAAATGATAAAGGCAAATTGATGAAAATAAATATCTTTACATGTATTTTATATATACATTAATATGATAAAATATACTACATTATAAGCGATTTTAATTTATAATAAAATTATATTAATATGTAAATCTGCAAAACATATTAGTTTTATACTTGAATTTAAATTAAAATTTATTAATAAATCTCAAATCAAATATATTAATACATTAAATATATTCATACATTTAATTTTAAAAATATTTTATAAAATTTATTATATATTATATATACTAATAAATCTTAAAAAGGAATTCATTCTCTGTTTAAATCTAGTATATCTCTGTATTATTTATATATTCTATATCAGAAATTTTATTGGGGATATAAAATTTTTAAAGACTAAAATAAGGAAATTAAAATCGATTTTATTCATAAAATGTGAATTATCACTTACAAAATTTACAATAATTACATACCCTAATTTTATAAACATCTCGACAATAAGTACAAACCCTAATTTTATAAACTTCTCTACAATAATTATAAATCCTAAGTATAAACAACAGAAGTTTGCGATAAGCCTATCTAAGAGCACCGATCATTACTACACAATAAAACACTAGTTTTCATTTACAAAAAAATGGATTCTACGTCTACTAATCTGCTCGCTTGCATTATTTTCAGCCATTTCGATCAAGCTTCAGAATATCTTCACAAGATAGAGGTTTTTTCTTGGTGGTCGGTTTTTTTTTTTTTTTTTTAGATTTTCTGAAAATTAGTTGTGTGGGAAAGGAAGAGTTTCGATGTTATGAAGTTATGCAGAGCGTGAGAAGAGTGAGTGTTAGTGGGGAAGGAAGAAAATAAATGTGTGAGAGTGGTGAGGGAAAAAATTAAATGTTTGAAGTGTGGTGAGGTGAAAAAATTAAATGATTGAAGAGTGGTGAGGGAAAACGTGTGAGAATGGTGAGGGTTAAGTGTACGGTTGAAATCCCTTATTTTAAGGGATTCATTTTATTCTAAAATTTATAGATATTGCATTCTAATTTATTTATTTATTTTTAATATATGATCCATGAAATATATATTCTAAAACAATATCTTATCCATAAATTCTAAAATAATACGCAAATTTTTTTTTGGGAAAATAATTACCAAAACCAAAATAATTCGCAAATTATCCTATTTATTTCTAAAATATGAGGGCATTTTTAATTTTAATAATAATCCCTATTTATTTCCCTATTTTATACATAAAATATTATTGAATATAACATCGCATTATTTTTGCTTGAATTAAGTTAACAAATATCATAATGTTTCGGACATAATTATAAATATCATTTACAAACCCTAATTTCCGTCAACATCAAATTTTGCATGGGGAAAAAATGCTTATAGATACAAACCCTAATTTCCGTCAACATCATTTTTTTCTTCCCAAATTTGCGTGGGAATCTGCCCTTAAATTTGCAGGTCAGGTGAGGCAGAGGGCTAGGGGATAGGGGCGTGGGAATCTTCACTGTAGCATTCACGCCCTGCCAAAAATTCGGATTTTACGTCTACTAACCTGCTCGCGAGATCGAGGTTGCCAGAGAAATATGTGCGACGGAGCTTGTAAAAAGATCTTGAGGCCGATTTCTAAACTTGAGAAAGCGAATGAAAGATTTCTCAATAGAGTGATGACAGTTTGAAATCCCTATTTTTATGGTCGATTCTACGTGGGGTTAATGGGTACGGTTGAAATCCCTATTTTTATGGGATTCATTTCATTCTAAATATTTATAGATATTGCATTCTAATTTTTTTTATTAATATGTCATCCATTAAATATATTTTCTAGAAAAATATCTTATCAATAAATCGTATTTATTTGTTATTTATTTCGTATTTATATTCTATTTATTTTCCTATTTTATACATTTTAAATGGATAAAAACTAACAATATCCAAATTAATAATTGTTCAGCTCTTATAAATAGGGATTCTATTTATTTCCCTATTTTATACATTTTAAATTGTTCAACTCTTATAAATGGAATTGGAGAGAAAATAGAGAAAATAAATGGATGAGGTGGCCGAAAATAGGGAGGTTCTTGAAGAAAATCGAAAAAAAAAATTACTAAATGACAAAACCCTTAATTTCCGCTCTGCAATTTAGGGTTGTTGTCCTGCAAGCATGGTGTGGAAAGAAGGGGAGTAGGGAGTAGGCGTGGAATCTCAACTGCAGCATTCACGCGCCTCCAAGCCTGCAGCAGGGTGTTGTCGGCCACCTCATCTTCAGCAACAACTTTTTCTCTGCAGCGCCAGCTTTTTGTCCTTTGCAGTAGGTAAAGTGGATAGTAGGGACAAAAATGTCCTGGTGGGCTATACATGCATTTATTAAATACAAGTGGTAGCTGGTGCAATATTGTATTGCAAGTGGACATTTCTGACATTTTCCCATTTTTTATTATTGTGAACACACAAAATTTTATAATTATTCTCATTTTGCATATAAACTTTGAATTTTATTTAAATTTGCAATGAAGGATAGTAAAAGTACAGACACCATAAAACACTATTAATTTAACATCATCAATCTGCTGGCAACCAACAGCCCTAAGGGGGTGTATACATGAAACAACTTATGACAACCAGCTTATATATAGCTTGTAGCCGGTGTGTAGGTATTTGAACCACATACTCAAAAGCTAAAATACTATTTTCCTACGAGCTAAGAGAGTATTATAAGTTGTAAAGTTTTATGTTTACGAAACCATGGATTTTTGGGAACAAATTAAAACTCCTGGGTAAGCTAAAGATGGTTGTCCGTGCTTCTTCCTCACCTCATCCTCTTACAATATCTGACCTGGTTTTATCTTATTATGTAGAATGTCACTAAGATCTCTTGGGCGATATCTTTCCCAGTTTACGTTCACTTCCCCTAATGTTTTGGCAAGTAGAGATGTTTCAAAGAAGACTACCATCTCTTACGACGTATATATATTCATCCATCTGCCAAAGTCCATCCAGCTGCAAACGTAAAACCAACAATATACCCTTATGTATGTTGGATTTAGTTGTTTATATTAAACAATACTCTTTCCATCCCAATTATCTTGTCTAATATACTATTTCGGGCCGTCCCAAATATATTGTTCAGTTTCTTTTTTTTAAAAAATATTATACACAACTTTTTGTGAGACATACAACTTTACACCATTCTATACGACTACAAACAACTAATAATTCTCTTTAAAAACTGCACTACAAACTAAAGTGGACAATATAATTGGACGAAATTACGATACAATATACATATTGGTCCCAATGTTTCAATCTCAGCCAACTTCCTCTCGTTTGTGGTTATTAGTTTCATTTTACCATCCTTAATTCACTCATTCGTTTCCATAATATTATTAATAATTTAGGAATTATAATACTCTTTTAGTGTAGGAAAATATAATTATATTGAAATAAAAGTTTAATTATGTGCAAATTTGAATGAAATTTAAAATTTCTTATGCAAATATAATGAAATTTAAAATTTATGTACAAAATCAAAATTATTACAAAATTTGTGTAATTACAAAAAATTAAAATTTTAGAGTTTTTGACTCAGCTGCCACGAGCGCATACATGTCAAATTTGCCGGAAAGTTCATTGGTATGCAATTTAAAACAAATTAAAAGTTTGTATATTTACGAGCGAATTTTAAAGTTCGTATGCAAATGAAAATTTAAGTAAAATTCGTATATTTAGGGGAGAATAATCAAAAAAATTATAATAATAAAGTGTTATCGAAAGTAGCCAGTTGCCACTTTAGGGTGGAAATTTACTCTTTACCCAACTTCACTAAACTAAGTCAATACTTAGTTATATTATACCAAATAACAGAGTCTCATTTGTATGACATAACTGCTGAAATTAATAATAATAAAGTGATCTTAGGAAAGTAGCTAGTAGCCACTTTATAGTGGAAATTTACTCTTTATCCAACCTCACTAAACAAAGTCAATACTTAGTTATATTATACCAAATAACAGTCTCCTTAAAAAAAAGTCTCCTTAGGATGAAATAGCTATTAAAATGTTTAGTTTGTTGTCAAATGTCATGTATTCAAAATCCACCGAGGAAATTATGTGTGTTTTACTCTGTACACACCAAATATAGTAACTTACACGTTCCTCGTCATAAAAAAATTCACTAAAAATATAAAAAATAAAATAAAATTATACTATGAACATGCACACCTATTCAAAATTTTATATGCGGCAAACTCGATGATAGCAAAAGGATTCCTATCACTCGATCTAGATGCTTGATGCGATTCAAATTAATGTGTGAAGTTTGGCTATAGAACAAACAAATCTACAACTATGTCATTTGGAATCATATTATCTATTTTTCTTAAATGACTATGAGATGGTAATGGATGTCGTGCGCATTTGAGGCTAATTAGATGGGTATATAAGATTTTCCTTGTTACTTGTTTGGAAAACAATTAAAAACCCTAATAATATCACACCGTTTCTATATATTGTTGTTTACAAGTTGTCAAAAAAGTAAGTCTGGAAAAATGAAACGAAACAGAAGAGCAAAGGTAATCAAACACGTTGAGTCGAGAAGGCCTCTCTCTGCAAAACGAATTACGCTCTGATAATGCTCTGGATCCTACCATATCCCTCCAAAGATAAAACGATGACGTATTGAAAAATTATATCATTCGTACGCATTTCAATTAGATCAATCTTTTGTGTGACCAAAAAGCGTATACTATGCCGAACAAAGAAAAGTCAAATGCTATGTACGTAGAAAGAACGTGTATTAGTGTTTCAACAAAAGTTCATTATCAATGTCCACTTTCTACAAAAGTTCCAAAAACGATAATATTGTATTGAAAAAAAAAATAAAAATCGTATAGTACTGATATATGTGAAAGGAAGTGTGTGTGTGTGTGAGAGAGAGAGAGAGAGTACTGCCGACACCTTAAATTTCTATATCGAAGGCTGGCCAAATAAACAAAGGTAATGCCCATCCTTCTTTTCAGATTTTGCATTGTTCAAATTGTTGTCACATAGTCAAAGGTTGAGGCATTGCATTTTCTCTGAAACACGTGATATTCCTTTCACATCTTGTTCAGCACGGACATGTTCTCTAATTTATTCTAAATTTTTAATGGCAGAAAATTTAAGAAAACAATTTCAAATATTGACATATACTTACTTCAAGTTAATACAATTATAAAGGATGTTAATATTCGGTTTATCTTTCTTTAGGTAAAGACGCTCTATGGTTTAAAAAGAAGAAGATAATAGGCCTGGTAGAAGAAACATTAAATTAAAAAACTCAAATTCTTTGCCTTTAACTCGAAAAATAGATAAATTGAAAATGGATTTATTGAATACATGGAAGTATGCAACTCACTCGACTATCTTTTTGATTAATTATTTATTTTTAACACACCTGACTGGAGTGTATTATAGAAATGACTCTTAAATAAACAAAAACAGCAAATAAAATTAGTTGACTTGAAAATAGAGAAGTCAAGTTTGAATTTGGTGAATCAGTTGACTCTATTATACTCCTTTAATACAACTAATGCAACATGAAATTCTTAGAGCATCAAGTGAGGATCTTATGTTCTATAATAAAATGGTGATATATTATTTTTTAATAATAATATATTCTAATTGGAACCTAGAGGTAAGAATTATTTATAGATATAAAATTATAAAAATACATGTCTCACCATTAAATTAATGAGATATGAAATAAAAATCACCATTTAATTAATGAGATATGAAATAAAATAGAAAATAGGATAGATGATCTTGGGTGAGACACACCCAGTTGAGTAAGGAAACTACCCACGCATATTCATCCGCATAAATTTTTGTAATGTAGTTTATTGTCTATTATAGTTATTTTCCGACTTAATTTTTTATCTTGGTTGAAGAAAACATAATTTAAGATTTATAGAAAAAAGAAAACTAGGAGCCCAAGTTACTGTTAGGCTGATAGAAATTATATATGAAATGAATGAAGAGACGTGTTAATTGCAAATTTTTCTTCTCTTGTTTCTTTAAATTGTAATGAGTTGTAGTTTGTTTCTGAGTTGGGCTGAATATTAATTAGTTTTTATGATGCCACCACATGAGCAATCTCTAATTATGGTACACTACAAAAATTTTCAGTATTAAACGATAGTGTTTCCAACTGAATCAGAAATGAGATTTTTCATTTTATTACAACAACAAAATGACATATTTTCGTTCCATTGTATTAAATAAAACTTTGTTTAACAGTTAATGGTACTCATATAATTTTCTTTTTGACATTAAATATATTTCCCAAACGTAATTACTCAAAATTTTAAGACCTATAATAAATTATAAATGAGGATTGTAACGAGATACTTCAAAAGTCTAAACGACCTATTTGCAATTATAAGGAAGTTACGAGAATTCATTTTCTGCGCATTCTGCCTTGTTCTTTGCCCCCAACAACAATATGCATGTACATAAATTGAAACACTTCAATTATAAGCAAATCATAGATTTTCTCAAAATATCTATTTAATTTCGGAATATGTATCGCATTACGTGGAAAGGCTTCTACTTCCGCATTACAGTAGAATTAGATTGTCAATTAATTCCTAAAAAAAGTATCACGTACAGAGTTTAATGGAATCATGTATTATTAACAACAAGATAAGAAGTATTCCTTACATCCCATTGATATAGTCTAGTATTTCTTTTTAGTTGTTCCACTATAATAGTCCAGTTTTCTTTTTTAATAGATAATTACACACTTTATTTGAAGGCCCCACAATTTTACACAACTCTACACACAATTAACAACTCTCATTAAAAATCGTGCCGAAAATAAAGTGGACTATTTCTATGGGACGGATGGAGTAATAATTTTAGTATGAGATATTGAGAATGATGATACTATCGATCTAATTGATTTAAAATAATAATAACTGCCCTTCCTACGAAACAAAGAAATAGTAATATTTTTCAGTATTCAAAATGATATTTTCACAATCACAATTACGCTGACCACTTAAGGTAATTAATTTTCACCTGATATGTGTATATCAAATACACTAGGTGGTCATGCTAGGATTGGGCATGTCGAAATTGGTTCAAAACGGACTGGCCCAACCTACTCGTAATTAGGGTACAAAATATAGAGGCCCAAAAATATCTGAACCTAAATGGCCTGAGTAAAGGGATCTATTGGGTATTGTGCTAAAAAGCCCAATGGGCTTATCTATTTTGGACACCTATAATCTAATTATTAATTTTGATATAATTATTATTTAAGCATAAGTGGCATAATGATTGCACATCTAGTGGGTGTTTGCAATTCTTTATTATAAGAACTTTTTATTTATTTTTGCTTAAAGTTGAAAATAATTGCTTTTAAGCCAAAATAGATAGTTTTTAGTATCAATAATAAAAAGCAGATATATTTGGTAGTTTTAGAAATTATGGTGCTTTAAGCATCCAAAAGCATTTCAATAGATGCTTAAAAAAACTGCTTAATTAAGTACTTTAGTTGCTTAATTTTAGAAAAGCTGTTGCAGTAAGCAGATTTACCAAACAAAAAAAAAACTGCTTATGCTGTCAATAAGCATATAAGTGCTTAAAATAAGCATTTGCAAACACCCCCTAATATTTTTTTGGAAGGCCAATGAAATGGTGGCAATGTTTTAATTTAACATCTATATATTCTAATTGATAGTTAATTCTACAGGAATAAATAGAAATATATGTTTTTTCCGAATCAAATATATATTTAGATTAATTTAGTATTTTATAGTTTTATGTCTCTCCTACACATCAACGTCGTGCGTCTATAACAGAATACTAATATATATAGGCTTCAAAAGCCAATATAATATTAATATATTTGTAGCCTATTAATTTAATTATATTTTTAATGGGCTTCCACATAATTAGCCCATAATACAATTAATTAATCCACTGGGCTACTAATATTTATCAATTAATTGGCCCAGCCAATTAATTCCAGATAAATAACATTATTAAATAATGTAAAAATACATTAATAAATTAATAATGATTTCTGAGAGACAATAAATAACTAGACAACTAATTAGGCCAGATCAGGGATCTAAGACATGAAATAAAGATGGGCCTCAAATTAAATAAACACAAATTCATTCCACTAGAGAATCCGTGTTGACTTACCCCTTTATCCCAATTTGAGCAAGGGTTTGTATTTTAGACTTAATCGATCTCCGTATTTAAGATAGAAATATCCGTTAATTAATTAAGCTCACTGACAGCTTAAATTAATTAACATCTTATATTCCTGAGTAGTACCACTCGACCTTATTAACACACCTGAACTTAATCAAACGACCGGGTTTAGTGTGCTAATCCTTTCGAGTTCCTCAAGGGATATTATCAACCCATTTTACTAGGATACGGGTGCAAGATACAGACAACCAGCCTGAGCCACAAATAACTACTAACACCCAAGATACGTAGATCCGGTCGCGAAGACATTCACCATAGTAGGTCAAAGTGATAGACAACCAAATGCGCTCAGCTGAAGTCTTACCAAGCTTAAGACCAGCTAAGTCACCGAGATCTTGGTTCTCCACTAAGGTCAGTTAGGAGAACACATCTCACTGTGATCCATCAATACACCACCTTCAGTGTACCAGTAAAGACAAGTAGCTAAGACAAACCACTTCTTATCTAAACTACAGCTTAGACCGACAACTTATCCTGAAGTTGTCTCAGCTGTGATAACTGTTTATATCTTATCAGTTCAACCAATTTGTGTTGTCTTCTGTGATACCCGACATACTACACAAATCTAACTTTTATACAAGATAAATGATAACATGTGCAAATATATATATTTATCAGATAGGAGAATAAAATAGTGGTAGGGACAAAACACATTGTATACAAGCATAAAATTTGCTTCCAGTATTCAAAATTCCAACAGTTGATATATGTGTGCTAAGTTTCGAAATTTGCATTGTCTACTTGCTTGATGAGATCATATTTGCATGATTTGATTTGTTTGGTTAGTTAATTGGTGTCGAGAATTTTGGATTGATTGGTGCTGCTTCATGTCGTCGTTTTTTATGTTTTTATTTTGAGTCCGTGTGTTTATTTCGTGTCTTAGTTTTGTTCGTGTCATTGTGTCCTTGTTATGTCGTGTCTTTGTTATCCTTGAGTCTTTTATTTTCGTTTTGAGTCTTGGGGATTGGCCGAAATAACTAAGTACTTATCTTTTGTCTTTCCTTATACTCGAGGGCGAGTATAAATCAAGTGTAAGGATATTTGATGAGTCGTTTTCGTACTTAGTAATTTTAGGCCGAAAAGTGCGTCAATTGGCCAACCGGTGCACTCGCAGTGGTGAAAAATGCAGGTTTTAGGTGCTGATGTGGCATGATGACGAGGATAATATTTGGCGATTTTTGATGATGAAAAGGCACGGAATTGATGACGTGGGCGCGGATTTGTGGAGAAGGAAAGAATCTTGAAGATATGTTGTGGTAGTTAAGGAAAGACATTATTTCCTTATTTATCCAAATCTCTTCCCTTATTAAAAGATTTGACCTAGCTTGGAAAGGAAGAAAAGGAGGAGTATATAAAGAGTTGAAGAGGGCGAGAATCACACACGATCTACACCATCTATACCATCTCGAAGCCTTGAACACGCCGTTACTCCCTTCCGTCCGAGAAACCGCCGCCGATCGCCGAACCATCACCGCCGTAGCCGACCGACAGCCGAAGACAACTACCGAACCATTTACCGACATCCGTAGCTTTAGTTGAAGAAGAAACATCCTTTACTTTCCGTCGTTTATGCTTTTTAATTTCGTAGTTTGAATTCTAGTTTTAATTTCATTTCGTAGTTAATCATTTTCGTAGGAATTAATATTTACGTTTGAACATCCGCTGCTATTTAAATTCAAGTTTTAGTTTAATTTCGTAGGTTTAAATATTCTGTTATTTTGAGCCTATTAGTTTTAATTTTCGTTCATGCTAGATCTAGGGTTATTCATGTCTAAGTTTCTGTTCTGTAAACTGTCCCAGTTGCCCAACCGAAGCGTCTGCATGAGTAGCTAAATTTTTTAGGGTCCGACAGAATGTAAATGCACACGTGAACAGTACATAAGGGTTAAGTTGGAATAATTAATCAAAAGAGTTTCGGGATAATTCTGAATTAATTAATCTAGCTAGTAATTTAAGTTTGATCATCCTAGGTTGCGCAGTGCTGGGAGATGATTCAGTCGCTCCTCAACTCGTTGGGAGATAACTCAGCAGCCCAGTGCTCTGAATATTTGCTGAAGATTTGAAGATCCCAAAACCCTACTTTGACTGATGAACCATTCAGTTGTAATGTGTTGTTCGTCTCTCGAGGCTTCGCAGTGAGACACTCTTCATTTGGTTCAGACGCTCAGTAGATTATCTGCCTCAGTACCAGAAGAAGAAGACTCAGTGATACTGGACTCAGCGGGAGCAGTATACTGAATGGAGTCAGTGGAACTGAACTCAGCAGAATTAGTTCACTGAACTCAGAGCTGATCTTTAGTAGAGCCGACTCAGCAGGAGCATGCTACTGAATATAGATCAGACTCAGCAACGGCTAGACAGTCTTCTAAACTATCAGAATTTACTAAGTCAAAAAAGTAGAGTCATACGAGGAAAAGAGAAGTCAGCTTCAGATCTACCTTGAAATCTGTTCTATCTCACCTACTTTCTTTATCCTCGACCAATGACGAGCAGCCAACTGTCAACTTTCTGATTAAAGCTGCAAGTCAACAACTTTCCAGAAATGGAGGGAAAGTACTCTGCCACCATTCTTTAAAAGAGCCGTTAGATACCCAAAAGAGAGAGACACAAGGATCGTCGTCTCCAACGGATCTATCCTTATCTCTGCTCTATAAATAGAGGGATATAATTCAAATTGAAGCTCACGACACAGAGAAATCCAAGAACACGAGAGCATTAACGAGCAACTCTAAACGACCTAAGTCTTTCGCAAGAAGTTCAAATAAGAGAAATCTCCGGCGAAAGACGACATACCTGCTCATAGGGAACCGAGCTGAACCCGAGTATAAGGCCTCTAGTATCCAAGCGACTGAATACAAACCCAAGTCCATACTTAAACTGTTCGTCGCTCTAGAAGCCTCTTTCTCGTTCCCTATCCCTCTAACCTAAGCTCAGCAGACTATATCTATAGCTTAGAATGAAGGAGTTCATCTTTGAACTGATCCCAATTCTAAAGAACTCCTTCATAGTTGGAGAGTTTGTCAAACGCTTTAGTTTGATCCTTTGTAAACTGAGACTTGCTTAGTATAAATCTCAAGACCAGTGTTTGTCTAGCGTACAAACTGACTGAGACTATCTCAGTATAATACATAGCTTCCTGATCTTTCAGGACAGTGGACGTAGGATTGTTGGATCCGAACCACTTTAAAAATTATCTTTGTTCTGTGTTAGTTTTTCTATTTTAACTGTTGCATTGATTACTGTGCATACTGAAAGTATTTTTGAAATCATTGATTACTGTGCATACTGAAAGTATTTTTGAAATCATTCAACTGAGTTTCAGCTAAGCTTAATCGATCGCACTAACATACTGAAACAGTTTTATTAAAAACATTTTCTAAACTCAACTGAATTTGGGCCTACACATTTTCGCACTATACTGAACTTCAGCTGAACGGTATTGAATTCTGACTCAAGTTAGCTAGCAGGCCTCAGTGAACTTTGCCACTCTGCCACACGATTCAGAACAACATATTTGGTCTACTGAACTCGTTCAGTACGATACTCTCCTGAAAAGGACTGTTCGTGTTTGTAGTTGAGAAATTGTTTTCAGGTGTATTCCCCCCCCCCCTCTACACCTGAACGTTTAATCTCGAGACCAACAATTGTTATCAGAGCAAGAGTTCTATAAGACTCTTGTTATTCTGAAACTGGTCTACTTGAACGGATCCAGAAAACGTTTTCACTGCATATCATTCATCATTCATATCATTATCTACTATGTCTGATATGTCAAGAATCAGGATGGTACCCATGTTCTCAGTAGAGAACTACGGGGTATGGCGGGTCAGAATGGAGGCACATTTGAAAGAGGTACTGGAGGACGGACCTATCGTTCCAATGGTTGATAGTGTCGTAACTCAGGACCCAACATAAGGAGGAGGAATGGTGACCGGGAAAAAGATACCTAAAGACAGAAGTCTCTTCACCCCTGAGGAGAAGAAGCTTCACCACTTAGACCGAGTCGCCAGGAATGCCATACTGACCACTCTGAGCGATTCTTATCTCGGAAGAGTTTAGGACTACAAGTCTGCGAAGGAACTCTGGGATGCCCTAGCACTACTGAGTCGGGGGACTCAGAAGATCAAAGCAAACAAGCTGGCGCTGGAACTTCAGAAGCTGGAGAGACTGTCTCTCATGCCTGGTGACTCCATTGAAGATCTCAACGTCAGATTCACGGATCTGATGAACTCTATCAACGGGCTGGGAAAGATGTTCTCCAACCGAGAGATGAATCTCAAGATTTTGAGGGCACTGCCAGACGGTCATTGGACTCCCTTTGCTACTTGAGACATTCTGATTTAGATATTGTTACTCATGACCATATCTTTTCAGAACTTAAAGCTGAGGAGTTCAAGTCGACCATGCCTTCAAAGCATCAGTCAGCATAGCAGCTTCAACCTCTAGCAAGGCTGAACCTTCACTCAGTGACTTACAAGAAGGAAACCTGACTAAGAAGTACGCGCTGCTTGCCGTGAAGTATCAGAAAGAGAAGGAGAGGCGCAGAAAACTCTCAAGAGTCGTCAGAGACTCCAAGGGTAAGTCTGAATATACACCTAAGCGCACTCCTGACTCACATACTTCTGAATGCAGGAAACAGGAGGATTCAGCTCAATCGAAAGACAGCGAGAACAAAGAAGAGAGAGTCACTGCCTGCTACAACTGCAAGAAGCTAGGACACTATCAGTATGATTGTCCTGAGCTCAGTACTGCTGTAAGAGCAGCACGCAAAGCTCGAAGGGAGAAGTTCATCAAGAAACGTCAAGCATATATAGCTGGTGAACTCTCAGACGACTCAGATGAAGTCGATTCCTTCATGGATTCATCCGACGATGAAGCGGCACTCATGGCCGTAGAGCTTGAAGAAGACGCTGAAAAGTGTCTCATGGCAGGAGAAGAGGATGAGGTAAACTCTCATGCTCCACTCAACTCCTCTTCACACTGCACACACGACACTATTTCAGGTGTAGATGATAATCTAGAGTCGCAATCGCATACGAAGAACTACTTGACGAGCAGATTCAGATGAGTCTGCAGTTCAGTAAGACTCTTCAGGAGTTGGATACTTTGAAAGTGGAGAATCAGAGACTTTTTTTTAGGAGAGTCAGGTTGCTACTGAGTCAAAAGGACTTGTGTTGAGACTCAGGGAGGAGATAAACTCTCTGATGGCCAAGTCTCAGCATCAAGAAGATCAGATCTCAGTACTGACCAATGACTTAACTCAGAAAGATACTGAGCTGAGTCTACTAAAGCAAGAGTTGTCAGGACTTCAGACCGAGCATGAACTGCTGAAGAAGAGCGATGATGTCTGGAGGAACCTGATGACAGAGCGGTACATGGGAACTGAAAAGAAGCTTGAGGCAATGCTAGCAAACAACAAGCCTAAGCACTGCAAGGTGGGACTTGGATTCAGCCATGGAGCCTCCTCATCTGCCCCCGTACGCTCAGAAAACCGGCTAGCTGATAGATTTTTTCAAGGGGAGACCATCAACGCAGAGATTCTGAACCCCCTAGCCAAGAACAATCAAAAGATAAAGGCACCTCATCCCAGCTATCAGCATTCTGACAAGAAGATCAGCTCCAAATCACCCCAGTTCAGTCAAGGGGGAACTAGTAAAGCTAAGTGGGCTGATCAGTATGGACCTCCGCAACTGACACATCCAGCTTAGTATGGGTCATACTACTATGATCATATATTCAAGAGAGGACCTAAGAGTCAGAAGAAGAAGAAGCAAGCCGTGCAGAAGGCAAAGGTCAGCAGTCCACCTACTCAGAAGATCAGGACTCTTGAACCTGTGAAGCCTCAGAAGTCAGCATCGACCAGTCCAGTGGTCAAGTATGTTGATCAAAGTGGGAAGAAACTGTCTGAGACCACCAGGGTCGTAAGACAGATATGGGTTTCCAAAACTAACATCTAAGGACCCAAAATCAAAAATAAAGGGTACCACAAATATAATTCTGTTTTGCAGGTGCACAAGGACCCTTGGTATGTGGACAGCGGATGCTCAAGACATATGACATACCAAAAGGACCTACTGAAGAATTATACTACTGAAGAAGGACCCCGAATCGAGTTTGGAGACAACGCAAAAGGCTATACCAGAGGCTATGGAACACTCAGCATTGGAACCGCAACAGTTCCAAGAGTATCATATGTTGAAGGACTTCAGCATAATCTTCTCTCTGTTAGTCAATTTTGTGATAACTCGAATAGAGTGATTTTTTACGCTGGTTTCTGTGATGTCATTGATAAATCTACAGGGAAAATAGTGTTGTCAGGTTCCCGCAAAAAGAATATCTACGTAGCTGACTGGAACTCAGCTGAACCTGAAGCTTGTTTGTTGGCAAAGAACGACAACAGAACAAGGTGGCTCTGGCACAGAAGACTCAGCCATCTCAATTTCAAGACGCTCAACAAGTTAGCTAGAAACACTCTATCGAGAGGACTGCCGAGTGAAGTATTCAGCAAAGACACTCAGTGTGAAGCATGCCTGAAGGGAAAGCAAACAAGGAATCAAAATCCTCCTTTTCCATCTCCTTCCACTGATGGAATCCTTCAGCTGCTACATATGGATTTGTTCGGTCCAGTCTCTCCGGTGACGATCAGAGGCAAAAAGTATGCTTTAGTGGTCATTGATGACTACTCGCGCTACACATAGGTCATATTTATTGCCAACAAGTCTGACGTCAAAACAGAGTTACCAACGCTTCTGAAAAGGCTCAGTGTCGAGAAGAACACCAAGATCATTAAGATACGTTCAGACAGAGGAACTAAGTTCCTTAATTTTATGGTGGAGGAGTTCTGCAAAGCTGAAGGCATAGAGCATGAGACGTCTGCCGCGTAAGAGAACACCATATGAACTATGGAACTTCAGGAAGCCTTCTTTATCTTATTTCCATATTTTTGGGTGTTCGTGATTTATCCACAATAATGGGAAGGATCAATTGAAGTCTTTTGATAGCAAGTCAGACCAGGGAGTCTTCTTAGGATACTCTCGGGTCAGCAAAGCCTTCAGATTCTTTAACTATCGGACCCTTGCGTGGAGGAAAGCCCTCATGTTGTTTTTAATGAGTTTACTACTGAAGACAGGAGCAGGAACTCTAAACCAGAATCTGAGGACATCAGTAAGCAGCTACAGGATCTGATTCTGAAAGATAAAATTGAAAAGATCCAGATGTGTTGGGATGATGATTCAGATGAAGAAACTGAAGATAAGTCTACTGAATCTCAGCCAACAGCAGAAGTAGTTGAACATATTGACTCTACTAAACATATTCAATCCCAGGTAACTCAGGTTGATGAAGAAACCCAAGTGGTAACTGAGACCTCTACTGAGGATAATAATTTAGGGGGAACAAATGAAGTTCCTGAGCTAAATGCCCCTGAACCTGGTGACTCAGTAATTGAATTGCTTCAATCTCAGAATAGTGCAATTGAAATGCCTAACTCACCTACTATCTGTGTTGAAAAAATCTCAGATGAAGAGTTGAAACATCGTAGATCGTGGTTGGATGCTCACACTTCTGATTCAATTATTGGAGATCCTTCAGCATACGTAAAGACAAGATCCAGATTCTGTCAGGGAGAAAGCGCATTATATTCCTGCTACTTGTCTACTGAAGAACCTCAGTCAGTTGAGGATGCACTTCAGGACGCTGACTGGATCATAGCCATGCAGGAGGAGCTGAATCAGTTCACGAGAAACGAAGTATGGGAGCTTGTTGATAGACCCCGGCATCAACATGTGATTGGAACTAAATGGGTCTTCAAGAACAAGCGAGATGAAAACAACGTTATAGTAATGAACAAAGCAAGACTCGTGGCAAAAGGCTACTGTCAAGCTGAAGGGATAGATTTCGATGAAACTTTCGCTCCAGTTGCAAGATTGGAGGCAATCAGACTATTCCTAGTCTACGCAACACATCAGCAATTCAGAGTTTATCAAATGGATGTGAAGTCTGCGTTCCTGAACGGCGTACTAAAAGAAGAAGTCTATGTAGAACAGCCTCCCGGCTTTCAGTAGGGACATCAGGTCTACAGACTCAGAAAGGCTCTGTACGGGTTAAAACAAGCACCCAGGGCTTGGTACGATACCCTGTCTGAGTTTCTTCTTCAGAAAGGTTTTCAGAAAGGCACAGTAGACCGCACATTATTCAGCATTCGACTGGAAGACGATATCCTACTTGTGCAGATCTACGTAGATGACATAATCTTTGGATCAAAGAACGTCATCATGTGTCAGCAGTTTGAGAAAATGATGAAGGACAAATTTGAGATGTCAATGATGGGAGAGATGAACTACTTCCTCAGTTTTCAAGTCAAACAATCTGAGAAGGGAACATTCATCAATCAAGGCAAATACACTCGAGACCTCATCAAGAAGTTCGGTTGCACATCCGGCAAACCAATCAAGATCCCGATGAACACGAACATGAAAATCGATCTTGATAAAGAGGGAGTATCAGTAGACCATACTGAATTTCGTGCTATTATTGGTTCATTATTATATATAACAGCTACTCAGCCTGACATAACTTATGCTGTAGGTGTCTGCGCTCGATTTCAAGCGAATCCTAAGCAGAGTCACATGGACTCAGCAAAGAAGATTTTCCGCTATCTCAGAGGAACACCTGACATGGGTTTATGGTATCCAGCTGATGATAATATTGAACTAACTGGTTATTCTGATGCTGACTATGCAGGATGGAGAATTGACCGAAAGTCAACTTCTGGAACGTGTCAGTTCGTTGGCAGTAAGCTGATTTCATGGTTTTCAAAGAAACATCATTCAGTAGCGACATGAACTACTGAAGTTGAATATATGGCTGCCGGAAGTTGTTGCGCCCAAATCCTTTGGCTGAGACAGCAGCTACGCGACTATGATGTTATTCAGAATGAAGTGCCGATCTTCTGTGACAGCACCAGTGCAATTACAATCACTCAGAACCCAGTACTTCATACGAGATGCAAGCACGTGGACATCAGACACCATTTCATTCGTGATCATGTCGAAAAGAAGGATATCAGGATTGAAAAGATCCATACTGACTATCAAAGGGCAGATATTCTGACCAAGCCTCTAGCTGAAGCCAGATTCAGAGAACTTTCAGTAGAGCTAGGTATGTTGGACCCGACTGACTCCAGTCAGTAAGGGGGAATGTTCACTCTCGGTACAGAGTAAATTCAGTACGTAGAGACTCAGCAACCATCTACACGAGCTATCAGCTGACTACGATGTTCAGCTGACAGGTTTGTGTATCTCTACTCAGTAGCCAATGAAATATTCTGTGCATTTATGACTCAGATTCAGCTTCGTATTCAATACCTTATGAAATGTCATTTAATATAACGGTTTACATTAAATACACGATATTCTATGTAAAGTATGCTGAACTCTGTGGCGCATTAAATGCGTGTCGTATCAAGTTACTTCTTTGGCTATTTACAACTGTATTTTGAC
Organism: Lavandula angustifolia; assembly: GCA_028984105.1. Taxonomy (NCBI): domain Eukaryota; kingdom Viridiplantae; phylum Streptophyta; class Magnoliopsida; order Lamiales; family Lamiaceae; genus Lavandula; species Lavandula angustifolia. The sequence goes on from CM054808.1 coordinate 26,302,126, forward strand.
TTAGGCGGCTAAATTTATCATTAACTATTTTATAATATTAAATCCTAGCCGTCCATCTCGAAAGCTATTTTCAAACTGAACCGTTGATTTATTAACTGTTCATCTTCTTTAACATATAGAAACACGTTCAAAGTTAGAAACCGCCATTTTCACTCTGCAATCTTTACGAACCCTAAGTTTTCTGAGAAAAGCTTTATCTCCGTGCAAACTCATTTTCAAAACTCTCAGAAAATCTTTGGTAAATCTTTCATGATCATTCAACATCGTATATGATAATTTTAATATTTTTCTTTCGATACTGATTTCTTGTCCTTGCAGATTACTAAATATGGCAGGAAGAGATGTTATGGTTCCGGCGAACATGAAAGAGATCCTCGAGAAGGATCGTGTCTGGTTCGAGCCGATGATGGAGTTTGACTCCTGCGATCTAGATTTCATGGAGGAAATCTTTGATTCGCTGAGGGCGACTGGTCTGGAGAAGTTCCTGTCTAGGAAGACATCATACTTTCTCCCTCGCCAGATAGCTGAGCTGTATCTGAACTCCGAGTCAGTAGAAGGGGACATCTGATGCAGATGTGTCACCCATATTCTTGGAGACCCCGCTCGCGTCATTTCTGAGATCAAGATGATGTCTATCAAGGAAGCGCTTCAGCGAAGCTTCCAACTCCCGAGCGAAGGTTTCACTACAGTGGGCTATAAGGACGATCTCATGGACGAGTATCTGGAAGTGTTCTGCGGGAAGCCTACAACATTCAAAGCTGCCTTCCCAAAGAACGCTATGCTTTCGCAGTATCGAGCTCTTGCCTACATAGTAACTCAGATTCTGACGAGTCAAGCCGGCTCTTTCGACCAAGTGTCGAGACCGAAGATTCAGCTTATGATGGCCATTCAAGATCATGCAAAAATTAACTGGGCTGAATTCTTCCTGAAGGAGTTTATGACTCAGGCTGCCAAGTTCGATCGCTCAGACAACTGCCTGTCAGTCAAGGGAAGCTACTATACGACACAAAGCTATCTGTCATGATAGAAGACCTCTGTGGAGCTGACAATGTGGTGTATGCTGACAAGCTATATTTCAACCCGAAGAAAGTCAGATTCCAGAGCAGGGCAGCGGCCCTTCAGCAGATTGGGTCTGGGCCTGCTGATCCCAAGTCAGGAACTCAGAAGACCTCCACTCCTACGAAGAAGAGGTCACCTCCCAAGTCTACTCCCAAGAAGCCGACCAAGAGACTGAAGAAAGTCAGTGAGGTCGTAACAGAGGTTGTGGTTGAACCACCTCTGCAGCTGAGGGACGAGGCTGAGTCCTCAGAGAAAACTCAATCAGTGGAGAAGGTCGTCTCCACTAAACGAGATGAGACAGTGGACCAAGGGGTCGAAGCTGAAAAAGTCCCTACGACTTAGAGCCCCTTGGATATTCCTCCACTAAGTAACATTCCGTCTACTGAGAAGCAACAGTCTCCGATTGAAGTCGAAGATTCTGAGACTGCTTCTGAGTCATAATCAATCGGGATGGAGGCATCTGCTCTGCAATCAAGAGCCTCTCGAGAGATTACTGAACATATTCCGGAGATAGCCAGCCACACTGATCTTGTCACTCTGGCAAGGCAGGCTAGACTCCATATGCTGATCAGGTTCCAGGAGTGGTCTAATCTGAACAAGCTAATCCTCCACCACTCATGCAAACAGGTCCACGAAGAGGAGTTAATCATAAGGGACAAGATAGGCTACTCCGAACAATCAAACATCTATTTCCTAGATGATTTGAGGGCTGCCATGCTTGCCATGCTGAACGATCGACAACCAGTCTCAGCAACGGCACCCTCAGATGGGTCTGACCCCGATGGTCAGGACCCACCCCGTGATTCAGGCCCTGAGAAGCCTGATGAGGGTACTCAACTGGACAAGGATGCACCAACCTCTACTGCTGAACCTCCTCTCAGCATCCTTGGACCAGGTCAGTCAGAGGCTGGTACCTCGAAATCTGCAGAACCAGCTCAGCTCTTACTTGAGTCTGCGTTCGAGGTAGCGCCCAGCCCTAAAAGCCGACGATCGAAGTCAGTGGCCAGGGCCCTGAGGAGTCAAGGAACCTAGAACAGACTCCTCGCCCGTACCGTCCACAAGAGGTGGAGGCAGACCACTCAGGCTCAGAGTGCAGAGATCAAGGGGCTCAGAACGACTATTCAGAACACGCCTGCCCCCGACTTCTCAACAATCCTTACTGAAGCACTCGCCACTCAACGAGCCAACTTCGAAGAGCAACTGAAGTTGATGGAGGCTGGCCAAACAAAACTTCTGGAAGATTATAAGGCCGCCCAGTCAGCTCACACTGCATCCGTCTCTTCCATCTCTCAGGCCTCCGAGCTCAGAATCCAATCAATTCAGAAGGCTATGGAAGAGAAGGTGGATCATAAGTTGCAAGATATTCAGAAAGCAACAGACGCCTCTCATAAGAAGTACAACGAACAGCTTACTGAGGAGAGAAACGAACTGCATGAGAGACTCACAAAGCTGCAGTACGCATTGGATGACCTTTCAGCAGCCTACAAGAGTCTAGATAAGAAGGTGCGGATTCCCACCCCTGGCCTATTTCTGATGCCAAAAAGGGGGAAGGAAAACTGAAGATTACGGAAGGGAAGAAAAAGGTACTGAGAGTACCTAAAGGAGTAAGGACAGTGACTGGAGCTACTCAGAGTCAGCAATCTGCTCCCACTAGTTCCTCTACTCAGACTGCACAAGGCGAGGCCCAGGGTATCTCAGTAGCAGGAGATGTAGTGCCTGCTGAGACTGGCCCAAGTGGCTCAGGACCCAAGGATTCATCTACTCAAGCAACCCAGACTCCCAGTGATATAATCAAGGAGATTGCTGAGTATGCAGAGGAGGACTCAGAAGAAGAAGAGGTTCCTCTGCCTCCTCCAGTGCAAGGAAAAGGCAAGAAAGTACTGAAGCTTCCCACTCCTCCCTTGAAGAAAACTAAAAGATACATCACTCCGGAGGAAGAAGCTCAGATAGCTGCTGATGAAAAGCTTGCCAGAGAAATTGCCGAGGCTGAGGTTCCAACAAGCCAAAGAACAAGCCAGCCAAAGACAAGACTAAGGCCCTAGCAAGAGGTAGGAAGACTGGGACAAGGCTGCCTCCGAGGAAATTAAAGCTAAGTGATGAGGCTGACAAAGAAAAGGAAAAAGAGCAGCAGCAGCAACAGACAACTGGTCAGCATGGAACTTCAAAGGAAAAATCCTCTACTCCTGCTGATTCAGAAGAAGAAGAGCATGTACCCTCCTATGTTCCCTCGAAGAGACAAGAGCTTGAAATGCAAGAGATTTGGGATCAGATGGAGAGGTATCTATACAGAGGAGCTGAAGCAAGGCAAATAGAAGCAGCAAGAGAAAGGCTCAGATTGGAAGATCTAGAAGCTGTGAGGCTGAAGGCTGAGAAGGAAGCTAGCCAAAGGATTCCTGAGAAGGCAGATATCCCATATAAATACAGAAGACTCAGGAAGCCCACTGACCTTAAAATTCACAGATGACCCAGAGTGGATGAATGGATGCCATGGGAACGGACACAGAGGTAGGAGTCACTTAAGGCAGACTACATCAAAAGATACTACTTCTGGAGATACAGGCCTGAAACACACAAATCTATTGCATTTGCTGAATGGCTTCTGAAGACCGACCCATAGATATTTGCTAGAGTTCAGAAGGCCTAGCAGATAAAATTGATTTTAGAGTCCCAGCTCCAAGAATCATGCCTCCCCCACTGAAACTTGATGGCCCTGTTCATTATGGGGTAATTGAGAAAGAAATTAAAGATGCGGCCCAAGCAAGACACTTAGATGAAGATGAGCCTGTTGATTTGCCTGAGATACTGAAGCTGATGAAGATCACTTACAGAATGTATGGACTGCCTCTTCCTGAATCAAAATGAAAGGACTTCAAAGATATGATTTAGCAGTTCAGATGATAGATAGCTTCTGTGTTTTCTTTTCTGTTATGTTTTCATAGAATAGCAGTCTGATGTATCTGTACAGAAGTTCATTATATATAAAACATCACTGTTATTCGGCCCTGACAATTCCTTATTGTCTACATGGACGTGTTTACTTTATGCTTAACACTCAGAATCACTCAAGTGATTACTGACTCACACACTCACTGAATATATTTATTCTGTCAGTTTTGACCTTGTTAGATTCTAGTCTGATTGTTTATAGATGAGGGAAAATGTTGTTAGAAAGGGAGAAATTGATGATTAGTCTTTTGTATAGGTTCTGATATTTCTTCCCTGATTTCCTCAGTAGTCTAGGACTTGAAAAACAACTCCACTGAATCTACTTGTAATACTTGTAAGGAGCTCTGTTTCTGATAGTCATAGTGTTAGGTTTTGACATCATCAAATACGGGGAAAATGTTGAGAGATGATTCTGTCGCTCCTCAACTCGTTGGGAGATAACTCAGCAGCCCACTGCTCTGAATATTTGCTGAAGATTTGAAGATCCCAAAACCCTACTTTGACTGATGAACCATTCAGTTGTAATGTGTTGTTCTGTCTCTGAGGCTTCAGACTCAGTAGACACTCTTCATTTGGTTCAGGCGCTCAATAGATTATCTCGCCTCGGCACGTAAGAAGAAGACTCGGTGATATCTTGGACTCAGCAGAGCAAGATATCGAATGGACTCAGTGGAACTGAACTCAGCAGGAGCATGCTACTGAATATAGATCAGACTCAGCAACGGCTAGACAGTCTTCTAAACTGTCAGAATTTACTAAGTCAAAACAGCAGAGTCATACGAGGAAAAGAGAAGTCAGGTTCAGATCTACCTTGAAGTTTGTTCTGTCTCACCTACTTTCTTTATCCTCGATCAATGACGAGCAGCCAGCTGTCAACTTTCTGATTAAAGCTGCAAGTCAACAACTTTCCAAAAATGGAGGGAAAGTACTCTGCCACCATTCTTTGAAAGAGCCATTAGATACCCAAAAGAGAGAGACACAAGGATCGTCGTCTCCAACGGATCTATCCTTATCTCTGCTCTATAAATAGAGGGATATAATTCAAATTGAAGCTCACGATATAGAGAAATCCAAGAACATGAGAGCATTAACGAGCAACTCTAAACGACCTACGTCTTCCGCAAGAAGTTCAAAGAAGAGAAATCTCCGGCGAAAGACGACATACCTGCTCATAGGGAACCGAGCTAAACCCGAGTATAAGTGTTGGGTGATGATTCTATCCTCAGCAGTGTTGATAAATAGTGGGAAATGACTCAGTCTTCTATAGTAACATACGACTCAGTAGCCCTGTACTCTGAATAAGTGTGTGAAGATTTGAAGATCCCAAAACCCTATTTTGTTTGGTGAACCATTACGTTGTAAGTTGTTTTGTTTCTGAGATTTCAGACTCAGCAGACCCTCTGCTCTAGTTCAGGCACTCAGTAGATTATCCGCCTCAGCACCAGAAGTAGAAGACTCAGTAATACTAGACTCAGCTGGAGCAGTATACTGAAAGAAGTCAGTGGAACTGAACTCAGAAGGAGTAGTTCACTGTACTCAGAGCTGATCTTCAGTAGAGCCGACTCAGCAGGAGCATGCTACTGAATCAGAGATCAGACTCAGCAACGGCCAGACAGTCTTCTGTCTGTCAGAATCTTAGAAAGTCACTTTTCAGCAGAGTCAATACGAGGAAGAGAGAAGTCAGCTTCAGATCTCCTTGAAGTCTGTTCTGTCTCAACCACTTTCTGAACCTCGGCCAATGACAAGCAGCCACGTATCCTATATCTACTAAAGTTGCACGTCAACAACTTTCCAGAAAAGGAGGGAAAGGACACTGCCACAAAACTTCAAAAGAGCCGTTAGCTACCCAAAAGAGAGAGACAAATGATCGTCGTCTCCAACGGATCTATCATAATCTCTTCTCTATAAATAGAGGGATAAATCAAAATTTGAAGCACACGGGAAGAACACGAGAGAACATACAGAGCATTCAAACGAGCAAAATTCAAAAAGCCTAAGTCTTCCGAAGAAGTTCAAAGAATCTATCTCCGGCGAAAGACTTCATTCAAGCTCTTAGGAAACCAAGCAGAACTGATTAATACAGCCTCTAGTATCCAAACGACGATACACGAACCCAAAGTTATATTCAGCTGTTCGTCGTTCTAGAAGCCACTTCCTTGTTCCCTATCCCTCTAACCTAAGCTCAATAGAATATATCCATAGCTTAGACGAAGGAGTTCACCTTTGAACTAATCCTTATTGTAATGGACTCCTTCATAGTTGGAGAGTTTTTCAAACACTCAGTTTGATAACCGTGTAAACTGAGACTTGCTCAGTATAAATCTCAAGACCAGTGTTTGTCCAGCGTATAAACCGACTGAGACTATCTCAGTATAATAAATAGCTTCCTGATCTTTCGGGACAGTGGACGTAGGATTTTTGTGTCCGAACCACTTTAAAAATCTCTGTGTCTTGTGTTCTGCTCTTAACTGTTGCATTGATTTACTGTTCATACTGAAAACCTTCTTTAAATCATTCAACTGAGTTTCAGCAAACTTAACAGACTGCATTAATCAACTGAAACTATTTTAATAAAAACGTTTTCCTAACTCAACTGAATTGGGCCTACACTATTCCGCACCACTGAACTCTATCTGCAAGATACTGAATTCTGACTCTCAGTCAGCTAGCAGGTCTCAGTAGGGTCAGCCACTCTGCCAACACGATTCAGAACAGCTTATCTGGTCTGTTGAACTTGTTCAGTACGACATCATCTTGAAAATGATTGTTCTTGTTTAAGTTGAGAAAATCGATTTTCAGGTGTACTCACCCCCCCCCCGTACACCTGAACGTGCTCTCGGGACCAACATAAAGCCTCTAGTATCCAAGCGACTGAATACGAACCCAAGTCCATACTTAAACTGTTCGTCGCTCTAGAAGCCTCTTTCTCGTTCCCTATCCCTCTAACCTAAGCTCAGCAGACTATATCTATAGTTTAGAACGAAGGAGTTCATCTTCGAACTGATCCTAATTCTAAAGGACTCCTTCATAGTTGGAGAGTTTGTCAAACGCTTTAGTTTGATCCTTTGTAAACTGAGACTTGCTCAGTATAAATCTCAAGACCAGTGTTTGTCCAGCGTACAAACCGACTGAGACTATCTCAGTATAATACATAGTTTCCTGATCTTTCGGGACAGTGGAGTAGGATTGTTGGATCTGAACCACTTTAAAAATTGCTTGTGTTCTGTGTTTGTTTTTCCGTTTAACTGTTGCATTGATTACTGTGCATACTGAAAGTATTTCTAAAATCATTCAACTGAGTTTCAGCTAAGCTTAATCGATCGCACTAACATACTGAAATTGTTTTATTAAAAACGTTTTCTAAACTCAACTGAATTTGGGCCTACACATTTCCGCACTATACTGAACTTCAGTTGAACGGTACTGAATTCTGACTCAAGTCAGCTAGCAGGCCTCAGTGAAGTCAGCCACTCTGTCACACGATCCAGAACAACATACTTGGTCTAGTGAACTCGTTCAGTACGGCACTCTCCTGAAAAGGACTGTTCGTGTTTGAAGTTGAGAAATTGTTTTTAGGTGTATTCACCCCCCCTTACACCTGAACGTTTAATCTCGAGACCAACAAGCAGTCTGTAGCTAACTTAGTACTTCCATCGTTTCTCGTAGAACAAGGCTAGGTAAGTAGCAAAATTATTCGTTAGGATAATTGGATTAAACCGATAGGAGACTATTAGATGCCCAACATACGAGTAGACTCCTATACTAGGCTCCCTTAGTTTGATAAAGTTGTCTAGCTATTAAATATATTGATTGCCCAACAACGTAGGTTGTAGTTAGGTTAGGGAAGTAACCGTTTCGATGTCCAACATGGCGGTTACCGACTAAGTAAGTGGGAGTGAGGATCACACAATTTAAGTTACGGTGGTCTATAACTAGTAGATTCTTGAGATTAATTCATATTAAGTGCCGAGGATTGGAATTACGTGTGTGTGAATATTCTGCTGGACCTGCCTTTCAATTGCCTAGTTCATACATTTTATTTTCGGTTTTCAGTTTTTATAATTTCTTTCATTTTTACAATTTCTTAGCTTAGATTAAAACTCAAAACTTGCGTGGTTGCTAACCAAAACCATAGATAAGTAGGAAAATAAAGTGTCTAGTCGTCCGTTCCCTGTGTTCGATACCCTGTGAACTATACTGATATAATTATCTAAGTTTGCAGGATTATTTGGTGCAATACAGCGATCACCACATGCCATTATAAAATAACAACTTTATCATCTAGATTTATCGGAAAGAAATGATACTTTATAAATAATATTTTTTTTAATGTAAATCATACTTCCATAAATGACGGTAAAAAATGTTTAAAATGAAAATGACACTCTTCAACTAAAACTATGTCGTTATTCTCTCCTCTATGAATATTGGGCTTTAAGAAATCGATAAAAGAACAAATCATTAGAATATATTTCTGAAAAGTTAGAAAAGTTAGAAAATCATTATCTTAATAGTTGTCAGAAGAAAAGAAAGCCACAACTTCAAATTTGTTACTTCTTAAATTCTTAGAAGAGGCATAATTACCTATATTCCCACCGTCTCACAAATAATTTTCCTTTTCATGGTCCCATAAATAATATTTTCTTTTCGAAAATAACAAATTATTACATACAATTAAGAGTTAAGTGCAAAAATACCCATTTCCAAATTGAAAATGCAAGGAAACCCACTTTCTACAATAAATGCATTAATATTCATTCTTTCTTTTTTGTCCTAAAAAAGACACTCTAGATCGTAGGCATGCACCTTACAGGCCTATGCTCCCCCCCCCTCTCGTCAGCGCCAACAGTCACCTCCACCATCTCGTCAGCTACAACAGTTGTGAAAAATGAATCAAATTCAACAGACTGTCATTGTTGATGGTTTTGAGAACTGAATTACGTCAGCCACAACAACATGCATGTAGATGGGAAACAATTATAGAAAATAGTAAAATTTGTCATGTAGTAAGTTGTATTCAATTTTTTTCTAGATTATTTAATTAATGAAATTATGTTTCAACCTAATTATATATAGAAAGGTACTCATGCATACATTCAAACATTTCTTCGTCAGTTTAGAGGGAGAGAGAGATTAAGAGAGAGAGAAAAAATCATATTCGTATTTTGCGCAAAGTTAGATCTCGACCTATATTTTCATCATATTCGCACAAGGTATGTTGTATATAATTTAAAGCATTCTCTATGTAGCATATTTTAAACCCTATCCGTATTTTTATATATACTTAAAGTATTTCTATATATTTAAATAGTGTTACATTACATAGGGTTGCACTGCATATATATTTAAAATGTGACATTGTAAATATGGTTAATATTGCATTTAATCATGCAACATGGATTTTACAATGTAAAATGTGACATAGTTCTCTGTTTGCTATATTAATTTAATATCTTGATTGTACTATGTTTCTACTGAGATTATAAACATATTCATTCTTTAAATTTTTTTATTTCATCTTATAATATATTCAACGGATAATAATGTATTTTAGTTCTTCATATTTTACTTACATTGAAATTAGTACGGAGATATACAATTATTTTACTGAGAACTGAGATGTTTTAAATCTTCACGTATGCTCAGATGACCGAATGGACCTGCATAACGGTCAAGTATGGAGGAATATTTGAGGGTTCCGAATACAGATATGAGGATGAACAACTTGTAGCAATTACGCACTGCCTACTTCGTTTTCATCTCTAAGAGCAACCATTGATTCAATCACACAAATAAATTCAATGCGTACCCCGTATCTATTGTATTCGCTCGAGAGAAATCGCGTCGATCGGCTCGTGAAGTCACTAATGACTAGTGATTAAGATTTGAATCGACTCATCGGCTTTGAGACAGATTCCACTGTCTGTGTTGTGACGATGAGTCCGACGGGGCCGAAACAAGTCTGTAGCAAACCCTATCGCATGTCCCTTATTCTAATGATCGGGACCTAGTTGAGTAATCTATTAGGGATTTCGGCAGACATAACTTCTTCGGTGACGGGCGAGAGGAGGAGGAAAACGAGGAGGTGGAGCAAGAGGAGGAGGAAACGAGGAGGAGGAGGAGGAGGCGAAGGTGGAGGACGAGTCGGAGGATGAGGAGGAGGAGGAGGAGGAACAAGAAGCAAATAACGATGATTCGACAGACTCGGATGATCCGGATTACACTGCTGAAGAGGAGTCTGATGAAGACGAGCACAACGAACATCAAAGCATCTACGATACCATGTTGGAGTTCGAAACGTGGATGCGAAACGAGGGTGTACAATCGGCTAATGATATTACTCGAACAACCGAGTAACCTACCCATCACCCTTTCGTCATTGGAGGAGGAAGATGGCGACATGATTCCTAAAATAGCAAATTGGCTAGTTTCGTTCTTTCCGATCACTCAAACCGAAATCATTGGTTGTCCTGATTTGGATGCAGTTAACGACGAAGTTCTTGAGGTGGATTCGGTCTTCTGGAGTAGAGACGAGCTTACAGGCGCCATCGGCGTGTGGCACTTAGAGCATCGACGGTCTTTTATGGTGTTAAAATCAGACAAGAAATATGTGTGGTTCGGGTGTTTGCACGAGAAGTCGTGTCTTGTTTATGTTGCGTGCGAGAATGGCTGCAGATGTTTGGGAAATTTACAAGGGAGACAAGAAGCACAGGCTGCAGATGTTTGGGAAATTTACAAGGTGGACAAGAAACACACATGCTAGTTCGACTTCGAACAATTGGTGCCAAGAACTGTGTGTGCGAAGACTATCGGTGTATATTTCAGCCGACAAATACGTAGAGAGGGCTCCATGATAAGGCCTCGCGACATCGTTGACGAGATGCGTCGTAGATTCGGTGTTGAGGTTAAGTACTACAAGGCACTTCGTGGTCGGAACGAGGCCATCACGATGATTTACAGTGACCACGACGATTCTTATAAGCTGCTACCCAAGTACCTCCATATGCTGAAGCAGTTTAACCCCATAATGATAACCCATACCGTATCGGGAAAAACAATCGATTCGAGTACGTGTTCGTAGTGTGGGGCACGTGCATAAATACCTTTATATTTAACTTGAGGCAGGTCATTGTAGTTGATGACAGACATCTGAAAGGGAAGAATACCGGCATCCTATTCGTAGCAGTGACAAAAGACTGTAACGAGCAAGTCCTACCGCTTGCGATTGTCATTGGCCCGATCGAGAATAATGACTCGTGGACGTGGTCTATGACTAAACTAAGGATAGTGTACCCGCCGACCGAGGGCCTAATCATCGTGCTTGACCAACACACGAGTATTAAGTATGCCATTTTAGAGGTATATCCTGAGGCAACTCATTGTCTGTATTGCGTCCATCTGGACAACAACCTCGCTCCATAAGGTCGCACAACAGTAAGGCTATTCCGTAGGGCCGCCAAAGCATACACAAAATCGAAGTTTCTGAGGAAAATGGCTTCACTTAAGGCGAAGAGTCAGGAGACACACGATAAAGTCATGGGCATTGGTCCGGAACGGTGGGCCCTCTAATATTGCACTTCTCGGCGTTACTATTTTTTGACGTCAAATTGCGTCAACTCATTCAACGCGAGACTATTATGGGCCAAACATTTGCCGATATGTTCCCTAATTGATGTTGTGCGGTTCATCATGGAGAGTTGGTTTAATGAGAGATGGGCGAACATACATGCACATGACCGTAGCCTAATCGAGGTTGCTAAAATGAAGTTGCACGAGCAGGTTGAACGAGGACGCACATATCCAGTGACGACCGTGGGCGAGGACATTTTCACAGTGAATGATGGAGAACGAGATTTTAAGGTACAGTTAGCAGCGACACAAAGCTGCTATTGTCGGAAATTCGATCTGGATCTTATTCCATGCGAGCACGTTGCAGCAGCTATTATGTAAGTGTTCATTAGTTTTAACACACTATCTCATATATTGTTTCTATTATAACTACACTAACAAAAATTTACTGATAGTTACAATATGAATTCATATCGGCGCTCTACAGTACGAAAGTTCATAGAGATTTATATGATTACCAGTTTTATTTGTTCCTCCACTCCAGCTCTGGATCGTGCCCGAACAAATATCAAATGTGACAAATGTGCTCCCCCCTTGGCGAGAATATCTGCCGGTTGACCAAGATCAAGGTGATATAGATCTGGGATAGAGGCAAGCGCTAGTAGCAGAACTAGAGGATCCAGAAAGTGTGGCATCTACAAAGAGCATGTCCATACCAGGAGGACTTGTCCCACCAGACTGTGATCTTATTTCTCTATATTTTTTTGATGTTTGAATATATGAAGTCTAAACGCAAAACTTTAATTCAAAATGTTGTTATATGCAAGGATAGACAATTTGAAATTGTAGTTCTCCATATTCAATTCATAATCTCTGTAGAATTAATATTATATTTGTTCATGCATGTAAATATTCAATATCGCATGTTTTTAACAACATATAAAGAACTATCATAGCTTTACTACCACATGAATCATTAGGAGCATAGAATTTCTTAGATCTCAACAGATAATGTAGATATCGCCGTATAAATTGAGTATTTTTGAAACAACGGAGATATATTAAAATATCCATGCAATCATATTGCAGAGTTAAAAATCTAATCAGAACTATCTGTTTCTTATACCAAGCACATGAACCAAATTTGCATCCCCATGATATGACGTATGTTCCAAAGATCGAGCTCATTCTGAACCAATTTTGTCATCGGCAAGCCGTATTCTTCGAAGTCTAAGTGTAGAACTTTGATCCATAATGTTGTTTTATTCAAGTAAGACAATACGGATTTATAGTTCTCTATATTCAATGCATAAATCTCTGCCAAATTAATATTATATTTGTTCATGCATGTAAACATTCTATGTCGCATGTGTTGAATAAAACATATAAAGAACTAACATATCCTTACTACTACATAAAACTTTTAAGTACAACAGTTGCATAGATCTCAACATAAAACTCATATGTCTCCGTATAAATTGAGTATATTAAAATATCCAGACAATCATGACTACAGAATTAGAAAACAAATCCTAACTGTCTGTTTCTACTACCACGTACATGAACCAAATTCGCATCCCCTTGATATGTCGTATGTTCCAAAGATCGAGCTCATTCTGAACCAATTATGTCCTCGACAAGCCGTCTATCAACCGATGCACAGACAACAGAACGTATACACCGCAATTGATTTGATCCCTCTATATAAACTGGATTCCAAAGAAGACCTCAAATTGCATTTCACGCCAAGCTTGTTGTCGGGGATAACCGTACATCCGCTCGAAGTACTGGTTGTAATCGAACAGTCTGTACATCATGCGTGTGATCGGTTGTAAGCTTTCAGTCCGCATCTGTCGATAGTCATCTCCGAAAATCACCTAGAGCGAGTCGTACAACTTTACAGTCCATGTCGTCAAACGGATTCTCACAGTGACCTAGTGAGACCCGCTGACGTGACATACAAGGATGAGCTATAAAAATGTAGAACAAAACTTAGTTCGCTGTATTACACACATATATCTCTGTACTTTTCATAAAATTCGAAGATATAACTTACGTATTGCAGTCCTGGTTCCCATGCTCTCACAGCTTCCATCAATGCTTCAGAAGGCTCCCATGCATCCGTGTTACAGCCGTAGTTCTCCCACGAATATTGCATTTGAGCCTTATACAATACATGATTATTAGCATTGTGATCGCGAAACAAAATAAGGTTAAACATTACGTACTAACCCAAAACTGTACTGGCAGAATGAGAGTTGTGTCACTCCGCACACCGTGTAGTAGACCGTCTCCTCTCATCAATTGCCTCCTCACCGTACTCAAATACACTTAGATCATATCATGAGTAAGCATCTTGGAAACATCTTCGAGAATATAAAACCACGAGTGCTGCAAATGATGTCCCATTTTTTTGTAGACGTGCTCACCAGTTTCATTGTGTGCGCGACGCCACGCCCGATATTCCTTTAAGACAATGACATACCAATCGCCGAGGTAACGGGCGAGATTACTCTTCGGAGCAACAAAAGGCGACGTAATTGTACGAGAGGTTCTTTTCATGCACATTCCACGTCCACGTGGACTACTAGGCTCATCTTGTACGAGGGCCTTCTCTTTTCCCTTTCCAACTCTTCGACAGATCCCGCCATCTTCCGCGGCCACAACTTTTAACGGTTCAATTACAACTGGAGACATTATAAGTGCCCATGAAGAAGAGAAATCATCACCGTGGACGGACTGATCTTCATCATGATCCTACAGAAGTAACGTAAAAGTGATATAACGTTATATGTCTTCGTAATAAGCACATAGTTCTCAACACTTCCACGTTAGTTCTCTGTACTTTCATATTAGTTATTTATACTTTCATCATAGTTCCAAAATGAATTATAAATCATAATAATTAGTAATATAATTGAATAAATACAGTAGATCCGTTCTGAACCAAATAAACATTATAGTTCTCTATAATATGTTCATATATTTCTGTAGAAATTCGTATCACATAATATAAGAGGAGAACTAAAAGCTTACCTCTGAGTCCGGAGTGGGAGAAGCATAAGGCTAGGCGGCCTCATGGCATGGCAGCTGTAAAGGTTCATGGAACCTTTTGGTACGCGCCTCGGACCAATCATGGAACTTCTTCGTGCGGGCCTCGGATGCCACAAACGAGTCGCTACTATCCCTCACGGCATCAACAATTGGGTCGACCCGATCATACGATGCATGCGAAGTTTTCTCGGCTAGAACCTGAAATTGAATGTCGAGAAGCGAACATCCCGTGAGAATCGGAATGTCGATGGCCGGATTCACCGTGTGAAACCGAGTGTCGACGAGCCTCCTCGTCATGACTATCCGAGGGGTGCGAGCGTCCTCCCTCATCCGGTGACTTCTTGTCCGACTTATTTTTTGAGAAAAAGTTTTTGATCTTCTTCCAAAAATTTTTCTCTCGCGGAGTCATGTCTTGAGTATCAAGACTACTAGACCCTTCCGAAGTCGTCAGTGCCTGACTTCATCCGGAGCGTCTTTGCATGACCGGTGCTGAGGAAGGCGAAGAGTAGGGTGCTGCAAGGCCGCGTGGACGAGGAATGCCCATTGCTCTTGCGTGCTCATCCAAACTGCACGACAACCGGCACATTGTACGGCACGCCAAGTGCCTCGCCAGACAGCGTGGTCCTATAATACGGCTTCGACAGCTCTGCATCTTCCTCCACCATCGCTCCGCATGCCAACTATGTATAAAACACGCAGATACATGAGCATATGATCAAAAATTAGTACGCAACGTATTATTCCACAGTTTCATATAATGTCCCTATTGGTTATAATCATGAAATATTTACAACAAACTATATAGTATATATAGAGATATATTTATATATAGAGTTTCATATGACATAGATGCATTCTGTACCACATAGTTCTTTACAGTATACATGTATTAAGTCGTGATTTTGTTTTACTATAATTAAATTGAGATATATAAAGTATACGCCGAGACATATTATCCCGTCGCCCCCTCTCACTCTGGGGAAATTCCACCTCAACTGATGTGGAATTACATTTCGGTTCACCAAGTTCGCACAAACCCTCTCAAATTCCGGGATGCAATCGTATGCCCATGCTTGTAAGGCCCAAATTGATCCGCTAAATACAAACGACACTTTACATTCCGCTAGAGTGGTGGGGATGAATTGCTTGTAGTGAAGCAACGCCCAGTATGCATATGCTCCCCACGGGAATTCTTTCCATTCGTTTAGGTTGTCCACTAATACACAAACGAAGCCATCAATTAGCCTCGGCCTCGGAACACCCAAGATAAGTAGGTGCAACATCAAAACATTTGCAACCTTAACGTAGTCGGCTGCCGAAGCGCCGTTCACCGCGTGTTCTCTGAAAATATCCTCCAACTCGGATATGTTCAATCTACGGTTGCCACAAAATAAAGCACTTGCACGGACCGTTGAAGCATCACCATTGTTGGGTCAAATGTCGAAGACCCAAGCATCAATCCAAAACCACGGCGAACTCCTCCGGACCAAACTTCAGATTGCGATCCGTGATGTGAAACCAAATGTTAGGCGATTCATAGTCGCCGTACGGAATCTCACGGCACATTAGCTAGTAGAGAGCTTTGCTTACACTTACACTCCCATCCCATTCTATCAAATGTCCGAAAGGGCTCGTCTGACAGAATTGTTGATAGAGGGTCTCGCCACCTAGTGTCGTTAGTGTCTCGCGAATAAGTGGGATCACATCCCACTTGTAATGAATCATAATTTGAGGCTTAGCCAACCTGGCTACGTACCTTACTAAAGACCATGGCCTTTGCATGAACGTAATATCAAAAAAACCATATTAGTTCTCTATCATTTAGTAGTATATCTCTATAATAAACATAAACCTGTATAAAACACATCTTTTATGGAGATGTATAGTTTCCTACGAGCAATAGCCAAACGGGTACGTATTATAAATTATATCTATTCACAAAGATGTAAATGTCTCCAATTATATTATATTAATATAGCATTTCAAATAAATCAACATTCATAAATACATTTAAACTTTATTAATATATTATAGATCAAATATATTAATACGTAGAAGTATATTCAAATTTTTTATATATATTAATATGTAAATCTGTACTAATATATTTAAATGTATTACATTATAATAAAATATATTCTATTATATATACTATTAATATATATATATATATATATATATATATATATATATATTAATATGAAAATTCATACTAAATCTACAACAAGAGCAGGATCAGTGCATACTCTTATAGTCCACACAGCCAATTGAGAGGATGTGACAATCTTAACACATATTACATGGTATGAGGTCCGTCAACAATACCAAAGCTTTAGACCAAACAACTGCTCAACACAACAGTGCTAAGCCCCACACCAGACAGCCAGTTCAACAACTTGCGGACACAGGGGCGAAACGATCAATGTAAAATGGTCTTATAAGCCTTAGATCGGCTAGAAACTCATAACCAAAACCTCTTTGGTGTTTAAGACTATAAAAATAAACACTTAGCCTATCTTATTTGCACATATCCTTGAAGGAATAATTTGTATGAACTTAGATATGATTTATCATACTTAAAGATTTAGCCTATTAGGCTAATCATAATTATCTAATAATTTAACTACTTAAAATAAAGAAAGGAAAGTAATTTAACTATTAAAACAAAGAAAGGAAAGAAGACTTAAAATAAATGTAGACCACCAATATTAAGCAACACTTTTATTATGATGAAATATATTTACAAGAGAGAGAGAGAGGAGTAACGTTGGAGAGAGAGAGAAAGTTTTTCTCCAAAAAAGCTTACTACAAATAAGAAACAAACTCCCCTTTATAGACAAAAGAAGGGAGAAAAAACAAAATACAAACATGACATCTAATTTCATAGTCAAAAGGCTATATAATAGCCTACTAAGTCTATTATTTCGTATTACGATCATAACAAATTTATCGTAATACAACTGTCCATTTCAGCTGTCTTCTTCTCCTTTTCTTCAAATACCATTAAATCTTTGGTTGATGAAGAGGATGATGCTCCTTTGTTGTTGAATTTCTCCGCAATCATTTCGGCCATTGAATCAAAAATATCAGCAATTAATGGCTCCTCATTTGGATCTTGTGCATCTTGTAATTCAATCGAGGCATCAGATTTTTGAGACATTGTCTCTTCTTTGAAGGATAATAAATCCTTTTTCATTTCCTCAAAATAAGCGGCTAATAATTTTTGTTGAGACATAGTCTCAGATTTCATCTTCAATCTTCTTGAGATTTGCTCAAAAGGAGAAGGAATTTCCTTCCTTTGTTGGAGCTTCTTTTGCTCACTATAAATTTTTATTTTTACATCAATATCATTTATTGTACTAGATCCAAACAAATATTTTGTTTCAGGATCTATTTTCATCATTTTGTCCCAAAATTTTGAATAAAAAATTCTTTTAAGACAAGGGATTTTTTCTTGGGTATAACCCCACTTGTGGACTCCATCTAATAATCCACGGAATTGAAAATTCAATAAAAAAGTAGAAGACAAATATTCCTTCGATCAGAATTTCTGACTTTTGAATTTCATGAACCTTGGGAGAAATTTCTCCCCATTGATCAAATATGTGTTTAAATGGTTCAGGCAAAATTGATACATTTGTACCATAAGTTTGCCACCATTTACAAAACCAAATTGGTATTTCTGAGTTATAAACTTCAGAACATACCTTAATAAACCAAGAATGTTTCCTATTAGGATTTTGATATAAAATTGCTTTACAAAATGCATCTTGATAATCCCAAAAATTATATTTCAAGGGAATCTTATTTGATGGTGAATATAATCCTTTTGCTTTGATGGAGAAATTCCCCATTCTTCAATAGATATAATCTTTTTAATAATAATTTTTGAGAAGTTATGAACCTCTGAAACCTCCTTTGGAGGAAAATGCTGAATTTCACAGCCATTTTCTGCTAAAATTGCTTCATAAAACTCTCTGAACTTATAAGTTCGTGTAGCATATGATGCTTTATAAAAATATCTTTCCATAAGATACCAGGGATCATTTTCCCATTTTAAATCTTTTTCTTCCAATAACAGAATATTTTCTGTTTTCTCATTAGTGATATAATCACTATTTTCTTCCTTACTCACAATTGTTAAGTAAGAAGGAATATCATCCTGGGCTGAAGACAAAGGATTATTACCATCTAATTTTCTTGTATATTCCAAAAATTCTTGGAATTCTTTATTGCTCGATAAATCTTCAGCTATTAGCTTTTTCTTTCCATGTTGAGCCAGAATTTCTGGCTGATTTCTGCCCGACCCCTTCCTCTATAAGAGGAGAGTCCTCTACCACGTTGGTACATTCTTGCAAGATTATTCATTGAATATATTCTCTAGTTAAAAAATTAGGAAGGCTATTAGTTTCTCCTTTCTTATAAACAATTTCAAAATCAAATGGGGCTAAATGAGCCTGCCATCTTGCAAACATTTGTTTTGAAACATCATGTTTAAAGTCTTTATTAAACATAAATCTTGCAGATTTACAATCAGTTTTTATAATAAATTTCTGATTATATAAATCATCTTGGAATTTTAAAACACATTTAACAATAGCGAGAATTTCTCTTGCAACCGTAGAATAATTCTTTTGTGAATTATTCCATTTTCCTGAATAAAATCTAACAAGATATTCCTGTTTATTATGAGGATTAATTTGTTTAAGAATACCCCCATATCCTATATCTGATGCATCTGTTTCAACAATTTTTTCCCAATTAGGATTACTCAGCATTAAGCAAGGAAGAGATTTAACTCTTTCTTTTATTTTCTAGACACATTCAGTATGCTTTTCAGTCCATTGCTTAGGATTTTTTTTAAGCCTGTCATATAAAATAGCTGTATCTTTAGCTAAATCCTTAATATAAGGAGATATATAATTTAGACTACCTAAAAATCTTTGAAGTTGAGTTTTATCAAGGATTTCATCAGGAATTTTTTCTGCAAAATCAATACTTCTATTAATAGGAATAATATTTCCTTTTTCAATATTATGACCTAAAAATCTAACATTTGTTTCATTTTGGGTTTAGATATGACTAACCCATTTTTGATAATAATATCCTTAAACATGTTTAAATGCTTAAAATGCATTTCAATATTTTTCGAGAAAACTAAGATATCATCTATGTAAACAATAATAAACTCACTATAAGGAGTAAAAATATCATTCATGATTTTTTGAAATTCAGAAGGAGCATTTTTCAATCCAAATAGCATTACATTCCATTCGAACTGTCCTATTGGAAAGACAGTTTTATACCTGTCAGACTTATCAATCTGAATTTGCCAATATCCTGACTTTAAATCAAATTTTGAAAATATAACAGAATCATATAATTTATCCAATAAATCTTTGTTTATTAGGAATAGGATATCTAATACATTTTAAAACCTTATTCAGAGGTTTATAATTTATAACTAATCTAGGTGCCCCTCTTTCTTGCTCACTATGTTTATTAACATAGAAAACAGTACATGACCAAGGTGATTTTGAAGGATTTATTAATCCCTTTTGCAATAATGATTCAATTTCTTTTTTACATAACTCTAAATATTCAGAATTCATTTGACAAGGCCTAGCCATTGTTGGAATTTTTGATTCATCAAAATTTTCTTCATAAGGGAGTGAAACAATATGTTTTTTCCTATCCCAAAATGCATTAGGATGATCATTACAAATTTCTATTGAAAATTGATTTTTAGCCAACTAAATTTTATCCTTTAATTTAGGATTTTGAAGTTTTTCTTTAATAGTAAGAAAATTCAATTATTGTTTAAGAAAATATTATTGATTTTCTTTTTGAGAAATATTATTATAAATTTCTTGTGAAACCTTTGTGAAAGGTTCAGTAACAAATTTTAAGAAAATATCATTTCCTTGGAATGTACCTATAATTCCTTCTTTATCAACTATGATAAATTTTTGTAATAAATGGAGTTCCAAGTATAACTTGGTTAGCAATATCCTTAGCAAGTAAAAAACTTGTTTGTACACATTTTTTATTAATACATACATTCGCTATTGGCAATTTATAATTTATATTTAACCTACTGCCCCCTGCATGAGATAATTTTTGGGTAGGTTTTTTCAAAATACCTAGTAGGTATAAGACCTTCTTGTATAAAATTCATATCAGCTCCACTATCAATTAAAGCAATAAATTCTTTCGAATAATAATTATCAATCAAAAGGGTAATTTTTGTGTACCATTTTTGTGATATAACCATTTCTAATGTAGAAAGAAAATTTCCTTTTAAATTGTCTTCAAATTCTTGTGTCTGTGGTATAACTTTATCAGTCACATTTTCTAATTTAGAGACTCTATAATCTAAATTTTTATTTTCTTTTCTTAATAATTTTATTTCTTCTTTAAGATTATTAATTTCAATAACTAAATCTTTTGTAGAAGTAGGATTTTCTTCTAATTTTTTCTGGTCTCATCCGGTTATAAACTTCGCCCTCATATTAGGGCCCTCTGGATTCTTAGGCTTCTCATATATCCTATCTTCCTCGGATATATCATACCGAGAAGTACTAGGTGTATTTTCTACTAGATCTATTATTTTAGATCTTAATTCGGATCTTTAACTAATTTTAATAATTCCATAATATTATCATGATTTAAAACATTTATATTTAAATTTTGAAATTGTGAAAGAATATTATAAAATTCTTTAACTTCAATATCACTCCTTTGTTCATTGTCTTTTTTTGATACGAGATTGTCCTAATTGACAAGACAAACAATCCGACTCGAGTCCGACATTATGGACTCATTTTCTAGTGCATCTAATTTTGTATTAGATTTTGTATTTGTACTAATATCACTAGTATCTTCATATTCGATTCGAATTTAATAATATTTTTGAAAGAATATCTTTCATATTTTCGTCTAAATTAAGATTATTAATCTTTCTTTTGGTCCAACAATTTCTAGCATAATGACCATATTTACCGCATTTCCTACAGATTATTTTCTGCATCTTTTCCCATTTATTTTGGGCTCTATTATACTTCTTTTGCCTATTTTCTTCATATTTCTTTTTAGAAATTTTTCTCTTCTTATATCGAGGTTTATTATCTTTCCAAACTTTCTTATTTTTATTATTATTAGAAGGAATTTTTTCAATTGCAAATTGATCACAAAAATGACCTAATTGTCTTTTTTCAACGAGATTTTGACGTTTCATTTGCTGATTAAGTTTAATTTCATTACAAAGATTTAATCCTTATTGTACACATGTTCCTATTAATTTTCTATATGAGTAATTCTCATAAGGGATATTATTATAATTTTGTCTTAATACTTTTCTAACTCTTTCGGCAAATAAATCTGGAAGACCATCTATAAACTTAGATTTCCAATGAGTACTATTACATTCAGGAAGTTCCATGACACTACTAAGAAAGGTGTCTTTATACCACCTAAAGTCTGTCAGTGTTTTACACCTAAGATTTTGTAATAGTGTCCTAATATTTTCATTATTTCTGTATATCTTCTCGTAAAATATTCTACAATATTAATGACCAGTGTATAAACTGCATCTTCCCAAGTAATATTATTTTCAACTTTTATTGTGTTAAGAATATTATCTCTATCTGTTTGAGATAAATAATTATCCCACCAGCCTTTTAGTTGGCCAGTAAATCCTGCTATTATCATTTTAGCAATTTGCTTATTCGTGTATATATATACTTTAAAATATATAAATACTATTTTACATATATTAATATGTAAATCCGTACTAATATTTTAAGTGTATTATATTAATGAAATATATACTACATTATAAAAAACTATAAAATTAAAATAAAATTATATTAATATGTAAATATGCAAAACATATTAGTTTATACTTCAATTGAAAAAAATAAAGTGATTTAATAAATTTTAGATCAAATATATTAATACATTATGCTCAACTATTTTATATATATTAATATGTAAATCTGTACTAATATATTTAAATGTATTATATTATAGTAAAATATATTCTATTATACTCATAGACATTTAAAATAAAATATATTAATAAATTAAAATATATAAATATTATTTTTATTATATATATTAATATGTTAAACTGTAATAATATATTTAAATGTGTTGTATTATAATAAAATATATTCTATTATATTGATAAATATTTAAGATAAAAAATACTATTTTATATATTTTATGTAAATCCGTAGTAATATATTTAAATATATTATATTAAAAAAACATACAAGTACATTATAAAAAATATAAGTTTAAAATAAAATTACGTTAATATGTAAATCTGTAAAACATATTAGTTTTATACTTCAATTTAAAATAAAATGTATTAATACATTCAAATATATCTTTTTTAATAATTTAATATTTAAATTTGCATGATATATAGATACTATTTTAGTATTTAAGTATATAAAACGATTATATATACTATTGAATCATAAAAATAAATTCTTTCTCTGTTTATCTCTGTATAACTAATATATTCTATATCGGACATTTTATCTGGGGATATAAAACTTTAAAGACTTAAATATACAAATTATATTCGGAATTATAACTTACAATATTTACAACAAATACAAAATCTAATTTTATAAATATCTCTACATACGTGAACATATCATTTGCCTTAAAAAATCAAATATTTTCATTCCATGGACCTTAAAAATATCAAATAAAGTACAAAATTTTGAGATAAGCCTATCATAAGAACACCGATCATTACTACACGATAAAAAAAACCCTAGTTTTCATTTACAAAAAATCGTTTTTTACGTCTACTAATCTGTTCGCGAGCGATATTGTCAGCCATTTCGACTAAGGTAGAGGTTGCCGGAGAAATATGTGCGACGAAACTTGTAAAAAGATCTAGAGGCCGATTTCTAAACTTGAGAAAGCGAATGAGAGCTTGAGAAAGAGAGTGGTGACAGTTTTTAATTTCTTTAGTCTCAATATCATAAAGAGAGACGTTTTTCTGGGTACGGTTGAGAAGAGAGTGGAGAGGCAAACATAAATGTAGGAACGTGGTGTTAGTGGGTACGGTTGAAATCCCTATTTTTATGGGATTCATTTCATTCTAAATATTTATAGATATTGCATTCTTATTTATTTATTTATTATTAATATGTTGTTGGTCCTGAGTGTACGGTCAGGTGTAGAGGGGGGGGTGAATACACCTGATTCGATTTCTCAACTTCGAACTCGAACAGTCCTATTCAGGATGGTGTCTGACTGAAACAGTTCAGCAGACCAGACAACTGTTCTGAATTGAGTTAAAGGCTAAGAGTACTGACTCAGCTGAGATTTGCTAACTGACTAGGTCAGAATTCAGTATCTACAGTAAGAGTTCAGTGCGCGGAATAGTGTAGGCCCAAATCAGTTTTTGTGAGAAAACGTTTTAAGTCTCGGGTCCGGTAGATTTAAAAGTTCGGTATCTGCCGAGACAGTTGATTGATTTTAAATATGATGTTCAAGTATGAATAGTAAAATCAATGCAACAGCTTAAGAAAGCAAGAAGAGACACGGGATTTTTAAAGTGGTTCGGATATCGCTCAAATCCTACGTCCACTGTCCCGAATGATCGGGAGGCTATTTATTATCCCGAGTTAGTCTCGTCGGCTTGCACACCGGGCAAAGCCGCGTCTTGGTTTTTATATCGATCCAAGTCTCGCTTACAACACTATCAAACTTAAAGTGTTTGACAAACTTCTCCAACAGTGAAGGAGTCGTTATACAATAAGGATTGGGTTCAAATGTGAACTCCTTCGTCTAAGCTATGGATATAGCAAGTGAGCTTAGGGTTAGAGGGATAAGGAACGAGAATGCAGCTATCTAGAGCGACGAACAGCTGAGGGTTTAGCTATAGGTTCGTGTCAGTCGCTTGGATACTAGAAGCTTATGTCGGTTCAGCTTGGCTCCTTTTGAGCTGGATGTAGTCTTTCGCCGGAGATAAATCGGTTGATTCTTGCGGAAGACTTAGTCGTTAATTTCGCTCGTTTGAATGCTCTCTCGTGTTCTAGGTGTGCGCATTCGCTTCAAATCTTAAATGATCCCTCTATTTATAGAGCAGAGATTGAAAATAGATCCGTTGGAGACGATCTTCTTCTCTCTCTCTCTTTTTGGTAGCAAACGGCTCTTTTGGTGTAGGTAACAGTGTACTTTCCCACCTTTTTAGGTAAAAGGTTGACTGCAGCTTTAGCAGGTGAGAAGATACGTGTATGCTTGTCATTTGTCGAGGTGGATGGAGTGGTTGAGACATCACAGACTTCGAGACAGACTGAAGCTGACTTCTCTCTTCCTCGTACATGACAATGCTGATTGTCTTTCAAAAGATTCTCGATCCCCGAAGACTATCCGCCGTTCTTGAGTCTCGACCTTGTATTCGGTAGATGAGATCGCCGAGATAAGTCTACCGATGATCGGCCTCGAGTCCAAGTGAACTACTCCCGCCGAGTCCAGTTCAACTAACTCTCTCGCATATCTTTGCTCCCGCCGAGTCCAAGTATTCACCGAGTCTTCTACACCGGTGCCGAGGCTGATGAGCTACTGAGCGCCTTTGACCAGAGCAGAGTGTCTACTGAGTCTGAAACCTCAGAGAAATACGAATACAAAGGAATGGTTCACCAATCAGATATGGTTTTGGGATCTTCAAATCTTCTCAACAGTTCAGAGCACGAGGCTACTGAGCGTGATTCAGTATAGAAGATAGAGTCATTTCCCACAAGTATGATCATGCTGAGGATTGAATCATCACCCAACAATTTCCCCCTATTTGATGATACCAAAACCTATCATCTATGTCCTATCAACTATGCTAAACACTAACTTACTCAGAAACAGAGCTCCTTACAAATATTACAAGTAGGATCAGTGGAGTTGTCTGGTAAGTGCTAGACTACTGAGGGAGACAGGGCAGAACAATTTCCCCCTTTATAATAATTTCCCCCATGCAACAATTTCCCCCTAAGAGAAATAATAACTCTCCGAAAGTCTAGTCTATCAGAGATCTAACCGAGCAAAAATTGACAAATAAACAAAGTGTGTGTGTGTCAGTAATCACTTCAGTGATTCTGAGTGTTAAAGCATAAAGCAAACACGGCTATTTAGACAACAAGTAGTTGTCAGAGCCAAAAGAAGATTTGTATATATATAATAAATAGTTCAAGACATTACAAATCTTGCTAAGCTAAAGGGAGAACTAAGAGGGAGAACCCTTAAACCGCTGAATCCTATTCATGAAACCTTGGGATTTATCTTCGAGCAAGTGGGACTCCATACATTCTCGAATGTGTTCTTCCTCGCCTTCGTGTATTCGGCGAAGTCTCGCCGGATCATCTTGTTCTAGTCCTCTGTTCAACGCAAAGCATTCTTCACTTCTTGTTCAATCATTCCGAGATGTACCGAGTCGTCTTGTCTTCCGGGTGGAGGAATGATCCTTGCTTCGAGAACGCCGACTACTACCCCTTCGCATTCTTGCTCGTGCATATATGGGTAAAGATCGGGTTCGGTAATGGTCATCCACTCGACATAGGCATCGGCCTTAGACATTTCGGAGCCGAATCGCCGTAAATAATTTCTCTTGATAAACTCTATCTTGGCCGATTCCCATCTCTCGATTGAACCGAATAGGCATCCATTCGTCCGATCTCGGCCATCTATGTGTTTTTAGATCGTTTGGCTTCCCGAACCTTACGTATCGATAAGGAATGTCGGCTTTCGAAGGAACTCTCTCACCGGCCTCTTGTTCAAGACGCTTCCCGAGTGCCTCAAGGTCCGCCAAATGTATCCTCGTCGCGGCCTCTATCCGTCTAGCTTCCTCTCCTCTCGTAGAGATATCTATCCATCTCGAGCAAAGATTTCTTCAATTTCTTCATCTTGCTCTTGAGGCTTCGAGGAGCTTGTTCCGATTCAACGGGGGTACTAGATCTAGATTTGGATGTACCCCGCCTTTCGCACTCTTCTGTCGCTCGCTCCTTTTCTTTTTCTCTGTCCTCTTCATCCGTTATGATGAGCTTTCTTGGAGGCAAGTCTAGCGCTTCTCTTTCCTCCTCGGATGGGGCTTTAGTCTTTCCTTTGGCGAGGCTTAGACTTTGGCTTGTTAGCCGCTTCGGCCTCTGCAATTTCTCCGGCCGCCTCTCATCCGCAGCCTATTTGGGCTTCCTCCTCGCCAGATATGTACCTTAATCGCTTTCTTTGGAGGGGTTGGAATTTTAAGCTTCGTTTGCCCTTGCCTTCTTGAACGGTGGTGGAAGAGGAGCCTCTTCTTCTTCGAGTCCTCCACCGCTTGTTCGGCGTACTCAAGCAACCTCCTTAATAATGTCTTTGGGAGTCCGGGTTGCACGAGTAGTCCGCCGGGGTCCTGAGCCACTTGGGGCCGGTTTCACCGTGCTCG
Source organism: Lavandula angustifolia (assembly GCA_028984105.1). NCBI lineage: Eukaryota > Viridiplantae > Streptophyta > Magnoliopsida > Lamiales > Lamiaceae > Lavandula > Lavandula angustifolia. The sequence continues at coordinate 26,329,193 of CM054808.1, forward strand.
CGGCCGAAACACCCCCGGGCCTCACCCTTCGAGACCGAGTTTGAGTCTGGGATGACTTCAGTATAGCTTCCCCCTTAGATTTTGGACTTTTGGTGGGAGTCAGCTTCTCAGTACTCTTCTTTCCTTCCCTTTTTCCTTCACTTTCCCCCTTTTTGGCATCATCAATGAGCACCGGGGTAGGGACTAGAACTGACTTCTTTAGACTTTTGTAGGAGGTTGACAGCTCATCAAGACGATGGTGGAGCTTAGTCAGAGCCTCATGCAACTCGTTCCTCTCCATGGTAAGGTCTTCCTTGTACTGCTTGTGAGAGAGGTCAGCTGCTTCCTTAAAGTCTTTCAGCTTCTCAGTGATCTTGTCTTCCAAGGCCAGTTGGATATTCTCAAGTCTTTGTTTAGTGGCCTCGGATTGTTCAGTGATAGCGTCAGTATGAGCCAATTTAGAAGCCAAAAATTCATCAAGTAGCTTGGCTTGGCTCTCCTGAAAGATCTTGAGCTGAGCTTCGAATTTGTCCCTGAAGTTCTTTAGTCGTGGCTTGAGCAGTCTGCTTCCATGTCCTATGGATAGCCTTCGTAAGATCTCGATTTTTGATCCCTTGGGCAGTTAAGGCTTTTGCCACTGATCGAGATCTCTTTGCGGTCCGGGCCGGGCGCCGCTTCGAAAGTCGATCGGCAAGAAGAGCCGAGCGGGCTCGCCGAGGACGAAGCACCAGCCTTGGACTTCTCGGGACCAAGGATACCGAGAGGTGGTGCTGCTTCGGCATGGGTATCCTTGTCCCGTGGATGTCCCTCATCGGGCTTTCCGGGGCTCGAATCATCGGGTGGGTCCCGACCGTCGTGGTCGGACCCATCCGAGGGCGGCGAGCCGCCGCTTGGCGTCGATCGCAATAATTGCAAGCATGGCCTGCCCTTAGATTCTCCCGGCGTGTTGAGGTTCTCGTGCTCCGAATAGCCTATTTCCTCACGCAATCTCAGTTCTTCCAAGTGTAGCTGCTGACAGGAGTAGTGTAGAACAAGGCGTTGAAGCTGAGGCCACTCCTGAAAGCGTAGGATCATATGGAGCCTTGCTGATTTGGCTAGGACGAGCAAATCTGAATGGTCAGCAACCTCTGGAATCTGTTGAAGGATCTCACGGGAGGCTCGAGATAAGATCATTGAAGCTTCCATCCCGATTGATTCGCCTTCAGATGCAATCTCAGACTCCAAGTCTATGTGTGAAGTCTGCTCTTCAGTTGGAGGGACTGAGCTGAGTAGAGGGACAGAAAGGGGGCTGTCTAGGCGCTGAATATCTGCGCTCTGAGCTTCAGAAGCATCCCCTTGGTCCCTTTCAGTGGAAACGATCTTCTCCACTGACTGAGTCTTCTCAGAAGACTCGGACTCATCAACCATTTGCATGGGCCGAGTAGTCTTCTCGGGAGCCACGTTCGCCAGGCACTTCGGAACCTCCTCGCAGGCCGGCACCTCAACGGCTTTCTTCGGTTTCTTTGCCGGTGCCTTAGGAGTTTTAGCGGGAGGGGTTCTTTTCTTTGTAGGCGTAGCTCGCCGAGACTTTGATTGCGGAGAGACCGCCGAGGGTCCCGACCCTATCTCGCCGAAGCGCCGTCTTGTCTTGTTGTGAAATCGACCTTCTTCACATTGAAGTACTCCTTGTCACTGTAGGTGATAGGCTCGGGATCCACATAAATCTTCGATCATGATGGACAGTTTGAGTCCATACAAAGCAATTTGCCCTTTGCGCTCAGCATGTTCGATGCCTTGTCGAACTTAGCGACTGAGCCAAGAATTCTCGGAGAAAGAACTCCGTCCAATTTATCGGGCTCGGTCGTATATGGCCATCATCATCTCGAATCTTAGGCCTCGACACACGGTCAAACGACCCCCGCTTGGCTTGTCGTAGGCTGCGTCACTATATAAGCAAGTGCCCCGAACCGAGGCAACATGTTGTTCTTCGGAAAGCAGCTACGAAAGTAGTGGGCTTTCCACGTAAGACGGTAAGATATTCATCAACTCGGTCGTCTCTATACCCGATCGTATCTGGGTCCCTTCGGAGGGCGAGATCAAAACTCCGCTTCAAAGCATCCTTGATGGACATACGCTCCGGCTCCGTAGTGGCGTTTTGGATAGAATGGGCAACAAATCTCGCCACTATGTCTCCGCACACTCGCGTCCGAATTCAAGTACAGCTACGCAACCCTGTCTCGGGAGGAAGAACGAAGGCCTCCTAGACAGAAATTTCTCCGACCACGACTCGCGCAGAGCCGAGAATATATCGTCCATGTACTCCGGATCGCATGAATAGAAATCCATGGTGGGTTCAAACCACACGCGATCCTTCTCCGGAATGTTCTCGCATATCCGCCGGAGATATCATAGAGATATTGGTTTCCGCCATTTTACTGTTACAAGAAATGAATCAGTACGTTTCTTGGATAGAACAGTGATGTACAATGCGATACTAAAACATATAACAAATACATTAACAGATATAAGCATACCAATAGATAAAATTCGAGATAAGATTGAGAGTGAAGTTGCAAGTAAGGATTGCGAATGCAGATCTCGGATTTTTCGAATTTGCAAGTTATGAAGTATGCTAATGGCGGTTTCAAAGATATGATCGAATAAATATATCAACTATGAAGGTGAACGGTTTTCGATCGAAGGCTGAATGTAAACTTGCTTTATGATATGGACGGTTAAGATTAGAAGTTAAAAATAGGCAATGATCACAAAAGGCGCCTAAGTCAAAGCCAGTTGTAAAATAGCCTAAGTAGTAATTGTGAAAAGACATGCATTAAATGCGTGCGAGTTCAAGGCAAGCTTATGTATGGAATGTCGTGCATTAAATGTGAGCCGTTAATAATAAAGACAAACCAAAAGATATTAATGTCATGTCTGAATCTTTGCCATAAATGCAAGGTCTTGTTGTATTAAATTACTACCGAGTAGAGATACGCAAAACTCGTCACCGAACATAGTAGTCACCGATACCTCGTGTAGATGGTTTCGTCTCTATGTATCGAATGTATCGATCGAGAGTGAACATTCCCCCCCTTACCGAAATGTCTCTCTCCCGAAACCTCTCACCGGACCGGGGTCGGTAGGGTCCAAAAGCACCTAGCTCTACCGAAAGTTCTCCGAACGGATTCGCCTAGAGGCTTGGTCAGTATATCAGCCCGTTGCTTGTCAGTATGGATCTTCTCCATCCTGATATCCTTTTTCTCGACATGGTCATGAATGAAGTGATGTTTGATGTCCACGTGCTTGCATCTTGTGTGAAGTACAGGGTTCTGAGTGGTTGCAATAGCACTGGTACTGTCGCAGAAAATCGGTACTTCATTTTGAATGACGTCATAGTCTCTCAGCTGCTGTCTCAGCCAAAGGATCTGGGCGCAACAACTTCCAGCAGCCATGTATTCGGCCTTCGTGAGTCGACGTGGACACCGAGTGCCGTTTCTTTGAAAACCATGAGATCGACTTGCCGCCAAGGAACCGACATTCCCGAAGTTGATTTTCGGTCTATTCTACATCCCGCATAGTCGGCATCGAATAACCAGTTAGTTCAATATTATCATCATCGGATACCACAAACCCATGTCGGTGTTCCTCGTAGATAGCGGAGAATCTTCTTTGCCGAGTCCATATGACTCGCTTGGGATTCGCCCGAAATCGAGCACGGCACACCTACAAAGATAAGTTATGTCGGGACGAGTAGCCGTTAGATATAATAAAGAACCAATTATAGCACGATATTCAGTTTGGTCTACTGATACTCCCTCTTTATCAAGATCTATCTTCATATTCGTGTTCATCGGGATCTTGATTGATTTGCCGTATGTGCAGCCGAATCTTTTGATGAGGTCTCGAGTGTATTTGCCTTGGTTGATGAACATTCCCTTTTCAGATTGCTTGACTTGAAATCCAAGGAAGTAGTTCATTTCACCCATCATCGACATCTCGAACTTATCCTTCATCATCTTTTCAAATTGCTGACACATGATGACATTCTTTGATCCAAATATAATGTCATCCACGTAGATCTGCACAAGTAATAAGTCTTCTTCTAGTCGAATGCTGAATAGAGTGCGGTCTCATCGTGCCTTTCGAAAACCTTTCGAAGAAGAAACTCGGACAGTGGTATCGTACCAAGCCCCGGGTGCTTGTTTTAACCCGTATAGAGCCTTCCCCGAGTCTATATACTTGATGTCCCTACCGAAAGCCGGGCGGTTGTTCCACATAGACTTCTTCTTTCAAGCACGCCGTTCGAGAACGCAGACTTCACATCCATTTGATAAACTCCCGAATCGTTGATGTGTTGCGTAGGCCGGGAATAGTCTCGATTGCCTCTAATCTTGCAACCGGAGCGAACGTCTCATCGAAATCTATCCCTTCGGCTTGACAAGTAGCCTTTAGCCACGAGTCTTGCTTTGTTCCTTACTATAACGTTGTTTTCATCTCGCTTGTTTTTGAAGACCCATTTGGTTCCAATGACATGTTGATGCCGGGTCCGTCTACAAGCTCCCATACTTCGTTTCTCGTGAACCGATTCGACTCTTCCCGCATAGCAATAATCCAAAGTCAAGCATCTTTAAGTGCATCCTCAATATTCTCGAGGCTCTTCAGCAGACAAGAAGCGGGAAAATAATGCGCTTTCTCCTTGACGAGAATCCGGATCTTGTCTTGACATGTTTGAAGGATCTCCAATTATAAGATCGGCAGTGTGAGCATCTAGCCACGATCTACGATGTTTTAACTCTTCATCCGAAATTTGTTCAACACGAGATAGTAGGTGAGTTAGGCATTTCGGTTGTACTATTCTCGAGATTGAAGAATTTCGGTGATAAGAGTATGATCTACCGAGTCACCAGAGTTCGGGGGCATTCGGCTCGGGAACATTACTAGATGTTCCCCCCCGAGTTGTTATTCTCGGTAGTGGTCTCGGTTACCTCTACGGTTTCCTCATCGACCTGAGTTACCCGGGATTGATTCGCTCGGGAGAATCAATCGCTCGCCTACTTGCTCACTGGTTGAGATTCAGTAGATTTGTCTTCGTTTCTTCGTCCGAATCATCATCCCAACATAGGCTGGATCTTTTCGCATTTGTCTTTTAAGCTTAGATCCCGTAGCCGCTTACCGATGTCCTCGTATTCGGAATTTGAGTTATTGCTCCCTGTCTTCGTAGCAAACTCGTTAAAAACAACATGAGGGCTTTCCTCTACGCAAAGAGTCCGATGGTTGAATACTCGAAAGCTTTTTTGACCCGAGAGTATCCTAAGAATACTCCCCGATCTGACTTGCTATCAAAAGTCTTCACTGATCTTTCCCATTATTGTGGATAAAGCATGAACAACCAAAAATATGGAAATAAGATAGAGAGGGCTTCCCGCCGTTCCATAGTTCATATGGTGTCCGCTTATGCTTGCTTTGTCGGTAGAGATCTATTTCGAGTATAACATGCGTATCGGTAGCTTACGCCCGGAATTTGGTTGGGAGTCCCGAGTCTGCGAGTAGGGTCCTTGCTGCCTCTTTTAGAGTTCTGTTCTTTCATTCAGCAACTCCATTCTGCTGAGGTGTGCGTGCAGCTGAAGTCTCATGCTCTATTCCTTCTGCTTTGAAGAAATCCTTTACCATGGAATTAAGGAACTCAATTCCTCTGTCTGAACGTATTTTTCTGATCTTGGTGTTCTTCTCGACACTGAGCTTTTTCAGAAGCGTTGGTAACTCTGTTTTGACGTCAGACTTGTTGGCAATGAATGTGACCCATGTGTAGCGCGAGTAGTCATCTATGACCACTAATGCATATTTTCTCCCTCTGATCGTCACTGGGGAGACTGGACCGAACAAATCCATATGTAGCAGCTGAAGAATTCCATCCGTGGAAGGCGATGGAGCTGGAGGATTTTGATTCCTTGTTTGCTTTCCCTTCAGACATGCTTTACACTGAGTGTCTTTGCTGAATACTTCATTCGGCAGTCCCCTTGCTAGAGTGTTTCTTGCAAGCTTGTTGAGCGTCTTAAAGTTGAGATGGCTGAGTCTTCTGTGTCATAGCCACCCCGTGCGGTTGTCATTCTTCGCCAATAAGCAAGCTTCAGGTTCAGCTGAGTTCCAGTCAGCCACATATATGTTCTTTCTGCGCGAACCTGATAACACTGTTTTCCCTGTGGATTTATCAATAACATCACGTAAAACCGGCGTCAAATATCACTCTATTTGAGTTATCACAAAATTGACTAACAGAGAGAAGATTATGCGTCAAGTCCTTCAACATATGATACTCTTGGAACGTTGGCAGTCCCAATGCTCGAGTGTTCCATATCCTCCGGTATAGCCTTTTGCATTGTCTCCGAACTCACTCGGGGTCCTTCTTCGATGATATAATTCTTCGATGAGACTTCTTTGGTATGTCATGTGTCTTGAGCATCCGCCGTCCACATACCATGGGTCTTTACGCACCCGCAAGAGAATTATATTCGGTACCCTTTATTTTTGATTTTGGGTCCTTAGATGTTAGTTTTAGTAACCCAAATCTGTCTAACAACCCCGGTGGTTTCGGACATTTTCTTTCCACCGGAGTCAACATATCTCGACCACTTGGACCGGTCACGCTGACTTCGAGGCTTCGAGGTTCGGGAGTCCCGATCTTCGAGTTGGTGGACTCGCGACCTTAGCCTTACGTGTGGCTTTCTTTTTTCTTCGACCTTTGGAGCCTCTTCGACTATAGGTTCATAATAGTATGACCCATACCGAGCTGGATGTGTCGGCTTTGGAGGTCCATACTTGATCCGCCAATTTTGATTTCTTTGGTTCCCCCTTGACCGAACCGGGGTTTCTTGGCACCGATCTTCTTGTCGAATGCCGATGTGTGGGATGAGGTGCTTTCATCTTCTGTTTGTTCTTTGCTAGCGGGTTCATTATATTTGCGTTCATAGTCTCCCCTTGAACAAACCTATCGCAAGCCGTACTTCGAGTGTCTTGGGGCGGATGAGGAAGCTCCCCGGCTGAATCAAAGTCCTTCCTTGCGGTGCTTTGGCTTATTGTTTGCTAGCATAGCTTCTAATTTCTTCTCAAGCACCCATGTACCTCTCGTCGTCATCGGCTCCTCCGCACATCATCACTCTTCTTCGGTGTGTCGTGCTCGGTCCGAAGTCCCGACATTTCTTGCTTCGGCAGACTCGATTCAAATCTTTCTTTCGAGTCAAGTCATTGGTCAAAACCGAAATCCGATCTTCTTGATGCTCGAGACTTGGCCATCGGAGAGTTTATCTCCTCCCCGAGTCTCAACACAAGTCCTTCGGCCTCGCAGAGCAACCCGACTCTCCCGAGAAAGTCTCGATTCTCTACTTTCGGGGTATCCAACTCCCGAAGAGTCTTGGCCGAGCCGTGACTCATCCGAATTTGTTCGTCGAGCAGTTCTTCGTATGCGGTCGCGACGTCCAAATTCTCATCCGCACCTGAAATAGTGTCGTGTGTGCAAGTGTGAAGAGGAGTTAAGTGGTTCATGATAATTTACCTCATCCTCTTCGCCCGCCATCATGCACTTTTCACCGATTCTTCGACTTAAAGCTCTAAGGCTATGAAAGCCGCATCATCATCCGATGAATCCATAAAGGAGTCGACCTCTTCTCGAGTCGTCCGAGATTTCGCCGACTATGTAGGATTGTCTTTTCGGGCGAATTTCTCTCTCCTTGCCTTACGTGCTTCGCGCGTTCAGGCACTACCGAGCTCAGGGACAATCATACCGATAATGTCCCGGCTTCTTGCGGTTGTAACAAGCGATGACTCTTTCTTCTTTGCTTTCGCTATTCTTTGATGGTTCTCGAGTCATCTTTCTTTCGCATTCGGAAGATTGTGTGTCGGAGTGTGTTTCGACATATAATTTGACTTACCTTTCGTTTTCCGATAGGCTTTAGTCACTTTTTCGCGTCGCTCCTTCTCCTCTCGATACTTTACAACGAGCGACACGCATACTTCGAGCGAGACTTCCTTCTTGTAGATCATTGAGTGAAGGTTCGGTCTTACTCGTCGTTTTGCTCGTTCTTTGGAGATCTTTGGCCGACCGATGCTTTGAAAGCATGGTCGATTTTTGTATCGCCTTCGACTCGCTTTCTTTGAGGTCTGTCGAACTCAAACTCCTCCGCCCGTAATTCGAAAAGATATGGTCGGGAGACACAAGCATCTAAGTCGAATGTCGCAATAGAGTGGCAAAAGGTGTCCAATGTCCATCCGACGGTGCCCTCGGAATCTTCGATTCATCTCTCGGTTCTTGAATGTCTTTCCCAGCCCCATTGATAGAGTTCATCGATTGGTAAATCGACGTTCGATCTTCGATTTTGTCACGGGGCATGAGAGACAAGCTTTCCAAGCTTTTGGAGTTCCAGCGCTAATTTGTTGGCTTTAATCTTCGAGTCCCTCGACTCAGTAGCGCAAGAGCGTCCCAGAGTTCTTTTGCAGTCTTGCATTCCTGAACCCTGCCAAGATACGAATCACTAAGGGTGGTCAGTATAGCATTCCTGGCGACTCGATCTAGATTGTGAAGCTTCTTCTCTTCAGGAGTGAAGAGACTTCGTCTTTGGGGGATCTTCTTCCCGGTCACCATTCCTCCTCCTTGAGCTTGGTCTCGAAGTTACGACACTATCGATCATGGGAACGATAGGTCCATCTTCAAGCACTTCAGTCATACTGTCATGGAGGGATGTAAGATGTGCTTCCATTCTGACTCGCCATACTCCGTAGTTCTCCACCGAGAACATAGGTACCATCCTTATACCTGACATATCAGCCATGAAGAATAATGATATGAATGTAGAGTGATATGCAGTGAAAACGTTTTCCCTCGGATCCGTTCGAATAGACCAGTCTCAAAGATAACAAGAGTAAAAAAACTCCTGCTCTGATACCAATTGTTGGTCCCGAGTGTACGGTCAGGTGTAGAGGGGGGGTGAATACACCTGATTCGATTTCTGAACTTCGAACTCGAACAGTCCTATTCAGGATGGTGTCCGATCAAAGCAGTTCGGCAGACTGCACAACCGTTTCGAATCGAGTTAAAGGCTAAGAGTACTGACTCAGTTGAGATCTGGCTAACGGACTAGGTCGAATTCAGTATCTACAGTAAGAGTTCAGTGCGCGGAATAGTGTAGGCCCAAATCAGTTTTTGTGAGAAAACGTTTTAAGTCTCAGTTCAGTAGATTTAAAAGTTCAGTATGCTGAGACAGTTGATTGATTTTAAATATAATGTTCAGTATAAATAGTAAAATCAATGCAACAGTTAAGAAAGCAGTAAGAGACACATGATTTTTAAAGTGGTTCGGATATTGCTCAAATCCTACGTCCACTGTCCTGAATGATCAGGAGGCTATTTATTATCCCGAGTTAATCTCGGCCGCCTTGCACACCTGGGCAAAGCCGCGTCTTAGTTTTTATACTGATCCAAGTCTCAGTTTACAACACTATCAAGCTTAAAGTGTTTGACATACTTCTCCAACAGTGAAGGAGTCCTTATACAATAAGGATTGGGTTCAAATGTGAACTCCTTCGTCTAAGCTATGGATATAGCAAGTAAGCTTAGGGTTAGAGGGATAAGGAACGAGAATGCAGCTATCTAGAGCGACGAACAGCTGAGGGTTTAGCTATAGGTTCGTGTCAGTCGCTTGGATACTAGAAGCTTATGTCGGTTCAGCTTGGTTCCTTTTGAAATTTGGATGTAGTCTTTCACGGAGATAAATCGGTTGATTCTTGCGGAAGACTTAGTCGTTAATTTCGCTCGTTTGAATGCTCTCTCGTGTTCTAGGTGCGCTCATTCGCTTCAAATCTTAAATGATCCCTCTATTTATAGAGCAGAGATTGAAAATAGATCCGTTGGAGATGATCTTCTTCTCTCTCTCTCTTTTTGGTAGCGAACGGCTCTTTTGGTGTAGGTAACAGTGTACTTTCCCACCTTTTTAGGTAAAAGGTTGACTGCAGCTTTAGCGGTGAGAAGATACGTGTATGCTTGTCATTCGTCGAGGTGGATGGAGTGGTTGAGACAAAGACGGACTTCGAGACGCATCGAAGCCGACTTCTCTCTTCCTCGTATACGACAATGCCGATTGTCTTTCAAAAGATTCTCGACAGTCCCGAAGACTATCCGCCGTTGCTGAGTCTCGACCTTGTATTCGGTAGATAGGCCGCCGAGATAAGTCTATCGATGATCAGCCTCGAGTCCAGATGAACTACTCCCGCCGAGTCCAGTTCAACTAACTCTCTCGCATATCTGCTCCCCGCCGAGTCCAAGATTCACTGAGTCTTCTACACTGGTGCTGAGGCTGATGAGCTACTGAGCGCCTTTGACCAGAGCAGAGTGTCTACTGAGTCTGAAACCTCATAGAAATACGAATACAAAGGAATGGTTCACCAATCAGATAGGGTTTTGGGATCTTCAAATCTTCTCAACAGTTCAGAGCACGAGGCTACTGAGCGTGATTCAGTATAGAAGATAGAGTCATTTCCCACAAGTATGATCATGCTGAGGATTGAATCATCACCCAACATATGTGATCCATTAAATATATTTTCTAGAAAAATATCTTATGAATAAATTCGTATATATTTGTTATTTATTTTGTAATTATTTTCAATTTGTTTCCCTATTTAATACATTTTAAATGGAGAAACACTAACAATATCCTAATTAATAATTTGTTCGGCTATTATAAATGGAATTGGAGAGAAAATAAGTGAACAGAAAAAAGCTGACAAAACCCTAAGCGAGCTTGTTGAAGAAAATCGAAAAAAAAAATTACAAGATGACAAAACCCTAAATTCTGGAGTGCAATCAACCCTTATTGTTCTGCATCCATTGCGTGGGAATTTACCTCAACTAGCTACCAGGTGAGCAGGGGAGTAGGGGGTAGGCGTGGGAATCTCAACTGCAGCATTCACGCGCCCTCCAAGTCTGCAACAGGTTCTTGTCGGCCAACTCATCTTCTCCCCAATTTTTGACCTTTGCAGCCGCAACTTTTGACCCTTGACCTCTGCAGCAACAGGCTTTTGTCCTTTGCAGCAGGTAAAGTGGAGAGTAGGCACAAAAATGTCCCAGTGGGTATTCTTGCATTTTCGAAATAGAAGTGGCAGCTAGTGCAATATTGTATTGAAAGTGGACATTTCTGACATTTTCCCTACAATTAACTACTCTTTTTCAAGGTCCCACCACCTTTACTCACAACTAACCACTCTCCTTAAATAGCGTATTGGAAAAATTAAGGGTATTATTTGTGACACGAAGAGAGTATCATATTACAAGTTATCTCGAGTATAGAAGAAGGCTAAACTTCAAACAAAATCACTATTATCAAAATGAATAAGTACTCCCTCCCTCTCGAATAAAATGTCTTATTTTTTTTGACGCGATAATTTACTTGTTTAACTTGTGTGTATTAATTAGTACACAAAAATGACTTTTTGTGTAATTACTCTATTTTCTTTTTAGGAATTGGTGATCGTTGTATTGCCCCAAATAATCCTGCAAAACTTGAGAATTATATCAGGATAGTTCACGGTGGTATCGAACACGAGGGAACGGAGGACTAGACATATTATTTTTCTACTTATCTTGGGTTTGGTTAGCAACCACGCAAGTTTTGGGATTTTATCTAAACTAAGAACTTGTAAAAACTAAAAGAAATGTAAAAGCTGAAAACTGAATTTAAACTGTTTTAACTAAGCAGTTGAGAGATGGGTCCAGCAGAATATTCACACACACGTAATTCCAATCCTCGGCACTTAAAATGAATTAATCATAAGAATCAACTAGTTATAGATTACCGTAACTTAAACTGCGTAATCCTCACTCCCACTTACTTAGTCGGTAACTGCTATGTTGGGCATCGAAACGGCTACTTTACTAATTTAGCTATAACCTACGTTTTTGGACAATCAATAGATTTATTAGCTAAACAACTTTATCGAACTAAGGGAGCCTAGTATAGGAGCCTACTCGTATGTTGGGCATCTAATAGTCTCCTACCGATTTAATCCAATTATTCTAATGAATAACTTTGCTACTTACCTAGCCTTGTTCCACGAGAAACGATGGAAGTACTAAGTTAGCTACAAACTACGCAACTTAGGGTGGCCAATCCTAAATTACTAGTCAGATTAAATAAATCAGAATTAACCCGAAACCCTTAAATTAATTATTAGAACCTAAGCCTCATGTACTATTCACGTGTGCGTTTTACATCCCGCCGGACCACTAAAAGTTTAGCTACTCATGAAACCGTCATGACCGCACTGTAAGGCACTTTGCAAAACAGAACATACATCATTCGTAACCCTAATCCTAGCATGCACGAAAACTGAAAATAAAATAAAAATACGAACTAAGACTAAGAACGAAACACGAACTGAATTGAAAGCTAACAAGTACTGAATTAAAACTAGAAATGAAATAGGATCAAGAGTACCGATAATCTTCGATCTCTCAAAACGAACGGAAATTGAAAGCAACGAACTAAACTAAAAGTGCGAACATTAAAAGCTGAAATATGAAAGTGTTGTCTTCTTCTATTCGAACTAAAGGCTTGCATAAAATGGAATGGAAATGTAGTTGGTTCTTCTCCTCGACTTTGGTGGAATCGGCGATGGCGATGGTTCCGGTCGGCGGTGGCGGCGTGAAGTCGGAATAGGATGGATCGGTAAAGGGATATATGTCGAGGTTATGAGGAGGTCAAGAGCTCGAGAAGGTGTGTGAATTTCGTGCCTTCCTCATCCTTTTATAATGCTCCTAGGAATTAGATCACATCTAGGGTTCCTTTTTGGATAAGGAAAGGATCTATGAGATAAGGTAATATCTCATCCTTCCTTATTTATCTCCTTTCCTTCCTTCCTTCTTTCCTTTCTTCTCTTCTTCTTTCCTTCTTTCTTTTCTTGGCCAAATTCGCTCAAAATCTCGCCATTCCAGCTGGAAAACGCGTTGCCACATCATTTCAACGTTGTGTGCCAAATCAGCTTAAATTCCTGCAAAACTGCCAACAAAAGCGTCTCGCCTGCACAGTTAAGAGACTTTCCAGACAAAAATAATTTGGTACGAAATCGACTCATCAAATCTCCTTACACTTGAACTATACTCGCCCTCGAGTATAAGAAGAACAAAAGATAAGTACCTAATTATTTTGGTCTTCCCCAAGACCCAAGACACAAAAGAAAAGACTCAAGACTCGAACAAGAACAAAAACAAGACTCGACACGAATGGAAGAAAGAAAATAACAACGGACTCACAAAACGAAGACAAGAAGCCATACCAATCAATTCGAAAATTTTCGCACCAATTCACTAGCCAAGCAATGTCAAATCATGCAATCATGATCTCATCCAACGAGTAGGCAATGCAAATTTTGAAACTAAGCACATATATATCAACTTGGTCAAAATCTAAACAATGTGGATCTCCTCAAGTTTCACTCAACACTCAACTAATCTAGGTCCGGTTCAAGCCACTCAAAGGAAAACAATCCACGCGATCACGATAAGAGATCATCACAATAGCAATATCAAGGAGGTCTTTCTTATTCGGTTGTAATGGGGCTTAGGACTTAGACAAATTGATGTTGGTAAGGGTCCTAGGGGTACTAAGCTCCATTAAAATTCGATTTAATGTTATGCATGTAAAACTCTCTCACTTGTGCAATCAAGTCGATCAAACTCCCACCAATTAGAAAATTCACTTCAATGCTACAACATCAATACTATGCACCCATACTCTTTCTTTCTCGCCACGTTTCATATTCAGATTTTTTTTTTTTTTTTTTTTTTTTTTTTTTTTTTTTTTTTTGTGGCATATACTTCCTTTTTTTAGCAACCGGGCACAAACCTGTCTTAACCGTACAAACGGGACACTTTGAAGTTTGCTTATATAGAGCAGTTTTTATACTTAGACTTTTTATCCAACTGCTTTTATGCAACATGTCTAGGCCCGGGCGGTAGGAGACATATGTAATACACTTCGATTTCAACTATCATGCACAAGAGAGTTCGTAAAACGTGCAATAACATGGGTCAAGAGAAAGTTTAAAAAGGCCTTAGCTAAAATTTTACTAACTCGAATGAAAGAAACGGTCAAGGGTCAAATTGGTTTACTAAGGGATACTGTAGGGTCGGAAATATTTTGTCGCGGCCGTGTGGCTAAAAATCCCTAGTGCCTCCTATCATTTATCACAAGTGACTCAAACATAGTGCAATTTTGTGGATAAACACTCTCAAAAGAATAGTAGGAAGTGTCCTACTTTAAGGCTCAAATCTAATTTAAGTGAGTGGTTATAAAATTTCGATCCAAGAAAGTTTATTTTTCGTCATCCCAAATTACATGCATATACGTGCCTAGATCCAATCTTCACAAGGTCCACAAGCAAATATATTGAAAATAAAAGCACAAATAAGACATGCTTGATCATAGAAAACGGCACTTCAAAAAAACAAAAATTTTGGCATGCTTCGACACAAAATACCCCCCTCCTTACACTTAAACCTTGCTCGCCCTCGAGCAAGAGAGAAAAGACATAACAAAGAGAGAAGACATGACAAAATAAACACAAAAACACCCTCCTTACACTTGGTCCCTACCAAGTTGTGAGAACAAACTAAAACTAAAGACAAAAGACAAAAATACAAAGAAACACCCCCTCCTTACACTTGATCCCTATCAAGTGTAAGAACAAGAAAGACACACCAAGAACCGACTCAAAAACATAAAACAAAAACACAAAAACGAAAAATAAAATTGGGGAAGAAAAGTCACCGGTCGCCTCGCCTGAGCAGGCGAGGCAGTCTGCTCATAACTGTGCGGCGGAGGCGATCTACTCTGCGGCCAAGGGAATCCAGATCAGTCCGTAGGGTCTGCACGGTATCCACATCTAGGTTCAGGATCCGCTGAGTCTCTAGGTCCGCCTAGATGGTGGTGAACCAGCAGGTTGCAGCGAGCAGTCCAGTTTTCTTCTTGGGAGCCATCGGCGGCGTCTCACCTAGGCAGTTAGGAGACTTCGGGAGGAAGTTCTGAAAAATTGTAGAAAGAGAGAGCAGGGGAGGAAGCAGCAGTTATGGAGAGGGAACAAGATGAATAGTTGCAAGTGGTAGGGTTTTGGTCCCCTCTCTCCTTTTATAGAAGGAAATTTTGCAAATAGGTCCTCCGAACTGTGCAGTCTGGAGATACGGTCCCTCCATTTTTTTTCAAATCAGCCCCCCTTTTCTTCCTCAACTTCAATTGGCCCCAGGATTGTCCATCAATGCAATTAAGACCCTAAGAAAATTTTCGTCACTCAATTGGGTCCTCAAAAGTTGTGAAATTTGCAATTAATGCCCAAATTTCTCTTCTCTTCATCTTTGCTCCTCCAAAGGCCACCTCCTTACACTTAAATCCCAATTCTATACTTAGCCAAAATCTGAAAAAAGAAAAGAAACAACACCAAGCATAAAATCAAACTAAAAATACGAAATCAAAGAAAAACGGAAAACAATAAAAATACGGGTTGCCTCCCGGAAGCGCCTCTCTTTAGAGTCTTCGACTAGACCTCCTCTTCAAGAGTTAATTGGGTGACGACATGAATAGTGGAGTCTCATCCACTGCCTTGATCACCCGCTTCAATCTCTTCCCACAGTCTCTATACCACTTGAAATCTTCATGGGCCTTCTTCCGAAATTTTTCCTCACACTTGGTTGATGGCCTATCCCCGTGCAAGACGATGGTAGTATGCTCTCTTGCTGCCCTTTTCTTGTCTCTTTTAGGTTGGGGCTTTACTTCCACAGTTTTCAGCCATTCTGGTATAAAATCATCCTGACTGGGCAGCTGAGACAAACTGCTGACAATTGCCAATTCTGAAGTTTTGTATAAAGCCAAGATGCTTTCTCTGATCTCCTCGTCCCTCATATCATCGAGATCAAATTCGGTCAGCCCTTGAGTCAAGGTGACCTCCATCTTATCCTGCATCACATACGCTCAAGATATTCTTGGACAAAGCTTTCAATGGAGTCAGTAGATAAAGCATTTTCATTTTCATGATCAAAAGACATCGTAAGTGCTTCAGAAATGTGATGAACATAGATTTCATTATAATAAGCAACACTTATAGATTCTTCATCTACATTGATTATGGCCTTCACAGTTTTTAAGAACGGTCTACCCAATAAAACACCCCGTTAGCACCCTCAACTTTCCTATCATTTGTGTCTATGACATAGAAATCTTGGATAGACAAAGTTGTTAATTTTGACCAAGATGTTTTCAAGTAAACCTATCGGGGAATGCAAGACTTATCTCGCTAATTGAATTATCACTTTGGTGGATACTAATTCGGCTCCAATCAATTGATTATAAACAGATAATGGCATAACATTTATGGATGCACCTAAATCACACATAGCCTGCTTAATCATAACATTTCCCATCAAGCAAGGTAGTGTAAACATACCTGGGTCAGCACACTTAGTGGGTAGCATCCTTTGAATGATTGTCGAGACGGAGTGGTCCATGACAATTTTCCCGGACTTTAGGATTTTTCCAGCAATAAAATCCTTCACGAACTTCCCGAACTTTGGAATTTTGACGGCTTCAAGGAAAGGAATGTTGATCTCTAATTTCTCGAACAACTTAAGGTAGTCCATGTACTCCTTGTTCGTCATCTTTTTCCTTTTCAAAGCTTCGGGGAATGGTGGAGGAATTAGATTTTCAGGCTCCGACTGGCCAGTTAAGACGTCCTCCTCGTCTCGTTTTTGTTTTGGATTTTTAGCATACTGCTTCTTTAAGCTTCCTGGTGGTATGGGCTGATCCGCGGCCTTCCTCGTCGCTCGCCGACTTCTTTAGGTGTCTTGCACGTGCAGTTGGGCCGAGCAATTCTTTTCCTCCAAGCAAAGTGTAATTTGGTTGCAGTTTTGGGCACTCGGATTGGGCTGTGTTTGAGCTTGTGAAGGTAAATGCTCTTGACCTCCCTTCAGATCTTGGAGTGAACTGGCCAGTTTGGATACTTGTTCGGACAGATTTTCCAAAATAACTTGTTGATCCATCTTCAATCGTTGCATCTCTTCCTTCATGGCTTGGATCTCATTTTGATTTGAAATTATCTCCTTCTCCATTTGTCTCGATATGTAATTGCTTCCTTTTGAGAAGAAATCATCTCGCCCATCAATTGTTCAAACGAAGAGCATTCCTGGTCTGACAGGCCAGGCAATAGACCTTGTTGTTGATATATTCGATGGTGCGGAAGCTTGTATGTTTGAGACGGTTGCTTAACACAGTTCGTACCATTAGTAGGTGCTTGGTACAAATTGTCATAACAGTGGATGAGTTGTTGTACTTGACTTTGTGGAAATTCCACTCGCTTGTGCAGTCGGGCACCCTTCTCTCCGTCGGGCACCCTTCTCTCCATCAGTTTCCTTTTTACCACACATACTTATTTGACTTACATTAGCCATAGCATTCGGATTAGGCTGAGTCTGAGCTGGAAGTTGTCCTTGAGAATTCTTCATCTCTTGCATTGTAGAATTCAACTTAGTCATCTGTTTGGCCATATTATCCATAGTCATTTGTTGCTCTTTCTTCGTTTGATTCATCTCCCGTTGGGTATTAATCATTTCCTTCTCCATTTGTCTGTTGAAATGCGGTGGTGTCCTTCGCGAAGAAACCATTTCGGCCAAAAGCTTTTCTAAAGGGCTCCGCTTGCTCGATCGGGCAAGGCGGGGGCACTCTGGCCGTTGAAACCGCCTTTGATGCGGGGAGTCTATACGCCCGCTGATAGCTATTCTGATTAGGAGGTTGGTACGGTTGTTGATAGCTTTGTTCTTCGCTGGTATGGTTGCTGAAATTGGGATTGAGGCGGATTCCTCGGCTGAAAATGCTCCTCCGGTTGCTTCCAACGGAGGTTCGGATGAACCCCTTGTTGTCCACTCCCTTTTCTAGCCGCATTCATTTCTTCTCCCGGACATTGTAGTGATGTATGCCCTTTCTGACCGCATGCTCCACATGCATGATCGGTATTTGATCGGCTTGAAGCAGGAGCGTTCTGCTTAAGTATTAAATCGAGCTTGTCTTGCAATAGGCTGAATTTTGCCTCCACCTTACTATCAATCTCATCCATGTAATCGGAATGAGACCAACCGACAACTCTTCTTGTTGTTCTCGGCCCCTTGTATTGTGAGGTGGATTCCGCAAGTCCTTCAATAATATTTCTTGCATCTTCATAGAGACTTGTGTGGAAATTCCCTTTTAATCCAATATTGACCATGACTTTTTTTTCGTCGATCATACCTTGATAGAAGATTTGTAAAAGCTCTACGTCCGAGTAGCCATGGTTAGGACAACTATCGACAAGTCGCCCGAATCTCTCCCAATATGCGGCGAAAGATTCATCGATTTCTTGTGTGATCCCGAAAATCTACTTCTTAAGTGGATTCGTCTTTGATTGTAGGAAATACTTCTTCAAGAAAACCGTACGCATCTGGGCCCACGTCGTGATCGTGTCTGGCTTAAGACTTGAGAACCAAGCTTGTGCTCCATCTTGCAGTGTGAATGGAAATGCCTTGAGCTTGAATGCATCCAGATTGCCTTGCTTGTGCAGGTTGCAGACTTGGTTGAACAACGCCAAAAAGGAATTTGGGTTCTCGTTCGTCCTCCGTAGATTTTGGGCATTCTTTGCGACCATGTTCAGCTTGACATCTATTTGTTCGGTAGTTGTGATTTGGATTGGACCGGGTAAGTCCGCTCCCATGTCAAGCGATCCGAGCATTCATGCGCAAAGGTGGATCGGCTCCGTCTTCCATCTCTCCCTCTAATTCTAAACTTTCTAATGGAGTATTTTGCCTTGTTTTGTCGAACACGACAGTCTCTGTTTCTGATATGCTTTTCTGATCAACGACGTCCCGTTTCGTCTCTTCGACCGGGCGTTAAGACGTTTTCTGCCTCGGACAGAATCTGTTGCTTTTGCAGCTTTGTCCTCTTCCTATTCTTCTTTGCTGTTTTCTCGATCTCAGGATCAAATATGAGGTTAGGGTTAGAAGACCTGCTCATGCAACGCTTAAAAGAACAAAAAGATTAGTAGAAAAACAATAAAACTAGATAACACCGTTCCCCGGCAACGGCGCCAATTTGGTGATCGTTGTATTGCACCAAATAATCATGCAAAACTCAAGAATTATATCAGTATAGTTCACATGGTATCGAACACAGGGAACGGAGGACTAGACATATTATTTTTCTACTTATCTTGGGTTAGGTTAGCAACCACACAAGTTTTGGGATTTTATCTAAACTAAGAACTTGTAAAAACTGAAAGAAATGTAAAAACTGAAAACTGAATTTAAACTGTTTTAACTAGGCAGTTGAGAGATGGGTCCAGCAGAATATTCACACACACGTAATTCCAATCATCGGCACTTAAAATGAATTAATCGTAAGAATCAACTAGTTATAGTTTACCGTAACTTAAACTGCGTAATCCTCACTCCCACTTACTTAGTCAGTAACCGCCATGTTGGGCATCGAAACAGCTACTTCCCTAATTTAGCTACAACCTACGTTGTTGGGCAATCAATAGATTTAATAGCTACACAGCTTTATCGAACTAAGGGAGCCTAGTATAGGAGCCTACTCGTATGTTGGGCATCTAATAGTCTCCTACCGATTTAATCCAATTATTCTAATGAATAACTTTGCTACTTACCTAGCCTTGTTCCACGAGAAACGATGTAAGTAATAAGTTAGCTACAAACTACGCAACTTAGGGTGGTCAATCCTAAATTACTAGTCAGATTAAATAAACCAGAATTAACCCGAAACCCTTAAATTAATTATTAGAACCTAAGTCTCATGTACTATTCACGTGTGCGTTTTACATCCTGCCGGACCACTAAAAGTTTAGCTACTCATGAAACTGTCCTGACTGCACAGGTAAGACACTTTGCAAAACAGAACATACATCATTCGTAACCCTAATCCTAGCATGCACGAAAACTGAAAATAAAATAAAAATACGAACTAAGACTAAGAACGAAACACGAACTGAATTGAAAGCTAACAAGTACTGAATTAAAACTAGAAATGAAATAGGATCAAGAGTACCGATAGTCTTCGATCTATCAAAACGAACGGAAATTGAAAGCAGCGAACTAAACTAAAAGTGCGAACATTAAAAGCTGAAATACGAAAGTGTTGTCTTCTTCTATTCGAACTAAAGGCTTGCATAAAATGGAATGGAAAGGTAGTTGATTCTTCTCCTCGGCTTTGGTGGAATCGGCGATGGCGATGGTTCCGGTCGGCAGCGGCGGCGTGAAGTCGGAATAGGATGGATCGGTAAAGGGATGTATGTCGAGGTTATGAGGAGGTCGAGAGCTCGAGAAGGTGTGTGAATTTCGTGCCTTCCTCATCCTTTTATAATGCTCCTAGGAATTAGATCACATCTAGGGTTCCTTTTTGGATAAGGAAAGGATTTATGAGATAAGGTAATATCTCATCCTTCCTTATTTATCTCCTTTCCTTCCTTCCTTCTTTCCTTTCTTCTCTTCTTCTTTCCTTCTTTCTTTTCTTGGCCAAATTCGCTAAAAATCTCGTCATTCCAGCTGGAAAACGCGTTGCCACATCATTTCCACGTCGTGTGTCAAAGCAGCTTAAATTCCTGCAAAACTGCCAACAAAAGCGTCTCGCCTGCACAGTTAAGAGACTTTCCAGACAGAAATAATTAGGTACGAAATCGACTCATCAGGAATCGAGATGTTATGCGACAGAGAGAGTAATAAATTATGAGATTTTTAAAAACTCAATACAAAAAAAGAATAGAAACGTAGACATGGGAAGGGTTCTGAACATGGAGATCGAGGCGGAGCAAGAGAAGGTGGAGAGGATATCCGAGAACAAAGGCATCAACTTTGGGTTGTTCTTAAGGGAATGTCCGCCGCCACTGCCTCCATCTCTTCGGCACAACCTCCACGTGGTTCCTCCTCGACATCGCCTTCTACAGCCAGAACCTCTTCCAGAAGAACGTGTGGACCGCCGTCGGATGGATCCCATCGGCCACGACAATGAACGCCATCAACGAAGTGTTCAGAATCTCCAAGGTGCAAACCCTCATCGCCCTCTGCAGCACCGTGTCCGGCAACTAGTTCACGGTGGCCTTCATCGACATTATCAGCCGTTTCGCCATCCAGATGATGAGATTCTTCTTCATGACTATTTTTATGTTCGGGGTAGCCATCCCGTACGACCACTGGACCAAGAAGGCTAACCGCATCGGCTTCGTGGTAATGTACGCCCTCACGTTCTTCTTCGCCAATTTCGGACCCAACGCCACTACATTCGTGGTGCCGGCTGAGATCTTCCCGACGAGGCTGAGGTCCACCTGCCACGGCATATCAGCTGCCGCCGGGGCGGCCGGAGCTATTGTTGGAGCTTACGGTTTTCCTTTATGCGGCCCAGAACAAAGACAAAACCAAGACCGACGCCGGTTATCCGCCGGGCATTGGCGTTAAGTATTCTCTGATTGTTCTTGGATGCATAAATGCACTTGGGATGGTTTGCACTTTTGTTGTGCCTGAGGCCAACGGTAACTCGTAGGAAGAAGCGTCTCAAGAAAATGTGGATGAAAACGATGAGGCGGAAGGAGCTTAGTTGACTTACCGTTGGCCTCAGGCACAGCAAAAGTGCAAACCATCCCAAGTGCATTTATGCATCCAAGAACAATAAGAGAATACTTAACGCCAATGCCCGGCGGATAACCGGGCGTCGGTCTTTGTTTTGTCTTTGTTCGGGGCCGGATAAAGGAAACCGTAGGCTCCAACAATAGCTCCGGCCTTCCCTGCGGGCAAATGATATGCCGTGGCAAGTGGACCTTAGCCTCGCGGGAAGATCTCGGCCCGGCACCACGAATGTAGTGGCGTTGGGTCCGAAATTGGCGAAGAAGAATGTGAGGGCGTACATTACCACGAAGCCGATGCGGTTAGCCTCCTTGGTCCAGTGGTCGTACGGGATGGCTACCCCGAACATAAAAACAAGCCATGAAGAAGAATCCCATCATCTCGGATGGCGAAACGGTCGATGATGTCGATGAAGGCCACCGTGAACCGATGGCGGGCACGGTGCCGCAGAGGGCGATGAGGGTTTGCGCCTTGGAGATTCTGAACACTTTGTTGATGGCGTTCATTGTCGTGGCCGGTGGGATCCATCCGACGGCGGTGAACACGTCCTCCTGGAAGAGGTTCTGGCTGTAGAAGGCGATGTCGAGGAGGAACCACGTGGAGGTTGTGCCGAAGAGATGGAGGCCGTGGCGGCGGACGAATTCTCTTGAGAACAACCCGAAGTTGTTGCCTTTGTTCTCGGATATCCTCTCCACCTTCTCTTGCTCCGCCTCGATCTCCACGTTCAGAACCCTTCCCATGTCTTGCGCAGCTTGCTTGGCGTTCTTGGCCACCAGGGCGGTGTAGCGGGCGGTTTCCGGCATCTTCATCCGCCAGTAGTAGGTGAGGGCGGCGGGGAGAGCGCCGAACATTAAGATTATCCGCCAGACGTAGTCGGCCTGATGCGGGGTGGAGTTGGCGGCGTCTTGCTCGTAAGTAGGGGTGGGGTACTTGTGGTCAAACGCAGCTGACACAGTCAGGGAAATAATGCCACTGAACAAGATCCCGAAACCTTGCATCGCGAAGACAGCGGCGATGAAAGCGCCACGTGTCTTCTTGTTAGCGTATTCGGACATGATGGTGGCGGAGAGGGGGTAGTCGGCCCCGATGCCGAACCCCAGCAAGAAGCGGAAGAAGCATAGAGTGGCCATGACGCCCTTGGGGCTGCTACTGAAGGACAGCCCGGAGGCAACCGAGCATACCACCATCAAGAGGAGGGTCATTCCGTACACCTTTTTCCGGCCCATCTTGTCCCCGAGCCACCCGAAGAAGAGTTGTCCGGCAAGAGTTCCCACGAGTGCGACCCCGGTGACTGAGGAGGAAACACCCGGGGGGAGCACGCCGGGCTTTGGGGTGCCGGGCTTAGTGTAGTAGCTTGGCCTCGAGTGAGATGCTAAACAGATCGTAAGCATCGGTGAAGAATGGTGATTATATATAGTTAGCTGCCTCAGAGCGTTGACAAAGCAACCCAGAATATATTAATAAGGATAGTAAATAATTCCATAATTTTGGTAAATCAATTGTAATCTTTTAATTATTCCCATCCCTTAATTTGTGAGATTGATTGTTGTATTCTCTCACATAAATTTATGATAATGATCATTATCTAATCATTAGTGATCATATTATTGATATCATAACTTATGATATCAAATAATTAAAAGATTTCAATTGATTTACCAAAATTATAGAATTATTTACTATCCTTATTAGTTTGTATCTTTATTAACATTGCGAGTCGACACAATCCCAACTCTTTATGAAATACAAATTTTAGTTTTTTTCTAAAAATTTTCCAAGACGCCCTAAAAATTGTTTATTTGCACCTTCAAAATTACAAATTTTAAAATCTTGCTTCCAAACTAGAAATCATAGGTCCGTCCCAGACTACATAGGAATGAACTAGATTTAAAACTACACATATCTGATATTGACCACCATCTCCTATGGGCACACGTGAAAAAGTTTAATATATTGGATTTATTATAAAATTTGGGAAAAATCCTAAATTGCTTGGCTGCTAATTTTGTAGGAGGTTGTGGTCCATTTGCTTAATAGAGGACTCTAGATTTTTTTATGTGAAATGAAGGATGGTAATAGAAGTTAAGTGCATGTGATCGCATGTGATTTTCTTTGCTCTCAGAGTTCTTTTTCTAAAATCATGAATGTTCACATTTACGATATGGTATTAAAAAAGTACCTCTGGTGGTAGTGTATTCAAAATGAGTAGAAATTTAATTAGTACATATATAAAAAGCACGAGTTGCCTATCCGGGGAAATTGCAGTCTAGTCCCTTAGTTATAGAGCAATAAAATTTTTAGTCCCATTCAAATCAAACTAATCAGTTTAGTCTTATATATATATGCTTTTAAATTGATCATGAAATTTGCATACTCTCATCGAGAATTTGACTAAGGCCGCCATATGTAGACAAGTACCACAGGGAATGTATGCAGTCTAAAAAAAGTTAGGGTTATTTCAATATAATGTAACTTATTTTTTGTTAATTGAGAATCCAAGTTAAATTACTAACCCATACAAAAATGAAGCCTGTGTGTGACGCTTATGTGATTTAATTTCTCCGCAAATTGACTGCTTCTAATGAAAGTAGGGATACTTTTACAATCAATTTGAGGATATATACTGCCACAGTACTACAGTGCAGTAGTAAAAACACTAGAATTGAGATAACTTGATGCTAAAGGCAGCAATCCTGTTTGTCTCATGTCAACATACATAAAATATCACTTATTTCTTCAGTGGGGATTTAGCTACTCATTGTAATGGAGTAAAAATCTACAAAATAGAGAGTTGAATACATAGTAAGTAAAAGCTTTTACCCAATCCAACAATTTGAAAGAAGCTTTGCGGAATCCTCCTTGTTGAATCATCTACTGGAAATTAGCTTTAACTATTGATTCCTCCTCAAATGGGTAGAGAATCAATGTGATTTCTCTCCCAATAATTGAGAATTTGGGGATGAGGGAAATTAGGTGAGTTTTAGAGAGAAAACCATCCAAAAATGTGAAAACTAGGTGAAAGTGATAATATTGTCTTTGATAGTCTTTATCATGTTCCTAGAGTCCGTATAAATCTAGTTTCAGTTCGTTAAATTACTCATTGTAGAAAGTATGTTTTATTTGGGCCTCATGGTGTTAAGGTGTTTGGAGATGTAAAGGAAATCTTTGCAAGTGTTCTGTTCGGGGGAGGGGGAGATACACCTTATTCTAAGTACTTAAACTTTTGTATCAGATTCAGAGTGAATCTTACTGATGTTTAGTCAGTCAGTGCATGCAGAATACTGTACGCCACTTTTTAAGGAAAACTTTTCAATGTAACGGTGATTTTCAAAATAGCTATTTTACGAGATTGATTCAGCCGATGAATCCATGCTTTTTTAGAAAACGTTTTATGCAAGGTATAACAAGATAAAGTGCGAAAACTAAATAACACAGAGATCCCACGTCCACTTTTTTGCATCAACAAATATCCACTAAGGATACTCGAAGACTGTCGAGAACAGATCAATACAAACTAACAACCAACCTCTCAATATTACTATCTACCAATCAGCTTGACTAAGGTAATATTCTAATCTAACAAAGATATCAGGTAGGTTTAACTGTTCAACTTTACAAGAGTTTAAGATACTCTTGATTCCATGCATAAGATGAGAGTATGAATCACTTTGAATGTGAATAGAAGGGATTTCGAACAAAGAGTTACTACAATGCTAATACTATTCGCTTGTTCTTTGCTTTTGAGGATGTATTACTTGAAGCTTTTTGAAATCCCGTAATTAAGGATGAGAGATCTTATACATTTATAGCCGAGCTAGGAAGAGATCCGTTGAACAAAGATAAGGGATATTATTTATGACACGAAGAGAGTATCATATTACAAGTTATCTCGAGTATAGAAGAAGGCTAAACTTCAAACAAAATCACTATTATCAAAATGAATAAGTACTCCCTCCCTCTCGAATAAAATGTCTTATTTTTTTTCGACGCGATAATTTATGTGTTTAACTTTTGTGTATTAATTAGTACACAAAAATGACTTTTTGTGTAATTACTCTATTTTCATTTTAGAAATCAAGATGTCATGCGACGAAGAGAGTAATAAATTACGAGATTTTCCAAAACCCAATACAAAAAAAGAAAGAATAGAAACGTATAAATTTGAACGTACTAAACAAATTGTACCTATGGCTACTTAGAATTATAGAAATCCAAAGCAAATACAAGAAGATTATTAAACACATTTCACAAAGGACGCATGAAGTAAATTTATATTTTCGAGAAAAGATGAGTCAATTAAGCTCCTTCCGCCTCATCGTTTTCATCCACATTTTCTTGAGACGCTTCTTCCAGCGACTTACCGTTGGCCTCAGGCACAGCAAAAGTGCAAACCATCCCAAGTGCATTTATGCATCCAAGAACAATCAGAGAATACTTAACGCCAATGCCCGGCGGATAACCGGCGTCGGTCTTGGTTTTGTCTTTGTTCTGGGCCGCATAAAGGAAACCGTAGGCTCCAACAATAGCTCCGGCCTTCCCGGCGGCAGCTGATATGCCGTGGCAGGTGGACCTTAGCCTCGCCGGGAAGATCTCAGCCGGCACCACGAATGTAGTGGCGTTGGGTCCGAAATTGGCGAAGAAGAATGTGAGGGCGTACATTACCACGAAGCCGATGCGGTTAGCCTCCTTGGTCCAGTGGTCGTACGGGATGGCTACCCCGAACATAAAAACAGTCATGAAGAAGAATCCCATCATCTGGATAGCGAAACGGCCGATGATGTCGATGAAGGCCACCGTGAACCAGTAGCCGGGCACGGTGCTGCAGAGGGCGATGAGGGTTTGCGCCTTGGAGATTCTGAACACTTCGTTGATGGCGTTCATTGTCGTGGCCGGTGGGATCCATCCGACGGCGGTGAACACGTCCTTCTGGAAGAGGTTCTGGCTGTAGAAGGCGATGTCGAGGAGGAACCACGTGGAGGTTGTGCCGAAGAGATGGAGGCCGTGGCGGCGGACGAATTCTCTTGAGAACAACCCGAAGTTGTTGCCTTTGTTCTCGGATATCCTCTCCACCTTCTCTTGCTCCGCCTCGATCTCCACGTTCAGAACCCTTCCCATGTCTTGCGCAGCTTGCTTGGCGTTCTTGGCCACCAGGGCGGTGTAGCGGGCGGTTTCCGGCATCTTCATCCGCCAGT
Organism: Lavandula angustifolia; assembly: GCA_028984105.1. Taxonomy (NCBI): domain Eukaryota; kingdom Viridiplantae; phylum Streptophyta; class Magnoliopsida; order Lamiales; family Lamiaceae; genus Lavandula; species Lavandula angustifolia. The sequence continues at coordinate 26,356,031 of CM054808.1, forward strand.
AGTAGGTGAGGGCGGCGGGGAGAGCGCCGAACATTAAGATTATCCGCCAGACGTAGTCGGCCTGATGCGGGGTGGAGTTGGCGGCGTCTTGCTCGTAAGTAGGGGCGGGGTACTTGTGGTCAAACGCAGCTGAAACAGTCAGGGAAATAATGCCACTGAACAAGATCCCGAAACCTTGCATCGCGAAGACAGCAGCGATGAAAGCGCCACGTGTCTTCTTGTTAGCGTATTCGGACATGATGGTGGCGGAGAGGGGGTAGTCGCCCCCGATGCCGAACCCCAGCCAGAAGCGGAAGAAGCATAGAGTGGCCATGACGCCCTTGGGGCTGCTACTGAAGGACAGCCCGGAGGCAACCGAGCATACCACCATCAAGAGGAGGGTCATTCCGTACACCTTTTTCCGGCCCATCTTGTCCCCGAGCCACCCGAAGAAGAGTTGTCCGGCAAGAGTTCCCACGAGTGCGACCCCGGTGACTGAGGAGGAAACACCCGGGGGGAGCACACCGGGCTTTGGGGTGCCGGGCTTAGTGTAGTAGATGCGGCCGAGTAGCTTGGACACGAGTGAGATGCTAAACAGATCGTAAGCATCGGTGAAGAATCCCATCCCAGCAACCACAATTGCAGTGAAATGATAGAGTTGGGTTTTGGCCACATCAAGTGCGTTAAGCACTTGCAGCTGTTCTCTCGCCATATTAATCAATTTTACTTCTCAATCTTGCTCTCTCGTCGATCCTGTATTTCCAAATCATGGTATCAATCTCATCGTACGTTTTAATGATACTGAAATATTATTACCATATGTTAAGATAGAATTTTGTGCAATTTTAATTTACTTCTTCAGCCGCAGTTAATGTATCAAGTATCTAATGTTGTTTAGGTCCGGTTCAGGCCATTAATCATATATATATTTAATTAGACTTTGAAACCGAGGTTGGATCGATCCTGAGATTAATGTGATCATGTAACATAACCATTAATTATGATTGTGACACATAAGAACTCATGAGAAATAGAACTTTCTGCCTTTGTAAATATTTATAACTAATAGAGTCTAAAACCCAACATAACAAGTTAGCATCTCCAACATTTCAACATTAAACAGAAAATTAAGCTATACTGAAGTAATGAAACTTGAGATTGAGAAGTCATACCTGGAAGAAAAAGACGGAGAGGAGAGAGAAACTAGCTTTGATAGTTGGTCCAAGAAGGTGTCGGAAAATGGTGATTATATATAGTTAGCTGCCTCAGAGCGTTGACGAAGCAACCCAGAATATATCCGGCATCTAATGGCATATACCCTATAATAAAGTCAACTTCTTCGTGCCTCTATATATAAAATATTTGCTTATGCAACTGGAAGTCCAAAACATATATTTTAAAACATTTTTGTATTAATTTAACAATATATATGCAGATTGGTATTATTTGGAGCAATTTATAATCCAACTGTCTGCTGGAGATAAAGGCAGACATGTTTTACGCGGCTGATCCCGCTTATTTAATAATTTAGTGCCCAAGGTAACATGCAGATACGATGGCTTACTCAATCTCTTCTTGGAAAAATAAAAAGAGGGAGGAAGCATATTGCTGGAATTAACTGCTGATACAACATGTAACAAATTGTTCAGAACATTTTTAGAACCTCGTGATCTTGTAGAATATATTAACAAAGAATGTTAATATATGTTTGTGTGTGCGGTGTAATAAAGTAGTATTAAATTGCTAGCTTAAAAATTTCGGAGATGAGATTTATTGTTCCAAAAATTCAATGTTTCAACTCCACCTTTCGTTTGGTAAAAAACGACAATTTTTTTTTGTGGACAGCTGAATTGATACATGAATTATTGGGACAACAAATCTTCTAACTTAGGGTTTAAGGTGTATGCTAATGAGTCAGTCCACTATTTGGAAGTTCGATTCATACTAACAACGGTTTGATGACAACCATATGATATTCAACTTGTAGGCCTATTAATATATTCATGTTATACGTACCATACATATAATAGTTTTTGTTAGTTTTGAAGAGTTGAAAATAGAGATTAAATTCAAGACTTTTTTTTTCTTATAGCGAGAATAACTCACAAACTTACTACGTATGTTTGGAAGGTTTCACACTAGATCACTATTACGCCGTGTGGGGGAGTATATAACTATAATTATGAGAGTTTATCACTTCAATTCCATAAGGGCTTGTATAAAAAAGACAATGCAAGTTGACTTTTGATTGTAGTGCAACAGGTAATGAATGATAGTTATGAAATTGTTATTATTTACAAAAAGTCTAATGATTGGACAAAGTGGATATTTATGATTAAGTAATAATATTTTGTGCGACCAGTCCGATATTTACAAAAAGTCAAATCATTGGACAAATTTGTCACTTATCCAAAACTTGCATTAGGAGCAAATTTTGTATTTGGGCTGGTTGGTCCCGACCGTGTAAAAATTGAGTTTTGATTTTTTTTATTTTATTCGAATAGTGAATAGGGTTTGAATCTAGTGAGAACCATTGGATTATGTAAGAATTACATATTTCTGCATATATTTTTTAATATCCTTTATATATATTTCTTTATAAATTAAACTTTGTAACTTTACTTTTTTAGTCTTCTACATGAAAAATATGAGAAATATGCATGTAAAAAAGAATCTTGCATAAGCATGCATATTAATACAAGTCATCCAGTAAGTAAAATTAAAGGTATAGACTGAATCCTAGTTTCTATCAATAATGTTAGATCCCATTCTCCTTTTCAAGGGCGGATCCACGTGAGGGCTCACTGCAGCTGCAACCCAAAGTAATTTTTGAAAGAAAAAAAAAGAATTATAGTAGTATTATGCTTGCCCAAAACCCGAGCCCAAAGGAGTAGTTTCTTCAATTCTTCAGCGCGGTTAATTCTTGACTTCTCTTATTTTTCGTCGATTAAAGATGAATTATTTGAGCTTTCCCGTGAAAAAGAATATACACATCAGCTGGCCGTATAAACTTATTTTCAAAATCTCCATTTGATATTCGTTATCTTTTGTTGGTTTCGTTTGAATTTTCTTCAAGTTCCTTCATATTTATTACAGTATATTTCTAAACTCCTAAAGGTTATTTATGTTTTCGTTTTTGAGGACATGAAAAAGAGAAAGAGATCCAGGGGTCCTTAACTGGAGGCAGAAGCTGTAAGAGGATTTTGGTAATTAAAGTGCTTGTTACATGTTTGTAAAAAGGGGCAATTTCTTAAATGCCCAAATTCGTATTATAAAAGTCAAATTTACCCAATCCTTATATTTGCTACACAAAATACCCATTTTTACTTTAAAATTCCAACTTTTCAGGCTTGTCAGTCTGCAAGTTCGTAATTTTGCTTCATTCCGTGCGTAAATGATTGAAATCGGGTATCTGAAATATAACACCGAAACCCCGCTCGTGTCCCGTTCAGGAATTCCGCTCGACCTGCCAAGTCCCGCTCGACTTTTTGACTTGGCAGGGGAGCAGAATCTCACCCGGGAAATCCCGTTCGGCCTATCAAGTCCCGTTCGACTTTTTTGACTTGGTAGGGGAGCAGAATCCCGCTCACAGAGTCCCGCTCCTTCCATTCCTAGTCCCGGTCGATCCATTCCTAGTCCCGCTCCACTTTATCAACAAATATACGGTGTAAATCGACCTATCATGAAATTTTCTCTATAACCCATGATTGAAGTCCAAAATCGAACACACTCCATCCTCTTTCATATCATTTTTAATTACAAAATCATTATGTAGAATTTTGCTTCCACACTCCAAAAAAGAAAAATGAAAAGTTGGTATAATATTATTGTTCATTTTAACGGAAAATTTAACAATTTGTCCGAGTATGTTGGCGGTGAAGTTAGAGTTGTCTGCATTCCTGGGAACAATGTTTGTCTCCCGATTTTACGACAGTTCATTCAATACAATCTTAATCTCTTTTCACTTTCATCAAATTATGAAATTTAGTACACCTACGTTTCTCATCATGGTATTACGCTTATGTCCATTCTCGCGAACGATATGGACCTAGTTCGTCTTTGTAGTTCACAAATCGAGCAGACTTTATTTCTTGTGCACTCTAATGTTCAATCTTATCGTACACCCGATGTTGAACAATTCAGTTCAATGTTCAATTTTCATGAGCAAGCGGGTGGTAGCAATTGGGATGAGAATATTCGCGAATATGAAACCTTTGTTCGCGAAGAGGATACCCATGTTGAGTCCGACAGTGACGAAGAAAATAATTTGGATAGTACATCCGACGAAGAATACGATGAGGTGCCTGATGCATTAAATGAATGTACGTTTGGCGACTTAGCGGTATGGATCCGACTAGAAGATGGTGTGAATCAACTGATATCTATGCTGATGTCGGACAACCGTGACCCTCCAAGCGACGAAATAATATATGGTGGCGGCGAAGAAATAAGTGATGGTTTACTTCCACTTGTTCCTCTCGATGCATCCGACTCACCTATAGTTTGAGATCTGGATCACATTGTGGACTATCCACTCCGTGAAGGGCGACATTTTGGGAGAAGGATGATTTGTTTGCTGCTGTTTCACTTAGGCACATGGAACAAGGTCTCGATTTCAGGGTGACTCGTTCTGAACCTGGTCGGGTTGAGTGTAAATGTAGACGGAGTCGCAATTGCCCATTTTTTCTACGGGCATCGTTTCGCAAGGATGTGTTGTGGATTGTAAACTGCTTGCATACCGAACACACATGTGATTGAGATTTTTCGCAGACTGGTCCAAGGAGGGTGTGTGCAAAGGCGCTCGCTGCTTATATTGCTCGGCGAATGCGCTGTCAAGAATCCGTCCTAAAATCAAAAAAAATTATAGCAGCTATCCAGGGGGATTCGGCTTTCAAGCAAGCTACAGTGTAGCTCTACGAGCACACAATTGTGTTGTGGAGATAATTTTTGGTGGACACTCAGATTCGTTCAAGATGATTCCTCGTTACCTCTTCGTATTGAAAACAATGAATCCAGCCACAATGACTGATCTCGAAGTCGATTCGTTCAAGATGCTTCCTCGTTACCTATTCATTGCTTTTAATGTTTCTCGTAGCCCGTGGGTATTTAATCTTCGATATCTAATTGTGGTCGACGCGACTCACTTGAAAGGAAGGAATAAAGGCGTGTTATTTGTGGCTGCTATGATAGATGACAACTAGCCTTTGGTGTAGGTCCAATTGAGAACGATTACTCTTGGACGTGGTTCATGTCCCGACTGAGAGAACCATTTACGATCCCAAGCTATTTAATGATCATCTCCGATCAATACGGAGCATAGCTATCTCTGTAACACCCCGAAATATTACCTAAAAAATATAAATAAATAAAATAAAATGCATTTGCATTTCATGCATAATATCACGAGTTTAGCTCTGTAAGTCGCGCTTTAGAAAAATAAAAATTAAAATTAAAACAACTATGTTGTTTTTCATTAAATTATTTTTGTTATGTAAATTTATTTTGAATTTCCTGAACCTACTAGGATTAATGAAAGAATATAATAATTTATATTATATAAGTTATTAGGAGATAATTTAAAATTATATTTTGCTAATAAAAAAGATATTATATTAGTGTTATACATGTTTTAGGATAAAATCAAATTGTGCCTATCCATATCCTAATTTATCTAGGATTGAATGTCTTATATGGTAAGTGATAGAATAAATACTATATAAAATATATAAGGACGAAAATAATTATGGATAAAATATATTTGATACCTTTTATAATTAGGGATCTTTAGATAATTTATCCTAAGTCTATAAATACACTCTTAGTCGTCCATAAAATAGTTTCACATAAACTTTTCGAAAAATCTGTCAACATACCTGCGAACTGTTTCAAGAACTATTTACACATCTTCCCGGTATCCTATTGTGGTGAAATATTAGGCAAAGCTTCCTAGGTATGTCGTTTAGATCTCTGTAAATTTTGGTGATTTGTAGACAAGTACCTATATTTTTAATAAATATTTACTTTTACACTGCCGAAAAACCATGCATCCGGGATAGGGTTTAGCAAAATATTTATATCTCACTCCACAAAACTGATTTTGACTTTATTCTTTTTCCTAAATACTGCACACACGTTGAGGTTTGTAAAAATATTTATTTCGTATTTTTAACTTATGTGTATGAAAGCAGTTTAATACAAATTTCCGGGTAGTTAGTCGGAGCATGCATTTTCGTATTCGGATTTTGGTTGAAACGTTCTATGTTTTTCAGAAGTCATCCCTTATCCAAAAAAGGTGCGTTTTTGATATGATATCCCTATGTATGGTCCCTAGATGTTTGTTAAATATTAGAATTTTTAAAGTATGTTTAGTCCCTGAAGCTTATATTCAAAGGTAAGTAGGTCAGAAATCGCCTCTATCGATGCAGTAGGTACTGTTTTGGTTATAACTCTTAGATGACTTATTATTTTTATATGAAACCAAATCTGGAATGATTTAGACTCATTAAAGAATCTATATATAGAAAATTAGAATTTATGGAATGAATTTATGTTCTGTGGATATCTTTTAAAATAGGTATACTGCACGAGTTAAAATAGAACATAGAAACCTAGTATATAGATATGATATTGTTTGCAACCTAATAACTATAAGGTATCGTTGTATATGTCATGTTATAAGCTTAATACTAGAATAAGTTGTTAGAACTCGGAGTTATTTAGAAACGAGAAGTAGAAGTAAGTATCGATATACTTATTTGCATCCCATGTACAAAAAGATTAATTGTTTCATGCATATCACGATATTAAGATTTGAATTATTTCATGTTAGGATTGGCGCGCAGGACTTAATCCATGGATATCCTCGTTATTCATTTAAAGTCAAGTTAAGGTGGGGAATGTTACCGTTTATCTTTATTATATGTTGTGCTCGATATTTCATGTGATTATGACAGGCATGAAAGGATGGGATCGAAATCGAATCCTAAATAAAAGCAAGGATCGAAATCGGACCCAAGGTTCGAAATCGGATCCTCTATAAAAAGTTCATGTGGTCTTTGTGGCCAAAGTAAAAGTTCATGTGGTCTGTGTGGCCAAATTACAAGTGCAAGCGGTCTGTGTGGCCGAGTATTTCTTTCCATGATCTAATTTTTCATGTCTTATCGGTGTGATATATAATTTTTGTAAATGTGTACATCTCCCACTGAGTAGTCGTACTCAACCCCTCTATATTTTCACTTTTTCAGATCATGGTCCGGCAAATGCTTGAAGTGGCGGATGGTGATGGTCACACACGTGAAAGGATCTAAAACATTTTTTAACACATTAATTTAGTTTTTATCTTGAACTATGCATTTATCTCTATTTAATTCCGTGAACTAGAAGGTGCACATGTTTTTGATTCAAGATTTCCGCTATTATGAAATGCATTAAAACCTTATTGCTTTTATAAATCTATTATTTTTGAAAAATTAAATTGAGAAGATTAAATTTATGCAAGAGGTGACGTCCCCTTAAAAAGTTTTGAAAAATTGGGGCGTTACAGAGTGGTATTAGAGTAGGTCTACTTTCCTGTAGACTTGCTTCATGTTTTGCAGGAAATTGACCATCATCACTGCCACAACATCGTGCCGGCGAGGTAAGAAAGATTTTCTAAGTAAATTTTGACGCATAATATTGAAAGCATGTTTTTCTTGCATGACACACATGATTATTATACAAGTAAATTATGTAAAATATTTAAAGTCCTCGAAAATGTTGCCTTAAGAATGAGAACTTAGATGTCTTACATAGTTGAATTTTATATGAACAATAGGATCCTCTATGAAAAAAATTCATGTGGTACGTGTGGCCAAAGTAAAAGTTCATGAGGTCTGTGTGGCCAAATTACAAGTGCAAGCGGCCTCGTGTGATTGTACTCAACCCCTCTATATTTTCATTTTTTCAGATCATGGTCCGGCAGATGCTTGAAGTGGTGGATGGTGATGGTCACACACGTGAAAGGATCTAAAACATTTTTTAAAGCATTAATTTAGTTTTTATCTTGAACTATGCATTTATATCTATTTAATTCCGTGAACTAGAAGGTGCACATGTTTTTGATTCAAGACTTCTGCTATTATGAAATGCATTAAAACCTTATTGCTTTTATAAATCTATTATTTTTGAAAAATTAAATTGAGAAGATTAAATTTATGCAAGAGGTGACGTCCCCTTAAAAAGTTTTGAAAAATTGGGGCGTTACAAACGCGGTAGAGGCTGTTTATCCAGAAGCAGCCCAAGACACTTGTTACTATTATCTTCAGAATAAGATTACATGATATGGTGTTGATCAAGATGTATCATGATGCTGCATATGCATATACAACGTATGATTTTGATCATTAGATTGAAGGGATTCGTCAAACCTATCTTGAGGCATACGAGAAGTTAATGGATGTCGGACCGAAAAAGTGAGCTAGATCGAAGTCTCTCGTTTGCCGGTACAATCAGCTAACCTCAAACATAGCTGAATCCATCAACTCGCGGCTGCTCATACCACGATGTCTACTAATATACTCTATTATCGAGAGAATATGTCACATGGTAGAATAGTGATGTGACCAACGTCGAGCAAAAGCTATGGCATGAGATAATGCGCTCACAATTGTTGTAGAGCTAAAGTTAGCTCTATTAGAGGACCGTTCACATCGCTTCACTGTTGTGTCCGTGAACAGAGATAAATTCAAGGCTCACAATGGAACGTATCAATGATGATACTGGGGCATAGCAAACACATCGATACCCCGCGATTCTTCATCCTCCTCAACATTCTCATGTATAAATCCATGGTCCCCTGCTCCAACTCCTTACAAGGATCCTCGAGCTCGTTGAAAAGTTTCTGGAGGACAACATTATTCGCAGCATATGTGAAACACCATAGTCTAGACATCCGGTGCTAATGATAATTTTCAACGACTATGGGAGCGCTCATCATTGGGGCTCCGATCGGGTTGACACGTTGAGTCGTCAATGCCTAAAATTAAATGAACTAAATTAAAAAAAAAGGAAGCTATAATTTAAAAACTAAATTAAATATTTAAATTATACGGTACCTCATAAACTGAATCAAGAGAAAATGTATCGAGTCAATTGTGGTCACTAGACAGGGTGGGCTCGATCCATACTAGATTGGCAGACGATGCACCAACCTCGACACGGTGTGCTGAAGGCTGCTCTTGATCAAGAGCATAATACCGACGCTAATTGCCACGATTGAAAGGAAGTGGGTGCATGGTGTGTACCGTATAACTAGCTCTGACGAGGCGGATAATATCCGTAAATATGGTCATAATAGTCAAACATGCTCCGGACCGACTCTGGAGCATAACAACCACACTCGTAGATGCTATGTCGACCCTACGTCGGTGAATTGACCAGCTGCTCCTCTTCATTATCCGACACGTCCATCTCCATAATCTTGGGACGGTACACCGAGTCAACTCTGTCCTCAGCCCGGGGGGAGTTATCTCATATCTCCATAATTTGGGGATGTACACCGAGTGGGCTCTGTCCTCAGTCCGGGGAGAGTTATCCCCTATCTCCTCACAAACATTCCGCTCACGACGGTGCCCCATCGACACCGATTCACTCCTTACACGGTCGTGCCGTATATGGTTCTGACAGCTACCGCCTGCGTGAGAGGACGTAGAAGCCAAGTCTCGACTTCTAGATCGACTAAACACCGACCAAAATAGGTTTTTAACGTCGTCAACTATTTCTACCGTAAGATCCGGTGTTCTTCCCTCACAACTGTCCGGACGTCTTCCACGGTCAAGAACTGCTGCTGACCCGGCTCCCTCGATCCCGCCTCCATTCGAACCCGCTTACCACCTTCAGTGGAACGGCGTTGCCTCTGTCTAGTTCCTCTAGAACTCGAGGGACGTTGTGTTTGCTGTCATAATCGATATAGCTCTCGTTCCCCATGGTCCCCTATGATTATGGGTTGTAACGGATTCTCATCCAGAATGTAGGACACATGAAATCGATCGTCTACAGTGACACTATGCTAATTCGGAGTTTGAGTCTTCGTATCGGATGGTGTGAGACCATCTCGGACAACATGCTGCAATTACATTAAATAAAATATTATTAAACAACATTAAATTTAAAAATATATATATAATATACCCCATATAATAAACTTAATAAAAAATTATCAATCAACACTAAATTAAATATTTTTACCTGACGATGCCAGAAATTGTTAAGCATATGCGGTTGGCCTCCACCGAAGAACCAATTCTTCCACCGAAGCAATCCAGTTATAGACAACCTTTCTGCAGATATCACTCCTAAATTTGGATAGCCTCGTAAGACCAAATTTACAATTAATGAAAATCAATATTGACACTTGGAGTGCCCAAATGGGTCCATAGAAATGATATTTTTTCAAAATTTGTTCCGGCGTACTCAGAACAAAACTACAATAGTGCTTCAAATCACTATAAATGTAGGAGGCCCAAGGAAATTGGTAAAATACCCGTAGATCATCCACTAATACCCAAATCTATGTGTCCACCACTTTCGTGTCGCTGTAACCGAGAACAAAGAAAATAAGGCTAGAACATTAGCCACCTTTAAAATCCCCAACCCGTCCGACTCCAAATCTCCACTCTCGAACTTTGTCAGCAATTCTCTGCCCGTTATTGGTGTACAACCATTTAACATGGTGTAACACAGTCGAGGAACGGGGATCATGCTGAGCATGTGGATCAAAATTGCAGGATCCAAACATTAAACTCGTGACAAGGGCATAATCAAAACAAGGAAATTGGATAGTCATCTCGGGACACGGAAAACCATATAACTAAATCATCTACGTCCGCTTGAATCTCATGACACATCATGTGAAGAGCTTTGGCCGCATTCCTACCCACCCTCCAATCCATAAACTCAACAAAAACGTCATTCCTAAACTCCTCCGCTAACCCATCATCCCCTATAGCTCTTAAAACTTTTGTAATCGTATAAAAAATCTTCGGGTTATATTCTATGTCGATCCTCGGATTCGCATCGAGAATACCAATTCTATTAAATAAGGGCTACATAGAAATAATTTAGACGTTAAATTAAAAAAAAAAAACCCCGCTTAGCGAGTGGGATTTAAGCCGAGAAAATTAGTGGCCCAAAAATCAAATCCCGTTGCTCGGTCTAAAGAAAATCTCGCTCGGTTGAAGCGAAATCTCGGTCGGCGAGCGGGATTTGAGAGCAAAAAATCAATTAACAAATTATATGCAAGAACCATAGCAATGAAATATTTACGCCCAAAAATCTGATTCTCTAGCAACCAATATTTACTCCCAAAAATTAAACAACGAAATCACATGCTATATTCTAAAACAAAAATTCAAGCCGAAAAATTAAACAATATTCATACTCCAAATTCGACTAATTCATGCTCAGAAAATTCAAACAAAACTATGCTAAAAAAATCATAATATTTGCGCCAAATTAACGGATAAAATTCTAGCGGGACAATAGCATTCAGGCAGGACTAACCTGGTTGGTCATTCTCATGTTTTAGTGTCTAAATCTACTATAAACTTGCATTTTGAGCGGTCTTGAGCGGGATTTCGGCGATAGACGAAAGAAATTAGGGAGAAAGATGAGAGAAAGTGATAAATCTGGATATTAAATTTCAGATTTGTTCAAATCCCGCTCAGTCCCACTCGTGAATTCCCGCTCGCCGAGTGGGATTTGAGTTTAACTTCAGACAGCGCCGAGCAGGATTCGAGTGAGACTCGCGAGCGAGATTTGAGCACGTATTACCGTTGCCGAGCAGGACACGAGCGAGAAATGCCGAGCGGGATTTGAGTGTGAGCGGAGTTTATGTTTCTTACCGTTGCCGAGTGGGACTGAGCGGGACTCGAGCGGGATTAGTTACTATATATACACTCGTGTGTTATTTTTATTTGTTTCTTGACTGAATTCATCTCGAATTTCAAAAAACACCTGAAAATGATTGGTGTCAGTCAATTCTTTCATAAAGTTAGGGCAGTGTAAGTAAAATTGGTATTTTGTGTAGTAAAGATAAGGTTTGAGTGAATTTGAGTTTTGTTATAAGAAAATGGTATAAGAGAATAATACCACTTGAAAAATGTCTCTTACTGTAAAAATTATTTAAACATTATTTTCGTATTGTGCAACTTCAGTGTTGTTCCATACTTTTGTTGGTATTTTTAGTAAAGGATGTTGTGATATCCTTTTATTTTAGATGATTACATTTAATATATACAATAATTTATTACATATATAATTTATTTCGTGCACGTTGGTCCAACCCAAAGTCTCTAAGTTTCCGCCGTCCTTTAATAGAAAATTAAAGGTTAACTAGTGTGATCCTTCTTGATCCAATTGTCTTACTTTTAGTAAAATATTTAAATTTTTAGAATAAACCTGCACACAGTTTAGGGGTGTTCGGTACGATATACTGTACTATTTTTTTCATACTGCATAACGTACCGATAAGGTTTGATATGGGAAAATGTATATCATTACTGTACCGATCATTTCGGTATAGCAAATCTTCATATCGTTGTCATACCGCTCTTTTGATATACCGAAAAATCAAGGTATACCAAATATTTAATGGTATATTGTAACCTTAGTTTATAATTTTTTTTATAAAAGGCAAGAAAGTTATAAATCTTGTTTTCCAATAAAATCAATTAATCTTTATATTTTGTATGAATTTGTTGATATTACGGGTTAATGTTTATAAAGTTTAAATATATAAATTCTTTATCCATTTCATGATTTAATAGATAAATAACGTGACTTTTTGTCAAATAAAGTTATGTCAATCTACGATATAACATTAATATTATTTTATATGAGTAACATATTTGTAATAATTTATAACTCATGTTCAAGCCCTATAACGAGTGGCGTAGCCAGAAAATTTGGTTAATGGGGGCCAACAAAAAAAATGATGCTTAAAATTTACCTAAATAATGATTGTTAACATAAATAAGGAAAAAAAAGATTTTACATGCATTATATTGCATTTTAGAAATTTTTTAATCTTAATTCTTAAAGGTGCAAAGAGAATTTTAAAAAAGAAGAGTGATGAATGGTTTTTATACCATCTCATCGTATTTTTTTAAGCTTATTTACATCATTTTCCATATATTTTTAGCTTTGGTTTTGCTTGGAATTGTATATTTTCGATAGTTTTTGGTTTTGTATATTTCTCGCGCGTTTTTAGCATATTTGGTGGTATTTGGCACCAAAATGAAAGAACCATGACCATTGATGCATTGTTGGCAAAGATTGAATTGTTTGGATAAGAATTAAGAGGATTTGAAGACGGATGTTGAAGAAACCGTGTTTCGGAGCTCGTGTAATAAGGCAGTTGAAAAATTGCGTGGCATACGGATCTAACGATCTTAGAATCCGATCTCCACCGTCCATATCTTATTTCTATGTGTTAGGAACATTGTGGCAAAGTTTCGTAGTAATTCAATGGTTATAGAAGGAGATATCGCATTTTTTCCAAAAGGCGACAATGCAGGAAAGAAGGTTCGGCCGAAGCACGCGGACCGCGGTCTGCGCTTTGTGCTGGACCGCGGTCCGCTATGTTTTGACTCAAAAACCAAAATTTTCGTGGGGGTCGGACCGCGATCCGCATTTTGAGTTGGACCGCGATCAGCGTCTGTTTTTTCCCAAATTCGTCTTTTCTCGATCCGAAACGTATATAAACCCTTTCGGACATCTTTCCTTCAAAGCACACACCCTAATTTCGACCTTTTCCACCCTCCAAAGCAGAGAAACACTCAAGGCATCCCTGCGTTGAAGATTCAAGGCGAAGAACGAAGACTACAACTGAAGAACCAAGTGCGAGGATCAATCTACGAGGTTCTAGGTTGTATAATTCTATCTTAGTTTTGTTTAGGGTTTTTGATACTTATTTTCCATGGATACTTTTTGCATACCTTGTGATTGTTTTCCTATGAATATGAGTAGCTAAATTCCCTTGTGTGGGGGTTTAGCAGGATATATGTTTTTTATGAATTGATTCAAACCCTAATTTTTCAATGAATGAATTGTTTTGTTTCTTAATTGTTGAGCCTGTTTTTGATTTCTCTATGATTCTTTAATGTGACTGGCCATCATATTAGATAATTGTAGAGAATATAGGTAATAGGTAACACAGCGGATCATACCCGGTTATTTATTTAGACCTGCAATTAAGTGTCTAGATTGTCACTATTGGTTTGGGATAGTTTAGATGGTTCTTTAAATCCTTGAGCATGATACGATCCTTAGGTTCATGATATGATCACTTGATTGACCCTTAGGATTATAAATTAGAGATCTCCCGCCATCACGGGAATCCCTAGAGCATTAGTGGATGAACCAACAAAAGCAATTCGTAAATGCTAGCTAGAGAATGGGAATGAATCGATCATCTTAGGCATAGTGATTGTTAAACCTCCGCATTCTTTATCAATCTCGAAACCACACCCATTAACCCACTTCGCTTTGCTCTTACTTGTTTTTTTTCTACTTTCTTGCTATTTTAATTCCGTAGTTTAGAATAAACCAAACCCAATTTAGGACCAAGTAGATAGTGAAATAATTAGGATAATTAGAACTCAGGTGAGTCCTTGTGAGATCGACCTCGGAAGTTGCTAGATTAGGTACTATACCGATTCGTGCACTTGCGAGAATTATAAAAAGATTCAAGATTTTAACATATTTTTATCTTAATTCTTAAAGGTGCAAAGAAAAGGTTAAAATTTATGTAAATAATGATTGTTAACATAAATAAGGAAGAAAAAATATTTTACATGCATTATATTGCATTTTAGAAAGTTTTTAATCTTAATTTTTGAAGGTGCAAAGAGAATTTTAAAAAAGAAAGAGGAAAAATATTTAAGATTTTAATATATTTTTATCTTAATTCTTAAATGTGCAAAGAAAAGGTTAAAATTTACGTAAATAATGATTGTTAACATAAATAAGGGGAAAAAAAGATTTTACATGCATTATATTGAATTTTAGAAAAAAACTTAATCTTAATTCTTGAAGGTGCAAAGAGAATTTAAAAAAAGAAAGAGGAAAGAGATTCAAGATTTTAACATATTTTTATCTGAATTCTTAAAGGTGCTAAGAAAAGGTAAAAAAGAAGAGGGAAAATATGATTTTTGGGACTTGAACCTGGACCTGTAGGGACGCCAATACACAACCTAACCACTCAACCAATTGTACATTATTCAAAAAATTCATATTTAATTAATCTTTATAGTTCATAAGGGCACTGACCCCACTAGCCCATGTAGCTAAACCCTTCCCTATAACCAATATTTTTGCACTATTGTCTACATGATATATGCAGTATAAATTTTGGTATGCGGTATACTTCGGTATATAAAATTTTATACCGTTACCGTACCAAAAAATTTCGGTATGGTATGATACTATACCAAAAATTACGATACATCGAGAATTTTGTTATCTTCGGTATTTTGTTCGATACGATATGTGCAGTATACCGATTTTTCGGTATACCATAATACCCCTAACCAGTCCCATACCCTTTACTACGTCTTTTTCGATGGACAATATATCAACTCGTTTAATTTTTATTTATCATTAAAATGATAAACAAAAAAACTTATGCGCAACTGAATTGCCAAGGACCCGCGCACTGGCCCAGATCCAAAGGCGGATCTAGGGTGTTTTTTGATTTATATGTAACCTACAACTCTCATTCTCTCAACACTTCAAATTCACTTTTTCACATAACCATTCAATATTTTCTCTCTTGTTCTTATATTCTTTTTCTTTCTTCTCCAACATTCTCACTTTCCGAAGCTCTCATTCGTTCCTTTTTACCTCCAATTAGGTAATATTATACGATTCCCTCTCCAATTTCTCAAGAGTAGTTTATTTTTCATTCATGAAATGTTAATTAATTTATGAAAATCATTAACTATTCCTTGGTTGCTCTTTGCAGCCGTCAACTTGCAAGTGTTTGTCCTTTTTAAGTCAATATTGTAGAATTATAAGAGCTTTACTATATGCAGAGGTATATTTTGTTTTTGTTGTAGAATCTCATTTTCTTTGCACTAATACATTGGTTTAATTTGGGATCTTGGTCTTTAATAATTACAGAATGTAGAAGTGTTGATGGGTGTTGCAGAGGAGGAGATGAAGATTGTTAGTTCAAGGAGGCATGGATGGAGATTGCAAAGGCAGAGTTCGAAAGAGAATATAATTGATCCATTTACACGAATTTATATATTTATCTTATTGTAATTACAATTGTATAGTTTTTTCACTTTTTAGTTATAAGACTTAAAGATAATTTTATGTAATTGATTCAACAATGAAATAGCTAGGGTAATTTCTGAAGGGATTTGAATTGTCAACGGTAACAAGCAATTGAAGTTTTCCGAATAAAATTTATCTAAATAACCCAAACTTTTAGCGAGGAGTATTACCTAGCTAATAGCATGACCATATAACTTTTAGTTAGGAAATGATCACGGTAATTATATACTAGTAATTCACAAATTTCCTAGCTACTGCATATAACTATTCATTAAAACAATAAATTTTGCTATATAGTAATTTTATATTTTGCGAGGAAAACAACTTATTTGCAAGGAAGGGTATATTTGGTTTTTTGCATAAGAGGGCAAAAATTAAAAAGGTATTTTGGTATTTTCATAGTATACATTGGCAAGAATATTATTCCTCGCTATTGATTTTAAGTATTAGCGAGGAATGATCAATGTCGAAGGGATCCAGCTAAAAACGATCCTTCCTCGCAGAAATGTGATTTCGTCGCAGAAGGTATATAGTTCGCGATAAAACGGGCCTCGCTAAAGGAGTGTTTCTTAGTAGTGCCACCAGATGCAAACATATGTATGAGTAGGAGATGTTGGACATTTTAATTAATTATGATTACACCAGTAGGGACTGTAATGTAATATGCATGTAATATGCTATAAGCCAAGGATTTATGAGCAAAAAGAATTAAGTTATTTTGAAAAACAATAACTGAGAATAAAAATAGAGAGATTTCATTCCATGAACACACGCTTCTTCTCTACAATATGTTCTCTCTCTTTGCTCTATATATAGAACTCTCACTCTATCACATTAAACATAATGAAGCTCTTGAATTGTGAATACAACCATTATCTTTGTGATCATCGTGGATTATGGAGCATTATAAGAATTCATCCACCAACCGTTTCTAGAGGTATGAATTCTTATAATAATTATTGCTTTCCGTCACAGGCGGTTCACGTTTTTCCATTCCATAACTGCTAAGTATAACCTTCCCAATTACAATAATTTTTGATAATATTGTGTTCCATAATACATATGATACCAAATCACATACAACTTTGTCCACATACTTCATTGAACTTGAACATTTAAACAACACGAAAATGCATGCGAAGAATACATATAATGTAACGCATGATTCCAAAAGGCATTACAAGTTTCGAACTTATATGCATGCGACAATTTTAATCACAAACGTGAACTAAATTCAAACAAACACAACTGAGGCTGAAACGAGCCCAACTCTTGATGGCACTGAAAGTGAGCGAGTCTTCAACGTAGCGGAGGATGATCTTTCCCACCGCCATGCGGAGGACGATCCTTCCCACCGCCACCGGGAGGACGATCCTTTCCACCGCCGCGAGGAGGGCGAGGTGCCGGCCTCGGTGGCCGAGGAAAAGGGAAGGGGAATGGAGGCAAGGGCTGCGCATAGCCACACATTCCGTATATGCAGCGGATCGGAAACCTACATCTATTATCGCACTTCCCACAGTGAAAAGGGTTTCTATTTGTGTTCACACAAATCCCCCTGCAGCATTGCCTAGTGAAACGGCACCGTATCCCACACAACCCGCAGTTGTTGGGGTCGGAAGTCACGTCCACGCATCTGTTCCTGCAGCAGAGCCGCCGGAGTCTTGGCGGTTGTCCTTGGCTGCAAATCCATGGACGCCGCCAGCAGCCGGGCGGAGGACGGCGGTTATTAAGCCTTTCCAGCCATGGGGAATGGGAGGAAGAGTTTGTGGCATTATTGTGTTGAAGTAGTAGGCCTTTTCCTTGTGCCGTCCCAAAATTTAGAAAAAAGGGCAAAATGTAAAGTACAAGTAATGAAGCTATGCTGGGTTTGTGACTGAGTAGTTGCATTCTGTTTACTTTCTTGTCAGCCAAATCTTTTATTTCTTAACATTGTTTTTGGCAGAATGTAAGAATATATTATTCAAGTATTTATAGGAGTAAAAGGGGTTTATTGTGAAGGAATCCAGACAAATTCATGTTTTTGATACAATGATTATTGTAGTATACGTGATTAAGCATGACGGGCCGCGAGTTGTAGAGTTTGCACTTTTTCCACAATTTATATTGGCTTTTTTCACACCATTAGCCATTTTCAACTGGGGCTTTGTTTATTTAATAAAATTAACGATGATTACAATGCAAATATTCCGACGTCTTTTCTTCTTTCTTTCCAACTTCTTCTTAAATAGTGAGAATATAATTTTACTATTATAACTAAATAGAACGAAAGAATAATAGAGAGAATGAGAAATAGATGTATATTATTATGAGGGTGGAGACTTCTATTTATAGGGTACAAGATGGGCTCATGGGCTTTTAGGGTTTACATAGTTATCACAATATATGGTAAGTATATATATAATATATTTACAACACTCCCCCTTGATTGACCATCCCTAAAAGAAATTGTTGTCTCATTAAAACCTTGCTAGAGTAACTCATTGAAATAAAACTGGTCGAAGGAAAAAGAGTACAATTGCTCCACCCAAATATAATCATTGTTGATCCTTGAGTCGACGCTTATTAATCTTATGTACCAACTTCTTGAATGTTAACGTTGGTACTGCCTTTGTAAAAGATCGGCTTGATTGTCACTTGAGCGAATTTGCTGGATGTTGATGCCGCCACTCTTTTGGAGATCATGTGTTGTATTGACTCTTTTATGAATCAATCTAAATGACTCATTTACTCGTGTGTTGCATTTGATGCCTCGTTAAAAACCTTAACTAAGAAAATCCTTTGGGAAAAAATTTAGAAAGGAAAAAAGGAGTACAACCATTTGACCTTCAGGGTCATTTTGACCTTTAGGAGTCATGTTGGGTGATGATTCCATCCTCAGCACTGTTTCACTCAGTGGGAAATGATTCGGTCTTAGACACTGATCTTAAGCTCAGTAGCCTTGTGCTCTGTACTTGTCTAAAGATTTGAAGATCCCAAAACCCTATCTGAATGATGAACCATTCCCTTGTATCTGTTTTGTCTCTGAGGTTTCAGACTCAGTAGACACTCTGCTCTGGTCAAGGCGCTCAGTAGCTTATCCGCCTCGGCACCGGGGCGGAAGACTCGGTGATCTTGGACTCGGCGGGAGCAAGATATGCGAGAGAGTCGGTTGAACCGAACTCGGCGGGAGTAGTTCACCTTTGGACTCGTAGCCGATCTTCGATAGACTTATCTCGGCAGCCTATCTACCGAATACAAGGTCGGACTCGGCAACGGCGGATAGTCTTCGGGACTGTCGGAATCTTTTGAAAGACAATCGGCATTGTCATGTACGAGGAAGAGAGAAGTCGGCTTCGATGCTGTCTCGAAGTTTGTGCTTGTCTCAACCACTCCATCCACCTCGACGAATGACAAGCATACACGTGTCTTCTCACCGCTAAAGGCTGCGATCAACCTTTTACCTAAAAAAGGTGGGAAAGTACACCGTTACCTACACCAAAAGAGTCGTTTGCTACCAAAAAGAGAGAGAGAGAAGAAGATCGTCTCCAACGGATCTATTTCAATCTCTGCTCTATAAATAGAGGGATCATTCAAGATTTGAAGCTAACAAAGAACACGAGAGAGCGCGAAAACGAGCGAATTCCAAAGAACAAAGTCTTAGCAAGAACTCGAAGAACAATCTCCGGCGAAAGACTACATTCTAGCTCATAGGGAATCAAGCTAAACCGACATATAAAGCCTCTAGTATCCAATCGACGTTACACGAACCTATAGCTTACCTTCAGCTGTTCGTCGATCTAGAAGCTACTCTCTCATATTCCCTATCCCTCTAACCCTAAGCTCAACCGTTCTTATCTATAGCTTAGACGAAGGAGTTCACATTTGAACCCAATCCTTATTGTATAAGGACTCCTTCACTTTGTTGGAGAAGTTTGTCAAACACTTTAAGTTTGATAGTGTTGTAAAGCGAGACTTGGATCGGTATAAAAACCAAGATGCGGCTTTGCCCGGTGTGCAAGGCGGCGAGACTAACTCGGGATAATAAATAGCCTCCCGATCATTCGGGGACGGTGGACGTAGGATTTGAGCGATATCCGAACCACTTTAAAAATCCTGTGTCTCTTCTTGCTTTCTTAAGCTGTTGCATTGATTCTACTATTCATCCCGAACATCATATTTAAAATCAATCAACCTGTCTCGGCATCCCGAACTTTTAATCTACTGACCGAGACTTAAAACGTTTTCTCACAAAAAGCCGATTTGGGCCTACACTATTCCGCGCACCGAACTCTTACCGTAGATACCGATTCGACCTAGTCGGTTAGCGGATCTCGGTGAGTCGGTACTCTTAGCTTTTAACTCGATTCGAACGGTTATGCAGTCCGACTCAGGCTTTCGATCCGGGACACCATCCCGAATAGGACTGTTCAAGTTTGAAGTTGAGAAATCGAATCGGAGTGTATTCACCCCCCCCTCTACACCGACCAGTACACTCGGGACCAACAATTGGTATCGGGAGCGGGGAGTTCTTTAAGACTCTTGTCACTTTGAGGCCGGTCCATTCGAACGGATCCGGAGGAAAATATTTTCACTTGCATATCACTCTACATTCATATCTATATTCTTCATGGCTGATATGTCGGGTATAAGGATGGTACCCATGTTCTCGGTGGATAATTATGGAGTATGGCGAGTCGGGAATGGAAGCACATCGACATCCCTCCATGACAGGATGACCGAAGTGCTTGAAGATGGTCCTATCGTTCCCATGATCGATAGTGTCGTAACTTCGGGGACCAAGCTCAAGGAGGAGGAATGGTGGCCGGGAAGAAGATTCCCAAAGACGAAGTCTCTTCACTCCCGAGGAGAAGAAGCTTCACAACTTAGACCGTGTTGCCGGAAACGCTATCCCGACCACCCTTAGTGATTCTTATCTTGGGCGGGGGTTCGGGAATGCAAGACCGCAAAAGAACTCCGGGACGCTCTAGCGCTCTCGAGTCGAGGAACTCGAGAAGATTAAAGCGAATAAACTAGCGCTGGAACTCCAAAAGCCTGGAAAGTTTGTCTCTCATGCCCGGTGACAAAATCGAAGATTCGAACGTCGATTTACCAATCGATGAACTATATCAAAGGGGTGGGAAAGACATTCGGCAACCGAGAGATGAATGCGAAGATTCGAGGGGCATCGCCGGACGGACACTTGGACACCTTTTGCCACTCTATTGCGACATTCGACTTAGATCTTTGTGTCTCCCGACCATATCTTTTCGAATTACAGGGCAGAGGAGTTTGAGTTCGACGGACCTCAAAGAAAGCGAGAGCCGAAGGCGACACAAAATCGACCATGCTTTCAAAGCATCAGTCAGCACAGCATCTCCAGCGACGAGCAAAACAACGAGTAAGACTGAGCCTTCACTCAATGATCTACAAGAAGGAAGTCTCGCTCAGAAGTATGCACTGCTCGCTGTAAAGTATCAGAAGAAGAAGGAGCGACGCATAAAAGTGACTAAAGCCTATCGGGAAACGAAAGGTAAGTCAAATTATATGTCGAAACACACTCCTGACTCACAATCTTCTGAATGCAGAAAGAAAGATGACTCAGAACCGTCAAAGAATAGCGAAAGCAAAGAAGAAAAAGTCATCACTTGCTATAATTGCAAAAAGCCGGGACATTATCAGTATGATTGTCTTAAGCTCGGTAGTGCTGAACGCGCAGCACGAAAGGCAAGGAGAGAGAAATTCGCCCAGAAAAGACAATCCTACATAGCTGGCGAAATCTCAGACGACTCAAAAGAGGTCAACTCCTTTATGGATTCATCGGATGATGATGCAGCTTTCATGGCCTTAGAGCTTGAAGCTGAAGAATCAGCTGAAAAGTGCATGATGGCAGGCGAAGAGGATGAGGTAAATTCTCATGAACCACTTAACTCCTCTTCACACTGCACACACGACACTATTTCAGGTGCAGATGAGAATTTGGACGTCGCGACCGCATACGAAGAACTGCTCGACGAACAAATTCAGATGAGTCTGCAGCTCAGCAAGACTCTTCAGAAGTTGGATACCCTGAAAGTAGAGAATCAGAGAGTTTCTCAGGAGAGTCAGGTTGCTACTGAGGCCGAAGGACTTGTGTTGAGACTCAGGGAGGAGATAAACTCTCTGATGGCCAAGTCTCGGCATCAAGAAGACCGGATTTCAGTTTTGACCAATGACTTGACTCAGAAAGATACTGAACTAAGTCTGCTGAAGTAAGAAATGTCAGGACTTCAGACCGAGCACGACACACTAAAGAAGAGTGATGATGTCTGGAGGAGCCTGATGACTGAGAGGTACATGGGCGCTGAAAAGAAATTAGAGGCTATGCTAGCAAGCAATAAGCCAAAGCACCGCAAGGAAGGACTTGGATTCGGCCGGGGGAGCTTCCTCATACGCCCAAGTACACTCGGAAGTACGGCTTGGCGATAGGTTTGTTCAAGGGGAGACTATGAACGCAAATATACTAAACCCCCTAGCAAAGAACAAACGAGAAGATGAAAGCACCTCATCCCACACATCGGCATTTCGACAAGAAGATCGGTGCCAAGAAACCCCGGTTCGGTCAAGGGGAACCAAAGCAAATCAAAATTGGCGGATCGGTATGGACCTCCAAAGGCGACACATCCGGCTCGGTATGGGTCATATTATTATGAACCTATAGTCGGAAGAGGCTCCAAAGGTCGGAAGAAAAAGAAAGCCACACGAAGGCTAAGGTCAACGGTCCACCGGCTCGAGAAGATTAGGACTCCCGAACCTCGAAGCCTCGGAAGTCACCTATGACCGATCCAGGTGGTCGGATATGTTGACTCTAGTGGAAAGAAGATGTCCGAAACCACCGGGGTTGTTAGACGATTTGGGTTATGAAAACTAACATCTAAGGACCCAAAATCAAAAATAAAGGGGTACCCGAATATAATTCTATTTTGCGGGGTGCGCGGGCACGGCGGATGCTCAAGACATATGACATACCAAAGGAGTCTACGAAGAATTATGTTGCGAAGATGGACCCGAGAATCGAGTTTGGAGATAATGCCAAAGGCTACACGAGAGGATACGGCACACTCGGCATAGGACCGCCAGCGTTCCTAGAGTATCCTATGTTGAAGGACTTCGAGCATAATCTTCTCTCTGTTAGTCAATTTTTTGATAACTCGAATAGAGTGATTTTTTGACGCCGGTTTTACGTGATGTCATTGATAAATCTACGGGGGAAAACGGTGTTATCGAGGTTCGCGCAAAAAGAACATATACGTGGCTGATTGGAACTCGGGCTGAACACGAAGCTTGTTTCTTTGGCGAAGAATGAAAACGAACGGGGTGGCTATGGCATAGAAGACTCGGCCATCTCAACTTCAAGGCGCACGGCAAACTAGCTAGGAACACTCTAGCAAGAGGACTCGCCGAATGAGGTGTTCAGCAAAGACACTCGGTGTGAAGCATGTACGAAGGGAAAGCAAACAAGGAATCAAAATCCTCCGGTTCCATCGCCTTCCACGAGATGGAATCATTCGATTCTTTGCATATGGATTTGTTCGGTCCAGTCTCCCCGGTGACGATCGGAGGCGAGAAAATATGCATTAGTGGTCATAGATGACTACTCGCGCTACACATGGGTCATATTCATTGCCAACAAGTCGACGTCAAAACGAGTTACCAACGCTTCGAAAAAGCTCGGTGTCGAGAAGAACACCAAGATCGGAAAAATACGTTCGGACGGAGGACCGAGTTCCTTAATTCCATGGTAGAGGAGTTACGCAAGCGAAGGAATAGAGCATGAGACTTCGACCGCACGCACACCTCGGCGGGAATGGAGTTGCTTGAACGAAAGAACGAGAACTCTAAAAGAGGCGGCTAGGACTCTACTCGCAGACTCGGGACTCCCAACCAAATTGCGGGGCGGAAGCTACGTCCCGCATGTTACACTCGGAACCGATCTTTCCCGACAAAGCGGGGATAAGAGAACACCATATGAACTATGGAACGGCGAGGAAGCCTTCTCTATCTTATTTCCATATCTTTGGATGTTCATGCTTTATCCACAATAATGGGAAAGATCAGTGAAGACTTTTGATAGCAAGTCGGATCGGGGAGTGTTCTTAGGATACTCTCGGGTCGGCAAAGCTTTCGAGTATTCAACTATCGGACCCTTTGCGTGGAGGAAAGCCCTCATGTTGTGTTTAACGAGTTTGCTGCGAAGACAGGAGCAATAACTCAAATTCTCGAATACGAGGACATCGGTAAGACGGCTACGGGATCTAAGCTTAAAGGACAAATGCGAAAAGATCCGGCTATGTTGGGATGATGATTCGGACGAAGAAAGCGAAGACAAATCTACCGAATCTCAACCGGCAGAGCAAGTAGGCGAGCAGATTGATTCTCCCGAACGAGAATCAATCCCCGGGTAACTCGGGTCGATGAGGAAACCGTAGAGGTAAGCGAGACCACTACGAGAATAACAACTCGGGGGGGAACATCTAGTAATGTTCCCGAGCTGAATGCCCACGAACACGGTGACTCGATGAGACCATACTCTTATCACCGAAATTCTTCAATCTCGGGAATAGTACAATTGAAATGCCTAACTCACCTACTATCACGTGTTGAACAAATTTCGGATGAAGAGTTAAAACATCGTAGATCGTGGCTAGATGCTCACCTTTGCTAATCTTATAATTAGAGATCCTTCAGCACATGTCAAGACAAGATCCCATTCTCGTCAAGGAGAAAGCGTATTATTTTCCCGCTTCTTGTCTCTCGAAGAGCCCCGAGAATATTGAGGATGCACTTAAAGATGCTTGCCCGGATTATTGCTATGCGGGAAGAGGCTGAATCGGTTCACGAGAAACGAAGTATGGGAGGTTGTAGACGCAGACCCGGCATCAACATGTCATTGGAACCAAATGGGTCTTCAAGAACAAGCGAGATGAAAACAACGTTATAGTCGGGGAACAAAGCAAGGCTCGTGGCTAAAGGCTACTTGTCAAGCCGAGGGAATAGATTTCGATGAAACATTTGCTCCAGTTGCAAGATTGGAGGCCATAAGACTATTCCTTGCCTACGAAACACATCAAAGATTCAGAGTCTATCAAATGGATGTGAAGTCTGCGTTCCTGAACGGCGTACTGAAAGAAGAAGTCTATGTGGAACAACCGCCCGGCTTTCAGCAGGGACATCAAGTATGTAGACTCAGAAAGGCTCTGTACGGGTTAAAACAAGCACCTAGGGCTTGGTATGATACCCTGTCTGAGTTTCTTCTTCAGAAAGGTTTTCAGAAGGGCACAGGAGATCGCACGTTGTTCAGCATTCGACTGGAAGACGACCTATTACTCGTGCAGATCTATGTAGATGATATTATCTTTGGTTCGAAGAATGTCATTATGTGTTAGCAATTCGAAAGAATGATGAAGGACAAGTTCGAGATATCGATGATGGGAGAAATGAACTACTTCCTTGGTTTTCAAGTCAAGCAATCTGACAAAGGAACGTTCATCAATCAAAGCAAATACACTCGAGACCTCATCAAAAGATTCGGCGGCACATCCGGCAAACCTATCAAGATCCCGATGAACACGAATATGAAGATCGATCTTGATAAGGAGGGAGTATCGGTAGATCAAAGCGAATACCGTGCTATAATTGGTTCATTACTATATCTAACGGCTACTCGTCCCGACATAACTTATCTTGTAGGTGTATGCGCTCGATTTCGGGGCGATTCGAAGCGAGCCATCCGGACTCGGCAAAGAAGATTCTTCGCTACCTCAGAAGCACACCCAACATAGGTTTATGGTATCCGGCTGATGATAATATTGAACTAACTGGCTATTCTGATGCTGACTATGCAGGATGTAGAATTGACCGAAAATCAACTTCGGGAACATGTCGGTTCCTTGGCGGCAAAAGCGATCTCATGGTTTTCAAAGAAACGGCACTCGGTAGCTACGTCGACTACCGAAGCCGAATACATGGCTGCTTGGAAGTTGTTGCGCCCAAATCCTTTGGGTCGAGCGCAGTGAGAGACTATGACGTCATTCGGAATGAAGTGCCGATCTTCTGCGATAGTACCAGTGCTATTGCAATCACTCAGAATCCTGTTCTTCACACGAGATGCAAGCACGTGGATATCAGACATCACTTCATTCGTGACCATGTCGAAAAGAAGGATATCGGGATGGAAAAGATCCATCTCCGACAAACAAAGGGGCGATATCTCGACCAAGCCTCTAGGCGAACCCGATTCGAGAGAACTTTCGGTAGAGCTGGGTCTGCTTTGGACCCCTACCGACCCTAGTCGGTAATAAGGTTTCGGGAGAGGAACATTCCGGTGAGGGGGAATGATCACTCTCGATGCGAGTAAGTTCGATGCGTAGAGACTCGAGAAAACCATCTACACGAGGTATCGGTGACTACTATGTTCGGTGACGGGTTTGCGTATCTTTACTCTATAGTATCTAATGCAACAATGATAAGCATTTATTATGGAGATTCGGCATGATTTAAATATCTCTTAGTTTGTCATTTATTGATAACAGATTACATTTAATACACGACATTCTATGCACAACTTTCTTTGAACTGCGTGCGCATTAAATGCATGTTTTATCATAGTTACTCTTTAGGCATGTTTACAACTTGCATTGACTTAGACGGCTTTTGTGATCATTACCTTTTATAATATTGAATCTTAACCGTCCATCTCATAAAGTAGGTTTAAACTCGGCCTTAGATCGATAAGCTGTTCATCTTCTAGATATGTACACATTTCGATCAAATCTTAAGAACCGCCATATTCGCGCTTAACATTTCGATCATATCATACCTCTTAAAAATCCGAGAATACCTTTGTGCAAAAACCCTCATTTGCTTACATTCTCTTCGATAAAATTCTCGGTATGCCTACATGAAGTTACTTATGTGCTGATCTTTATTGATTAGTATCTAGTATTAAAGCTGTTTTATTTAAAAATCGATATCGATAACAACTTCGTGTAATAGGTACAATGGCGGAAACCAATATCTCTATGATATCTCCGGCGGATATGCGGAACATTACGGAGAAGGATCGCGTGTGGTTTGAACCCACCATGGATTTCTATTCATGCGATCCGGAGTATATGGATGAGATCTTCTCGGCCGCGCGAGTCGAGGTGGAGAAATTTCTGTCTAGGAGGCCTTCGTACTTCCTCCCGAGACGGGTTGCGGAAGCCGTACTTGAATTCGGACGAAGTGTGCGGAGACATATTGGCGAGATTTGTTGTCCATTCTATCCAAGACGCCACTACGGGCTGAAGCGGATGTCCATCAAGGAAGCCCCGAGCGGAGCTTTGATGCGCCCTCCGAAGGAATTGAGTACGGTTGGGTACGGGAGGCGACCGAGTTGATGAATATCTTACCGTCTTACGTGGAAAGCCCACTACTTTCGGAGCCGCTTTTCCGAAGAACGGCATGTTGCCTCGGTTCGGGGCACTTGCTTACATTGTCACGCAGCCTCGACAAGCCAAGCGGGGTCGTTTGACCGGGTGTCGAGGCCTAAGATTCGAGATGATGATGGCCATATACGGCCAGAGCCCAAATTAGCGGACGGAGTTCTTTCTCCGTGAATTCATGGCTCGGATCGCTAAGTTCGACAAGGCATCGAACATGCCGAGCGCAAAGGGCAAATTGCTGTATGGACTCAAACCTGCCCATCATGATCGAGGATTTATGTGGATGCGAGCCTATCACCTACGGTGACAAGGAGTACTTCAATGTGAAGAAGGTCGGATTTCACAACAAGCACGGCGGCGCTTCGGCAGATAAGGTCAAGACCCTCGGCGGTCTCTCCGCAATCAAAGCCTCGGCGAGCTACGCCTACAAAGAAAAGAACCCCTCCCGCTAAAACTTCTAAGGCACCGGCAAAGAAACCGAAAAAGCCGTTGAAGTGCCGGCCTGCGAGGAGGTTCCGGAAGTGCCTGCCGAACAAGCTCCCGAGAGGACTACTCGGCCCACGGTGGTTGATGAGTCAGGAGTCTTCGAGAAGACTCGGTCGGTGGAGAAGATCGTCTCCACTGAAAGAAACCAAGGGGATGCTTACGGAAGCTCGGAGCGCGAGATATTCGGCGCCTAGACGGCCCCCTTTCCGTCCCTCCACTCGGCTCGGTCCCTCCAACCGCAGAGCGAGACTTCACACATAGACTTGGAGTACGAGGCGCATCCGAAGGTGAATCAATCGGGATGGAAGCTTCAATGATCTTATCTCGAGCCTCCCGTGAGATCCTTCAACGAATCTCGGAGCTTGCTTCGATCATTCGGATTTGATGATCATTGCCAAATCGGCAAGGCTCCACATGCTTCTTCACTTTCGGGAGTGGCCGCATCTACTTCGCCTTATTCTCCACTACTCCCGTCGGCAACTCCAAGAAGAAGAGATGAAGTTGAGGGCAGGCAAATAGGCTACTCGGAGCCTGGCGACCTCGGCACCATGGAGAATCCGAGGGCCGCTATGCTTGCGATGATACATGACAAACAAGCAGAAGGCTCAGCACCCTCAGATGGGTCAGATCATGACGACCAGGACCTACCCAAGGATTCGGGCCCCGGACAACCCGATAAGGGATCACTCCGGGACAAGGATACACATGCGACATTCCCGATATTCCTCTCGGTATCCTTGGTCCCGAGAAGTCCAAGGCTGGTGCTTCGTCCTCGGCGAGCCCGCTCGGCTCTTCTTGCGTAGTCGACTTTCGAAGCGGCGCCCGGCCCGGACCGCAAAGAGATCTCGATCGGTGGCAAAAGCCTTAACTGCTCAAGGGATCAAAAATCGAGATCTTGTGAATGCTATCCATAGGAAATGGAAGCAGTTGCTCAAGCCACGACTAAAGAACTTCGGGGGTGAAGTCTTACGTCTCTCCATCGGCCGCCCACGATGTTTGCGCTTATTTCGAAGCGTTGGCTCGGCAGCAAGTCCGATTAGAAGCTCGGCTCAAGATCTTTCGGGAGAGCCAAGCCAAGCTACTTGATGAATTTTTGGCTTCTAAAGCGGCTCATACCGATGCTATCACCGAACAATCCGAGGCCACTGAACAAAGACTTGAGAATATCCAACTGGCCTTGGAAGACAAGATCACTGAGAAGCTGAATGATGTAAAGGCTGCAGCTGAACTCTCTCACAAGCAGTACAAGGCAGACCTTACCATGGAGAGGAACGAGTTGCATGAGGCTCTCACTAAGCTCCACCATCGTCTTGATGAGCTGTCAACCTCCTACAAAAGTCTGAAGAAGTCAGTCCTAGTCCCTACCCCGGTGCTCATTGATGATGCCGAAGAGGGGGAAAGTGAAGGAAAAAGGGAAGGAAAGAAGAGTGCGAGAAGGCGGCCCCCCACCAAAAGTCCAAAATCTAAGGGGGAAGCTACACCGAAGTCATCCCGAGACTCGGACTCGGACTCGGAAGGGTGAGGCCCGGGGGTGTCCCAGCTGCGAGCACACCGCTACCGGCCCCAGTGGCTCGGGATCCCGGGGCTACTCATGCGGCCCGGACTCCCATTGATATCATCAAGGAGGTTGCGAGTATCTTTGAGAACAGAAAGAGGACTCGAGGACTCGAGATGATGATGAAGAAGTCCCTCTACCTCCACCTGTTCAAGGCGGAGGTAAGAAAATTACGAAACTCCCGACCCCTCCAGGAAAGAAACCCAAGAGATATATTTCGGTGAGGAGGAGGCTCGGTTGCCGCCGATGAGAAGTTGGCAAGGGAGATCGCCGATGTTGAAGGCGCCAACAAACCAAAGTCTAAGCTTGCTTAAAGGAAAGACTAAGGCACCCGGCACGCGGTGGAAAAAAGAAGGCGCACGCTAGGTTGCCTCCCGGAAAACTTCGGAATTGAAGATGATGAAGATAGGGGAGAGGCAACAAGAAAAAGGCCACTAAGCGGCAAGGTACATCCAAAACCAAATCCGGTACCTCTGCGACTACGAACAAGCTCCTCGAAGCCTCAAGAGCAAGATGCGAAATTGAAGAAATCTTCGCTCGAGATGGATAGATATCTCTACGAGAGAGGAAGAGAAGGCTAGACAGATAGAGGCCGCCAGCGAGAGGATACATTTGGCGGACCTTGAGGCACTCGGGAAGCGTCTTGAACAAGAGGCCGACCGAGAGTTCCTTCGAAAGAGACATTCCTTATCGATACGTGAAGGTTCGGGAAGCCAAACGATGCGAAAACACATAGATGGCCGAGATCGGACGAATGGATGCCTATTCGGTTCAATCGAGAGATGGGAATCGGCCAAGATAGAGTTTATCAAGAGAAATTATTTACGGCGATTACGGCCTCGAAATGTCCAAGGGCGATGCCCATGTCGAGTGGATGACCATTGCGAACCCGATCTTTACCCATATATGCACGGAAGCGATGGCGAAGGGGTAGTAGTCGGCGTTCTGAAGCGAGAATCATTCCTCCACCCCGGAAGACAAGACGACTCGAGTACATCTCGGAATGATTGAACAAGAAGTGAAGAATCTTTGCGTTGAGCGAGAGGTCTAGAACAAGATGAACCGGCAGACTTTGCCGAATACACGAAGGCGAGGAAGAACACGTTTAGAATGTATGGAGTCCCACCGCCTGAAGATAAATCCCAAGGTTTCATGAATAGGATTCGGCGGTTTAAGGGTTCTCCTTCTTAGTTCTCCTTTTAGCTTAGCAAGATTTGTAATGTCTTGGAACCCGTTTATCATATATATACAAATCTTCTTTTGGCTCTGACAACTACTTGTTGTCTAAATAGCCGTGTTTGCTTTATGCTTTAACAATCAGAATCACTGAAGTGATTACTGATACACACACACACTTTGTTTATTTACTTGTCAGTTTTTGCTCGGTTAGATCTCTGATAGACTAGACTTTCATAGAGTTATTATTTCTCTTAGGGAAATTGTTGCATGGGGGAAATTATTGTAAAGGGGAATTTGTTTCCGCCTGTCTCCCTCGATAGTCTAGCACTTACCAGACAACTCCACTGATCCTACTTGTAATACTTGTAAGGAGCTCTGTTTCTGAGTAAGTTAGTGTTTAGCATAGTTGATTGGACATAGATGATAGGTTTTGGCATCATCAAATAGGGGGGAAATTGTTGGGTGATGATTCCATCCTCGGCCTTTGTTTCACTCGGTGGGAAATGATTCGGTCTTAGACACTGATCTTAAGCTCAGTAGCCTTGTGCTCTGTACTTGTCTAAAGATTTGAAGATCCCAAAACCCTATCTGAATGATGAACCATTCCCTTGTATCTGTTTTGTCTACGAGGTTTCGGACTCGGTAGACACTCTGCTCTGGTCAAGGCGCTCGGTAAGCTTATCCGCCCCGGCACCGGTGCGAAGACTCGGTGATCTTGGACTCGGCGGGAGCAGATATGCGAGAGAGTCGGTTGACCCGAACTTCAGCGAGGAGTAGTTCATTTGGACTCGGAGCTGATCTTCGATAGACTTATCTCGGCGATCTATCTACCGAATACAAGGTCGGACTCAAGCAACGGCGAGATAGTCTTCGGGGATTTGTCGAGAATCTTTTGAAAGACAATCGGCATTGTCATCTACGAGGAAGAGAGAAGTCGGCTTCGGTGCTGTCTCGAAGTTTGTGCTGTCTCAACCACTCCATCCACCTCGACGAATGACAAGCATACACGTGTCTTCTCACCTGCTAAAGCTGCAGTCAACCTTTTACCTAAAAAGGTGGGAAAGTACACTGTTACCTACACCAAAAGAGCCGTTTGCTACCAAAAAGAGAGAGAGAGAAGAAGATCGTCTCCAACGGATCTATTTCAATCTCTTCTCTATAAATAGAGGGATCATTCAAGATTTGAAGCTAACAAAGAACACGAGAGAGCGCGAAAACGAGCGAATTCCAAAGAACAAAGTCTTAGCAAGAACTCGAAGAACAATCTCCGGCGAAAGACTACATTCTAGCTCATAGGGAATCAAGCTAAACCGACATATAAAGCCTCTAGTATCCAATCGACGTTACACGAACTTATAGCTTACCTTGGTTGTTCGTCGATCTAGAAGCTACTCTCTCATATTCCCTATCCCTCTAACCCTAAGCTCAACCGTTCTTATCTATAGCTTAGACGAAGGAGTTCACATTTGAACCCAATCCTTATTGTATAAGGACTCCTTCACTCGTTGGAGAAGTTTGTCGAAACACTTTAAGTTTGATAGTGTTGTAACCGAGACTTGGATCGGTATAAAAATCAAGACGCGGCTTTGCCCGGTGTGCAAGGCCGACCGAGACTAACTCGGGGATAATAAATAGCCTCCCGATCATTCGGGGACGGTGGTCGTAGGATTTGAGCGATATCCGAACCACTTTAAAAATCCCTGTGTCTCTTCTTGCTTTCTTAATCGTTGCATTGATTTTACTATTCATCTCGAACATCATATTTAAAATCAATCAAGCTGTCTCGGCCATCCCGAACTTTTAATCTACCGGCCCGAGACTTAAAACGTTTTCTCACAAAAACTGATTTGGGCCTACACTATTCCGCGCACTGAACTCTTACTGTAGATACTGAATTCTGACCTAGTCAGTTAGCAGATCTCAGCTGAGTCAGTACTCTTAGCCTTTAACTCGATTCGAAACGGTTATGTCCGGTCCGCAACTGTTTGGTCGAGACACCATCCTGAATAGGACTGTTCAAGTTTGAAGTTGAGAAATCGAATCAGGTGTATTCACCCCCCCCTCTACACCTGACCGTACACTCGGGACCAACAAGTCAGTCTAATCTTTAGGATTATTGACAATTTATTACTCCCCCTCAAGATAACAATGGTTATCTTCAAGGTCTACACTATTATGTGCAACACAAGTTTAACTATCTTCATAGAGAATAGCATGTTTGTCTCGAAGATAACAGAAGATAGTTAATACCATTGCAAATTCTCCAATTGCACATAAGTAAGGAATGATCCTCATCTTTGTTATCTTCTATAGGTCTAAATGAGTCTTCATCCACTTCAAGTGATTGAATCTACCATTAGGTAGCTATGTGGATGTGATACAATAAAATCTCTTTAAAGACCTTTCAGGTAGGTCGACTAACGTAACTCCATCAGGGAGATGCTCGATCTGTTGGTCGAGACAATTATTAGTTCAAACCTAAGTCTTTTGATTATAAATCCGTCTTTTAGGCATGAGTTGATTTCCTCAACTACATTTGTTCCTAATGATTGACATATCCTATTCAGGAGTAATTTGGAGTGATGCGTTTTAAATTTCTATTCCGCGGACTTTTTATCTTTAGCACCAATAAATCTCTCACACTTCCGATGCTAATGAGAATTAATTGATTTATTTTGTCTTGAGGAACTTCAGTTCTTTCAAGGTGCATATACAACAGGTATATGAGATTTTAGTCACTCATTTTGCAATAAATAACTTGATGAACTTCTGGTTCATAGTACGTGAATCTAAATAATTAATTTAACGAGATATTTGCGGCATTTATATTTTAATCTCCCCCTAATGCCAATATAGTTGAGTTGGATTATAGAATCACGTGTCAATCAATAAAATAGTCCACAAGTAGTGGCCCTATATATGTCATGTTGACGGAGTATACACATAATTTTCACGTATTAAACTCTTCGAGAGTCTTAACCATTATCAAATAACAATACAAACTGCTTTGCTATCAGTTTTCTTCTTGAAAACATATGAAAAATATCTTCACTTTTGAGATAACGTTGTTCTTACAACAATTTGCAGTTTACTTGAAAAATATTTTTGACTTCCGTGATTCAAACAAGTTAAATCCTTCAGGGATTTTCAAATATATATAACTATCAAGTTAATCAAATAGATAGATATTTACTAGATCGATAAGAAGCATATCAAGCCTTTGTGACATAAGTAGATTAATCAAACTTTAAAATATAATGGCGTCTAGTATGGGAGAGTACATAATTAATTTTCGGTCTTTAAGAGAAACATTGTGTTACGAGTATTGTCTTATGTCTCATAACTTTTCGTTTCTCTTTGTAACAAAGACACATTTGTATCCTTCGGGGATATACTTTTCGGATTTTGGAACTACATGTCCAAATATTTCCAGCTTTCTAGGGAATTTTAATTCACCTTGTATGACTTTGTTCCTCTTTGACCAATTATTTCTATATTGACAATCTCTTATAGATCGTCGTGGAGGATCATCTTTTATCATTTCAAAAGTTATATTAAAGGCAATATATCGCCATGCGGCCACGACGATATTTAAACTCTCCAATATATTGAGATCTCATTAATTTCAGACGCTGACAGTTCTTTAGGAACATTCATTTGATTGATAATCATATTCGTCATTGTTTGGTTCATATCTTGTACCATTTTTCTTAGGCACAAAATATCTTTTAGAACCAATTGGTCGACCATATTTTTGTCGTACTTTATTCATTTGCTACCATTTGTACTTGTTTTACAGGGACATCGATTCTTGCGGTGGTATTTGCAGCAAATATATAACATTGTCACTTCTTTTATATTTAAAGCATCATGAAGTTGGCTTGCAATTTTTTGCAAGTGCGTCTTTCGACTTTTTGTTCACATTGATTACTTCAGGAATCCAAATGTGACTAGTTTTTACTTGTGTTTTTTTCTGGAAGTAGATTTCACGTTGATTACTTCAGGAATCCAAATGTAACATATGTTCCAACTAATGTTGGGAACGTTATTACATCATAATAACAATTTTCTTGTGAGACTCATATTTTTACGAACAAAAACCATTTTGAGTATGATCATGAGCAACTAATTGTTTAATCTCAATCCCAAAGCCAAATAATATTAAATCATTTTCAAGAGGAACTTGGAGTTTAATAAACTCACTAGATTTATCAATATAAATTTTGTTGAGGGAATTGAGCACATTGTTTTTGAACTTGTAGTTCTAACAAGTGCTACATTTTCTTCAAGAAATCAAGCAAATCATGAAAGAATTTTAATTAAGAGATTCTTCAGGATCTCTATATTGCGCCCATATAAATTTACAATTATGTTGCGCATAGTAGTTGCTCGAAAATGTACAAATCTATCATGTCAAAGATCTTTGAACTTCCGGTTCATGACATAGTTTGCCTTAGTTGTTTTCATAAATGTGTAATACGTTTAATATGGTAGTGTGAAAATATTCTTCAAGAATATTAATATATTGTTAATCCACAATAGGATATAGAAGAGTTTTTGCTACCACTCAATGTAATTAGGTAATACTTTAAATTTTAACTTACATCTAAATATATGTTCTTCTTTAAGAATACGTAATATTCTTCAAGATTATTAATTGTACTACTTCAGGAGCAACAATTAAAGTATGATTATTGTGATACATGATTTCAAAATGATAAGTTTTAGTTGTTCCAAGAACATGTAGAGTTAATTGTGTTACTTCAAGAGCAATAATTAGAATTATAAACATATAACATTTGCCAAAATCAAAAGTTGAATTGTTTTTCAAGAACATGTAGTATTCTTCAGGAATACAAATTGTGCTACTTCAGGAGCAACAATTTTAGTCTCTATTAAATTACTTCAGGCGAAAGACTAATATTTTTGAGAAATCCAATTGCTCTTCAAGAACATATAGTGTTTTTTGGGATACAAATTGTGCTACTTCAGAGCAACAATAATAACGTATGTAATATTCTTCAAAAATATTAATTGTGTGCTACTTCAGGAGAAACAAATTAAGATTGTATATGTATATATATATATATAGGGGAGGGTTCCAATAGGAACACCCCTTAGAGTGAGAAATAAGAACAATCATCAGCCTTTAGATTATGTAAATTGATGGATCAGATTCATTTTAATTTTTTTTTACCCGAAATGCACCATTTACTTATAAAATTTTCACAAAGGGTATTAAAGTCATTTAAAAAAAAAAACCTAACCTAGTTTATTAAGAAAAAACGTCCGCTCACTATTTCGCTATTTCACTTTTGGTTTCTCAACCCCCTTTCGGCCATTGTTGTTCGCTATTTGCCTTCTGATTTTTCCCCTTTCGGCCATTCTACTTTGCGATTTGTCTTTTGGTTTTTCTCATCCACTTTCGGACGGACAATTTTGCGATTTGCCTTCTGGTTTTTCTCATCCACTTCCGGCCAGATTATTTCGCGTTTCTGAGAAAATTCAGAATTAATCTGTGAGTTTTTTTAATTTCTGACGAATCTGAAACGGTGGCTTTATTGTTTTTTTGACATATTATGAAATTGAATATACAATTAGTGTTTTTTCTGTGTGAGAATGAATCTTTTATGGAATCAATTAGGGTTTTTCTTTGTTAGAACACAATGATAAATTCTGCACAATTATGTATATGGAAATGCACGGTTAAGTAAAAAAATTTGAACTATTCTTTGATTTATTGTCTAGAATGTATTATTTTTATAAATACTAAATTATGCACAAATATGTATATTCAAATGCACGGTTTAGGCAAAAAAATATGCATATACAATTTGTTGGTTTTTTGTTGATTACATAAGTCGACATTCATATTGGTTTTTGTTGGTCCCGAGAGCACGTTCAGGTGTACGGGGGGGGTGAATACACCTAAAAACCGATTTCTCAACTTAAACACGAACAATCCTTTTTCAGGATAGTGTCGTGCTGAACAGGTTCAGCAGACCAGATAAGCTATTCTGAATCGTGTTGGCAGAGTGACTGACTCTACTGAGATCTGCTAGCTAACTGAGAGTCAGAATTCAGTATCTTGCAGATAGAGTTCAATGGTGCGGAATAGTGTAGGCCCAATTCAGTTGAGTTGGAAAACGTTTTTAATAAAACAGTTTCAGTAGATTAGTGCAATCACTTAAGTTCGCTGAAACTCAGTTGAATGATTTAAGAAGGCTTTTCAGTATGAACACTTAAATCAATGCAACAGTGAAAAAGAATACGAGACACAAGACACAGAGATTTTTAAAGTGGTTCGGACACAAAAATCCTACGTCCACTGTCCCGAATGATCAGGAAGCTATTTATTATACTGAGATTTATACGCTGGACAAACTCTGGTCTTGAGATTTATACTGAGCAAGTCTCAGTTTACAAGGTTATCAAACTGAGTGTTTGAAAAACTCTCCAACTATGAAGGAGTTCTTTACAATAAAGAACAGTTCAAAGATGAACTCCTTCGTCTAAGCTATGGATATATTCTATTGAGCTTAGGTTAGAGGGATAGGGAACAATGAAGTGGCTTCTAGAACGACGAACAGCTGAGTATGACTTTGGGTTCGGGTATCGTCGTTTGGATACTAGAGGCTGTATTTAACAGTTCAGCTTGGTTCCCTAAGAGCTAGAATATAGTTCTTCGCCGGAGATGAATTCTTCGAACTTCTTGCGGAGAACTTAGGCTTTTCGAGTTTGCTCGTTTGAATGCTCTGTGTATGCGGTTTTTCTTTTTCTTTCGTTTCTCGTATGTTCGCACTCATTTTTTTTCGTATATGAGCTTCAAATTTGATTTATCCCTCTATTTATAGAGAAGAGACTAGGAAAGATCCGTTGAAGACGATGATCCTTTGTCTCTCTCTTTTGGGTAGCTAACAGCTCTTTTGTAGCATTTGCAGAGTCTTTTCCCTCTTTTCCGGAAAGTTGTTGACTTGCAGCTTTAGTAGGTGTAGGGCAGGTGTCTGCTTGCCATTGGTCGAGGTTTAGAAAGTGGTTGAGACAGAACAGACTTCAAGGAGATTTGAAGCTGACTTCTCTCTTCCTCGTACTTGACTATGCTGATTGTCTTTGAAAAATCGGCCGGATCGGACCGTCCGGCCGTTCTTGAGTCGATCTTTAATTCAGTAGTGAACTCCTGCTGAGTCTGCTTTACTGAAGATTAACTCTGAGTACAGTGAACTACTCCTGCTGAGTTCAGTTCCACTGACACCTTTCAGTATACTGCTCCTGCTGAGTCCAGTATTTACTGAGTCTTCTACTTCTGGTGCTGAGGCGGATAAGCAACTGAATGCTTGAACCAGAGCAGAGGGTCTACTGAGTCTGAAACCTCAGAGACAAAAACAGGTTTACAACTTAAAGGTTCATCGATCAAGATAGGGTTTTGGGATCTTCAAATCTTCAGACTAATTCAGAGCACAAGGCTACTGAGTATTGGTCAGTAAAGAAGATAGAATCATTTCCCACTCTATCTAATACTGCTGAGGATAGAATCATCACCCAACAATTTCCCCCTATTTGATGATGCCAAAACCTATCAACAAAAATCAACATCTAACACTATGTGTTGGTCCCGTGAGTGAGTTCAGGTGTAGAGGGGGGGGGGTGAATACACCTGAATCCAAATTTCTCAACTTTCGAACACGAACAGTCCTATTCAGGAAGGTGCCGTACTGAAATAGTTCAGCAAACCAGATAACTGTTCTGAATCGTGTTAAAGGCTAAAAGAGTACTAACTCATCTGAGATCTGCTAACTGACTAGGTCAGAATTCAGTATCGATCAGTGAGAGTTCAGTGTGCGGAATTGTGTAGGCCCAAATCAGTTTTAATGAGGAAAACGTTTTATGCAAGTCTCAGTTCAGTAGATAAGAAGTTCGAGAATGCGAGACAGTTAAATCGATTTTAAATATGATGTTCGGTATGCACGGTAAAATCAATGAAACAAGTAAGTAAACGACACGAGATATTTTTAAAGTGGTTCGGATATCAACAATCCTACGTCCACTTGTCCCGATAGATCGGGAGGCTATTTATTATCTCGAGTTAGTCTCGGTCGGCTTGTACACTGGACAAAGCCGTGGCTTGGGGATTATGCGAGCAAGTCCCGGTTTACAATTCTATCAAACTTTAAGTGTTTGACAAACTTCTCCAACAATGAAGGAGTCCTTATACAATAAGGATTGGGTTCAAATGTGAACTCCTTCGTCTAAGCTATGGATATAACAAGTGAGCTTAGGGTTAGAGGGATAAGGAACGAGAATGTAGCTATCTAGAGCGACAAACAGCTGATGGTTTGGCTATAGGTTCGTGTCAGTCGCTTGGATACTAGAAGCTTATGTCGGTTTAGCTTGGTTCCTTTTGAGCTGGATGTAGTCTTTCGCCGGAGATAACTCGGTTGATTCTTGCGGAAGACTTAGTCGTTAATTTCGCTCGTTTGAATGCTCTGTGCGTTTCGTGCTTCTATGTTCATGTGTTCGGTTCTTCCGGTGAGCTTCAAATCTTGAATGATCCCTCTATTTATAGAGTGGAGAGAAGAATAGATCCGTTGGAGACGATCTTCTTCTTTTTCCCTCTTTTGTGGTAGCAAACGGCTCTTTTGTGTAGGTAACAGTGCTTTCCCACTTTTTTAGGTAAAAGGTTGACTGCAGCTTTAGCAGGTGAGACGACACGTGTTTTCTTGTCATTCATCGAGGTGGATGGAGTGGTTGAGACAGCACAAACTTCGAGACAGACTGAAGCTGACTTCTCTCTTCCTCGTACATGACAATGCTGATTGTCTTTAGAAAGATTCCGGCGATCCCGAAGACTATCCGCCGTTCTTGAGTCGACCTTGTATTCGGTAGATAGGACCGCCGAGATAGGTCTATCGAAGATCAGCTACGAGTCCAGTGAACTACTCTGCCGAGTTCGGTTCAAGCGACTCTCTCGATATCTCGCTCCGCTGAGTCCAGTATTTACTGAGTCTTCTACACTGGTGCTGAGGCAGGTAAGCTACTGAGCGCCTTGACCAGAGCAGAGTGTCTACTGAGTCTGAAACCTCAGAGACAAATACGAATGCAAAGGAATGGTTCACCAATCAGATAAGGTTTTAGGATCTTCAAATCTTCTCAACGGGTTCGAGCACGAGGCTGCGGCGTGATTCAGTATAGAAGATAGAATCATTTCCCACAAGTATGATCATGCTGAGGATTGAATCATCACCCAACAGTTTCCCCCTATTTGATGATGCCAAAACCTATCATCTATGTCCTATCAACTATGCTAAACACTAACTTACTCGGAAACGAGCTCCTTACAAATATTACAAGTAGGATCGGTGGAGTTGTGCGGTAAGTGCTAGACTACTGAGGGAGACAGGGCAGAACACTTTCCCCCTTTACAATAAATTCCCATGCAACAACTTCCCCCTAAGAGAAATAGTAACTCTATGAAAGTCTAGTCTATCAGAAATCTAACCGTGCAAAAACTGACAAGTAAATAAACAAAGTGAGTGTGTGTCAGTAATCACTTTAGTGATTCTGAGTGTTAAAGCATAAAGCAAACACGACTATTTAGACAACAAGTAGTTGTCAGAGCCAAAAGCAGATTGTATAAATATAAGAGAAATTCAGTACAGATACAATCTTGCTATGTTAAGAAAATGAGCTAAAGATCTAAGGAGGAGGGCCACTGAACTTCTTGATTCTGTCCATGAACTCTTGAGTCTGATCTTCAGGGAGCGGCACTCCATACATCCTGTATGTGATCTTCCTTAGCTTCAGAAATTCTGCAAAATCAGCAGGCTCATCTTCAACAAGTTCTTTCTTCGCTGCTGCATGCTTCACTTCCGCTTCAATCGTACCATAGTGTACCGAGTCATCCTATCTTCTCGGTGGAGGTATGATTCTGGGTCCCGGAACACTAACTTCTATACCTTCAGATATGGCTTTGTTGAGGTATGGGTAGAGTTCAGGTTCAGTAGCGAACATCCATTCCATGTAAGCTTCAATCCTTGTCCTGTTGGACCAGAACCTCCAGAAATAGTTCCTCTTGATGAACTCAATTTTTGCATTTTCCCATCTTTGATTGAGCTGAGCTGGTATCCATTCATCTGTTCTTGGCCATCTTTGAAATTTTAGGTCAGCTGGCTTCCTGAATTTCCTGTATATGTATAGAATATCAGCTTTAGAAGGCACTCTCAGCCTTGCCTCCTCTTCAGTCCTTTTCATCATAGCTTCATGGTCTGCCTTCCAAATTCTGTCTCTGGCAGCCTGAATCTGAGTCCTCCACCGCCTGTTCAGCGTACTCAGCAACCTCCTTAATAATGTCTTTGGGAGTCTGGGTTGCCTGAGTAGTCTGCTGGGGTCCTGAGCCACTTGGGCCGGTTTCAGCTGTGCTCGCAGCCGAAACACCCTGGGCCTCACCCTTCTGAGACTGAGTCTGGGATAACTTCAGTGTAGCTTCCCCCTTAGACTTTGGACTTTTGGTGGGGGTCAGCTTCTCAGTGCTCTGTTTCTTGCCTTTGGTCGGCTCAGTACTCTTCCCTCTTCTACTTTCCCCCTTTTTGGCATCATCAATTGCAGCCGGAGTAGGGATAAGTATTGTGTTACGAAGGTCGTTGAAGGAGGTTGGCAGGTGACCGAATTTGATTGTGGATGTCTGTTAGAGCCTCATGCGGCTCGTTCCTCTCAAAAGTTAGAACTTCATCAAATTGCTTGTAAGAGAGTTCGAGTGCAGCCTTTACCTCATTCGGCTTCGCGATGATCTTGTCTTCCAAGGCCAGTTGGATATTCTCAAGTCTTTGTTCGGTGGCCTCGGATTGTTCGGTGATAGCGTCGGTATGAGCGCAGTTTAGAAGCCAAAAATTCATCAAGTAGCTTGGCTTGGCTCTCCGAAAGATCTTGAGCCGAGCTTCGAATTGGACTTGTCTGCCGAGCCAACGCTTCGAAATAAGCGCGAAAACATCGGGGGCGGGCGATGAAGAGACGGAAGACTTCGGCCCACGAAGTTCTTTAGTCGTGGCTTGGAGCGATCCGCTTCCATGTCCGATGGATAGCCTTCGCAAGATCTCGATTTTTGATCCCTTGAGCGGTTAAGGCTTTTGCCACCGATCGAGATCTCTTTGCGGTCCGGGCCGGGCGCCGCTTCAAAAGTCGACTACAAAGCAAGAGCCGAGCGGGCTCTGGCGAGGACGAAGCACCCGGCCTTGGACTTCTCGGGACCAAGGATACCGAGAGGAATGTCGGGAATTTCAGCATGTGTATCCTTGTCTCGGAGTGATCCCTTATCGGGTTGTCCAGGGCCCGAATCCTTGGGTGGGTCCCGGACCGTCGTGGTCGGACCCATCGAGGGCGGCGAGCACCGCTTGGCGTCGATCGGCAATAATTGCAAGCATGGCTGCCCTTAGATTCTCCATCGTGTTGAGATTCTCGGGCTACGAATAGCCTATCTCCTCACGTAATCTCGGTTCTTCCAAGTGTAGGCTGGCGACGGGAGTAGTGTAGAACAAGGCGTTGAAGCCGAGGCCACTCCCGAAAGCGTAGGATCATATGGAGCCTTGTCGACTTGGCTAGGACGAGCAAATCTGAATGGTCAGCAAGCTCTGGAATGAACTGGATGATCTCTCGGGAAGCTCTAGAGACAATAAATGCTGCTTCCATCCCGAGAGTTTCTTCTGCAAACGCAGACTCTGACTCGATATCAATGAAGTCAGTCTCAGGGTCAGCAGGTGGTCGACTGCTGAGCGGAGGCACAGAGAGAGGGCTATCCAGACGTTGGACTTCTTCGCTTTGGGCTTCAATAGCCTCTCCCTGTTCCTCTTGAACTTGTTCCTCAGTGGAGACGGCTTTCTCCACCGACTTGGTCTTCTCAGATGAGGAAGACTCATCTACCAACTGTAGTGGCTGAATAGGAGTCGGTTGAGTAGCCACTTCAGTAGTAGTCTCTGGTTCAGCAGGTGTATCCGGTATGGCCTTCCTCAGCCTCTTGGCTGGTGCCTTAGGGGATTTAGCCGGAGGTGTCCTTTTCTTAGGAGTCGCCTGCTGAGGCTTCGATGGCGGAGAGACTGCTG
Source organism: Lavandula angustifolia (assembly GCA_028984105.1). Lineage (NCBI taxonomy): Eukaryota > Viridiplantae > Streptophyta > Magnoliopsida > Lamiales > Lamiaceae > Lavandula > Lavandula angustifolia. The sequence continues at coordinate 26,399,077 of CM054808.1, forward strand.
AGGGTCCTGACCCTATCTGCTGAAGCACTGTTGTCTTGTTGTGAAATCTGACCTTCTTCATATTGAAGTATTCCTTGTCACTGTAGGTGATAGGCTCAGATCCACATAAATCTTCGATCATGATGGACAGTTTGAGTCCATACAGCAATTTGCCCTTTGCGCTCAGCATGTTCGATGCCTTGTCGAATTTACCAACCTGAGCCATGAATTCTCGGAGAAAGAACTCCGTCCAATTAATCTGGGCTCGGTCGTATATGGCCATCATTATCTGAATCTTAGGCCTCGACACTCGGTCGGACGACCACGCTTGGCTTGTCAGTAGTTGCGTCACTATATAAGCAAGTGCCCCGAACCGAGGCAACATCTTGTTCTTCGGAAAAGCTCACGAAAGTAGTGGGCTTTCCACAGAAGACGGTAAGATATTCATCAACTTGGTCGTCTCTGTACCCGACTGTACTGATCCCTTCGGAGGGCAGATCAAAACTCCGCTTCAAAGCATCCTTGATGGACATCTGCTTCAGCTCCGTAGTGGCATTTTGGATAGAATGGGCAACAAATCTCGCCACTATGTCTCCAGACACTGCGTCTGAATTCAAGTACAGCTCTGCAACCTGTCTCGGGAGGAAGAACGAAGGCCTCCTGAGACGGAAATTTCTCCGACCACGACTCGCGCAGAGTTGAGAATATATCGTCCATGTACTCCAGATCGCATGAATAGAAATCCATGGTGGGCTCAAACCATACGCGATCCTTCTCCAGAATGTTCTTCATATCCGCTGGAGATATCATAGAGATATTGGTTTCCGCCATTGTACCTGTTACACGAAGTTGTTATCAGTATCGATTCTTGGATAGATCAGTGCTTTACAATGCGATACTGAAAAAAAATGTAATAAATACATTAACAGATATAAGCATACCAATAGATAAAATTCGAGATAAGATTGAGAATGAAGTTGCAAGTAAGGATTGCGTTTGCAGATCTCGGATTTTTCGGAATTTGAAAGTTATGAAGTATGCTAATGGGTTTCAAATATATGATCGAATATATATATCAACTATGAAGATGAACGGTTTTCGATCGAAGGCTGAATGTAAACTTGCTTTATGATATGGACGGTTAAGATTAGAAGCTAAAAATAGGCAATGATCACAATATCCGCCTAAGTCAAAGCCAGTTGTAAAATAGCCTAAGTAGTAACTGTGAAAAGACATGCATTAAATGCGTGCAGAGTTCAGCAAGCTTATGTATGGAATGTCGTGCATTAAATGTGAGCCGTTAATAATAAAGACAAACCAAAAGATATGAATGTCATGCTGAATCTTTGTCATAAATGCAAAGTACTGATGTATTAAATTACTACTGAGTAGAGATACGCAAATCTGTCAGCTGAACATAGTAGTCAGCTGATACCTCGTGTAGATGGTTTCTATCTCTACGTACTGAATGTATCAGTACTGAGAGTGAACATTCCCCCTTACTGAAATGTCTCTCTCCTGAAACCTCTTAGTGACTGGGGTCAGTAGGGTCCAACAGACCTAGCTCTACTGAAAGTTCTCTCGAATACGGATTCAGCTAGAGGCTTGGTCAGTATATCAGCCCGTTGCTTGTCAGTATGGATCTTCTCCATCCTGATATCCTTTTTCTCGACATGGTCATGAATGAAGTGATGTTTGATGTCCACGTGCTTGCATCTTGTGTGAAGTACAGGGTTCTGAGTGGTTGCAATAGCACTGGTACTGTCGCAGAAAATCGGTACTTCATTCTGAATGACGTCATAGTCTCTCGTTGTTGTCTCGACCAAAGGATGCGGGCGCAACAACTTCCGGCAGCCATGTATTCGGCTTCAGTAGTCGACGTGGCCACCGAGGTCTTGTTTCTTTGAAAACCATGAGATCGGCTTTGCCGCCAAGGACCCGACATGTTCCCGAAGTTGATTTTTGGTCTATTCTACATCCTGCATAGTCAGCATCAGAATAACCAGTTAGTTCAATATTATCATCAGCTGGATACCATAAACCCATGTCAGGTGTTCCTCGTAGATAGCGGAGAATCTTCTTTGCTGAGTCCATATGACTACGCTTGGGATTCGCCCGAAATCGAGCACGTACACCTACAACATAAGTTATGTCGGGACGAGTAGGCGTTAGATATAATAAAGAACCAATTATAGCACGATATTCGGTTTGGTCTATCGATACTCCCTCTTTATCAAGATCTATCTTCATATTCGTGTTTATCGGGATCTTGATTGATTTGTCGGATGTGCAGCTGAATCTTTTGATGAGGTCTCGAGTGTATTTGCCTTGGTTGATGAATGTTCCCTTTTCAGATTGCTTGACTTGAAAACCAAGGAAGTAGTTCATTTCACCCATCATCGACATCTCGAACTTATCCTTCATCATCTTTTCAAATTGCTCGACACATGATGACATTCTTTGATCCGAATATAATGTCATCCACGTAGATCCGCACAAGCAATAAGTCTTCTTCCGGTCGAATGCTTGAATAGAGTGCGGTCTCGTGCCTTTCGAAAACCTTTTCGAAGAAGAAACTCGGACGGGGTATCGTACCAAGCCACGGGTGCTTGTTTTAACCCGTATAGAGCCTTTCTGACTCTATATACTTGATGTCCCTGCTGAAAGCCGGGCGGTTGTTCCACATAGACTTCTTCTTTGAGCACGCCATTCAGGAAAGCAGAATTCACATCCATTTGATAAACTGTGAATCGTTGATATGTTGCGTAGGCCAGGAATAGTCTTATTGCCTCCAATCTTGCAACTGGAGCGAACGTCTCATCGAAATCTATCCCTTCGGCTTGACAGTAGCCTTTAGCCATGAGTCTTGCTTTGTTCCTTACTATAACGTTGTTTTCATCTCGCTTGTTTTTGAAGACCCATTTAGTTCCAATAACATGTTGATGCCGGGGTCTGTCTACAAGCTCCCATACTTCGTTTCTCGTGAACTGATTCAGCTCCTCCTGCATAGCAACGATCCAGTCAGCATCTTTCAGTGCATCCTCAATGGTCTGAGGCTCTTCAGTAGACAAGAAGCAGGAAAATAATGCGCTTTCTCCTTGACAGAATCTGGATCTTGTCTTTACATTTGTTGAAGGATCTCCAATGATTAAATCAGCAGTGTGAGCATCGAGCCACGATCTACGATGTTTCAACTCTTCATCTGAAACTTGTTCAACACAGATAGTAGGTGAGTTAGGCATTTCGGTTGTACTATTACGAGATTGAAGTAATTCAAGAACAAGAGTATGGTCTCTTGAGTCACCGAGTTCACGGGCATTCGGCTCGGGAACATTACTAGACGTTCCCCCGAGGTGTTGCTCTCGGTAGTGTTGGTCTCGGTTACCTCAACGGTTTCTTCATTGACCCGAGTTACACGGGATTGATTACGTTCGGGAGAATCAATCTGCTCGCCTACTTGCTCAGTGGTTGAGATTCGGTAGATTTGTCTTTAGTTTCTTCGTCGAATCATCATCCCAACATAGCTGGATCTTTTCAGATTTGTCTTTTAAGCTTAGATCCTGTAGCTGCTTACTGATGTCCTCAGATTCAGAATTTGAGTTATTGCTCCTATCTTCAGTAGCAAACTCATTAAAAACAACATGAGGGCTTTCCTCCACGCAAAGAGTCCGATAGTTGAATACTACGAAAGCTTTGCTTGACCCGAGAGTATCCTAAGAATACTCCCCGATCGACTTGCTATCAAAAGTCTTCACTGATCTTTCCCATTATTGTGGATAAAGCATGAACAACCAAAAATATGGAAATAAGATAGAGAAGGCTTCCTGCCGTTCCATAGTTCATATGGTGTCCGCTTATGCTGCTTTGTCAGTAGAGATCTATTCTGAGTATAACATGCAGTATTAGTAGCTTCTGCCCAAAATTTGGTTGGGAGTCCTGAGTCTGCGAGTAGAGTCCTAGCTGCCTCTTTTAGTGTTCTGTTCTTTCGTTCAGCAACTCCATTCTGCTGAGGTGTGCGTGCAGCTGAAGTCTCATGCTCTATTCCTTCTGCTTTGCAGAACTCCTTTACCATGGAATTAAGGAACTCAGTTCCTCAGTCTAAACGTATTTTTCTGATCTTGGTGTTCTTCTCGACACTGAGCTTTTTCAGAAGCGTTGGTAACTCTGTTTTGACGTCAGACTTGTTGGCAATGAATATGACCCATGTATAGCGCGAGTAGTCATCTATGACCACTAATGCATATTTTTACGCCTCACGATCGTCACCTGGGGAGACTGGACCGAACAAATCCATATGTAGCGGTTGAAGGATTCCATCCGTGGAAGGCGATGGAACCCGGAGGATTTTGATTCCTTGTTTGCTTTCCCTTCGGACATGCTTCACATTGGGTGTCTTTCTTTGAATACTTTATTCAGCAGTCCCCTTGCTAGAGTGTTTCTTGCAAGCTTGTTGAGCGTCTTAAAGTTGAGATGGCTGAGTCTTACGTGCCATAGCCACCCCGTGCGGTTGTCATTCTTCGCCCAATAAGCAAGCTTCGAGGTTCGCTGAGTTCCGATCGGCCACATATATGTTCTTTCTGCGCGAACCCGATAACACTTGTTTTCCCCGTGGATTTATCAATAACATCACGAAACCGGCGTCAAATATCACTCTATTTGAGTTATCACAAAATTGACTAACGAGAGAGAAGATTATGCTTGAAGTCCTTCAACATATGATACTCTTGGAACGTTAGCGTTCCAATCCGAGTGTTCCAAATCCTCTCGGTATAGCCTTTTGCATTGTCTCCGAACTCATTCGGGTCCTTCTTCGGTGATATAATTCTTCGTGAGACTCCTTTGGTATGTCATGTGTCTTGAGCATCCGCTGTCCACATACCATGGGTCTTTACGCACCTCATCCTCTTCGCCTGCCATCATGCACATTTCAGTTGATTCATCTGCTTCATGCTCTAAGGCCATGAAAGCTGCTTCATCGTCAGATGAATCCATGAAGGAGTCGATATCTTCGAGTCGTCCGAGATTTCGCCCGACTATGTAGGATTGTCTTTTCTGGGCGAATTTCTCTCTCCTTGCCTTGCGTGCTGCGCGTTCAGCACTACTGAGCTCAGGACAATCATACTGATAATGTCCCGGCTTCTTGCAGTTGTAGCAAGTGATGACTCTTTCTTCTTTGGTTACACTATCCCTTGAGGGTGCTGAATTATCTTTCTTTCTGCATTCAGAAGATTGAGTATCAGGAGCGCATTTAGGTGTATATTCTGACTTACCTTTTGTATCTCGGTATGCTTTGGTCAGTTTTCTACGCCTTTCTTTCTCCTTCTGATACTTTACTGCGAGCAGCGCGTACTTCTGAGCTAGACTTCCTTCTTGTAGGTCAGTGAGTGAAGGCTCAGTCTTACTCATCGTCTTGCTCGTAGCGGGAGATGTTATGCTGACTGTAGCTTTGAAAGCATGGTCAATCTTCGTATCAGCTTCAGCTCTCAGCTTTCTTTGAGGTCTGTCGAACTCATACTCCTCTGCCTGTAATTCTGAAAAGATATGGTCAGGAGACACAGCATCTAAATCAGAATGTCGCAATAAAGTGGCAAAAGGTGTCCAGTGTTCGTCCGGCAGTGCCCTCAGAATCTTCAAATTCATCTCTCGGTTGCTGAATGTCTTTCCCAGCCCATTGATAGAATTCATCAGATTGGTAAATCGACGTTTAGATCTTCGATTTTGTCCCCGGGCATGAGAGACAAGCTTTCCGGCTTTTGGAGTTCCGGCGCTAATTTGTTGGCTTTAATCTTCGAGTCCCTCGACTCGGTAGCGCAAGAGCATCCCGAGTTCTTTAGCGAGTCTTGCATTCCCGAACCCCGCCAAGATAAGAATCACTAAGGGTGGTTAGTATAGCATTCCCTGGCGACTCGATCTAGATTGTGAAGCTTCTTCTCTTCAGGAGTGAAGAGACTTCTGTCTTTGGGGATCTTCTTCCCAGTCACCATTCTTCCTCCTTGAGCTTGGTCCTGAGTCACGACACTATCAATCATAGGAACGATAGGTCCATCTTCAAGCACTTCAGTCATACTGTCATGGAGGGATGTCAGATGAGCTTCCATCCTGGCTCGCCATACTCCGTAGTTCTCCACCGAGAACATAGGTACCATCCTTATACATGACATATCAGCCATGAAGAATAATGATATGAATGTAGAGTGATATGTAGTGAAAAAAAAATGCTTTCCCTCGGATCCGTTCGAATAGACCAGTCTCAAAGATAACAAGAGTCAAAGAACTCCTGCTCTGATACCAATTGTTGGTCCCGTGAGTGAGTTCAGGTGTAGAGGGGGGGTGAATACACCTGAATCCAAATTTCTCAACTTTCGAACACGAACAGTCCTATTCAGGAAGGTGCCGTACTGAAATAGTTCAGGAGACCAGACAACTGTTCTGAATCGTGTTAAAGGCTAAAAGAGTACTGACTCATCTGAGATCTGCTAACTGACTAGGTCAGAATTCAGTATCGATCAGTGAGAGTTCAGTGTGCGGAATTGTGTAGGCCCAAATCAGTTTTAATGAGGAAAACGTTTTATGCAAGTCTCAGTTCAGTAGATAAGAAGTTCAGAATATTGAGACAGTTAAATCGATTTTAAATATGATGTTCAGTATGCACAGTAAAATCAATGAAACAGTAAGTAAACGACACAGATATTTTTAAAGTGGTTCGGATATCAACAATCCTACGTCCACTGTCCCGATAGATCAGGAGGCTATTTATTATCTCGAGTTAGTCTCGGTCGGCTTGTACATTTGGACAAAGCCGTGGCTTGGGGATTATACTGAGCAAGTCCCAGTTTACAATTCTATCAAACTTTAAGTGTTTGACAAACTTCTCCAACAATGAAGGAGTCCTTATACAATAAGGATTGGGTTCAAATGTGAACTCCTTCGTCTAAGCTATGGATATAACAAGTGAGCTTAGGGTTAGAGGGATAAGGAACGAGAATGTAGCTATCTAGAGCGACGAACAGCTGATGGTTTGGCTATAGGTTCGTGTCAGTCGCTTGGATACTAGAAGCTTATGTCGGTTTAGCTTGGTTCCTTTTGAGCTGGATGTAGTCTTTCGCCGGAGATAACTCGGTTGATTCTTGCGGAAGACTTAGTCGTTAATTTCGCTCGTTTGAATGCTCTGTGCGTTTCGTGCTTCTATGTTCGTGTGTTCGGTTCTTCCGGTGAGCTTCAAATCTTGAATGATCCCTCTATTTATAGAGTGGAGAGAAGAATAGATCCGTTGGAGACGATCTTCTTCTTTTTCCCTCTTTTGTGGTAGCAAACGGCTCTTTTGTGTAGGTAACAGTGCTTTCCCACCTTTTTAGGTAAAAGGTTGACTGCAGCTTTAGCAGGTGAGACGACACGTGTTTGCTTGTCATTCATCGAGGTGGATGGAGTGGTTGAGACAGCACAAACTTCGAGACAGACTGAAGCTGACTTCTCTCTTCCTCGTACATGACAATGCTGATTGTCTTTAGAAAGATTCCGACAGCCCCGAAGACTATTCGCCGTTCTTTGAGTCGACCTTGTATTCGGTAGATAGGCTCGCCGAGATAGGTCTACTAAAGATCGGCTACGAGTCCAAGTGAACTACTCCCGCCGAGTTCGGTTCAACCGACTCTCTCGATATCTTGCTCCCCGTTGAGTCCAGTATTTACTGAGTCTTCTACACTGGTGCTGAGGCAGGTAAGCTACTGAGCGCCTTGACTAGAGCAGAGTGTCTACTGAGTCTGAAACCTCAGAGACAAATACGAATACAAAGGAATGGTTCACCAATCAGATAGGGTTTTGGGATCTTCAAATCTTCTCAACAGTTCAGAGCACGAGGCTACTGAGCGTGATTCAGTATAGAAGATAGAATCATTTCCCACAAGTATGATCATGCTGAGGATTGAATCATCACCCAACACTATGACTAGTCAGAAACAGAACTCCTTACAAATATTACAAGTAGAATCAGTAGAGTTGTTCTTCAAGTCCTAGACTACTGAGGGGATCAAGGCAGAAAGTCAGAATATAGAGACTAAGCATATTCTCCCTGTTTTAACAATATTTTCCTGAAATACAGCAAGTCTAACAGAATCTGGCTAAGCAATAAACTGACAGAAAATCATACAGTGAGTATGTGAGTCAGTAATCACTTCTGTGATTCTGAGTGTTAAGCATAAAAGAACACGGTTATTCAGACAATAAGATATTTTCAAAGCCAAAAACAGAGATATCATATATAATGTAAGAAAATTCAGTACAGATACATCTCTGCTATACTAGAAAAACAAAAGAGTACAGAAGCAAGGAATCATTTGAACTGCCTAATCCTGTCTTTGAAATCTTGCGATTGAGATTCAGGAAGGGGCACTCCATACATCCTATATGTGATCTTCCTCAGCTTCAGTATCTCAGCAAAGTCCGCTGGGTCTTCTTCTTCATCAAGGAATTTGGCTTCAGCAGCGGCCTTCACTTCTTTCTCAATGACACCATAGTGAATAGATCCATCCAGTCTTCGTGGGGGTGGCAAGATTTGGGGTTCGGGACTCGACTTCGACATTCTCTTTGACGACTTTACGCATCCAGGCGTACATGTCTAAGTCTGTTTTCATAGTCCATTCAGTATAAGCTTCAGCTTTACGCTTTTCAGACCAGAATCTCCAGAAGTAGTTCCTTTTGATGAACTCTATCTTCAGTGCTTCTGATGAGTCGTTTTCGTACTTAGTGATTTCAGGCCGAAAAGTGCGTCAATTGGCCAACCGGTGCACTTGCAGTGGCGTATTATGCAGGGTTTCGGTGCTGACGTGGCATGATGAAGAGGATATTAATTGGCGCGTTTTGGTGAAGAAAAGGCGCGGAAAGGCGCGAAATGGGTACATAAAAATAATTGTAGCATGTATTCGAAATTGCTAAGTGGTAGGAAGTTTTGAAGTGTTACATTAATTGCACAACTAAGTGAGTTTGACATGCATAACATTGAAATATAATTTTGATGAAGCTTAGTACCCCTAGGACCCTTACCAACATCAATTTGTCTAAGTCCTAAGCCCCATTACAACCTAATGAGAAAGACCTCCTTGATATTGCTATTGTGACGATCTCTTATCGTGATTGCGTGGATTTATTTTCTTGAGTGGCTTGAACCGGACCTAGATTAGTTGAGTGATGAGCGAAACTTGAGGAGATCCACATTGTTTAGATTTTGACCAAGTTGATATATGTGTGCTTAGTTTCGAAATTTGCATCGTCTACTTGCTTGATGAGATCATATTTGCATGATTTGATTTGCTTGGCTAGTTAATCGGTGTTGAGAATTTTGAATTAATTGGTGCTTGCTTCACGTCGTTGTTTTTCATATTTTTATTTGAGTCCGTGTGTTTCTTTGGTGTCTTTGTTTTGTTCGTGTCATTTTATCCTTGTCATGTCGTGTCTTTGTTTTCCTTGAGTCTTTTATTTTTGTTTTGAGTCTTGGGGATTGGCCGAAATAACTAAGTACTTATCTTTTTCTCTCCTTATACTCGTGGGCGAGCATAAATCAAGTGTAAGGATATTTGATGAGTCGTTTTCGTACTTAGTGATTTCAGGCCGAAAAGTGCGTCAATTGGCCAACCGGTGCACTTGTAGTGGCGTATTATGCAGGGTTTCGGTGCTGACGTGGCATGATGAAGAGGATATTAATTGGCGCGTTTTGGTGAAGAAAAGGCGCGGAAAGTCGCGAATTAAGGCACGGTTATTAGGATAGGGAAAGATCAAGAAAATATCTTTTGGTGGTTAAGGAAAGATCTTGTTTCCTTATCCACCCAAATCTTTTCCTTATCCTAATTTATCCTACCTTGGAGAGGAAGAAAAGGAGGAGTATATTAAGAGATGTTGAGGGACGAAAATGAGAGGCCTTATACACAGGAAATAGCCATTCGAGCACGTCCCAACATCCCGAGCTCACATTCGGCCATTGCTCCCTTCCAATCCCAACCGCCGACAGCCGCCGCACCATCTCGCCGCCGAACTGCCCAAGCCGAAGACCATTTCCGAACCATCTCTGAACCATCTGAACCAGATTTCCGCAGCATAGCTTAGAAGAAAAACAGCGCTTTAAATTTCCGTCTTTCATGTTCTTTAAACTCCGTAGCTTAAATTCTAGTTTTATTTCATTTTGCATTTAATCATTTTTTCTAGGAACTTAGTAATTTCAAATTCGAACCTCTTGTTATTTCAATTTAAGATTTTAGTTAAATTTCGCAAGTTGTTATTTTCTGCTATTTCGCATCTTAATAAGTTTAAATTTAGAATTCGTGCATGCTAGATTTAGGGTTACTCGTTTTTATGTTTCTGTTCTGGAAACTGTCCCAGTTGTACAACTGAATCATCAGCATGAGTAGCTAAACTTTTTAGGGTCCGGCAGAATGTGAATGCACACGTGAACAGTACATGAGGCTTAGGTGCTCATAATTAATCAATAGGGTTTCGGGATAATTCTGAATTAATTAATCTGGCTAGTGATTTAGGCTTGATCACCCTAGGTTACGCAGTCTATAGCTAACTTAGTACTTCCATCGTTTCTCGTGGAACAAGGCTAGGTAAGTAGCAAAATTATTCGTAAGAGTAATTGGATTAAACCGATAGGAGACTATGAGATGCCCAACATACGAGTAGGCTCCTATACTAGGCTCCCTTAGTTCGATAAAGCTGTCTAGCTATTAAATCTATTGATTGCCCAACAACGTAGGTTGTAGCTAGGTTAGGGAAGTAGCCGTTTCTATGCCCAACATGGCGGTTACCGAATAAGTAAGTGGGAGTGAGGATCACGCAGTTTAAGTTACGGTGGTCTATAACTAGTAGATTCTTGAGATTAATTCATATTTAGTACCGAGGATTGGAATAAACGAGTGCATGAATATTCTGCTGGACCTGCCTTTCAGTTGCCCAGTTAATACAGTTTATTTCTCGTTTTCTGTTTTTATTCTTGATTTTAATTTTACAAGTTCTTAGTTTAATAGGAATCCCAAATCTTGCGTGGTCGCTAACCAAAACCCCAGATAAGTAGGAAAAATAAAGTGTCTAGTCGTCCGTTCCCTGTGTTCGATACCTGTGAACTATACTGAAGTAATTCTCTGAATTTTGCAGGATTATTTGGTGCAATACAGCGATCACCAGCTTCCCATCTCTAAGTGTATTCTACTAGCATCCATTCATCAGTTCTCGGCCATCTGTAAATCTTCATATCAGTAGGCTTTCTGAATTTCCTGTATCTGTAAGGAATATCAGCTTTTGAAGGAATCCTCTGACTGGCTTCTTTTTCAGTTCTGATTATGAGTGCCTCAAGATCTACCTTTCTGATCCGTTCTCTGGCAGCTTCTATTTGCCTGGCCTCTTCTCCTCTATAAAGATATCTGTCCATTTAAGCCCAGATTGCATCCATTTCAGCATCCAGTGCCTTAGAGGCAGTTTAGGAGGGCTTGTAAGGCGGCTCTTCCTCTGAGTTAGCAGGAGTTGATGATTTCTCTTTTGAAGTACCCTGCTTCTCAGTAGACTGCTGTTGTTGCTTCTCCTTTTCCTTGGCAGGTTCATCGCTGAGTTTGAGCTTTCTAGGAGGCAGTCTTGTAGTAGATGGTCTTTTGCCACCGCGAGCTGGAGCCTTTGTTTTACCTTTAGCAGGCTTAGCTTTTGGTTTGTTGGCTGCTTCAGCTTCGGCTATCTCCCTAGCCAGTTTCTCATCTGTGGCTATCTGAGCCTCCTCCTCCGGAGTAATATATCTCTTAGATTTCTTGGAGGGAGGGGTCGGGAGCTTAAGGAATTTTCTTTCCTTTTCCAGTAACTGGAGGTGGAAGAGGAGCTTCTTCCTCTTCTGAGTCCTCCTCGTCTGCGTACTCAGCAACTTCCTTAATGATATCAAGTGGAGTCCGAGTTGCACGAGTCGCTACTTCTCCGGTTCCCGAGCCACTTGGGGCCGATCTCGGTTGATCTTCGCAACCTGGCACTGAGACACCCCGGGCCTCACCGGTTGTGGTAGGTTCGGTAGGAGCGGATGTCCGAGCCGAGCTTGCTCCCTGCACCGACCTTACCTTCTTGGGAGTCTTCAGTACCAGCTCCTTGGTGGCTTCCCCCTTAGTTGATTTTTCAATATCAGCTTTTGTCTGCTTAGCCATTCTTTCCCCCTTTTTGGCATCATCAATGATAATAGGAGGTGGAGCGGATACCTTCTTGTTCAGGCTGGAGTACGAGGCTGACAATTCGTTTAGTTTGGTGTGGATCTTGGTCAGCTCCTCGTGCCACTCGTTCTTCTCATGGATCATCTCAAGTTTGTACTCTTTATGAGACTGATCTGCTGCAGCCTTGAACTCGTTCAGCTTTTGTTCAACAGTCTCTTCCAGGGCCTTCTGAATTGAGTTGAGTCTGAGCTCGTTGGCACGAGAGATGTTTGTGACTGACTCAGTATGAGAAATCTGAGAGGCCTTGAGATTTTCAATCAACTTATTCTGGCCTTCCTGAATCAGTCTGAGCTGAGCCTCGAAGTCAGCTCGCTGAGTGTCTAGCGCTTGAGATATGATGTTGGAGAAGTCAGGGATAGAAGATTCTGATAATGTGGTTCTGAGTCCCCGAATCTCTGCGCTTGTGGCTTGGGCAGTCTGTCGCCATGTCTTATGGACTGCACGGGCAAGAAACCTGTTCTGAGTACCCTAGCTTCTGAGAGCCATCGCTATTGACTTCGATCGTCAGCTTTTGGGGCTGGGCGCTACTTCGAACGTCGATTCTAGCAAGAGCTGAGCAGGCTCTACAGAAGTCAAAGTACCAGCCGCCGACTTCCCAGGAGCAAGGATACAGAGAGGAAGTTCAGTAGGCGCGGGAGTATCCTTGTCCGGTTGAGTTCCCTCATCAGGCTTCTCAGGGCCTGAATCATAGGGCGGGTCCTGACCATCGGGGTAGACCCATCGGAGGGTGCTGAGGCTGACGCTGGCTGACGGTCATTCAGCAGGGCCAGCATGGCCGCCCTCAAATCCTCCAAGGTTCCGAGGTCAGCTGGCTCGGAATAACCAATCTGCTCTTTGATCCTCAGTTCCTCCTCATGGAGTTGTTCGCAGGAGTGATGTGTGATGAGACGTTGCAAATTATGCCACTCTTGGAACCTGAGCAGCATGTGGAATCTCGCCTGTCTCGCAATGAGAACTAGATCGATGTGGCCTGAGATCTCCGGTATGTGCTCTGTGATCTCTCGGGATACTCTGGATTGAAGAGCTGAAGCTTCCATCCCGATAGACTCTTCTTCTGATGCTGTCTTTGATTCCTCTATCTCGATATGAGACACCTATTTCTCAGCTGAGGGGAGACTGCTGAGAGGAGGGACATCCAAGTTTAGTGTTGTGCAGGAAAACATAAATTGTTTTTGGTACACGATTTTAACGACGAAATCATGCTTGACCAACCACGTCAGGAAACTAAAAGAGTTGTGAAGGGCTCACAAAGAAAGTCTGACACTTCAAACAAGAAAAGTGAGTCTAACAACCAACCTAATTGTAGGAACACGAAGAACTCTTACACTCAGTGGAAGGACATAAACAGGAGAGAAGGAAGAACCTCCACATGCTACAACTGCAAGAAAACTAGACATTATCAATATGAATGACCACAGTTTCAGCAGAGGAAAGAGCAGAAAGGCAAGCTTTAAGAAATAAATTCTCCAAGAATAGGTAAGCTTACATAGTTAGGGCGCTATCTGACTGCTCAGTAGAAGAGGACCTCTTCATGGACTCTTAAGAAGATGAAGCATCTTTCATGGCTAGAGATGTCAGCTGGGCTTGAACATCTTCGACCTGGACTTCTTCAGCTGGGACCCCTTGGTCCACTGCTTCTTCATGTTCAGTGGAGACGGCTTTCTCCACTAACGGAGTCTTCTCAGAAGACTCGGATTCATCTCTGAGCTGCAGAGGTTGTTCAGTAGTTGCTACCTCTTGCTCTGCCTCTGTCTCAGTAGGCAACGTTGTGCTGACCTTCTTCAGCCTTTTCGCCGGTGCCTTAGGCGTTTTAGCTTGAGGAGACCATTTCTTTGAAGGCGCGGTCTTCTGAGGCGTTGTTTGCAGAGTTGTAGGCCCGGAGCCAATCTGCTGAAGGGCTGCTGCCTGTTCTGAAACCTGACCTTTTTAACGTTGAAGTACTGCTTGTCGGCAAATGTGATCTCGGTCGAAGTGCGGTAGTCTTCGATCATCACTGAGATCTTCAGTCCATAAAGTAGCTTCCCTTTGGCGCTCAGCCTGTTAGATGCTTTGTCAAATTTTGCGGACTGCACCATAAATTCCCGTATGAAGAACTCTGTCCAGTTGATCTTGGCCCTGTCATAGATGGCCATAATCAATTGTAGCTTTGGTCTGGACACCTGATCGAATGATCCTGCTTGACTCGTTAGCAGCTGAGTCACGATGTATGCAAGAGCTCTATACTGAGGTAGCATAGTATTCTTGGGAAATGCTGCTCTGAAGATTGTAGGCTTCCCGCAGAAAATGGATAAGTAGTCATCCATTTGATCATCATTGTATCCCACGGTGCTGACGCCTTCGCTTGGCAGATTGAAGCTTCTCCGAAGAGCCTCTTAGATTGACATCTGCTTCACCTCTATATCCGCCCTCGAGGGATCACCAACTGTGTGGACGACGAATCTCCCTCGGATATCTCCGTCTACTGAATTGGAATTTAAGTAGATCTCCACAACTTGTCGGGGAAGGAAGAATGTGGGCTTCTTTGTCAGAAAGCCTTCTAGACCAGTTTCTCTGAGAGCTGAGAAAATCTCCTCCATGTAGTCCAGATCGCAAACGTCAAACTCCATGACTGGCTTGCACCAGACACGGTCTTTCTCTAGGATTTCTTGCATATTCTCTGGAGCATAAACAACATTTCCTGACATTTTATCTGTAACAAACAAGATTATCAGTATCGAATGGATATATATAAAAAATATAGCGATGCTGAGTAATCATATAAGTTGTCAGAAAGATTTGATATCATACCACTGAAATTTTTGAGAATTTTTTGAAGATTTGAAAGAGATTACAAGTAAGGTTTGCAAGTAATGAGATCTCAGAAATTTCGGAGTTAAAGATTTGATAGTTCGCAAATGGCGGTTTCAAAGATTTGATCGTAAACATATATCTAAGAGAATGTGAACAGTTAATGATCAATGGTTCAGTTTAAAACCCGCTTTTTGAGATGGACGGCTAAGATTAAGTATTATAAAATAGGCAATGATTAAATTAGCCGCCTAAGTGAAAGACAGTTGTATATAGCCTAATAAGTAACTATGATACGACATGCATTAAATACGTGGCAGAGTTCAGCAAGCTTATGCATAGAATGTCGTGCATTAAATGTAAATCGTTAATATTAAATGACAATTCTTAAGGCATTGAATACGGTGCTGAATCTGAATCATAAATGCATAGAAGTGTTCCATTGGCTAGTACTGAGTATAGATACGCAAACCTGTCAGCTGACCATCGTAGTCAGCTGATACCTCGTGTAGATGGTTGCTGAATCTCTACGTACTGATTTAACTCAGTACTGAGAGTGAACATTCCCCCTTACTGAATGATCCTCTCCTGAATCCACTTACTGACTGGAGTCAGTAGGGTCCAACAGACCTAGCTCTACTGAAAGTTCTCTGAATCTGGCTTCAGCTAGAGGTTTGGTCAGTATATCAGCCCTTTGATGGTCAGTATGGATATTTTCTATCCTGATATCCTTCTTTTCGACATGGTCACGAATGAAGTGGTGTCTGATGTCCACGTGCTTGCATCTCGTATGAAGTACAGGATTCTGAGTGATCGCAATAGCACTGGTACTGTCGCAGAAGACCGGCACTTCATTCTAAATGACGTCATAGTCGCGTAGCTGCTGTCTCAGCCAAAGGATTTGGGCGCAGCAACTTCCGGCAGCCATGTATTCAGCTTCAGTAGTTGACGTCGCTACTGAATGTTGTTTCTTTGAGAACCATGAGATCAGCTTACTGCCAAGGAACTGACACGTTCCAAAAGTTGACTTTCGGTCAATTATACATCCTGCATAGTCAGCATCAGAATACCTAGTTAGTTCAATATTATCATCAGCTGGATACCATAAACCCATGTCAGGTGTTCCTCTGAGATAGCGGAGAATCTTCTTTGCTGAGTCCATGTGACTCTGCTTCGGATTCGCCTGAAATCGAGCGCAGACACCTACAACATAAGTTATGTCAGGACAAGTAACTGTTAATTCCTTTCGCATATCTTTGCTCCCGCCGAGTCCGATATTCTACCGAGTCTTCTACTTCGGTGCCGAGGTGGATAAGCAACTGAATGCCTGAACCAGAGCAGAGGGTCTACTGAGTCTGAAACCTTAGAGACAAAAACAGGTTTACAACTTAAAGGTTCACCGATCAAGATAGGGTTTTGGGATCTTCAAATCTTCAGACTAATTCAGAGCACAAGGCTACTGAGTATTGGTCAGTAAAGAAGATAGAATTATTTCCCACTATTTCTAATACTGTTGAGGATAGAATCATCACCCAACAGTTTTTGATAAACTGCGTGTTAAACTTCCTTTTGTTTTCATTGTTTATTTTTATTTTATTATAAATTGCACAATTCAGTAGTACATATAACACAATTTATAGAATAAAGTTTGAATTTTGCCTATATTTGTGAAATATGTTGCTATTTTATGCTCAACACAAAAAGGAAGCATTGTGTTCAAAGGGATCAAGAATCCGTTTTTTTGCAAGCCCATTTGTCGCGGTATGTTTTTTTCCCCTTTTTTTATCAATTCTAAATATTGTTTTTGTATAAATTTATGTTGATTAAATAAAAATAATTACAGAGTTTGGCTGATTGGAATGAAGCAGACAATGAGGAGGCAGAAGTGAATGAAAGAGAGTTTCCAAAACAGTTGATGGTAGAGATAAATTCTTATCACGATTCTGATCTGGAAAAAATTGACCACGTATGAATTGCTAATAAAAATTCATATAAGGTGATGTTTATTTATTAATTTATTAAAAAAAATTGATGTTTGTTTGAGTTTTTCTTTCCTTTCCAAATGTCTAGCTGTTACTTTTAATCTGCATCGACACAATAGTTTCAATGATGATAGATAGTGCTAATGATAATGAAGGGGAATTCAGTTTGAATAACTATCCGGATATGTCCCACAACTTGGTAATCAAGTCTCTATACTTTTATTTTTGTATCATGAATGAATTTGGTGGGGACTAATCTTTGTTATAATACTATTTGCAGAAAATGATGTTTGAAAACTTTCTGCACACTAAGAAGCTTGATTCCAAGGCAAATGCAGTTAGAAAAGCAACAACTAGCGTGGTCTGTATTAAGTGGGGAGACAAAGAAAATGAGGTTGATAGTGGAGTTTACCTCATGCGACATCTGGAAACTTTCAAAGGTGAATTGACAAGCTCTTTGGGCTGTAGGTTTGCGAAAGAATGCGAAGAAGCAATTGTCTATGTTGAGGATTAAATATTGTGCAGATATCCTCCAAAGTGATCTAAACTTGCTTAAGGATGAGGTTGCTCTGAATGCAGACCGCTATTTTAAAGAAGTTTTCCTCCCAAGTAAAACAAAATTTGATCGTTTTCTACTGGTATAATTTGGATTTTTGTTTATAATTTTATACTTTTGACTGATTCAAACACGTTTAATTTAAGTTATGGTTATTTTATTTTAACGTTTTTTTTTTCAAAATGGTGTGTAGTAAAGTATGAAATGGTGCATTTAATTACAACATAAACGTGCATTACATAAAAGTTTAAAAAAAATCATGATTTAATTTTATTTTCTACATAATATTTCAAACAATTAAGTATTACAAAATGCACATCTATTATCTTAAAATTTGCACTTTTGAATGTTATATACACTTTTCATGTACCATATGTTCATTTGATTTTAACGGTATTTTTTCATAATCGTGTACACTAATTTATGAAATGGTGAATTTTAATACAACATAAACGTACATTTCACAAAAGTTAAAAAAAATGAATATTTTTTTAATTACATAATAATTCGAACCATTAAGTCTTAAAACATGCACATCTACTATGTTTCAATTTGCACTTTCTTAAAAATACTTTAAAATATGTACCTGGTTGCAATACTTTAAAACAAGATATAAATAAATCAAATAGAACTTTCAAGATTTATACTAGCTTAAAAACCATGAGTGCACAACAAAGGTATACTAAAAAGCTAATAACTACTAAAATCGATGAAAATACGGATACTAAAAAAATGTACAGTACGGAGAAAATAACTTAATAATTAAAAAATATAAATTCATAATTATTAGAAAAAGTTTGGATTTTATGCAACTTGATCACAACTTCGGGCATCATGATTACCCATCTGTTTATATTTGCTGCACTTTCTCTTCGGTTTCTTTGCATCCAAAGCGGCTCTTTCCCTTCTTGACTTAATTCGACTCCCGCTACCTTTAGTTTTAACCGGACTAGGAGAGAAAACCAATACAGATTCTGGAATGAAATTTTGGTTATTTTCCGTTGTCATGTGAGATTCACCAAATATGATTTCATCATCTGAAACATGTAAACAGTAATAAATCCGTAACTGGGTAAATAAGTAATAAAATAAACTATAAACGTGCATAAAAACAATGAATGTTGTGCATAAATTAACAACAAAATAAAATTAGGGAAAAAAAGAACAAACAAAACATAAATCGTAAGATATAAAATCATCCAGCAACGAAAAAGCAAAAAAGTGATGGACGATTGAGTCAAATATTGTTGATTACTTTATAAGCGATGAAAAGTACAAATTATGATTCGAATTGATTAATCACAACTAAGAAAAATAATCAAAAAAATCGCATAACCCTATTAACAAGATTTGATACACATATACGAAGAAATTAAGAAAAGAAATGCTATAGAAATCGAATACAAATTATTATTGATAGACATATACGAAGAAAATAAAATTTATATGGAAAACATGCAATTAAACAACAAACCTTGTGTAGACATCATCATGAAAATGATGAAGATCAAAATTGAAGAAAAAAAAAATCTGAATCGCTGCGCCGTTTGATGATGAAGAATGAAAAAACTGATCGAAATTCATAAAATATGTTATAATAAAAGATATAGTTATAAATTTGCTAAAAAGACCTTTGTGCAAATTATTTCCTTTAATTGTGAAAAATGTCAACTTAAATGAAACTGCGATCTGGAGCGTCGAATTACTTGATCAAACGGATATAAACTGTTCTTATTTCTCACACTAAGGGGTGTTCTCATATGATCTCCCCCTCTCTCTCTCTCTATATATATATATAGATATGAATATTATACATCGCGTAGAAAAAAAAAAACTTAAGTATATAGTAAATACATAGATAATATTAATAACTCTTCAACAATATGTAATATTCTTCGAGAATATTAAATTGTGTTACTTCTGGAGTAATAATTAATTTTTTTCAATAAATAAAGTAAATTGCTTTTTAATAACATGTGATATTCTTCAGGAATATGGATTGTGCAACTTTAGGAGCAACAATTTTTATTTAAGTAAATAAACAAACAAATAAGTAAGTAAAAGTGTGTGTGTGTATATATATATATATATATATATATATAGAAATATTAATTGTAAATGTTCTTCAAGAGCATATAATATTCTTCAAGAATATTGATTGTGCTACTTCTGAAGCAACAAGTTATGTTGAAAATATGTTTTTCAATTGTTGCTCAAGAACATGTAATATTCTTCAACAATATTAATATATTGTGTTACTTCTGGAGCAACAATTGTGATTTAACATTAAACAAACAAACAAACAAACAAATAAAGCGTAGAGTAAATGTTCTTCAAGAGCATGTAATATTCTTTAGGAATATTGATTATGCTACTTCTGGAGCAAAAATCAAGTTGAAAATATGTTTTGGAATTGCTCTTCAAGAGCATATAATATTTTTCGGGAATAAAAATGGTGCTACTACAGGAGCAACAATTTATTCTAATATAAAACTTTAATTGCTCTTCAAGAGCAGCATGTAATATTCATCCGGAATATTAATTTTGCTTCTTTGGGAGCAACAATTTAAATTACTATATACAATAATCAATCGTAGAACGTATGGATTGAAGTTTTCATAACACAAACATATTTGATTATAATGATAATCTCAAATTCAAATTTTTCCAAAAGATCCTCTCAATAAAGACAAAGAAAATACAAGAAAATAATTTTCAAAGATTTTCTTTATAACATTAACTCCCATATTGGAATTGCATCGGCAACATGATTTATAATCTAAAAAATTTTGAAGCATCAATCATGTACCTTGAATTTAATTCTTGTAGAACTCTTCGGAGATTTTTAATGATCACAATCGGTCAACAATCCAAGGAAGAAAAGAAAGACTGTCTATTAAATAGAACAACAATCGTGCTGATAATGTGTTATAAACTAAATAGAACGAGAGAATAATAGAGAGAATGATAAATAGATGTATATTATTATGAGGGTGGAGACCTCTATTTATAGAGTACAAGATGGACTTATGGACTTTTAGGGTTTACATAATCATGGTAAGTATATATATATATATATATATATATATATATATATATATATATATATAGATATATATATATATATAATACTAGAGCATCGGCACCGCACTTGCGCGGTGCTCGGCCAATTCGAGTGGAATATAATTAAAAACTCTTTTGATCCAAAATAAATCTATATTAGATGGATACTGTAACGCCTCGAAATTTTCAATATAAAATGCATTGCATATCTACTCATGCATGTTATCAAGTGTTTTAGTTTTGTAAGTCGCGCCTTAGAAATTTAAATGAAAAAATTAAAGCATTTATCTTATTTGTCTTTAAATCATTTTTGTTATGTAAATTTATTTTGGATTTTGAATGTGTTTATTTATTTAAAAATCATGTTAGAATTATAATGCAAGAAAAATACTTATTTATTTTGGATTTCCTAAACCTACTAGGATTCATAAAAGGATAGAATATTTCTTATAGTATTAAGTTAATAGGAGATAATTTTATATTATATTTTATGATTAAAATAGATATTTTATGTGTGATATACATGTTTTAGGATAAGATCTAGTTGTGGTTATCCGTATCCTAATTTATCTAAGATTTAATCTATCTTATATGGTAAGTGATAGAATAAATTCTATATAAAATATATATGGACGAAAATAATTATGGACAAAATATATTTGATACCTTATTTGATTAGGGATGGTTGGATAATGATTTTTAGGCTTATAAATACCCCTTAGTCGCTCATAATATAGCATCTCATAAAATTTTCGAAAATCTGCCAGCATATCTGCGAAAAGTTTCAAGAATTATTTCGATATCTTTCCGTAGTCTTCTCATCGTGAAAATTTAGTATCATCTTCCCCGGTATGTCTAGTATACTTCATTATTTTCGTAGAATTTTCCAAGCATGATAGATACTTTTTTAAAATTGTTCTTCGTAACCTGCCAATTTCTGACAGCATGTTCATGATCTTGAAAGGAAAGTTGGTTTTCATGTTTTCTTTACATTGTTTTCGACCAGGTTAAATTTTAGTAGGATATACTACATGTTAGATCATTCATGTTAAAAATATAGAATTTTTAGGATACGTTTGCTATTTATTTGTTAATTTGTTTCTTTATGTGCCACATTATTTTGTCAATATGCATGTAGATTGAAAAATAAAAGTTTTCAGGTTATTGTTAAATGAATAATTGATCATGATAAGTTTTATTATAATGAAATAGGTAGTATATTGTTAATGTTAGAGATCTATAATTTTTAGGACTAAACTTTTATGATTTCGTTAATTTGATTTCATGAATTATTGAATTACTCAATGCATGAATGAATTAAGATTATGTTTAATATATTTAAGTTTATTGTTATGTGAAACCATTAAAATTGCATGATAGTAAGTTAGGTTATGTATAATATACAATTTGGTTTGATTATTTTGATCTATGAAGTATTGAAATTGTTGATGCATGCATGAAATTCCATGTGCAAATTATTAAGATTTAATTCCATGTTTAGGACCGGCGCGCAAGACTTAAACATTGATATCCATTATTTTCATCAAGTCAAGGTTAAGGTGGGGAATGTTACCGTTTATCTTTATTATACATTGTGCTCGATATTTCATGTGATTATGACAGGCATGAAAGGAAGGGTCGAAATCGGGCCCTAGGATCGAAATCGGATCCTGAAAGGAAAGGCAAGGGTCGAAATCGGGCCGTAGGATCGAAATCGGATCCTCCATGAAAAATCGGTCAAAATCCGGCCGTCGGAAATCGGATTTGAAAAGTTCAGTGGTCTGTTTGGCCAAAAGTTCATGTGGTCTGTGTGGCCAAATTACAAGTTCATGTGGTCTGTGTGGCCGAGTATCTCTTTGCATGATCTAATTTTCCATGTCTTATCGGTGTGATTTATAATTCTGATAAATGTGTACATCTCCCACTGAGTAGTCGTACTCACCCCATTATTTTAACATTTTTCAGGAAATGGCTAGGGCGATGCGTAGAGGTGTTGGTGGTGATGGTCACAGGAGGAAAGATTTATGAAAGTCATTATTGCATTAAACTCTGTGCATTTTATTTTTGAGAACTGATAGTTGCATTTGCTTTTATTTTTATTTAAGACTTCCGCTGAGTATTTTGCAATGGTTCTATTGAATGAAAATGTTTTGAAGAGTTTAAATATGTACGTTAAGTATGAAGTAGCGACCCTAGTTATGTTTTGAAAATTGGGGCGTTACAGAGTGGTATTAGAGCATGTTTACTTTCCTGTAGACTTGTTTCATGTTATGCAGGAAATTGACCATCATCACTATCACTGCATCGTGCCGACGAGGTAAGTAAAGTTTTAAAGTCATGCAAAGTTTTTAAATTCATATATTGCACGATTTGAAAAAGGCATGATTTTTAATGAAAGTACATGCATTCATGTTTTTAAGCTAAAAAAATTTTCGAGGACGAAAATTCTTTAAGTGGGGTAGATTGTAACGCCTCGAAATTTTCAATATAAAATGCATTGCATATCTACACATGCATGTTATCAAGTGTTTTAGTTTTGTAAGTCGCGCCTTAGAAATTTAAATGAAAAAAATAAAGCATTTATCTTATTTGTCTTTAAATCATTTTTGTTATGTAAATTTATTTTGGATTTTGAATGTGTTTATTTATTTAAAAATCATGTTAGAATTATAATGCAAGAAAAATACTTATTTATTTTGGATTTCCTAAACCTACTAGGATTCATAAAAGGATAAAATATTTCTTATAGTATTAAGTTAATAGGAGATAATTTTATATTATATTTTATGATTAAAATAGATATTTTATGTGTGATATACATGTTTTAGGATAAGATCTAGTTGTGGTTATCCGTATCCTAATTTATCTAAGATTTAATCTATCTTATATGGTAAGTGATAGAATAAATTCTATATAAAATATATATGGACGAAAATAATTATGGACAAAATATATTTGATACCTTATTTGATTAGGGATGGTTGGATAATGATTTTTAGGCTTATAAATACCCTTAGTCGCTCATAATATAGCATCTCATAAAATTTTGGAAAATCTGCCAGCATATCTGCGAAAAGTTTCAAGAATTATTTCGATATCTTTCCGTAGTCTTCTCATCGTGAAAATTTAGTATCATCTTCCCCGGTATGTCTAGTATACTTCATTATTTTCGTAGAATTTTCCAAGCGTGATAGATACTTTTTTTAAAATTGTTCTTCGTAACCTGCCAATTTCTGACAGCATGTTCATGATCTTGAAAGGAAAGTTGGTTTTCATGTTTTCTTTACATTGTTTTCGACCAGGTTAAATTTTAGTAGGATATACTACATGTTAGATCATTCATGTTAAAAATATAGAATTTTTAGGATACGTTTGCTATTTATTTGTTAATTTGTTTCTTTATGTGCCACATTATTTTGTCAATATGCATGTAGATTGAAAAATAAAAGTTTTTAGGTTATTGTTAAATGAATAATTGATCATGATAAGTTTTATTATAATGAAATAGGTAGTATATTGTTAATGTTAGAGATCTATAATTTTTAGGACTAAACTTTTATGATTTCGTTAATTTGATTTCATGAATTATTGAATTACTCAATGCATGAATGAATTAAGATTATGTTTAATATATTTAAGTTTATTGTTATGTGAAACCATTAAAATTGCATGATAGTAAGTTAGGTTATGTATAATATACAATTTGGTTTGATTATTTTGATCTATGAAGTATTGAAATTGTTGATGCATGCATGAAATTCCATGTGCAAATTATTAAGATTTAATTCCATGTTTAGGACCGGCGCGCAAGACTTAAACATTGATATCCATTATTTTCATCAAGTCAAGGTTAAGGTGGGGAATGTTACCGTTTATCTTTATTATACATTGTGCTCGATATTTCATGTGATTATGACAGGCATGAAAGGAAGGGTCGAAATCGGGCCCTAGGATCGAAATCGGATCCTGAAAGGAAAGGCAAGGGTCGAAATCGGGCCGTAGGATCGAAATCGGATCCTCCATGAAAAATCGGTCAAAATCCGGCCGTCAGTCGAAATCGGACTGTTTGAAAAGTTCATGTAGTCTGTGTGGCCAAATTACAAGTTCATGTGGTCTGTGTGGCCAAATTACAAGTTCATGTGGTCTGTGTGGCCGAGTATCTCTTTGCATGATCTAATTTTCCATGTCTTATCGGTGTGATTTATAATTCTGATAAATGTGTACATCTCCCACTGAGTAGTCGTACTCACCCCATTATTTTAACATTTTTCAGGAAATGGCTAGGGCGATGCGTAGAGGTGTTGGTGGTGATGGTCACAGGAGGAAAGATTTATGAAAGTCATTATTGCATTAAACTCTGTGCATTTTATTTTTGAGAACTGATAGTTGCATTTGCTTTTATTTTTATTTAAGACTTCCGCTGAGTATTTTGCAATGGTTCTATTGAATGAAAATGTTTTGAAGAGTTTAAATATGTACGTTAAGTATGAAGTAGCGACCCTAGTTATGTTTTGAAAATTGGGGCGTTACAGAGTGGTATTAGAGCATGTTTACTTTCCTGTAGACTTGTTTCATGTTATGCAGGAAATTGACCATCATCACTATCACTGCATCGTGCCGACGAGGTAAGTAAAGTTTTAAAGTCATGCAAAGTTTTTAAATTCATATATTGCACGATTTGAAAAAGGCATGATTTTTAATGAAAGTACATGCATTCATGTTTTTAAGCTAAAAAAATTTTCGAGGACGAAAATTCTTTAAGTGGGGTAGATTGTAACGCCTCGAAATTTTCAATATAAAATGCATTGCATATCTACTCATGCATGTTATCAAGTGTTTTAGTTTTGTAAGTCGCGCCTTAGAAATTTAAATGAAAAAAATAAAGCATTTATCTTATTTGTCTTTAAATCATTTTTGTTATGTAAATTTATTTTGGATTTTGAATGTGTTTATTTATTTAAAAATCATGTTAGAATTATAATGCAAGAAAAATACTTATTTATTTTGGATTTCCTAAACCTACTAGGATTCATAAAAGGATAGAATATTTCTTATAGTATTAAGTTAATAGGAGATAATTTTATATTATATTTTATGATTAAAATAGATATTTTATGTGTGATATACATGTTTTAGGATAAGATCTAGTTGTGGTTATCCGTATCCTAATTTATCTAAGATTTAATCTATCTTATATGGTAAGTGATAGAATAAATTCTATATAAAATATATATGGACGAAAATAATTATGGACAAAATATATTTGATACCTTATTTGATTAGGGATGGTTGGATAATGATTTTTAGGCTTATAAATACCCCTTAGTCGCTCATAATATAGCATCTCATAAAATTTTCGAAAATCTGCCAGCATATCTGCGAAAAGTTTCAAGAATTATTTCGATATCTTTCCGTAGTCTTCTCATCGTGAAAATTTAGTATCATCTTCCCCGGTATGTCTAGTATACTTCATTATTTTCGTAGAATTTTCCAAGCGTGATAGATACTTTTTTTAAAATTGTTCTTCGTAACCTGCCAATTTCTGACAGCATGTTCATGATCTTGAAAGGAAAGTTGGTTTTCATGTTTTCTTTACATTGTTTTCGACCAGGTTAAATTTTAGTAGGATATACTACATGTTAGATCATTCATGTTAAAAATATAGAATTTTTAGGATACGTTTGCTATTTATTTGTTAATTTGTTTCTTTATGTGCCACATTATTTTGTCAATATGCATGTAGATTGAAAAATAAAAGTTTTTAGGTTATTGTTAAATGAATAATTGATCATGATAAGTTTTATTATAATGAAATAGGTAGTATATTGTTAATGTTAGAGATCTATAATTTTTAGGACTAAACTTTTATGATTTCGTTAATTTGATTTCATGAATTATTGAATTACTCAATGCATGAATGAATTAAGATTATGTTTAATATATTTAAGTTTATTGTTATGTGAAACCATTAAAATTGCATGATAGTAAGTTAGGTTATGTATAATATACAATTTGGTTTGATTATTTTGATCTATGAAGTATTGAAATTGTTGATGCATGCATGAAATTCCATGTGCAAATTATTAAGATTTAATTCCATGTTTAGGACCGGCGCGCAAGACTTAAACATTGATATCCATTATTTTCATCAAGTCAAGGTTAAGGTGGGGAATGTTACCGTTTATCTTTATTATACATTGTGCTCGATATTTCATGTGATTATGACAGGCATGAAAGGAAGGGTCGAAATCGGGCCCTAGGATCGAAATCGGATCCTGAAAGGAAAGGCAAGGGTCGAAATCGGGCCGTAGGATCGAAATCGGATCCTCCATGAAAAATCGGTCAAAATCCGGCCGTCAGTCGAAATCGGACTGTTTGAAAAGTTCATGTGGTCTGTGTGGCCAAATTACAAGTTCATGTGGTCTGTGTGGCCAAATTACAAGTTCATGTGGTCTGTGTGGCCGAGTATCTCTTTGCATGATCTAATTTTCCATGTCTTATCGGTGTGATTTATAATTCTGATAAATGTGTACATCTCCCACTGAGTAGTCGTACTCACCCCATTATTTTAACATTTTTCAGGAAATGGCTCGGGCGATGCGTAGAGGTGTTGGTGGTGATGGTCACAGGAGGAAAGATTTATGAAAGTCATTATTGCATTAAACTCTGTACATTTTATTTTTGAGAACTGATAGTTGCATTTGCTTTTATTTTTATTTAAGACTTCCGCTGAGTATTTTGCAATGGTTCTATTGAATGAAAATGTTTTGAAGAGTTTAAATATGTACGTTAAGTATGAAGTAGCGTCCCTAGTTATGTTTTGAAAATTGGGGTGTTACAAATACTGGTCCTAAATCATGTAGAATCTCATATTTCATATATACTTATTCAAAATATTATTATTCGACACAAGATGACATATTGTTTCACCTCTTATTCTTAACCGTAGATCCTTTGTGATTAGACCACCTTAATTGAATCAATGTAACACGACCGTGCATATATTTATTTTAACTTATGTCGCTTCATTTTAAATTTTCCAACATTTATTACAAGACCAAATTAATTAATCAAAGTACCAAACATACTATATATCCTATTGCAGGTGAGGTTTACCGGATCTACCGAGACCGGCCACCGCATAATGCAGGCGGTGGCCACCAGCAACTTGAAGCACGTCGCTCTAGAAATGGGAGGCAAGTCGCCGTTCATCGTCTTCGACGAAGTCGACGTCGACAAATCTGCTCCTCTTGCTCTCAATGCTTGTCTCTTCAACCAGGCAAGAACACATTAATCTCAAATTTTGTACAACTTATATACCCCTTTTTATGTATTAAAAGTTAAATCCCTTTTGTCCTAATTTTGCAGGGCCAAATATGTGTGGCCGGTACTCGTATATTAGTCCAAGAAGGGGTGTATGATAAATTCGTTGCTAGGTTGTTGGAAGAGTTCAAAACTTGGGTTGTTGGAGACCCTTTTGATCCAAATGTTAATCAAGGCCCACAAGTATGTCTTTTCTTTTTCATCTACTATATAAATTAGACGATGAAATCTGTAATTTGAGAGGCAATATAATAATTTTCACGAAAGAATACAAGAGCAGATCAAAGATTATACGGGACCAATTCAAATCATGCATTAGAACCATTAATACACCAAAGATAATTCCCACAATCAGTCAATCAAGATCAAGCCAAGAAGGGAGAGATTCGAGTTAAAATGGCACTTATAAACAAGTCACACTTTTTCATCAAAATTGCAAAAGAGCAATACAACACAAAAATAGAGAAGAGAAAAAAAATCGAAAGGCGCTCCAAAAGAAAGAGAATCTCACATAAATATTGAGTTGGCGGACGAAGCTGGAGAAATAACTGTGCTTGAAGAGAATTTGGATTCATCCCATATAATAAAGCTGTCATTCGAATCGCTCCAAGAAATCAACTCGTTCGTTGACTCGTCACTCACCATCTCATAACATTTAGCCAAGAAAGGCGGCAGCGACATCCCATTCTCCACCGATTTCACCATAATTCAATCGAACCTACCTGACCAAAAAATAAAAGAAAAAAGAATCCCAGATATGAAGTTCCAAATCCAAAAATTCACCAGAATCCAAAACTCACCCAGATAACCCACTCCTAAAAATCAAAGTCTTGTATTTCAATTACAAAATCGTGGACCGAAAATCAAAAGAAAGCTCCGGCTGTCAGGTATTTGTAGTAAAATTCTCTCTCCTCTCCCACTTATCTCTCTCTCTCAATATATATATATATACAGTGAGACGCGAGTGAATGAATTGAAAAAATATGGTTTGCTTGGTAAGGAAGGTGAAGAATAAAGCGAACGACGTCGGAGAACCGACCTCACCTGTAGATGCGAACCGCGTCACGCTTCGTTTACCATCCATCCTATTTATATTCTTTTTATTCATATTAATCAGTTTGACGATTTCCAGCTAAGCCCAAAATCTTAAGAAACATGCAAAGAAAAACCCTCCCATTGGAGAAAACGAGATTCGGCTCTGCCCCCAAAATGCCGGAAAAAAAGAGAGATTTCCTTACCTTCAAGCAAAAGAAGCGATTTGTAGGCTGGTGGGTTCTGGATCGCGAGAGAATTTCCAAGATCAAAAGTTTTTGGGTTTTCTTTGTGTTGCATATGTAGATTGTAAGGAAAGTGATTGAGCGGTGGAGGATAGATAGCGAAAAATTGATAAGAAAAACCTCGACAACGGCGGAGATCTGCCTCGGGGCCGCCGATCTACGGTACGGTAGGTGGATTTTTTTGGTGAGGAGTTGGAGGAAGTATTTAGGGTGTTTGGAATAGCTGAAGCTTATTGATAAGTGTTGAAAGTTGCTCGAAAATCAGTTAGTGGGTGTTTGGGATAGCTGAAACTTATCGATAAAGTCTTTAATGAAAATTTTCATATTGAAATTGTTATTTTTTTAATAATTTGGAAGTGTTTGGAAAATAAATGCAAAAGTTCTGAAAGTGGAGAATATAGTGTTTGGAATGTAGTAGCTTATTTTGACTTTTAAATAAAAAGTCCGTTTTATCCCTAATGTTATAAATAAATATTAGAATTTCTACATGAATAAACTTGAGAAATTGTTTATTATTCTATGTTCATTTTGTTTTATATTTTATATTGCCACGTATTCAAAAAATCATTATATTATAAAATATAATATAAATATTTATTACATCATATTAGTATAAATATTATATAAATATATTACATCATATTAGTATAAATCATTATATAAATATAACTATCGAGAAAGTGAACAAAGAGAAAGAAATAACATTATTTTATATCAAGGAGGGTAATTTTGGAATTATACAAAATAAGTGGGGACAAATTTGTCAAAATTTATTGAAAGCTGGTAGAGAGGCAGGCGTTCTTCGACATGGAGCTTTCACAAATTCTCTACTGAAACACAAAATCTCTATCAGCTGCTCTGTCAGCTATTAATTCCAAACACTAATTTCACCTCTATCACCTCTATCAGCTGCTCTATCAGCTATCCCAAACACCCACTTAGTGTTTGAAAATAAGTGCTGAAAGCTGCTGAAAGTGGGGAAAATAGTGTTTGAAAATATTGCTAATAGAAGTAGTTTATTGTTACTTTTTAAAAGAAATATACTCCCTCCGTCCCATTATTAATGTCTCATTGGGACTGGGCACGGTTATTAAGATAGTGAAGGTAAAGGTGTAAAGTTGTGGTGTAAAAGTATAAAGGGGTGGGGTCCACTTGCTTAGATTGATTGTGGTCCACTCATTTATTTCCTTATTTGATATGGAACATAAATAATGGGACAACCAAAAAAAGCAAGTGGACATTAATAATGGGACGGAGGGAGTATGTTTTGTCCTTAGTGAACTAAATAATTATTATTTATAATAAATAATAAAATTCAGAAATTATTGTTATTCAATATTTATTTTTTGCTTTATAATTTCAATCTAATACTATAAAATACTAAATTAATCTAAATATTATATGAGTATATTATAAAGTTATATCATAATTTTAGGGTTAGAGATATTTTTGGAATTAGATAAAACTATTAAGGGTAATTTGATTCGGAAAAAACATATATTTCTATTTATTCCGAGTAATTTGATTCAGATTACACACATACACAAATTATAGACGCACGACGTTGATGTGTAGGAGAGACATAATCTTATTTTCTCCAGTTCTCTGACCACCCAGGGGGAGAAAAAGGCCGGGATACAGATCAGAAGATCTGACACACGAGCAACAATCAGAGCTACAACAACATACGAAGGAGGAAGGTATCGTTCCTAACCCCAATATTTCCTTCATCAACTTGGTCAAAATCTAAACAATGTGGATCTCCTCAAGGTTCGCTCATCACTCAACTAATGTAGGTCCGGTTCAAGCCACTCAAGAAAATAAATCCACGCAATCACGATAAGAGATCGTCATAATAGCAATATCAAGGAGGTCTTTCTCATTAAGTTGTAATGGGGCTTAGGACTCAGACAAATTGATGTTGGTAAGGGTCCTAGGGGTACTAAGCTCCATCAAAAAAATTACAATTCAATGTTATGCATGTCAAACTCACTTACTTATGCAATTAATACAAAAATTAAAAACAATCCCACCACTTAACAATTTCGAACAAATGCTACAATTATTTTATGCACCCATTTTTTTTTTTTTTTTCTGCCACATCTCTTTTTTTTCCTGAATATTTCATATGTATTTTTTTTTCGTGGCATAAATTTGTTTTCTTCTTTTTTCCACATTCTGGGTACAGACTGTCTCAACTGGGCAATCAGGCCACTTAAAATCTATTTTTTTCTTACGCAGCTTATACTTTCAACTTTCGGCCTATACAAATCTTTTTGCAGCACCTCTTAATTTGGTAGGTGGAGGACATATGTAACACTCCTTTAAACAACAATATTATGCACAAGAAAGTTTATAAGACATGCAATAACATGGGTCAAGAGAAAGTTTAAAAGGCCTTGGCTAAATTTTTACTAACTCATATTAAAGAATCGGTCAAGGCTTAACTTGGCTCACTAGGGGATAATTTAGGGTCGGAAATATTTTGTCGCGGCCATTTGGCTAAAAATCCCTAGTGCCTCCTATCATTTATCACAAATGACTCAAACTTATTGCGATTTTGCGGATAAGCACTCTCAAAAGAAATAGTAGGAAGTGTCCTACTTAAGGCTCAAATCTAATTTAAGTGAGTGGTTTATAAAATTTCGATCCAACAAAGTTTATTTTTTGTCATCCCAAATTACATACACATATGTGCCTAGATCTAATTTTCAAAAAGTCTACAAGCAAGCATATTGAAACACAAAAGCATAAATAAGACATGCTTGAGCATAGAAATCGGCGTATCAAAAATCGAAAATTTTGGCATGCTTCGACACAAAATGCCCCCCTCCTTACACTTAAAACTTGCTCGCCCTCGAGCAAGAATAAAAGACAAAACAAAGAGAGAATGCATGATAAAATAACACAAAAACACCCTCCTTACACTTGAACCCTTTCAAGTGTAAGAACATACTAACACAAGAGACAAAATAAAAGAAAATAAACAACCCCTCCTTACACTTGAACCCTTTCAAGTATAAGGACACAAAAGACTCACAAAAACTGACTCAAAACAAAAAACAAAAACGAAAAACAAAATCTGGGGAGAAAAGTTACTTGGCGCCTCGCTTGGGCAAGCGAGGCAGTCGACTCATAACGGTACGGCGCAGGCGGTCAACACGGCGTCCCAAGGAATTTAGGTCAGTGCGCAGCAGCTCCACAGAATCTCCACCTACACTCGAAGATGCACTCGAGACACGAAGTCCCGGTGGATAAAACTGAATGTCCCGGTTAGGCAGTTCATACACTAAGCGAGAATGTCTCAACAAAGACATATCAAACAAAGTGGGAGGGGGCACACGACTTAAAAACTAAGCATCACATATCACAAAATTTCGTTCAATGAACGTAGCAAGTAAGTGGCACAACGTGAGGTGTCGTGCGGTGTGACTAGCTATGATGAACATATTCTTGGCAATCCAAAACCCTAAGTTTACCGGTCGGCCGGCATGCATACACCATAAGAAATAAAGCTCATTAGCCGTTACCTTGTCAAAGGTCGTACTCTTACCGGTGAGATTGTGGACTAGGAATTGATGACAAAGGCGGAGAGCGGGATCCTCTATGTAGCACACATACGAACCCGACGCTCGGGGCTAAAAGCCTCCATCATTGATCGATCCTATGTATTTAGTATCCTTATTCGGCAAGCTATGTGCACCTATTTCATACCTCAACTCAAGAAAATGCTCAAAAGTGGTGATGCCTAACCGCGCACTCCATTCGGCCAAAGAAAGATGATAATTGTTTCCAAACAATCGAAAGGCTATGCATGGCTCAAATAAATCTTTATCATGCTCAAAATGGAAAGTATTGAAAAACTCTCTAGCCAATTCTTTGTAGCAAATATAACGATGAGACTCTAGCAATCAAGACCAACCAATTCGACCAAAGTAGGTAAAGAAGGGAATGATATTATCCGTTCGGCGTAAGAACTCACGGTCGATTAGGCGTCTGCTCCGGTATTCCTTTCCTTCGCGCTCCATATTCCGGTCGTCCAAGTACTCGATCTCGAAATGAGAGAGAGCGGCGACGGCTTTGGGCATGTCCAAATGAATTATGGTTCGGTTACCATACTTATTCTCTTGCGGGAAGGCGGATGTGGAGTCGGAGTCGACTAGAGAAAGACCACTCAAGTTGAAGTCGCCTTCGTAGTTGCTGTCGTGGTCGTCGGACACGTATACTCCATCCAATTCACGTCGCCGTAATATTGCGGCGGCAGTGCCGGTTGAGATACTCGGGCTTCATCCACAAAGGGCAACCACTCGTACACCGTTTGAGGAGAACGAGGTGGTTGAGAGGACCAGGCTTTGCCGGGGTGTCGGACAGAAGACCGACGGGCGTGAGATCGGCGAGGCGGGGACGGCGGCGGCGTAGGCTCGGGTGACTACTCGGGTGTGGATTCCGTAAGATCCGCTCTTGGCGGTTGGATCGGTTCTTGAATTCGAACTCCCGTGGAACTACGTAACCGTCTCCTTGGCGGTTTCGGAGGAGAAGAAGATTCCATAATAAAGTTGGAATATTAAACTTGCGGATCTTCCTCCGGCTCCAGTTCGTACGTGAATGCCGGCGGTGGTGAGACTTCGGCATCGTCGAAGGGAACTTGTTGGAAAGGCACTATAGCTTGGGCGGCGGCAGCAGCGGCGACGCTGTGTCTCCAGGTCAGCTTTGTACGTAGCGAACCATTGGGCAGCGGCTTGGAGTCCATACTTCTTCTTCGGCGGCATAGTATCTCGGTTGCACAACTGATCGGGTTGTGGTGGTGGAAGTTGAAGATCTTGTAGAGAGAAGGAGGAGGGCGGCGGCCTTGAGAGAGAAAGAGGGTTGAATAGTGTCAAGTGGGTAGGGTTTCATGATCTCTCCCCTTTTATAGTACAAAACTTTTTACTTTGACCGCCCCACTTTCACAATTGATACAATGACCCCCATCTTTATGCAGTTAAGTCCTCCAATCTTCATGAATTTCAATTGGCCCCAACAAAGCTTCCTTCTTTCAATTTAACCCTTCAAAAACTTTGGAAACATCAATTAGGTCCTCTATAACTTCCGAAATTGCAATTTGGTCCCCCAAACTTCTTCTCTTCTAGATTCACCACAACAATTTATTTCTCCTTACACTTAAGCCCTTTTCTTCCTTAGCCAAAAATCTGAAAAATAAGAAGAAAAACACCAAGCATAAAAACAACAAAAACAAATAAAAATACGAAAAATAAAAAATGGAAATAACAAATGCGGGTTGCCTCCCAGTAGCGCCTCTCTTTAGAGTCTTCGGCTAGACCTCCTCTTCAAAGAGTCAAACGTAAGAGGGAATGGACAAGCCTTGCTCATCTACATCTTCCATCATAGCGGCTGCATGGTAGATTCTAAGGCGATGGCCATTGACAGTGAAAGCTTCGTCCGAATCGAGTTTCTGTATGACCACTGCTCCGCTTAGCCAAGCGGAACGCACTCTGAATGGACCAACCCATCTAGACCTAAGCTTTCCCGGCATGATCCGTAGGCGTGATTGATACAGCGAGACAAGTTGCCCCGGCTCAAATTTCTTTAAACGAATGGCCTTATCATGCCATGCCTTAGTACGATCTTTGTATCACATTGCCGCGTCATAGGACTCCATCCGAATCTCCTCCAGCTCTTGAAGCTGATATTTTCGTTCCTTAGCACATTCGGCTGGGTCCATGTTGATTTTCTTGACTGTCCACCAAGCTTTGTGCTCCAGTTGTACAGGCAGATGGCATAGCTTACCAAAAATCAATCTATACGGAGATATTCCGAGAGGAGTTTTATAAGTTGTCTGATAAGCCCATAAGGCGTCAT
The DNA here is from genome assembly GCA_028984105.1 of Lavandula angustifolia. NCBI lineage: Eukaryota > Viridiplantae > Streptophyta > Magnoliopsida > Lamiales > Lamiaceae > Lavandula > Lavandula angustifolia. The sequence continues at coordinate 26,434,130 of CM054808.1, forward strand.
CCAGCCTCGTACTCCAATTCTTCCTTGATGGATTGACTGTTTTCTCCAATATAGCTTTGATTTCTCGATTTAACACTTCAGCTTGCCCATTCGATTGAGGATGGTAAGCGGTAGAGACTTAGTGAGCTACTCCATACTTCTTCATTAAGGATTCTATGGTGCGGTTGCAAAAGTGTGTGCCTTGGTCGCTTATTATGGCTTTGGGCACTCCAAATCTGCAAAAGATGTTAGTACGAAGAAATCCTGCAACCACTTTAGAATCATTAGTCTTGGTGGCTTTCGCCTCGACCCACTTAGAAACATAATCGACAGCAAGTAAAATATACACGTTCCCATATGAATGAGGAAACGGACCCATGAAATCCATACCCCATACATAAAAAATTTCACAAAATTTTAAAGGCTTTTGGGGCTTTTCATCTCTCATGGATATATTTTCGGTCATTTGACAACGCGTACAAGACTTACAGTAATTGTAGGCGTCGAGGTGTAGGCGTGGCCAAAAGAATCCCGCATCCAACACCTTCCTTGCGGTTCTTTTTGGACCAAAATGTCCACCATAAGCAAAAGAGTGGCAGTGGAATAAGATGTCTTCTTGTTCATGTTTGGGTATGCATCTGCGAATCACTTGATCGACTCCCATTTTCCAAAGAATTGGAGAGTTCCAAAAATATTGCTTACACTCGCTTTTCAACTTAGCATTTTGAGCATGAGTAAACTCGAGTGGAAGCTGCTTAGATTTCAAGTAATTCACAATATTAGGAAACCAAGGTAAATTAGAAGTCTTACCCACAGTCTGCAACTGTTCTGACTCGGTGGTGTCTCGGTTGGCCAACTGAGAGACTTTTTGAACTTGCATTGCAAAAAAATGTTCCTGCAGCAGCTGGGCAAGGCTGGAAACAGTCTCTGGAACATCATATAAGTGTTCTTCGGGAAAGGTCTCGTTGATTGGCTCTCCTTCATCTTCTTGATTTAATCAGCTTAGGTGGTCCGCCACATGATTTTCAGCACCCTTCTTGTCCTTCACCTCTCAATCGAATTCTTGTAGAAGAACAATCCATCGAATAAGTCATGGCTTTGATTCCTTCTTTACAAGGAGATGCTTGATGGCGGCGTGATCGGTATAGACGATTGTCTTCGAGCCGAGTAAATAAGAACGGAATTTGTCAAAAGCAAACACTATAGCCAACAACTCCTTCTCCTTGGTGGAATAGTTGCATTGAGCCGGATTCAATGTCTTTGATGTATAGTAAATCACGTGGCTCTCCTTTCTGGATTTCTGTCCCAGCACTGCACCGATTGCCCAATCGGAGGCATCGCACATAATTTCGAAAGGCTTGTTCCAATCCGGTGGCTGCATCACTGGAGCTGTTGTTAGCTTGCCTTTTAGGAGGGTAAAGGTCTCCTTACACTTGTCATCAAAATCGAAGTCGGTCTCTTTTTGCAGTAGCCTTGTCAATGGTTGAGCGATCTTCGCGAAATCCTTGATAAAACGCCGATAAAAACCGGCGTGCCCTAGGAACCCACGAACTTCTTTCGGCGTAGTAGGGTACGATAATTTTGCTATGGACTCGACCTTGGCCTTGTCGACTTCGATTCCTCTTCTAAAAATGATGTGACCGAGCACAATCCCCTCGGTCACCATGAAATGACATTTTTCATAATTCAACACCAAATTCTTTTCTACGCACCGGGCTAGGACCTTGTCTAGATTCTTCAAGCACGCAGTGTAAGAATCACCGTATACGGTGAAGTCGCCATGAAAACCTCTATGCAATTCTCGATAAGGTCCAAGAATATACTCATCATGCACCTTTGAAAGGTGCCCGGTGCGTTACATAATCCAAAAGGCATTCGGCGGTAGGCGAACATTCCATATGGGCATGTGAACGTCGTCTTGTCTTGATCCTCATCTCGCACATGGATTTGGAAATAGGCGCTATACCCGTCTAGAAAACTGAAATAGACTTGCCCCGCAAGTCTCTCAAGCATTTGATAGATGAAAGGAAGCGGGAAATGATCCTTGCGTGTAGCCGAATTAAGCTTCCGATAATCGATGCACATGCGCCATCCCGTCACTAAGTGTACCGGAACCAATTCGTTCTTCTCGTTCTCCACCACTTGGAATCCAAACTTCTTCGGCACGACATGAACGGGACTCACCCATTTGCTATCCGATATGGTGTAGATTATACCCATAGATAGCAGCTTCAGAACTTCCTTTAATACGACCTCCCGCATATTCGGATTGAGCTTCCTTTGTTGATCGCGGAAAGGCTTGCTATCAGGCTCCATCAAAATAGAATGCTCGCATACGTCGGGACTTATGCCGGTAATGTCGGCTAAAGTCCATCCGATAGCCTTCTTATGCTTCCTCAATACTTCAAGCAATGTCGTTTCTTGATTGTCATCAAGCTCCTTGTTGATGATGACGGGTAGCGTCTCATCTTCTCCCAGATATGCATACTTCAGATGTGTAGGGAGCTGTTTAAGTTCCAGTTTCGGAGCTTTGACGATCGACGGCAACAGTTTCTCAGAAGTGTCTCGGTTGGGCAACTGAGACACATTGCTGACAGTTTCCAGCTTTGGGGATGCGTACAAAGCTAGGATGTTTTCTCTGATCACCTCATCCCTTATATCTTTGACATCTTCCTCGGCCAGCCCTTGGGTCAAGGTAACTTCCATTTTGTCCTGCATCACATACGTCTCAAGATATTCTTGGGCAATAGCATCAATGGAGTCAGTAAAAAAAGCATTCTCATTTTCATGATCGTAGGGTTTCTTAAGTGCCTCAGATATGTGATGAACATAAGTTTCATTATGGTACGCTACACTTATCGAATTACGGTCTTTAAAAATGGTCTACCCAATAACACTCCCGCAGTTCCTTCGACTTGCCTATCATTTGTGTCAATTACAGAAAAATCAGCCGGATAGACAAAATTGTTGATTCTGACTAAAATGTTCTCAAGTAAACCAATCGGAGCAATGCATGGTTTATCCGCTAATTGAGTAATCACCTTAGTGGATATTAACTCAGCTCCTACCAATTGATTATATACAGATAAAGGCATAACATTTATAGATGCACCTAGATCACACATGGCTTGTTTAATCATGACATCACCCATCAGACAGGGAAGTGTGAACATACCTGGGTCGGAACATTTAGCAGGAAGCATCTTCTGTATAATCGTCGACACTGTGTGATCGAACAAAACTTTCCCGGACTTGGGAACTTTTCCAGCAATAAAATCCTTCACAAATTTCCCGAACTTGGGAATCTTTACAGCTTCAAGGAAAGGGATTTTTATCTCCAATTTTTCGAACAACTTCATATAATCTATGCTTTCCTTGTTCGGCGTTCTCTTTCTTTCCAAAGCTTCCGGAAATGGTGGAGGAAGTATCGGTTCAGACTCCGATTGGTTAGTCGGGACAGCCTCTTCTTCCTGTTCTGGTTCAGCATCTTCAGCATGCTGTTCTTCTGGTCGGTGGGGTCGTGCAGGTTGTTCTGCGGCCTTCTTCTTTTCTAACAGCTTTTTGGGTGTCTCGCTTGCACAATCGGGACAGACAGTTCTTTTCCTCCACGCAGCGTAATCTGATTGCAGTTATGGGCATTTGGATTTTGCTGGGTTTGAGCTGGAAGTTGCCCTTGAGAATTCTTCATCTCCTGCATGGTAGAATTCAGCTTACTCATCTGCTTGGCCAATTGATCCATTATAGCTTGCTGATCCTTCTTCGTTTGAATCATCTCTCGTTGAGTTTGGATCATCTCCTTCTGCATTTGTTGTTAAAATGCAGTAGTGTCCTTCTGTGAAGAAACCATTTCAGCCAAAAGTTTTTCCAATGGATTCTGGTGCTCCGGTTAGGCAACTGGAGCACTCTGTTGCTGAAACTGCCTTTGATGCGGAGGCATATACGCTTGCTGATAGCTATTCTGATTAGGAGCCTGGTATGGCTGCTGATAACTCTGTTGTTGCTGGTATGGCTGCTGAAATTGTGGTTGAGGCGGATTTCTTGCTTGAAATTGCTCTTCCGGTTGCCTCCATCGAAGGTTCGGATGAACCCCTTGCTGTCCGCTCCAATTTCCAGCTGCGTTAGCTTCTTCTCCCGGACATTGTAGTGATGTATGTCCTTTTTCTCCACATGTTCCACATGTGTGATCGGCATTTGATCGGCTTGAAGCAGGAGCGTTCTGTTTGATTATCAAGTCGAGCTTGTCTTGCAATAGGCTGAATTTTGCCTCCACTTTACTATCGATCTCATCCATATAGTCGGAATGAGACCAATTTACAGCTCTCCTTGTTGGTCTCAGCCCTTTGTATTGCGAGGTGGATTATGCAAGTCCTTCGATTATATTTCTTTCATCTTCGTAGATGCTTGTATGAAAATTCCCTCTCAGACCGATATCAACCATGGCTTTTGCTTCGTCTGCCATCCCTTGATAGAAAATTTGTAGAAGCTCTACATCCGAGTAGCCATGGTTCGGACAACTATCGACAAGTCGTCTAAATCTCTCCCAAGTATGCGTCGAAAGTCTCGTCGATTTCTTGAGTGATCCCGGAAATCTGCTTTTTTAATGCATTTGTCTTTGACTGCGGGAAATACTTCTTCAAGAAGACTGTACGCAAGTAGGCCCACATCGTGATCGTGTTCGGCTTAAGACTTAAGAACTACGCTTGTGCTCCGTCTTGGAGAGTGAATGGAAAGGCCTTGAGCTTGAACGCGTCCAGGTTGCCTTGCCGGTGCAAGTTACACACTTGGTTGAATGACGCCAAAAAGGAATTTGGGTTCTCGTTCGTCCTTCCATAAGACTTTGGCATGGCAGCGACCATGTTTAGCTTGACATCGATTTGTCCAGTAGTTGTGATTTGGATTGGACCGGGTAGGTCCGTTCCCATGTCAAGCGATCCGGCATTCATCCTCAAAGGAGGTGGATCGTGCACTTCTTCCATCTCTTCCTCCTTTGATTCTGAGCTTGTTACTGGAGTGTTTTGCCTTGTTATGTCGAACAAAACAGTCTCTGGTTCTGAGTCGCTGATAGGATCACCGACGTCTGTTCTGTCTCCTGGTTAGGCAGTTGAGACGTCTGCTGCCTTGGACAGATACGAATATGTTTTTTTTTCTCTCTCTTAATCTCTCTCTCCCTCTAAACTGCCGAATAAATGTTTGAATGTATGCATGAGTACCTTTCTATATATAATTAGGTTGAAACATAATTTCATTAATTAAATAATCTAGAAAAAAATTGAATGCAACTTACTACATGACAAATTTTACTATTTTCTATAATTGTTTCCCATCTGCATGCATGCTGTTGTGGTTGACGTAATTCAGTTCTCAAAACCATCAACAATGACAGTCTGTCGAATTTGATTCATTTTTCACAACTTTGACTCATTTGTCTGATTTTTTTACTATAGTAGCTGACGAGATGAGGGAGGTGACCGTTGGCGCTGACGAGAGAGGGGGGGGACAGCATAGGCCTGTAAGGTGCAAGCCTACGATCTAGAGTGTCTTTTTTAGGGCAAAAAAGAAAGAATGAATATTAATGCATTTATTGTAGAAAGTGGGTTTCCTTGCATTTTCAATTTGCAAATGGGTATTTTTGCACTTAACTCTTAATTGTATGTAATAATTTGTTATTTTCGAAAAGAAAATATTATTTATGGGACCCCGAAAAGGAAAATTATTTGTGAGACGCTGAGAATATAGGTAATTATGCCTCTTCTAAGAATTTAAGAAGTGACAAATTTGAAGTTGTGGCTTTCTTTTCTTCTGACAACTATTAAGATAATGATTTTCTAACTTTTCTAACTTTTCAGAAATCTATTCTAATGATTTGTTCTTTTACCGATTTCTTAAAGCCCAATATTCATAGAGGAGAGAACAACGACGTAGTTTTAGTTGAAGAGTGTCATTTTCATTTTAAACATTTTTTACGATCACTTATGGAAGTATGATTTACATTAAATAAAAATATTATTTATAAAGTATCATTTCTTTCCGATAAATCTAGATGATAAAGTTGTTATTTTATAATGGCATGTGGTGATCGCTGTATTGCACCAAATAATCCAGCAAAATTAGAGAATTATATCAGTATAATTCACAGAGTATCGAACACAGGGAACAGACGACTAGACACTTTATTTTCCTACTTATCTATGGTTTTGGTTAGCAACCACGCAAGTTTTGGGTTTTAATCTAAGCTAAAAAATTGTAAAACTGAAAGAAATTATAAAAACTGAAAACCGAAAATAAACTGTATGAACTGGGCAATTGAAAGGCAGGTCTAACAGAATATTCACACACACGTAATTCCAATCATCGGCACTTAATATGAATTAATCTCAAGAATCTACTAGTTATAGACCACCGTAACTTAAACTGCGTGATCTTCACTCCCACTTACTTAGTCGGTAACCGCCATGTTGGGCATCGAAACGGTTACTTCCCTAACCTAGCTATAACCTACGTTGTTGGGCAATCAATAGATTTAATAGCTAGACAGCTTTATCGAACTAGGTTAGCTACAGACTGCGCAACCTAGGGTGATCAAGCCTAAATTACTAGCCAGATTAATTAATTCAGAATTATCCCGAAACTCTTTTGATTAATTATTCGAACCTAAGTCGCATGTACTGTTCACGTGTGCATTTACATTCTGTCGGACCCTAAAAAGTTTAGCTACTCATGCAGACGCTTCGGTTGGGCAACTGGGACAGTTTACAGAACAAAAACTTAGACATGAATAACCCTAGATCTAGCATGAACGAAAATTAAAACTATTAAGGCACGAAATAACAGAATATTTAAACCTACGAAATTAAACTAAAACTTGAATTTAAATAGCAACGGATGTTTAAACGTAAATATTAATTCCTACGAAAACGATTAACTACGAAATGAAATTAAAACTAGAATTCAAACTACGAAATTAAAAAGCATAAACGACGGAAATTAAAGGATGTTTCTTCTTCAACTAAAGCTACGGAAGTCGGTAAAAGGTTCGGTAGTTGTCTTCGGCTGTCGATCGGCTACGGCGGTGATGGTTCGGCGGTCGGCGACGGTTTCTCGGACGGAAGGGAGTAACGGCGTGTTCAAGGCTTCGACATGGTATAGATGGTGTAGATCGTGTGTGATTCTCGCCCTCTTCAACTCTTTATATACTCCTCATTTTCTTCCTCTCCAAGCTAGGTCAAATCTTTTAATAAGAGAAGAGATTTGGATAAATAAGGAAATAACATATTTCCTTAACTACCACAAAATATCTTCAAGATTCTTTCCTTCTCCACAAATCCGCACCCATGTCATCAATTTCGTGCCTTTTCATCATCAAAAATCGCCAAATATTATCCTCATCATCATGCCACGTCAGCACCTAAAACCTGCATTTTTCGCCACTGCGAGTGCACCGGTTAGCCAATTGACGCACTTTTCGGCCTGAAATTATTAAGTACGAAAACGACTCATCAGTATGATTGTTTCATTTGTCACTTTGTATTACAATATTACTTTGCCTTGATCACAATTCACAATTTTCACAAATTGAAAGGCTATCAAAAGTGAACCTTTTATTTTATTTTATTTTTTTTGTTTGACAAGTAGAGAGTTGTAAAAATCAAAATCTGGACAAATCCTAACTATTTGCTTCAATAAATTAAAAAATTTATTAATAAAACAGATATCTAAACGGAAACAAAAAATTTCCAATGAAACCCATTCTTATATCCGACCCGCGTCAATTTTTACGAGTACCCATGAAACAGATATCCTTTTTTGCGTCAATTTTTAGTACTCCATTCCTCCTACTCCATTCATCCATTTTCTCTTTTTGGCTTGTCCCACACTATTAATTCATTTTCTTTTTTAAACTTAAAATAATAATCTATTATATTCTTATGACCTCACTACTTTATATTCCCTCCATCCTAAAAAAATGTTGTATTTGAGTTATCCCACACAAATGCCTAATTTCTTGAAAATGAAGTAAAATTATCTCAAAAAATCACTTTTTATAAGTCTCATTCACACTACTCTATCTCTTAACAAACAAAAATCAAATACATAAATTATTGCACCAAAAAGAAACAACATATTTCATCCAGAAGAGGTACATCTCCAAAATAGTAGATTTTCATGATACAACAATATAATGTACAACTAACACTACAAATTGCTTAAATAAACTCTTTTCAAGTCAACTATTTTCATAAAAATGTCGCGCGTAAATAAATGTTTGATCATAATGTCTGGTAGGAAAAATATGCTCTCAAACACATCAAAGTAAATTCAATAACTGCATGGAAGTAGTTTCACCATTGACTAGGCGAGACGAGCCATGGAATTAGTCAGAACTGCTGCGACTTCAATTCCCAGAAAGTGAAGGTATTTCTTCCGTTGAGCTAAAGGGGAAGCAAACTAAGAGAGACAAGAATAAGCCAGATCTTTCTCCGCACTCAGCTCTTTAGCAGTCAAATCCAACTTGTTTCTTGAAAATTCGTCGATAGGAAGCCCTTAAATGGAGAAAAATTTAAGAGTCAAATAAATTGTGTAACCGATAACTATTCATAAAATGTTTAAAAATTCATATGAAATTATTCTGCCTGAAAAACGAACAAAAGGAATATTGTTGATTAACATTCTCACCCTGAACGATACACCAATCGATGAGTCTTTTTCGTACCTAATTATTTTTGTCCGAAAAGTCTCTTAACTGTGCAAGCGAGACGCTTTTGTTGGCAATTGTGCAGAAATTTAGGCTGATTTGGCACGTGACGTGGAAATGATGTGGCAACGCGTTTTCCAGCTGGAATGACGAGATTATGAGCGGATTTGGCCAAAGAAAGAAGAGAAGGAAGGAAATGAGATAAATAAGGAAGGATAAGATATTTTCCTTATCTCAAAGAATCCTTTCCTTATCTGAAAAGGAACCCTAATTCATCTAGATCAAGGAGCAGCCATATAAAAGGTTTGGAGAGGCACGAAATTCAGCACCTCCTCATACACGAAATTGTCCCTCTTCCGATACATCTCATTCCCGACTTCATACCACCGCCTCCGTCCGCTCATCATTCCGCCACCGCCACCGCCGTCGCCGTCGCCGAGGAGAAGAACACCATTTACCATTTACCATTCCCGTTCCGTGAAATTCAAGGAGTAGAATAGAAGAAACAAACACTTTATTTTCAGTTCATGATGTTCGAATTTCATACTTGCTTAGTTTAGTTCGTTGCTTTAAATTTCCGTTCGTTTGAGAGATCGAAGACTAATCGGTACTCTTGTTCTTATTTCCATTCTAGTTTTTAATTCAGTACGTGTTTCATTTTTCAGTTTTAGTTTGTGTCTTTTATTTTATTCTCAGTTTTCGTGCATGCTAAAATTAGGGTTACGAATGATGAATGTTCTGTTTTGCAAAGTGTCTTACCTGTGCAGTCGGGACAGTTTCATGAGTAGCTAAACTTTTAGTGGTCCGGCAGAATGTAAAACACACACGTGAACAGTGCATGAGGCTTAGGTGCTAATAATTAATTGAAAGGGTTTCGGGTTAATTCTGGTTTATTTAATCTAACTAGTAATTTAGGCTTTATCACCCTAAGTTGCGTAGTTTGTAGCTAACTTAGTACTTCCATCGTTTCTCGTGGAACAAGGCTAGGTAAGTAGCAAAGCTATTCATTAGAATAATTGGATTAAACCGGTAGGAGACTATTAGATGCCCAACATACGAGTAGGCTCCTATACTAAGCTCCCTTAGTTCGATAAAGTTGTTTAGCTATTAAATCTATTGATCCAACAACGTAGGTTGTAGCTAGGTTAGGGAAGTAGTTGTTTCAATGCCCAACATGGCGGTTACCGACTAAGTAAGTGAGAGTGAGGATTACGCAGTTTAAGTTACGGTAATCTATAACTAGTTGATTCATAAGATTAATTCATATTAAGTGCCGAGGATTGGAATTACGTGTGTGCTGAATATTCTGCTGGACCTATCTCTCAACTGCCCAGTTAAAACAGTTTAATTTCAGTTTTCAGTTTTTACGATTTCTTTCAGTTTTTAATAATTTCTTAGATTAGATAAATCCCAAAACTTGCGTGGTTGCTAACCAAACTCAAGATAAGTAGAAAAATAATTTATCTAGTCCTCCGTTCCTTGTGTTCGATACCCTGTGAACTATACTGATATAATTCTCAAGTTTTGCAGGATTATTTGGTGCAATATAGCGATCACCAAATTGGCCCCGTTGCTGGGGAACGGTGTTATCTAGTTTTATTGCTTTTTCTACTAATCTTTTTGTTCTTTAAAGGGTTGCATGAGCAGGTCTTCCAACCCTAACCTCATATTTGATCTAGAGGTCGAGAAAACAGCAAAGAGGAATAGGAAGAGGACAAAGCTGCAAAAGCAACAGAATCTGTCCAAGGCAGCAGACGTCTTAGCTGCCCAGTCAGGAGACAGAACAGATACCGGTGATCAGATCAGCGACTGAGAACCAGAGACTGTTTTGTTCGACAAAACAAGGCAGAATACTCCAGTAACTAGCTCAGAATCAGAGGAGGAAGAGATGGAAGAAGTGCACAATCCACAACCCTTGAGGATGAATACTGGATCGCTTGACATGGGAGCGGACCTTCCCGGTGCAATCCAAATCACAACTACCGAACAAATCGATGTCAACCTGAACATGGTCGCTGCCATGCCGAAGTTTTATGGGAGAACGAATGAGAATCCAAATTCCTTTTTGGCATCGTTCAACCAAGTCTGCAACCTACACCAGCAGGGCAATCTGGATGCATTCAAGCTCAAGGTTTTTCCATTCACACTGCAAGATGGAGCACAAGCGTGGTTCTCAAGTCTAAAGCCAAACACGATCACGATGTGGGCCCAGATGCGTACGGTCTTCTTGAAGAAGTATTTCCCGCAATCGAAGACAAATACACTTAAGAAGCAGATTTCCGGGATCGCTCAAGAAATCGACGAGACTTTCGGCGCATATTGAGAGAGATTTGGACGACTTGTCGATAGTTGTCCGAACCATGGCTACTCGGATGTGGAGCTTCTACAGATTTTCTATCAAGGGATGACAGACGAAGCAAAGGCCATGGTTGATATCGGTCTGAGATGGAATTTCCACACAAGCCTCTACGAAGATGCAAGGAACATTATTGAGGGACTTGCGGAATCCACCTCGCAATACAAAGGGTCGAGACCAACAAGGAGAGCTGTCAATTGGTCTCATTCCGATTACATGGATGAGATTGATAGTAAAGTGGAGGCAAAATTCAGCCTATTGCAAGACAAGCTCGATTTAATACTTAAGCATAATGCTCTTGCTTCAAGCCGATCGAACACCGATCACGCATGCGGAGAGAAAGGACATATGTCGCTGCAATGTCCGGGAGAAGATGTAAATGCAGTTGGAAATTGGAGCGGGCAGCAAGGGGTTCATCCGAACCTCCGTTGGAAGCAACCGGAGGAGCATTTTCAGCTGAGGAATCCACCTCAAACCCAATTTCAGCAACCATACCAGCAGCAACAAGGCTATCAGCAGCCGTACCAACCTCCTAATCAGAATAGCTATCAGCAGGCATACATACCCCCGCATCAAAGGCAGTTTTTGCAGCAGAGTGCCCCACCTGCCCAGTCGGAGCAACAAAGCCCTTTAGAAAAGCTTTTAGCAGAAATGGTTTCTTCGCAGAAGGACACCACTGCATTTCAACAACAAATGCAGAAGGAAATGATGCAAACCCAACGGGAGATTAATCAAACGAAGAAAGAGCAACAAATGACTATGGATAATTTGGCCAAGCACATGAATAAACTCAATTCTACCATTTAGGAAATAAAAACTTCCCAAGGGCAGCTTCCAGCTTAAACTCAGCAGAACCCTAATGCTCAAAACTGTAACCATATCACATTGCGTGGGGGGAAAGAACTACCTGGCCCGACTGTACAGGCGAGACACCCTGAGAAGTCAGCACAGAAGTTAGCAGAGAAGAAGAAGGCTGCAGAACAGCCTATACTATCGAAGCATCAAAAGAGCAGTATGCTGAAGATCCAGAACAAGAAAGAGATGAGGAGGACGTCCTGACTGGCCACTCGGAACATGAAAATTTGATTCCTCCACCATTTCCCAAAGCTCTGAAAAGGAAAAAGACACCGAACAAGGAGTACATGGACTACCTTAAGCTGTTCGAGAAATTAGAGATCAACATTCCTTTCCTTGAAGCCGTAAAAATTCCAAAGTTCGGGAAGTTCGTGAAGGATTTTATTGCTGGGAAAATTCTAAAGTCCGGGAAAATTGTCATGGACCACTCTGTCTCGACAATCATTCAAAGGATACTACCCGCCAAGTGTGCTGATCCAGGTATGTTTACACTACCCTGCTTGATGGGAAATGTTATGATTAAGCAGGCTATGTGTGATTTAGGAGCATCCATTAATGTTATGCCATTATCCGTTTATAATCAATTGATTGGAGCTGAATTAGTATCCACCAAAGTGATAATTCAATTAGCGGATAGGTCATACATTGCCCCGGTAGGTCTACTTGAAAACATCTTGGTCAGAATTAACAACTTTGTCTATCCTGCAGATTTTTATGTCATAGACACTAATGATAGGAAAGTTGAGGGTACTGCGGGTGTTCTATTGGGTAGACCGTTCTTAAAAACTGTGAAGGCCATAATCAATGTAGATGAAGGATCTATAAGTGTTGCATATCATAATGAAATCTATGTTCATCACATTGCTGAAGCACTTAAGATGCCTTTTGATCATGAAAATGAAGATGCTTTATCTACTGACTCCATCGAAAGCTTTGTCCAAGAATATCTTGAGACGTATGTGATGTAGGATAAAATTGAGGTTACCTTAACTCAAGGACTGACCAAATCAGATCTCGAGGATATGAGAGACGGGGAGATCAGAGAGAGCATCTCGGCTTTGTACGCAACTCCAGAATTGAAAACTGTCAGCAGCATGTCTCAACTACCCAGGCAGGACGCTTCTGAAAAGCTGCTACCGTCAATCATAAAGGCATCGAAGCTGAAACTTAAACCACTTCCAACACATCTGAAATATGTCTATCTCGGAGACAATGAGACGCTGTCCGTCATCATTAATAAAGAACTTGATGAAAATCAAGAAAAGGCGTTGTTGGAGATTCTTAAGAAGCACAAGAAAGCCATAGGAAGGACTTTAGCCGACATCACCGGCATAAGTCCCGACATTTGCCAGCACTCTATCCTCATGGAGCCGGATAGCAAACCTTTCCGAGACCATCAAAGAAAACTCAATCCGAACATGAGGGAGGTCGTGCTGAAAGAGGTATTGAAGCTCTTATCCATGGGAATTATCTATCCCATATCGGATAGCAAATGGGTAAATCCCGTACACGTTGTGCCCAAGAAGTCCGAATTCCAAGTTGTCGAGAATGAGAAGAACGAATTAGTTCCGGTACGCTTAGTGACGGGATGGCGCATGTGTATCGATTATAGGAAGCTCAATGCGGCGACACGTAAGGACCATTTACCGCTTTCATTTATCGATCAAATGCTCGAGAGACTTGCGGGGCTATTTTCAAATCCAAGTACGAGATGAAGATCAAGACAAGACGACGTTCGCATGCCCTTATGGAACGTTTGCTTACCGTAGAATGCCATTTGGATTATGCAATGCCTCGGGCACCTTTCAAAGGTGCATGATGAGCATATTGTCGGACCTTATCGAGATTTGCATAGAGGTCTTCATGGACGACTTCACCGTCTATGGTGATTCTTACACTTCGTGCTTGAAGAACCTCAACAAAGTCCTAGCTCGATGTGTGGAAAAGAACTTGGTATTGAACTACGAGAAATGCCATTTCATGGTGACCGAAGGGATAGTGCTCGGTCACGTTGTTTCTAAAAGAGGAATCGAAGTCAACAAGGCAAAAGTGGAGGCCATCGCGAAGTTGTCACATCCGACTACTCCAAAGGAAGTTCGTGGTTTCTTAGGGCACGCCGGTTTTTATCGGCGTTTCATAAAGGATTTCACAAAGATCACTCAACCACTAACAAGGCTACTTCACAAAGATGTCGAGTTTGATTTCGATGCTAAGTGTAAGGAGGCCTACATCGTCCTTAAAGACAAGCTTACAACAGCTCATGTGATGCAGCCCCCGGACTGGAACAAGCCATTCGAGATTATGTGCGATGCTTCTGACTGTGCAGTTGGGGTAGTGCTGGGACAGAAATTTGGAAAGGAGAGCCACGTGATTTATTATGCGTCCAAGACATTAAATCCAGCACAATGCAACTATTCCACCATAGAGAAGGAGTTGTTAGCTATCGTCTTTGTCTTCGACAAGTTTCGCTCTCATTTACTTGGCTCGAAGATCATTGTGTATACCGATCATGCCGCCGTCAAGCACCTCCTTACCAAGAAAGAATCAAAGCCAAGACTTATCCGATGGATTATTCTCTTACAAGAATTTGATTAGGAGGTTAAGGACAAGAAAGGAGCCGAAAACCATGTGGCGGATCACTTGAGCAGATTGAATCAAAAAGACAATGAAGAGCCAATTAAGGAGACTTTTCCCGAAGAGCATTTATATGTTGTTCCTGAGTTTCCAGTCTTGCAAAGCTTCTGCCCGCACAGTGTTTTACGGTTGGCGTCCAGGAAGTATCTCAGCTGCCCAGTCAAGACAATTCTGAACCAGAATTGCTGAAAACCGTGGGTAACACTTCTAAATTACATTGGTTTGCTAATATTGTGAATTTCTTGACCTCTGAGCAGCTTCCACCCGAGTTCACTCATGCCCAAAAAGCAAAATTGAAGAGCGAGTGTAAGCAGTACTTCTAGGACTCTCCAATCCTTTGGAAAATGGGAGTTGATCAAGTGATCCGAAGATGCATTCCGAAAGAAGAGCAAGGCGACATCCTATTCCATTGTCATTCATCTTCGGACCAAAACGGACCGCAAGGAAAGTGTTGGATGCGGAATTCTTTTGGCCGAGTCTACACCTTGACGCCTACAATTACTGTAAGTCATGTGCACGTTGCCAAATGACCGGGAATATATCTATGAAGGATGAAATGCCCCAAAAACCTTTGAGATTTTGTGAGATATTTGATGTATGGGGCATGGACTTCATGGGTCTGTTTCCTAATTCAAAGGGTAACATGTACATTTTACTTGTCGTTGATTATGTTTCTAAATGGGTTGAGGCAAAGGCTACAAAAACTAATGACTCTAAAGTGGTTGCAGGATTTCTTCGAACAAACATCTTTTGCAGATTCGGCGTACCTAAGGCCATCATAAGTGATCGAGGAACACATTTTTGCAACCGTACCATAGAGTCGTTGATGAAGAAATATGGAGTAGCCCATCGAGTTTCTACCACTTACCATCCTCAAACGAATGGGCAAGCTGAAGTGTCAAATCGAGAAGTGAAGTCTATCTTGGAGAAAACGGTCAATCCATTAAGGAAAGATTGGAGTATGAGGCTGGATGACGCCTTATGGGCTTATCGAACAGCCTATAAAACTCCACTTGGTATGTCTCCGTATAGATTAATTTTCGGTAAATTATGTCACTTGCCTGTGCAGTTGGAACACAAGGCCTGGTGGGCGGTACAGAAAGTCAATTTGGATCTGACCGAAAGTCCTGAGGAGAGGAAATATTAGCTTCAAGAGCTTGAAGAAATCCGGTTGGAGTCCTATGATGCGGCTATGAGGTACAAAGATCGCACAAAGGCGTGGCATGATAAAGCGATCCGTTTGAAGACTTTTGAAGTGGGCCAACTTATATTGCTTTACCAATCGCGCCTACGCATCATGCCCGGAAAGCTTCGCTCAAGATGGATAGGTCCATTCCGGGTGTGTTCTGTCTAGCCAGGTGGGGCAGTGGTGATACAGAAATTGGACTCAGACGAGACTTTCACCGTCAACGGTCATCGCCTTAAGATTTATCATGCTGCCACAATGATAGAAGATGTGGACAAGCAGAGCTTGTCCATTCCCTCTTATATTTGACTCTTTGAAGAGGAGGTCTAGCCGAAGACTCTAAAGAGAGGCGCTTCCGGGAGGCAACCCGTATTTTTTCCGTTTTCCTTTGATTTCATATTTTTAGTTTGATTTTATGCTTGGTGTTGTTTCTTTTCTTTTTCAGATTTTGGCTAAGTATGGAATTGGGATTTAAGTGTAAGGAGATGGAATTTGGAGGAGCAAAGATGACGAGAAGAAGAATTCGGGGTCTTAATTGCCATTTCCAAAAATCAAGGGACCCAATTGTAGTAAGGGAACGTTTTCTAGGGACTCAATTGCATAGATGACTAAAATTTGGAGTCAGTTTAAGTTGAGAAAAAGATGGGGGCTGAATTGAAAAGGAGGGACCAAATCTCTTAACTGCACAACTAAGAGGGCCTAATTGCAAAACTTCACTTCTATAAAAGGAGAGAGGGGGATCAAACCCTACCACTTGTTACTATTCAAATCACTTTCCCTCTCTATAACCGCCGCCTCTAGTTTCCCTCTCTACAAAAATCTTCAACTTCTTCAAGAAGTCTCCTCCCTGCCCAGTTGAGACGTCACCGTCATGGCTCCGAAGAAGAAATCTGGACTGTCCGTTGCCGCCCGTTGGTTCGCCGCCGCCCAGGCGGATCTGGAGACACAACGCCACCGCAACGTCGCTGCTGCTCACCGGGAGGCTGTGCCCCCTCAACAAATTTCGTTCCTATAGTACGAACCGCAACCGCCGGCAGAATTCGAGTATGTAGAGCCGAACTTGCAAACCGTGGAACTTGACGTCGGATCGCACTATGCCACGGAGTCCACTTCTCCGGCGAAACCGCCTAGACGACGGTTATGTCGACATACGGGAGTTCATATAAGCGAAAAAACCGCTCAACCACCACGAGACCCGACCGGATTCAACCCCCGAACCAACACCCGAGCCCACACCATTGCCATCTCCACCGCGTCGCTCAAGGGTGCGAAAGCCGCGAACAACTCGCGTAGATGGCGCGTCTTCATCCAATCCACCGCCGCAATCTCCACAAACTCTTTACGAGTGGTTGCCGTTTCTTGAGTTTCAAAATCTACCACCACCACTCAACTATTATGATGGCGTTAATTGGAGCAAAAGCTTACGTGCGGAATTGCCGAGCCAAGAGGAGGAAGATTCAGACTATAAGTTCGATGATCACGATGGCGATTTTGAAGAAGACTTCAACTTGAATTCCTTATCTCTTGTTGACTCCGATTCGTCTTCAGCTTTTCCAAGAGCGGAGGAGTATGGAAACCGCGTGGTCATCCATATCGATTCACCGAAAGCCATGCATGCCCTCTCTCAATTCGAGATTGAGTACATGAATATGCGTTTACAAGAACGCGAGGACAAGGACTTCCGAAGCGGCCGACTCCTCGATCGTACGTTTCTTTGCGCGGCAGGTATTATTGCACCCTTCTTTGCATATTTTCGAAATGTTGGTTGGTCTTGGTTGCTTGAATCGCATCACTATCCGTGTTACAAAGAGGTTGCTAATGAGTTCTTTAATTCTTTTCATTTTGAGGGTGATAAAGATTTGGTTTCACCTTGTATTGAGTTTCGGTTGTTTGGAGGGACTTATCATGTTTCGGTGGCCGAATGGAATGCTAGACTAGGGATATGTTCATTTGATGATTATTATCTTGGTCATTTTGAGATTGGTTTTCATGGTTTACCACATAAGGACCCTAACTACATAGGTACACGGGCCGCGTGGCGGCTTCTCGCCCCAAGCGACCGGATGCGTTTGCCACGTCCGGTTCTCACGTAAGTTTTCTAAAAGATCCCGCCCTTCGCATGTGCCACCAATACTTAGCCCATAACCTAACCGAAAAGAGTACTTCTTTTGAAACGGTGACTGCAAATGAATTGTATTTTCTATGGTGCATGACTACTAGGCGTCGTCTTAACCTAGGTTGGTGGATTGCTAAGAACATGTTCGCATTGCTAGTCATACCGTGCGTCACATGACATTATGCCATATGCTTGCCACTTTTATTGAACGCAACTTTGTCATCCGTGATACTCGTTATTTGACTATGGTGGATCCTCCACCTTTGTTTGATTTGAACTTGTTGAGGCATACTTGCCTACTGTACCACCTGCCTAACGGGAGATCCAGTTTTATCCACCGGGATCTCGTGTCTCGAGTGCTTTTACTTCTGCAGCTGTGGATACCGTGCAGACACTACGGACTTATCTGGATTCCCTTGGATGCAGAGTAGATCGCCTCCGCCGCACAATTATGAGCAAACTGCCTCGCCTGCCCAGGCGAGGCGACCGGTGACTTTTCTTCCCCAATTTTATTTAATTTTTTTTTTCGTTTTTGTGTTTTTGTTTTATGTTGTGAGTCTGTTCTTGTGTGTCTTTCTTGTTCTTACACTTGATATCAAGTGTAAGGAGGGGGGTGTTTCTTTTTATTTTGTCTTTTGTCTTTAGTTTTAGTTTGTTCTTACACTTGGTAGGGATCAAGTGTAAGGAGGGTGTTTTTGTGTTTATTTTGTCATGCCTTCTCTCTTTGTTTTGTCTTTTCTCTCTTGCTCGAGGGCGAGCAAGTTTTAAGTGTAAGGAGGTGGGGTATTTTGTGTCGAAACATGCCAAAATTTTTGATTTTTGAAGTGTCGTTTTCTATGCTCAAGCATGTCTTATTTGTGCTTTTATGTTTCAATATGCTTGCTTGTAGGACACTTAAATTAGATTTGAGCCTTAAAGTAGGACACTTCCTACTATTCTTTTGAGAATGTTTATCCGCAAAGTCGCAATATGTTTGAGTCACTTGTGATAAATGATAGGAGGCACTAGGGATTTTTAGCCACACGGCCGCACAAAATATTTCCGACCCTACATTATCCCTTAGTGAACCAATTTAAGCCTTTACCGTTTTTTTGATTTGAGTTAGTAAAATTTTAGCCAAGGCCTTTTAAACTTTCTCTTGACCCATGTTATTGCATGTTTTACGAATTCTCTTGTGCATGATAGTTAAAATTTGAATAGTATTACATATGTCTCCTATCTGCCAGTCTAGACATGCTGCAGAAAACAGATTAGATAAAAAATCTAAGTGTAAAAACTGCTCTATATGACACGTTTGTGCCCAGTTTAAAAAATCTAAGTGTAAAAACTTAGTGAATAGTATTACAAAGTGTCCTGTCTGTACAGTTGAGACAGTTTGTGCCCAGTTTACTAAAAAAAAAAAAGAAGAAAAAAAAGGAATAGGAAAAGGAAAAGGAAAAAAATCTGAATATGAAACGTGGCAGAAAAGAAGGAGTATGGGTGCATAGTATTGATGTTGTAGCATTGAAGTGAATTTTCTAAAGTGGTGGGAGTTCGACTGTCTTGACTGCACACGTGAGAGAGTTTTACATGCATAACATTGAATCTGAATTTTAATGGAACTTAGTACCCCTAGGACCATTACCAACATCAATTTGTCTAAGTCTTAAGCCTCATTACAACCGAATGAGAAAGACATCCTTGATATTGCTATTGTGATTATCTCTTATCGTGATTGCGTGGATTGTTTTCCTTTGAGTGGCTTGAACCAGACCTAGATTAGTTGAGTGTTGACTGAAACTTGAGGAGATCCACATTGTTTAGATTTTGACCAAGTTGATATATATGTGCTTAGTTTCAAAATTTGCATTGTCTACTTGTTGGATGAGATCATAATTGCATGGTTTGACATTGCTTGGCTAGTGAATTGGTGTGGAAATTCTCGAATTGATTAGTATAGCTTCTTGTTTTCATTTGTGAGTCCGTTGTTTTCTTTCTTTCGTCCTTGTTGAGTCTTGTCCATGTCGAGTCTTTTTCTTGTTTGAGTCTTGTCTTTTATTTTGAGTCTTGAGTCTTGGGGAGGACCGAAATAATTAGGTACTTATCTTTTGTTCTTATAATCAAGGCCGAGTATAGTTCAAGTGTAAGGAGATTTGATGAGTCGTTTTCGTACCTAATTATTTTTGTCCTAAAAGTCTCTTAACTGTGCAGGCGAGACGCTTTTGTTGGCAGTTGTGAAGGAATTTAGGCTGATTTGGCACGTGACGTGGAAATGGTGTGGCAACGCGTTTTCCAGCTGGAATGGCGAGATTATGAGCGGATTTGGCCAAAGAAAGAAGAGAAGGAAAGAAAGAAGAGAAGGAATGAAAGAAGAGAAGGATAAGATATTTTCCTTAACTCAAAGAATTCTTTCCTTATCCGAAAAGGAACCCTAATTCATCTAGATCAAGGAGCAGCCATATAAAAGGGTTGGAGAGGCACGAAATTCAACACCTCCTCATACACGAAATTGTCCCTCTTTCGATCCATCTCATTCCCGACTTCATACCACCGCCACCGTCCGCTCATCATTTCGCCACCGCCGTCGCCGAGGAGAAGAACACCATTTACCATTCCCGTTCCGTGAAATTCAAGGAGTAGAATAGAAAAAACAAACACTTTATTTTCAGTTCATGATGTTCGAATTTCATACTTTCTTAGTTTAGTTCGTTGCTTTAAATTTCCGTTCGTTTGAGAGATCGAAGACTAATCGGTACTCTTGTTCTTATTTTCATTCTAGTTTTTAATTCAGTACGTGTTTCGTTTTTCAGTTTTAGTTTGTGTCTTTTATTTTATTCTCAGTTTTCGTGCATGCTAAAATTAGGGTTACGAATGATGAATATTCTGTTTTGCAAAATGTCTTACCTGTGCAGTCGGGACAGTTTCATGAGTAGCTAAACTTTTAGTGGTCCGGCAGAATGTAAAACACACACGTGAACAGTGCATAAGGCTTAAGTGCTAATAATTAATTGAAAGGGTTTCGAGTTAATTCTGGTTTATTTAATCTAACTAGTAATTTAGGCTTGATCACCCTAAGTTGCGTAGTTTGTAGCTAACTTAGTACTTCTATCGTTTCTCGTGGAACAATGCTAGATAAGTAGCAAAGTTATTCATTAAAATAATTGGATTAAACCGGTAGAAGACTATTAGATGCTCAACATACGAGTAGGCTCATATACTAAGCTCTCTTAGTTCGATAAAGTTGTTTAGCTATTAAATCTATTGATTGTCCAACAACGTAGGTTGTAGCTAGATTAGGAAAGTAGTCGTTTTGATGCCCAACATGACAATTACCGACTAAGTAAATGAGAGTGAGGATTACGCAGTTTAAGTTACGTTAATCTATAACTAGTTGATTCATAAGATTAATTCATATTAAGTACCGAGGATTGGAATTACATATGTGCTGAATATTCTGCTGAACCTATCTCTCAACTGCCCAGTTAAAACAGTTTAATTTCAATTTTCAGTTTTTACAATTTCTTTCAATTTTTAATAATTTCTTAGATTAGATAAATCTCAAAACTTGCGTGGTTGCTAACCAAACTCAAGATAAGTAGAAAAATAATTTTTCTAGTCATCTGTTCCCAGTGTTCGATACCATGTGAACTATACTGATATAATTCTCAAGTTTTGCATGATTATTTGGTGCAATACAGCGATCACCAACCATTCTCCATTCTTGCAAGAAACTGGGAAGGAATAAATGAGTCCATCTGGAACATTGTATGAACCATCAGAGTAAACACCCATTGATACCCAGGTACCCTGGAAAGTGCAGAAAACGTAATCGGAATTAGAATTAATAAATTCTGCTAGGGTAATCAGCGAAAAAGCAATGCCGACCTCTGGAGTTCCAAGGACCCAGTCGCGAATATGGTCACAAGCGGAACTAGCGGCAGAAAGTGCACTAGAGAACTTTCTAGCTTTGATAATAGCAGCACCACGCCGCTGGACAGTAGTAATGAAATTTGTATTCAACCTAAGAAGTTAAAAAAAACAACATAGCCCGTCAGTGAACTAGTAGAATGTAATAAAGACCACATAATGGCGTAATATAAGGAATGTCAATACCATTGGTCATCTGCAATGAGCTCAGGAACAGGCTTCTCTCCAGCAGGAGTGTTGGCAGGGGCGTATCCGTATCGAAAACGCCTCGGATACGGATTTGGCCTCCTCCCAAACGTTTCCATGCTTCCTAGAGTAGCATGATTAACATCAGGGTACTGCGTTGAGGAGTGATTCCCCCAAATAATTACATTCTTAACATCAGATACTTGAAGATTCAATCTCTCTGAAACCTGTCCAAGAGCCCTGTTATGGTCCAATCTAGTCAAACAGGTGATGTTCTTTTTTGGAATGGACGGTGCGAACTCTTTCAAGATCAACGCATTGGTATTGGCAGGATTAGCAACAACCAAAACCTGAATGAAGACAACAAGACTGTCAATCTCTAAACACAACTACAATCCATAAACAACTCCTGATGATTTCATTTCAGATCCTTTTTCAGTTAATTCCTTACAACATTTCATAGTCACATTTTCAGCGGAGACAAAAATGCTAGGATATATTATGCAAACATATATTGTGTGTAAAGCGGAAAAATGAATTGGAGTGGCGGTATTGACACTCTTTCCTTGGGAATCCACCAACCATCACAGCAATATTGACACCAGTGCAAGCTTCAATGGCATCAGTTGTAGCAACAACTCCTGATAACACGATGTAAAAAATTAAAAAAGTCTACTTATGACGAACAGCAGTTAACCAGTCAGGTTAAATAAAGAAAGACAGATCTAGAGAATCAACCTTCAAGAAGGGGAAAGGCTGCATCTACCAATTCCATTTTAACTCCATTAAGTGCTTATGCAGCGGGTTGGAATGTCTAGCATGTGTAGGATCACAGGCTGATCTGCACCCAGCATAACTCCCCTAGCAATCATAGGCACAAGAGCATATCCGATTTGCCCTGAAAAGCAAAAATAAAAATATCATCTTAACGGTAACATATGAGATCCCATGTATGAAGTAAGTGTAGAGTAATCCCCTAACATATATATACGACCAGTTTCCTAGTTTTAGTTCAATTTTTGAATAGTTCTCCAAGTGGATATCGCATTTAGGCATAATAACCCTCAAAAGATAGTCGACACACACTAACTCACATATCCGGAAATGCTAATATGCAGCAACAAGCAAAAGACACAGTGAATCAGAACCAAAGAATCAACTTTAAACGCATGAAACTTGTAACAATATATTCAAGATCCGGCCAACAAACCGAATAACAACAGCGATCCAAAAGTAAAGAGATCAGATAATTCAAAAATAAAAAAAGCAAATCGGAGAAGCAGATCCAAAATATAAAACATCAAAAGAATTCTTACCAGCAGCGCCGGTGACGAGAACGCTAACTGGTTCTTTGTCCATTAGATCTACGATCTGAAGAATCGATAGAAACGAGGAGAGCTTTTCGAGTGTTCGGACAGACCGGGAAGGAATGACAGAATGATGCGTGTGAGAGTGAAGGAATCGGGTGTATTTATTGGTAGAAAATTTCGGGAAAACATTTTTGGATAAGTCAATGCGGCGTCGTTCCGTGGCACCCCAAGCGACTCCTGTCTTGTGAGCTTACTTTCGTTGAAGATGAAAAATATTTACTTAAATTGACTATTTTATTGGGCAAGTTGGCAAAAATAGTTCTCAAACTTCGCATTTTTGCGAATTTTGTCCTCAAATATTTTTTTTTATTTTTTTAACCCTCAATTCCTTATTTTTGCGATTTTAGTACTACTGTTAGATTTTCCGTCAATTTTAATGGTAATTCAATTTTAATTTTAAAAAATAAAAAATTAAAAGGGCAAAATCGAAATTTTTATTTATATGGACCAAAATTGCAAATGAAGAATTATTTGGGACTTATTTAGCAAAATTAAATAGTTTAAGGACTGATTTCACAAATTTTAGACAAATAAGCTAATTGTTTCGTATCGACGAGATTTTGCATTAAATTTTTTATTTTTCATATAACTTTATTGTTTCGTATCAAATATAAGCTAACGAAGACTTCTTACCAATATAAACAACATTTAATTCGAAATGCAAAATATATAATGTGAATTAACCATTAAAAAAATAAAGCTATTATCACCCAAAAATTTTTTTACTTCAAAATAACCATTTAGAGCATAATATTTACTTCAAAATAACATGAATACGAGGAAAATATGTATCAGTTCGTAATTTACGATGAATAATATGTTATAAACAACATTTAATTCGTAATTTGTCATGAATAATAGAACACGAGGAAAATATGTATTAGTTCGTAATTTACAGAAAATATTAGTTTTATATGCAAATACTATAATAAGCCAAAAATCAGCTCAGCCATTTCCTCGCCTGGATCTACCTCGTCCCCGTGTTCATCAGCTTCGGCAGATTCGTCTCCCAATTCCTCTTCCGCCGCGAGCTCCAAGGCATGTTCTTCGTCGTCGGTCTCCTCCGCAATTCGTCAGCGAGCTCATCAATTGCGGATTCGCAATTCTCCTCGTATTCTAGTTATTTTGAAGTAAATATTATGCACTAAATGGTTATTTTGAAGTAAAATTTTTGGATGATAATAACTTTATTTTTTTAATGATTAATTCACAGTATATATTTTGCATTTCGAATTAAATATTGTTTATATTGGTACGAAATCTTCGTTAGCTTATATTTGATACGAAGCAATAAAGTTATATGAAAATCGAAAATTTAATGCAAAATCTCGTCGATACGAAACAATTAGCTTATTTGTCTAGAATTTGTGAAATCAGTCCTTAAACTATTTTATTTTGTTAAATAGGTCACAAATCATTCTTTATTTGCAATTTTGGTCCATGTAAATAAAATTTCCGATTTTGCCCTTTCAATTTTTCATTTTTAAATTTTTTTTTGAATTAACGGTTAAATTGACGGAAAATCTAACGGTAGGACTAAAATCGCAAAAATAAGGAATTGAAGGTCAAAAAAACAAAAAAAAAATGTTTGAGGATAAAATTCGCAAAAACGCGAAGTTTGATGACTATTTTTGTCAATTTGCCTTTTTATTGCATGTGTGTATGCTAAAAACTAGCAGGCTTTTCGATATGGCTCGATCATGAACGAAAAGGATCATGAACGAAAAGGAAAGAGGAGATTGTGCTAGAATTTGTATATATAATTATACTAGATAAAATTATTTATATATGGTCCTTCAAAACTTTAATATGTAGACGTAAAATCAAAATATAAAATTATTTTAGAACCTTAAATCTTAATAAAACCTTTAGTCAATGCGTCCATGGCTATAAAATTATTAATACTAGTAACTATAGAAATGAATTGTGGCAGTAAACTATGGTTAGAGAGAGAAGAATATTGTGAAGGTAGAGTGGTTTCACTCAACATGCAAAACTATGGATGTCAATGTCTCAACTGACGCTTAAAGGGTGTAATGAGTCACAAGTATCATTTAAAGCACTAAAATGGAGGGTTAAAAAAAGGGACTATAATACACGAATTGAATAAATGGGAATGCTTGTTAATAGAATAACAATAACAATGCAAAATCATGATTTATAAACTTGTAATGTTTATCAATTATATTTTGCAACCGTAAGAAATCAAAATGTAAGAATCGATCGTATTTATGCAGTCATAGAATATTGTAGCAAGCGTTCATAACATTTTGAACACATTTAAAAAATCATCATAAATCAAATAAGTTTCTCTAGTCACACTCCATAGAGGAATTGAAAACTTTACTTCTGAATAGTAGTAGCCTACAAACCAAAGGCAAACCCGTTAGAGGGGAGGGGGGAGGTGGCGCGTTGAAATTATGAGTAATACCAATCCCCCAATAATTTACTTGAATTTTTTAGGTCCGTCGTTAATCCGTCGCTAAATCCGTCGACGAATTTTTTGAAATTAAGCCGACAATTGACCCGCCGGCTATCGGAGTTGGTATCCGGCAGCGGTCGAGCGGTGACAGTGGCCGGCGGAGATCGGACGCTAACGTGGCCGGTGGTGGAGGCTTGTGCGCGCGCATGCACACGTGTATGACATGATTCTTAATAACTAATGAGATAGTTTGATATATAAAGGTGAAAATGTTTGTCAAAAAATCGATGTGAGATGCAAAATTTTAAGTTCAGCGACGGATTACGACATAATTTTTCGTCACTAAATACTGACTGAAAATTCCATCGTCAAATTCGTAGGTAATAGCTGAGATATGAAATAGCGACGGAATTTTCCGTCAATATTTAGCGACGGAAAAATCCGTCGGTAAATGGCATTTTTGAATTTTCGTCGGTATTCCGTCGGTAAACGCCGACCTGTGTTTTGTCCGTCGGTAACTACGTCGGTAAACATGAAAATTTTATAGTGCTACTTAATTATTTAAGTTTAAAGAAATTAGATGTACACCTATGTACACACGTATATACTCTTATGCATATAATATATATATATATATATATATATATATATATATATATAGGAAGTGGATCATGTGAGAACCCTCCCTATTTGTGAGAACTAGGAACTAATCATGGCCTTATATTTCATTAATTTAATGGTCCAGATTTATTTATTTTCATATATTTTTAAATATAATTTTAGTTTGTTTATTTAATGAAGGTTAAGATTGTAATTTTTATATTTATGAATTTATAGATAAGACAAGTTTCTTAATATCTAATTTAAAAGATCGTGTGATTATTTATAGATAATGCAAGTTTCTTAATATCTAATTTAACTTTTAATTAATATATTAATTATTGTGGATAAATATAGCAACAAACGATTTAAATAACTTCCCATATTATTAATTCCAAAATCATAATTCATTAAAAATCTATCATTTAAAACTGTATTCTATACATAAAAATATTAAAAAAATGTATTTTACTATACATAAAAGTCTCTTTCATTATGCAAAAAATCACACATTAAAAATGTATTCAATTATGCATGAAAATTTAGTTCATTATGCATAAATATCTCTTGCATTATGCATAATATTCTCTTGCATATTACTAAAATCATGTTAAGCAAATATAAAATTGCTGGATTTGTAAAAATAAATTATTAATATATGCATAACAAGGTCATATTTGTGCATAACAGACAACTAATATATGCATAAAACTTGTAAAGACAAATTACTAATATATGCATAACTAAGTTTATATTTGTGCATAATAGACAACTACCATATGCATATTACTATTTTTTATTTGGAAGTTTGTAATAACATACTAATAATATATGCATAAACCAATTAATATTTATGCATAAAATATTAATTACGAACACATTTTTTTGAAAAAGAATCAATTCAATTAAAAAATTATTGAGAATAAAATAACAAAGCAAGAAGAATACAGAGTAAAATTCAATTTCAGTTTTTCTTTTTTTATATAAAGAAATCAGATTGAATTTTACCCTTCCTTAAGAAAACATACTAAATTAATCAATATATATTAGTAAATATCGGTTACTAATCAAATCTATATTAGTAAATATCGGTTACTAAATTAAGACAAATCAGATTGAATTTTTCGGTTACTAATTATCACATAGTAAATATCGAATTATGTTAGTAACCGTATATCCATATATAAAAAATTATAATTATACCCTTCCTTAAGAAAACATACTAAAGATATATTTAAAAATATTGTATAAAAAAATTAGATCTGGACCATTAAATTAATCAAATCTATGGTCATAATTAGTTCCTAGTTCTCACAAATAGAGAGGGTTCTCACAAGATCCAAAACCCTACATGATGATGGACCAGTCTTTGTCATAGATCGATCAGGATTAGTCAAACTTACTTGTTAGGAAGTTTGTTAGTCTACTTAGTCGTTTTCACTAATATTGCCTTGATTTAGTAAATCAAGACTTAGCAGCGTCTGAAGAACGATTCTCTGAAGACCGAGTAAGGTCCAGTTGATTTTTAGTATCGGACCTATACTGAACATAGTAACTGGACACACTAGAACCATCTTTCGTCAAAGCAAAGAGAATGTTAGTACTCAATCGTTTCATTAAAGACTATGAGGTTATATCCAAAGAATCTATCAGTATATGTTATTATATTAAAGTTAGATCATGCATCAACTACCAAATCAACCTCGACTAATCAGAAGCGACCAACATTGTACTTGTTTAGACATAAAACTGATGAAAAGCTGGGAATCTCTATAGTGAGATTCCCTTAAAAGTTGGGAATCTCTATAGTGAGATTCAAACTTCACAGACGATTGTTTGCTAGCTACATGAGTAGGTCTTCTTTCCAACGCATCTATTCCCAGCTAAGACTATAAATATAATAAGTCTTGATCTCGTTCAGGACACCGAGAACACAAGCAATCAAGCATTCAAAGTTCTAGCAATCATACAAGCAAATACATAACGAATAAATAAATTGCAAGAGAACTATCTTAGTCTTTTTCCTACTGGAGTGATTTTGATCCCACTCTATTTTCCCTAAACTCACTTGTAATATCCATGACTTAGATTGAGGGAGTTCAACCTTTGATTGTTTTTATTGTAAGAACTCCTTTAATTTAGAAAGAGTAGTTGCATGTTTGGATTGTAATGTCGTTTAGGACTGATACTAAGTTGTAGCCTATCTAGTGTATAGGCTCACTGAACTTGTTGTTCAGTACAAATATAAGTAATCACTGTGTGAACATGAAGAGTTGACATAGGATCTTGACTAATTGAACCACTATAAATCGTTGTGTTATTTACTGTTTTATTGTTTGCTAACCATCTGCATAAAAGGTTTACAAAAACATATAAGTATCAGTTTTTAGTAAAGCCTTAACACTAGCACAAGCATATTTGGATAGTGTTTTAGAAAATAAAGGTTTTTCAAACGAGACTTAAAATTGGGTTTACACATTCCACATATTATCTAAGTTATTTAAATTACGAAAATGATGTCACTCTCTTACCGATCAGAAAGTCTATTTGACGAACTGACTTTATAACTCACTAAGTAGTTTCAATGTAATCTTGACTCCCAAGTTTAAGTTGAAAAGTTGAATTCAAGTGTATTTACCACCTCCTAAACCTGAAGTATCGTCTCTAAACCAACATTATTATTTATAACTGGTCCTGACTTGAAATCACGACTTTTTTATTACTATAATAATGTTTTTACTAGCTAGAGTTACTATAATGAGATAATAATAATAATAATAATAATAATAATAATAATAATAATAATAATAATAATAATAATAATAATAATAATAATAATAATAATAATAATAATAATCATCTAAAAAAGTGTTTAAAGTAGCTTTTGAAACTTTTCACATGCACGAGTGTTTACCAAATAACTTGAGTCTTCAAAATTTTCAAAGTCGTGGCAGCTCACAACTAGCCGCTGAAGTTACAGAATGGGATCTAAGCATATTAAAAAAAGCAATTCCAATGCCACCACTACTCTGAATATATTAGGCATGATTATTAGCATAATATAAAATTTACAATATTTAGTATTATGCACACTTTCAGTAGCGGATAAGCGATTGTAGATTTCTATATATAGATCAGCTTCAAAAAATTTAAAAAAAAATAAAAAGAAAAAAAATAAAAATAAATAAATTATTGCTTCTTAATTGAATCGGTGAACAGGAGTAGAAGCTGGTCGCCTCTGATTTAGGGTGTCATCCAATTTAGAGGACTATTAACTTTTTCACAACTACTCCAACTTACCATAATTTGCTCTCAATGGAGAAAGAGAAAAACAGACATGATTTATGTTGGCCGTAATTTCAAGTCGATCATCATTAACTCTTTAGGTGCTTAATTTTTAGACTTTTTACATCTAAATTATGGCTGTCATCATATCATCTTTCCCACTGCTGAATTGCATATGAACTGAGAAATACGCAGAGAATAATAATTATATCCTAAGGGATTATATTCCACTTTTGATTATCTTTTAATTAGTCTCGTATTTTATTTTACAGAATATATAGAGCACAAAATATATATGAACTAGAAAAAGGAGGATATAAACCTCCATAAAATAAAATAAAATACAAACAAGATTACAACATTAACATAATCTGAAGCTGGCAAATTTCTTCCAAATACCAAGAAAAAAAATTCCCCAGCTTCACAAACTTGTACATAATAATCTCTTTATTCTAAAACACAAGACAAAGCTAGCTCACCACCTACGTACAATCACATACAGCCAATGCTCAGCAGCAAACTTCTCCCCATATTCGCCTCCTGCAACTAAACTAATCACACGGCGAGAGAGTTTTTTGCTGCCGAGCACTGGTGGTGGTGGGGCGAGTCAGAAAACATCACAAACTTACGCTATAACGAGTAATTAATCAAAGAAGTGAGTAATTTTTAGAAAGAGGCTGTGTCATCCTCGGAGCAGGCAGTGACGCATTCCCTCTCATCGTCCTCGAGAGAAGGGTGGGGGGCGTGCCCCTTCCCGAAGGATCTAATGTGGTCCTTTAGAGACCTCTTGTGCTTGAAGTCGGAGCCGCAGGTGCAGTACCACAGCTTGCCGCAGTTCTTCTCGTGGGTCCGCCAGTCGCCCTTCACGGCGAAGGATTTGCCGCATGATTTTCTGCAGATGAAGGGCTTGGTGCCGTGCTTCCGCTTGTAGTGGGTCTGGAGGGTCCGGAAGTCTTTGAGAGGCTTCGCGCGGGGGTGGTTGATGTTGTTCTTGCACCCCTGCGCGCAGCAGTAGCACGGCAGCCGCAGCATCGCCGCCGGCTGCGTGCCGCGGAGCGATTCTGGGCCTTTTCGGAATTCCGAACCGTGGCCCCACATGTGCATCTGCATGCCCTCATTGTTAAACTATTCAAGTGAAAGACAACTCGACAAACATTTAATTTTAATCTGAAGAAAAAATATCCACGAATTCTAAATATAGAATACTGTATATGAATTCGGACATTATCTGAAAAAAATATTTAGTTCTTGGTCGCTTAAAAACTTAGTCTATCAATGAATTTTCTTAAAATAAAGACTTTCTGAGTATTTTCATTGTTCTATTAAAACTAGAAAAATGAAGTCTATTCTAAATATGTAAAATTTTATCAAGTAACATAATGAAACGGTTTGTTTGGAAGTCAATTTTTGAAAATAATGACTTCAATCACTCACTCGTTACATTATTTTAGGAGCATATTTAAAATCCCAAAATATATCATATAGTTTTCATTATCCTGCTTCAGCTGAAGGAGTAAATTGATGCAATGAACATCTGAACTACCTTTGGAGGAATCTCAGTTAATTATGTTACTAACTCAAAGTTAAGAATTATATGTATAAAATCGTGGAGGTGCTATAGTTGGCTCCGCTTCTAGTTATGATTCTGTGATTTACTCATAACCAAGAATATTCACTTCCAATTTTCAAATATATATCATGATCCTAAACAACCTCTCTCTCTCTCTCTATATATATAATGAAATATGAATGAGAATTGATTAGGGGGAGTTACCTGCATGTTATTGTATCTGTTGAAGGTCTTGTTGCATATGTTGCAAGAAAACTGCATGGGTCCCACAAGAATCTGGGCAGGAGTTGGGATCCAAAATCTCCTCTCGCTATTGAAACTGCATCCATTAGAAGAATAAATCTTCTTCTTCTTCTTCTTCAAATACTCCTCTTCGCCATCATAACACTTTCTCTGGTCACGATCAACATCAGGTAAGCCTATGTGCAAAGCCACCATGACATTATCTTCATCTTTCTTCTCTCCATCATCGTCTTCTTCCTCATCTTTCACTTCCTTTTTCCCAGCCAACCTGCTAAGAAGAGGCAAACATTGGATTGTTTCGTACCGGTAATTCTCTCCCTCTTCATCCTGCTGCTGCTGGCAGAAGAGAGGGAATTTCAAGAAACTCATGGGGCTTTTTGAGTGATGATGAGTTGATGAAGAGGAAGATGGCTTGAGCCATTCAATGAAATTTGGAGTATCGAAGCACAGATTTATATTCTTCAACATTTTATTACCATGATAGTAGAACAGAATTCTTTTCACTTCTGTCCTGAAATGGGATTATTATACTTGGACTTTGTGTGGGAAAGCTTGAACCCAAATATTGTTTTTTTTTTTTTTTTCTCAATCAACTGGTTTGGTTCGTCTTTTGTAAGACCTTTTTCTTTTTTTCTTCCTTTTCGTGCGTTGTTATATTCCTTGACTCTTATCTCCCCCAACCCTCATTTCTGAGTAGTTACCCAGAGGGAGAGAGAGAGAGGTAGAGAGAGATAAGTGGTGGGGTTGAAGTTGAAGGAAAGTGACTTGCAACTATCGGTCTAACGGGAAGAAAGAATCCCAAGATTAATAGTCTAAACGTGTGCCAACTTAAATAATTTATTTCCGTTTTCTCCCCCTCCCGTTTTTCACGTCAATTACATTCGGTGGATAGAGGATCCCTGTTCCAATAGTGTTTCACAATTATAATTCGCCTACGAATTTATTATTGTAGGATAACATTAAGATATGAAATCGGATAAAACGTTAAATTAGGGGGAAGAAACTCACAACAGATGCAACACCGAACCAAGGTTGGGATTCTCCAATGATATTGTAATAACAGAAACTAATTAGCAACTAAACGCCAACGCCTTGGATTAAGATTAATCATATACTGCTAATTAATTTCTACGAGATTAAATATGACATAGTTCGCTTGATTAAACTCAATTTCTTTTTCTTCTTTTTTTTATGGAGGGAAATCCTCGTTATTATTCGTGGTGTGCTTACTAGAAAAATATACTTTCTATTGTAAAAATAATTACGGTGAAATAATATAATTAATTAGAAAAGAAACTGTATCCAAAGAAGTTCTTGGATTTGTTGGTTGGAGTAGCTATTATGGAGTTTTTACCCACTATTGCAACACAAAATAATTTGACAATTTGGATCCCTTACCAGAGGTTAAATAAGAAAGATTTTACACAGACCGGAAATGGTTAGAGATAATGGAGTCCAAAATGTTGAATTTTTGTTAGAAAATAAAATACTACTGCCATGATTTCTGTTCACTACTTTTTCTGCGACCCTTTCTCTTACAATATTTTTTAGACGACGAGAACAACTCAAAGTACGAACCAAAGAAAACAACTGTTAAATGTAGTTTGCTACTTTTGGTGCGTATATGGGTAAATTTACATATAACGGTCTCGATGTATTTTTGAATTTATGACCTTCGATCATGTGTTAAGCATCTCAACCCTTATGTCATACCAAAGGGACAAGAAGCACTACTTGATTGATACGATGATGCATGAATCCAGTGTCTCGACCTCTCTAATCAGCAAGATCATTAATTGCAAATCTTATCACTAACTACGAAAACGTTGCAATGATAAGGAATGACGGCGAGCTAAATTACGTATTCGTGTACTAATTCGACTTTAATCTTCCACTAATAATCTTATATGCGGCCATAATTAATATCATTGCCAAGGGTAATTAATTGATGCAATTATAGTGAGGTTAATCTAGTCTAGTAAACTAACCGACAGGATATCATGTAACCGGATTTTCAGGATATTCAGAACAGAAACTCCCTTTTTGCCTTTCCCTAAACTTTTCAACTACATTCCTTCCCCCCAATAAATTAAAGAAAAAAAAAAAACACTTTTCAACTTTTTTCTGGTTGGGTGTTATTCGAACTGTGCCTGATTCTCTCATTTCTCAATTCAAGATCTAAATGTATCGTCAATACTCCATTCATCCCGAATATATATGTCTATTTGTTTTTCCACACATATTAAGAAATATTTAATGATATGAAAGTTAGATAAATATTGGTATTAAAATATGAGCAAATTAAAGTAAATTACTAAAAAGTTAATGACATAATTATATTTGTTATTAAAAAAGTTGGATAAAATAGTCTTTTTCTATATTATCACATTAGTTAGACGTATTAAAGTTAGTGAAAGATTTACTTAGACACAAAAAATTGTTAACAGACATATAAATTTGGGACAGACGAAAAAAGAAAGTAGGGGAACGGAGGGAGTATTATTATTAGAATAATTTTAAATTCCGCACCTCCAAATCATAAATATTGAACTCCATCTTTGATATGAGGACCTAACAAAGCAAAGCATAGGCAACGCACCCAATGATGCTTCAAAACAAACCTTCTTAGAATTAATTATGGCTCTAAACTAAAATGTCACTAAAAATGTTAGTGACGAGTTATCGACTAAGGTCTTTGTATCTAATCACCAATTCACCATAATTGGTGTTTTTGTATAGTATAAATAAAATAAATTAAGCATATATGTATAGTAATCATTATTGTGAATAACAAAAGTTAGTATATAATTAATAATATGTAAAAGGAACGTAGTGAATTTTAAAGAGTATAATGATAAAATAAAAAAAATCATGAATATGAAATCATCATGTTAATTAATGTTTAAAAAATTGTGTAGTTTTATTTAAGAATTAATCATGGCACGTTAGATGAGACAACTTATAGGCCATAATAATTTCATGCTAGTTTAATTATTTTTGGCAAACTCACTTTATGTCATGTGGATGTATGCAAGTTGGCGCGCGCTTTTCTAATTACGCAGAATCATCAATTAATTCAGAGCCCGACGTTTTGTCATCTTCTTTCCAATTACTACCAAGTGAATAA
This sequence comes from Lavandula angustifolia, assembly GCA_028984105.1. Lineage (NCBI taxonomy): Eukaryota > Viridiplantae > Streptophyta > Magnoliopsida > Lamiales > Lamiaceae > Lavandula > Lavandula angustifolia. The sequence continues at coordinate 26,468,657 of CM054808.1, forward strand.
CTTTGCTTCTCTCTCTCTCTCTCAAAGCTATGAGTTTGTATTAATTAGATCTTTTGATAATGCAGCCGTTACGACAAGTTTAGAAAATATTTTGATTTTCCAAGTCAAGGATTTTTCAAGTTATACATTGAACTATAATTTGTTGAACACATACCAAAATGCATGTGAAAATCCAACATTTCGGCCACTTTTTGCAAAGAGAGAGAGAGAGATGGTAGTTTCGTGGTGCACTACATTTGAGTCATCAATTCATCATTGTCGAGGCACAAAATGTATGAGATTTTCACACTCTAGTGGCTGTTCAACTGGTTTGGTTCGTCTATAATCATGACAACTAAACCATAATCCAATTCAAAAATGTATATATATATAAAAAATACTCAATTGATATTTAACTTAAATAACGGTCAAATGTTGAACGACTACAACATTGAAGTACAGAATACGAAATTGCAACAAATTTCTCTGGGTAGGTATATGTATAGCTATCATGGAGATTTAACAAAGTTAATAATGATTAGGCTAAAAAGTAACTAACCAAGAGTTTAAACTAATTTAATTAATAATTCTAAAAAATCTCGAATGTGCATTGCAAATGAATCGAGTACAATCAAACATTGATTTGTTCAAACTTAATCACGATATGATTAAGCTTCAAAGTTTATGTTTCAGCTTATTTGATTTATAGTTTGTTCATTTTTTACTTATCTAGCTCGAATAACTTGATATTTTATCTTATTTTCTACCAAAATACATATGTATATATATAAAATAAAATGACGAAATTACCTATATACTCTTAATCAATAAAATAAAAGATTCAAAATCAAAATAGCTCCTTAAATATGGACCACGTAATTTTAAAATGGAAGGATGAGATATGTTCTTAGTTCCTTAATTAAGTTAGTGTTCACAAAAGATTCAATATATATATATATAGGAGGGGCTTCAAATGTGAACAGTTTGTTATCATGTGAACATTGTACTTTAAAGATAAATGTACTGCACTTTCAAGGCAAAGATACTGCACTTAAAGTGCAATATCTTAGTCTTTAAGTGCAGTACTTTAAGTATAATATCTTTATCTTGAAAGTGCAGTACATTTATCCGTAAAGTGCAGTGTCACATATTTACACGATAAGAAGTTGTTCACATTTAAACTTTCTCACACACACACACACACACACATATATATATATATATATATATATATATATATATATATATATATAAATGGTATGGATCCGGTGGAAAGGCATAGTTATGTAGGAATGTGAGAAGTATGCATATTCCTTATATGTTTTATGCATATTCCTTATTTTTTTATGCATACATCTTGTATTTTTTACATTTTTGCCCTTATGCATAAAACATATAAGGAATATACAAAAGGAATATTCTAGAACATATTCAATCTAAACCATCAAAAAATGAAATCAATGGTGCAGATTCCTTCTTATTTCTTATTTTAAGGGGGCTTCTCATATGATCCATTTCCTATATATATATATATATATATATATATATATATATATATATATATATATATTAGGAACACCCCTTAGAATGAGAAATAAGAACAATCATCAGCCTTTAGATTATGTAAATTGACGGCTCAGATTCGGTTTAAAATTTTTTTTACCCGAAATGCACCATTTACTTATAAAATTTGCACAAAGGGTACTAAAGTCAAATTTTTTCAAAAAAAAACCTAACCTAGTTTATTAAGAAAAAAATTTCGCTCACTATTTCGCTATTTGCCTTATGGTTTCTCAACCCCTTTCGGCCATTCTAGTTCGCTATTTGCCTTCTGGTTTTTCCCCCTTTCGGCCATTCTAGTTTGCGATTTGTCATCTGGTTTTCTCATCCACTTTCGGACGGACTATTTCGCGATTTGCCTTCTGGTTTTTCTCATCCACTTTCGGCCGGACTATTTTGCGATTTGGCTTGATTTTCTAATCCCCTGTCTGACATTATATTTCGCGATTTGCCTTGCTTGATCTCCCAAAAAATTCGACAACGAAGATCAATTGAAGATGAATGAGTAAAAAAGCAGTGATTTAAAAACAACATTCTTCGTCCCTTTGTCACTAAGTAATCACGAAGAAAATTCAGAATCAATCTGTGAGTTTTTTTATTTTCAAACGAATCTTAAACGGTGATTTGGATGTGTGTTGTTGATTATTTTAATTTATAAATATATGCACAATTTTGCCAATAAAAATGCACAATTATGAGGAAAAATATGCACAATTAATGACTAAAAAATGTACAATTACTGGAAAATATGCACACATTTAATGGAAAAAATATGCACAATTATTAAGAAAAATATGCACAATTAATAGGGAAAATATGCTCAATTAATGATAAATAATGAAAAGATGAAATTATTAAGGAAAATCTGGGACGAGACTTAGATCTACGACAATAATTAGTGAAACTATGCACAATTAACGATTGTTCTCGTAAAATCTAGGACGAGACTTGATGATATTAAAATATGGAAGAGAATTAACGAAAATGACGTTTACAGCAAAGGAAATAAGATAAAAAAAAATAATAATAGATTGTGCAAGTTTACAAAAATAACCCCAGTGCAAATTTTTTGCCTTAAACGTGCATTTCAGGATTTTAATTGATGGCATGATCTGGAGCGTCGAATTACTTGATCAAACGGTTATAAATTGTTCATATTTCTCACTGTAAGGGGTGTTCTCATATGATCTCTCCTATATATATATATATATATATATAGTGTGGATCTGGTGAGAACCCACACTTAACGTGAGAACTGCGAACCATGCATAATTTTTATATACTTTATGCATAATCGTTATATATTTTATGCAAAAAATCTATAATTTTATACTTTTGCCCTTCTACATAAAAATATGTATAATGTAAAATATATATTTTTTGCATAAAATATATAACGATTATTCATAAATTATATAAAGATTATGCATGATTAAATACAGGTTCTCACATGATCTACTCCCTATATATATATATATTCAAATTAATGAAGTCCAACGGAAAAATTGATATTGTAATGATAAACTCTTTTTAAGACCGTCCACAAAGAGAAGTCATCTTTGTTGTGAGAAGAAGTCGTAATTTTAATTTTCGTAAATAAAATTCTGGTTAGGTCATTGTTACGTGTGTTATGACATATATTATACAGATAAATTAAAAGCTGATAACCATCCCCTAAAGTTTACGTGTTAATTGTTTTAAAGTGAAGTTAGAGTAGCCGTTATTCGAGATGCATACTGAGTAAATTTTACTTTATATGACGCTTAAAAATTACATAAATGAAGTAAACCTTATTATATATAAATATATATATAATACTCTCCATATAGAGACATTGATGAACTGGGTATTTCCTTTGTTTTACTTCTTGATCATCATGATTGTATATGACTAGGCATACGAGATTCTAATGTTTTCTACTAATCATGATTGCATTTTGATTAACTTGTGACTGCCGATTAGAAAAACTTTGCTGCAAGTAATGAGCGACTTCCAGACTTGGGCGGCGGACCACAGGCCACGCCGCCATGAGACGGCCGCTTTGGTCTATGACCAAGTCGTTTGGAAACATCCTTCCCTTTCTTACTTATTTTAATTGAATATCTATCTAAATTCTAAAGTAGTATAATAATTATTATATCACAAAACTTATGCAACATTTCTTAACTTATTTTTTATGTTCAACTGTTTTCTTTTCAATCGTTATCGCCGCTGCTGCTGTTCGGCGTCGGCCGCCCCCGCCGTTAACATTTCCTAGCTGAAAATTTGTACGTGATTTTTGTCGGATTCTTGCCAACCGCTGATCAATGGTACAATTTTGTTTTGTTTTTTGCTTAGTGGGTGATATTAATCTCAGGCTCCTAACATATATTGGGCTGTACTAAGATTCATTGGGTTCTAATAAAAGTATATGGATACTAAGGAGTCAATTTCCAAAATTCATCATAAAAAAATCCTCATAAATATTTTCTAAACTAATTTAATTATTGCTAACTGTTCAATACTTTTATGTTTTACTTAATTTTCTTTCTTTAATTTATTAACAAAATAAATACAAAATAAAAAAAATACAATTCTTGTACCACCATAATTTTTAAATAACACTTTAACTTGAACATAATGATAAGTAGTTTTAAAACAAAACAGTGTAATAACAAAAATTTTGTTCAAGTATTGAGTGTAACTTCAAAATATGTTCAAACCTTAGGCAACAGAAATATAAATAAGTTCAAGTTTAACAAAACCACTAGAGTAAAGGAGATGTCAAAGAGCAAAATAGTAGTGCGTCATTCAATCTTCCACATGCCTTCGAACTCAATTTTCCTCAAATTGTTAATGAGGGTTTAGCATACAATGTATACTTAATACGGGACGATTTATCTAAATTGATATAACCAATCAATATATGTAATTAATTCATAATATATTGACGACACCACAAAGACAACAAATGATATCGCCACGAAGGCGGGAAAGGATAAGTTATGCACAACTGTGATGTTAATATGAAGGACAATCATAAATTCGATCAAGAATACAAAAAGATGTTAAAATGATGGATGATCAGCAAATAAATCCAAAAACACTCACAAGAGCTTAATATGAAGGATAACTAGCTAGATAGTCAATCAAGAACTCACGAGATGTTAATATGAGGAATGACCACTAGTTAATCTTGATTGAGATGATTTTCTAGGGTTTTTGTTTGTGCGACGTTTTTCTGCAGAAATATGGAGATTGGGAGTTCTGGGGTTTTCTGATCTTTGGGAATATTCATGTTAATCTTATGATTCAAGTAATTTTGTCTATTTCCTAGTTGCTATTGTCTCATCCGTTTGTGTTGTTTGCAAATTCGTTGGAGGGCTTCTATAATTTCGGATTTGGGGAAATCATGTATTATATGGTCTTTTTGGGCTATTGAGTTCTTAACTACTTAGATTAGATAATGGGGCGAAGTTGGAAATTCTAGATTCTGGAAAATGGACTTTCTTTCGTGTTAATGTTTCTTGCAAATTTTCTTCTCTTTTAGCCCTGTTACGCATTATGTGCCTTACTCTGCCTTCTGCAACCTGCTGGACTAGTTTGGCCTTCTTCTTTATCCAAGCTCTACTATAACATCTTTAGTCTGCACCAATTGGTATCTTGCATTTTACCATCTTACTGCACCTAATAGGAAAGTTAGGGTAGATGTTCTAACTTAGTGCTTTGTTATAATGTGGTTGCTTTGTCATTATTTAGATGGATTCACAAAGTGGGAGAGGAAAAAACAAACGTTTTTGGAGAAAAGATGAGGAAGAAACTTTACTTAATTGTCTAATGGAACTAAATGTAGTCCCATGTTGGAAGGGAGAATGAGGTTTTAAGAATAGCTTCACAAAAAAGGTCGAACATATGATGAATGTGATTCATCCTGGTTGTGGGTTGCTAGGAGACCCTCATATTGAATCTAAAGTAAAATGGTTTAGAGAAAAATTATGTTGTAGTTAATGAGATGTTAAGCAAAATATCTGGTTTTCAATAGAATGATGAGAAAAAAATAGTGCAATGTGAAAGACAATATGACGACTTCTGCAAGGTAATCTTCCATTAATTATCATTTGTAACATTTTGTTTTAATTGCTTATATTAATTCTGATTTTGTAGACACACCCCAAGGCACGCGGATTGTGGAATGTGCCTTTTTCCTTTTCTCGACAAGTTAGAAGTTATTTTTGGTGTTGATAGAGCTAATGGGAAGAGGTGCGAGCTCCCAACCGATTCCGTGAATAATATGGAAAAAGAAAGTATCAACCTTTGTGAGGATGATGATGATGATGATGATGAATTTAGTGTTGACGGTGCTTCAACGAATAATGAAGTTGAACAAGATCGGCGTCCTAGCAAGAAACAAAAGACACAAATCAATTCAACTGGGAAAGGGAAATCAAGGATAGGATCAAGCACGCACTCGGAGGAGCTCGATCATCTTAACCGCGTGACTTCTGATTTTGCAGGTTTTATGAACAGCATTAGTGGTCATCTTGGAAGCATGGCAGCAACCATGAATAACAACTACCAACTTGAGCTTAAGGCAGCTGACGAAGTGCGGGCTTCTCGAAGGAGATGGATGCTATTCCCGGATTGACTAAATCTCAAGGATTTAGAGCAGCAAATTTGATCGGAGAAAGGCCAAGTATCATTGATATTTTCTATTCCCTTGATTCGGTTGAATCAAAGAAGGAATATGTCCTTGAGCTTCTTAATTTTGATTAGATTATGTCGGATTTAATTATGTATGACTGATTTGTGTTTGTTTATGTTTATGTATGACTGACTACTATGGTTTTTATTTAAATTTATGTAAGACATTATCCTTTTATGTTCAATTATATTTTTTTATGTTTAAATTTTATTTTATTTTTGTTTTGAAATGTTATAATATATAATAGAATATGATATTTTGTGTACAAATTTATTTAATAAATTTATTAAATTGATTTCATTCCTTCAGTCAAACCAAACAGATTTTAGAATCAAGTTCATTCCTGCTGCAACCAAACAACTTTTTTCAGGAATCATTCCTTCATTTCATACCTCCATGAATGATTCATGATTCCGATTTCATTACTTTCTGTCAACCAAACGGGACCTAATAGAAACAACATGAAGCATGCATGCTTATGAAAATTTTATACGCTTTAGCGGAAGTTTTAACAATTTACCTCTAGAAAACGAAGCATAAATTGATGCAAAAAGTGAAAAGTTAGAGATTCTTTACCGGAACAATTTGAAAGATCTTTTTCAAAATATTTTTGATATGAAAATAGGGAAAAGGGCGCTTCATATCTATGCTTTTATCCAATAATTATTTGGCCAAACATAAATTGAGTGAAACGTTAAAAATCCACATTAAATTAAAAACTTAAGGGATTTTAATATAAATGACCACTAGTATTATTATTATTATTATTATATATATAAGTAATTATCAATATACTCCCTCCGTCCCATCTTTCTTGTTCCATAACTTTTCGGCGCGGTATTTTAGGAGAGTTGTTGGTTGTGAGTAGGGATGTGGGGCCCTCAAATAAAGTGTGTGTAATAATTTTCTATTTTAGGCAATGGAACAAGAATTGTGGGACGACCCAAAAAGGAAAGTGGAACAAGAATTGTGGGACGGAGGGAGTAATAATCATTTCAGAAGTAGAGAATAAACCAGGGTTTTAAACCAAAGGAGCTTAACCATTTCTATACGCGTTGGTTTAACACACACAAAAATAAAAATAAAAATAAAAATAAAAATAAAAATAAAAATAAATGCATTTATTCCTCTAGTTAACCGATAAAGCTTTATCTTAAAATTCTAATTTTAACTTATGGGGCACACTTATGCGCAACGGATGTATAGTACATCTAGATAAAAAAGAATACAATTTTGACCCAATTAGATCTTAGTTGACTTATATGAAAAAAATAAAAAATAAAACCCTACTCTATCTCTCTCATTCTCCCTTCTCTCATCCGTTCATTTTCTGTCTCTCTCTCTCTCTCACGCCTCTGCCTCCTCCCTCTGCCTTCGCTATCTCCGCCCCCTCTCTCCGCCTTCGTTGTCCGCCTCCACTTTCTCCACCTTGATGAGTCTAATTCGTACTATACAAATTCTGTCTGTTTTGGCACTCACCTGGGCAGTTGGATCGTATTTCTTGTGTTGTCTTGCATATTTTAGTGTTGATGTAGCAATGACGAGATGTTGAGGTGGCAGACGCGATTTGGGAATTTAAAGATTGATTTTTGGACGAAATTGAAGGAAGGAAGGTGGAGGATAAGGAAAGAGAAGATATAAAAAGAATTAGATATTATTTATCTAATTAAAATCTTTTCATGCTTGATGAAAAACCCTACTTCTACAAGGAAAAGGAGCCGCCATATATATAAGAGAGGAGACGAACGAAAATCATAACATCTTTTCCACATTTTTTACACACGCACGCCACCATCGGAGAGACAGAGAGCAGCCGTTCATCGTAGTTCAGATTTGGAGAAACAAACATTATTTTTAATTTCGTTGCTTACTTTAGTTCAGAGATCTCGATTGTGCTTATCATTTGGATGATTTGGATTATTCATATTCGTATCTTCTGATCTTTTAGTTTTGATTTCGCTTGCATTCGTGTTTTAAATCAGTTCGTAGAATTGTTATAATTTCCGTGTATTTAATTTCTGGATTTCAGCATGTTTTGCATTCCATGAATAGGGGGTGTGTCAGTTTAATTACGGCGTCCTACAACTGATTGATTTATAGAGATTAATTTATCTTTAGTGTAGATGATCGATTGTGTGTGTGTGAATCATCTTGCTGGACCCATTTCTTTGTATACGTTTATTCGCATATTTATTCCTACTTTTTACTTTCTTATTTTAGGATTTAGAAAACCCCAAAAATTGTGTGGTCGCTAACCAACCCCATAGATTAATAGGAATTTATGTTAAAATATTTGTTCCCTGTGTTTAATACCTGTTTGCTTTACTAATCTAAGTTCTAGCATTTTGTAGGATTTATTTGGTGAAAACAACGATCACCACGTCTTCGTTGTCCGCCTTCGCTGTCCCCCTCCGCTCTCCGCCTCTGTTCTCCCCACCTCCGCTCTCCAGATTTTTCCAGTATTCAAACGCGAGACATCGCAGCTGGGGTAGTGCTTCGCCAAATCAGTGTGTTTCTATCTCTCTCTCTCTCTCTCTCTCTCTCACTCACTCTCACTCTCACTCTCAGACACCACACACGTAGATCTTTGTAGAGTGTGTATATGGCATTGCAGTTAATTTGGTCAATTGAATCAAAATCGTTGCTGAAATTTGAGTGAATATTGTTTGTGTGTGACGGTGGTAGTGGAATTAGTAGATTCGTTATTAGTTTACAAGATTCCTTGATAGAACTGTGTTTGTCCGTTATGAAGTGGTTCACCAAGCAAATTGCTTGTTAGTTTAAAAGATTATTTCACATATTTTCAATGAATTTTGTACAAGTAAATTGTAGTTTCTCTTAGTTGGTCTGTTTTTGTATTCATGTGTCAAAGAAATGACAATTTTATTCACAATAACTGACACCTTGAGATAAATAACACATTTGTTCGTTGAATTTTACATATTTATTCATTGCAAATGACACTATAAGAACGTGTCACTCTCCTCCGAGATAATTGACACTTTTAGATAAATGATACGTTTGTTCGTTGCAAATGACACTATATGAGAATTTGACACTCTCATCCGAGAGAACGAACACTTTTGTTTATTATGATTAACACTTTCAGAAAAATAATACGTTTATTCGTTGCAATTAGCACATTTATTCATTATAATTAACACTCTATAAGAATCTGACACTCTCCTCTTAAAAATGACACTTTTGTTCAACGCAAATGCAACTATTGTTGGAAGCAAATGATACTTTATAATTGACATTTTTCTTCAAAAAAAAATGACTTTGGTAAGACAACAAATGATACTTTACAAATAACACTTTTATTCAACGCAAATGACACTTTTGCTCGAAGCAAATGATACTCTACAAATGGTACTTACGTAAGTAATGGCAGAAAGTGTTCACAACGAAATTAACAATTTTGTTTTGAAAATAAATGATATTCAATAAATGGTACGTACACTTATTTACAACAATGGCATGTTCATCCTTACAATAATTGACCAAAAAAAATTTTAAAATATTTTTAAAATAAAAATAAAAAATTAATGGAATAATGATGTCAGTATGACGTAACGCTGACATCAGTGAACGGGATCCGAATTAGTTGGGTAAATGGGCCGCAAAATAGATCTCATAGTGTACATCTGGTTCACACAAGTTTTTGTGTTAACTAATAAATTAGTGGAAATGTAAAATAATAAAAGTAAACTATATCTCTATTATAGATGTCACGGACATCACATCATACCCTCGAAAACATAACTAATATCCAGATATTTTTAACAAAATGCTACAAATATATTCATATGTCAAAATAAATTTATTGGGATATAATTACAAACAACTCAAATTAATATTAATTCAAGAGATATAATATAAACAAGTGATTATAACATACTCTTTCACCCAAAATCTTACACTATAAAATGTCCTAAGATTTTATAAAAAGAGTAAAAATGATGTCGACTCATAGGAAGAAGACAATGGGAGGGGTAAATTCGTATGGTATGGAAGAAAAGGAGTTTTTGAACAACCAACATGACATTAAACAATCATGCATTAGCTTATAATTTTGTAAATAATCTATCATGTCATGGTAATTTAAATACTGAAGTAAGTGTGATAAAGCGTATATGCATTCCAGTTTTATTAATTAGAATTTTGAACTCCTCAACATTCCGATTTAAATTGTACTTAGTGTTGGAAATTTGGTTTTGGCTAATTAATATTTTAGTCTAACCATGATTAAATTGTTGTGACCATGTTCGTATTCTCAAAACCGAATTTCGGTGAGTGAGAAATGTGTGTTTTAACTTGGTTACGTTTGAGAGCATTTTCGTAATTAGATGCAAGTACTGTCAGACGGCCTGACCCGTTACCTGGATCGTGTTTGGGCAAGTAGACTCGTGTGACTGTTGAGCTGCCTGCGAGTTGTTGGCACTTCAAGGGTCTTGAGGACCTAGAAGCATCCAATGGAGAACTTGAAAGGTCTCAAGTGATGACTCTTAATGAGCAAGTAGTGGAGTGTATCTTTAATGCCTTTAATCCTTTGACATGGTGGATTTTGCTTATATATATAGATGCATCTTACAAGCATTTCAGACAACACAACACACAACACAACATAACATACACTACACACAAGCATCTATAGTATAGTTCAGTGTCTGCCCAGTTCGTGCCTTGGTTCAGTTCGCCGGAGCCTTTCCAGTTTGTGGTGCTGCTACCGGGAAGGAGGAAAGTCGTTTTATCTTTGGGGACAGATTGCTAATCCGTGAGCACTAGCCGGGACAATACTGTCTTGCGGAAAGAGGAAACTCGACTCGACTTTTGTATGTTCAGTTTGTCGTTTCATACCCAGGAGAATCACCAACCCGGACGTTCTGCCCAGAATACTAGAAAGTTGTCTGCCCAATTGGATACGAAATCGGTTGTAATCTAGTATCTCAATTTCTACTGTATTTTCAATTAATTGTTATTATTTTATACGCATTTCCAAGGTTATCGGCTATATTTATAACCAACAGTCGCAAGACAGTATTTGACCTACTAAAGCTTTGGAAATGACGTCCAACACTAGTTCAACCTCCAACAACCAATCTGGTGGGGCAAGTGTCTTACCGGGTTCTGCCCAAGCTGAAAAACCATTCAAGTTTGTTGGTCTTGACTTCAGGACTTGGCAATTGAAGATGATGTTCTACCTGACTACTCTTGGCCTAGAGAAATATGTCAAAGAGCAGGCGCCAGTCATTGCTGCTGATGAGAAGGATGAAAACAAGAAGAATGCATATGAACAATGGCGTCATGAAGACTTCCTGTGCAAGAACTATATCTTGAACAGTCTGGAAGATGCCCTGTATTCTGTCTACGCAGTTACAAACAACTCCAAGGATCTGTGGGAACTTCTTGAAAAGAAGTACAAAACTGAAGACACTGGAACAAAGAAATTTGTTGTGGCCAGGTATCTGGCTTACCAGATGCAAGATGGTCGTTCTGTCATGGAACAAGTGCAAGAGTTTCAACTCGTTGTGCACTCTGTTCATGCAGAAGGGATGAATATTCCCGATGCCTTCACTGTTGCGTCAGTGATTGAGAAGTTGCCTCCGTCGTGGAAGGATTTCAAGAGTTACTTGAAGCATAAGCAGAAGGAAATGACTCTTGAGGATCTAATTGCCAAACTCAGGATTGAGGAAGACAACAGAAAAGTCGATCCAAGACCGAGGGTCTCGATCGATGAAAAGGCTAACTTGCTGGAACGTAGTGGTCCAAGCAAGAGAAAGCGCCCTAGCCAGTCTGCCAAAGGCAAGAAGGCTGTGAAAGGGAAGTTTAATGGGGAATGCTACAACTGTGGCAAGCATGGCCACATGGCAAGCCAATGCAGAAAGCCCAAGAAGAAGAAAGCTCCCCAACATGCTCATGTTGCTGAACATGATGAGTTGAATGATGATGATCTGGCATGTGTTGTGTCAGAAATAAATCATGTTGAAACCCCCTAAAGAGTGGTTTGTAGACACAGGTGCTACTTGTCACGTCTGCCTGGACAAGGGTGCGTTCTCGGTCTACAATGTTGTTGAAGGCAGAAAGTTGCATATGGGCAATAAGGCTTCATCTGAAGTGGCTGGAATCGGAACTGTGGTTCTGAAGTTATCCTCTGGGAAGGAGCTAACGCTGAAGGATGTGCTGCATGTCCCAGACATCCGCAAGAACTTAGTCTCGGGCTATCTTCTTGTAAATAATGGTTTTAAGCTTGTCTTTAAGTCTGATAAGTTTATACTTACCAAGTCTGGAAAGTTCCTAGGCAGAGGTTATGTTGCTGATGGACTTTTCAAAATGAATGTAATGGTTGTGCGCCGAGCACATATGAATAAGAATATTTCTACTTCTTCTTATTTGGTTGAGTGCTCTGATCTATGGCATGTTAGATTGGGACACGTTAATCTAAATGTTATAAAACGATTAGTAAACTTGGAATTACTAAAGTTGAAAGAGGTAGACACACGTAAGAAGTGTGAAATCTGTGTTGAGGCCAAACTGGCCAAATTGCCATTTCACTCTGTTGAAAGAAGCACAGAACCTCTAAAGTTGATCCACACAGATGTGTGTGATTTAAAATTTGTGCAAACTAGAGGTGGGAAAAAGTAATTCATTACTTTTATCGATGACTGCACAAAGTACTGTTATCTTTACCTCTTAAGGAGTAAAGACGAAGCTATTGAAGAGTTTAAGAACTTCAAAGTTGAGGGTGAAAATTAGCTAAGTACCCGAATTAAAGCAATTCGAAGTGATCGAGGTGGTGAATATGTAGCGCCGTTTGAGGAGCTATGTGCCCAGGCGGGCATAATACATCAAACGACGGCTCCATACTCGCCTCAATCAAACGGTATTGTTGAACGCAAGAACCGTACTCTAAAAGAGATGATGAACGCTGTGTTGATAAGTTCAGGTCTGCCCCAGAACATGTGGGGGGAAGCTGTCTTGATAGCTAACTATATTCTGAACAAAATTCCACTTAAGGATAAGGATGTGACCCCTTACGAATTGTGGAAAGGACGTAAACCATCATATAAATACCTCAAAGTGTGGGGGGATCTGGCCAAGATTGAAGTACCTTGTCCAAGACAAGTTAAGATCGGTCCCAGAACGATTGGCTGTATCTTTATAGGATATGCACTTAATAGTAGTGCTTATCGTTTCCTAATTCATAAGTTGGAGATACCCGATGTAAATGTAGGAACGACAATAGAGTCAAGGAATGCAATATTCTTTGAAAATGTTTATCCATGCAAGAGCCCGGATAGGGCAGAAGGAAGTTCTGGGACGAGAACTCATGATGATGCTACTAGTTCTCATCGGGCATATGATGTTGAACTAAGACGTAGCAAGAGAGCCAGAATGGCTAAGACGTTTAAGCCAGATTTCATCACCTATATGTTAGATGATGAACCAAAGTCTATAGCAGAAGCTCTGTCCAGCCCAGACGCTGTATTCTGGAAGGAAGCTATCAATAGTGAGATTGACTCCATCATGCAGAATCATACATGGGAGTTAACTGATCTCCCAAGAGGTTGTAAGCCCTTAGGATGCAAGTGGATCCTTAAAAGAAAGTTCAAAGTTGATGGTACTATTGATAAGTACAAAGCTCGTATAGTAGCCAAGGACTTTAGGCAGAGAGAGGAAGATGACTTCTTCGATACCTACTCACCTGTGACTAGGATCACATCTATTCGAGTGCTTCTCTCGATTGCTGCGTTGCACAATCTTGAGATCCATCAAATGGATGTGAAAAATGTCTTCCTAAATGGTGAGCTAGAGGAAGAGATTTATATGGACCAACCCGAAGGGTTTATGGCACCTGGGCAGGAGAACAAGGTGTGCAGACTGGTTCGGACGTTGTATGGTCTAAAGCAAGCGCCAAAGCAATGGCATTTGAAGTTTGATAACACGATGTTATCAAATGGTTTCAAAATCAATGAGTGTGACAAGTGTGTTTACGTTAAAGGCACTGTTGATGCATTTGTCATAGTCTGCCTTTATGTAGACGATATGCTGATAATGGGCAGTAGTCGTCAACTCATTGTTGATACAAAATGTATGTTGAAGAGAAACTTCGATATGAAAGATATGGGTTTAGCTGATGTGATTCTTGGAATCAAAGTTGTGCAGAAGGCTGATGGAATTGTCTTGACACAATCTCATTACATTGAGAAGGTGCTCAAGAAGTTCAATGCATATGATAAGATGCCAGCTAAAACGCCATTAGAGCTCAACGTGCATCTGTGTAGGCACAGAGGTGAACCTGTTGCACAAGAGGAGTATGCAAAGATCATTGGATGCTTGATGTACATCAGTAATTGTACGCGTCCTGATCTTGCCTGCCCAATTAACAAGTTGAGCAGGTACACGAGCAATCCAAGCAGAGAACATTGGACTGTTTTAGTACGAGTGTTGAGATATTTAAAATATACTCTCAACTTAGGGCTGAGATACACTAGATATCCACCTGTGCTGGAAGGGTACAATGATGCAAACTGGATATCGGATACGAAAGACTCATTCTCAACTAGTGGTTATGTTTTCACTATTGGGGGTGGAGCAGTGTCGTAGAAGTCCACGAAGTAAACGTGTATAACCTGATCCACCATGGAATCTGAGCTTATAGCTCTAGACAAAGCTGGTGAAGAAGCAGAGTGACTTCGTCACTTTCTTGAGGATATTCCATGTTGGCAGAAGCCAGTGTCTACTGTCATGATTAACTGCGACAGTCAAGCTGCTATTGGCAGGGCACTGAATGACATGTACAATGGTAAGTCGAGACACATACGTCGTCGACATAATACCATAAGACATTTGATCTCAAGTGGGATTATCTCTGTTTGTTATGTCAAGTCGGAGGATAATCTAGCGGATCCGCTAACCAAAGGTTTAAATAGAGATCGAATGAATAAGTTGCTAGAGGGAATGAGATTAAAAATCCACAACTAGAACAATTATAGTGGTAACCCAACCATGATGACTGGAGATCCCAGAAACTTGGTTCAATGGGACAACTAAGCTATAAGAGTTCACAAAGCAACACATGGAAGATTATATATTCACTCATTCCTTTGGAAAGCAAGTTAAGTGTTGAAACCTGTCAATGTGGTGAGGTTAAGCCTTATGACTTTTAATGATTCCTGGGCAGATAAATATGGCAGGATACTTGGAAATGAATCACATATATAAGTGAGAAGTGTGGCCGCTTCACAGAGGGCACTTATGAATCCAAAGATGTGTCCAAGGCCGAAATAGATACAAACGTGAGAACGAACAAGGTTGAGATAGTATTATGTTGATATTATTATCTTGGTGCACACTAAGGAGGAATAGTTCAAGGCATCATGTCCACTAGTCCGTCGGTGTACCCGATAGTTTTGACAAGGGAAGGTTCAAAGCCAAAAGCTACCTATCCTGCTGCAATGCTATTTCTTTCGATCTGGGCATTTAGTTTGCATACATGGATGCACAATTTCCACTCATGTGGGGGATTGTTGGAAATTTGGTTTTGGCTAATTAATATTTTAGTCTAACCATGATTAAATTGTTGTGACCACGTTCGTATTCTCAAAACCGAATTTCGGTGAGTGAGAAATGTGTGTTTTAAGTTGGTCACGTTTGGGGGCATTTTCGTAATTGGATGCAAGTATTGCCGGACTGCCTGACCAATTACTTAGATCGTGTCTGGGCAAGTAGACTCGTGTGACTGTTGAGCTGCTTGCGAGTTGTTGGCACTTCAAGGGTCTTGAGGACCTAGAAGCATCCAATGGAGAACTTGAAAGGTCTCAAGTGATGGCTCTTAATGAGCAAGTTGTGGAGTGGATCTTTAATGTCTTTAATCCCTTGACATGGTGGATTTTGCTTATATATATAGATACATCTTACAAGCATTTCAGACAACACAACACACAACACAACATAACATACACTACACACAAGCATCTATAGTATAGTTCAGTGTCTGCCCATTTCGTGCTTTGGTTCAGTTCGCCAGAGCCTTTTCAGTTTGCGGTGTTGCTACCGGGAAGGAGGAAAGTCGTTTTATCTTTGGGGACAGATTGTCAATCCGTGAGCACTAGCCGGGGCAATACTGTCTTGCGGAAAGAGGAAACTCGACTCGACTTTTGGCTATTCAGTTTGTCGTTTCATACCCAGGAGAATCATCAACCCGGACGTTCTGCCCAGAATACTAGAAAGTTGTCTGCCCAATTGGATACGAAATCGGTTGTAATCTAGTATCTCAATTTCTATTGTATTTTCAATTACTTGTTATTATTTTATACGCATTTCCAAGGTTATCGGCTATATTTATAACCAACACTTAGTAGTTCTCATAATTCCATCTCCTAAAACATTATACAATGTTTACTGTTTCGTTCAAATAGAAGAATAGGCGTAGCTCTTATTTTATATTACACCATAAAATATCATTTTAATATTGAATGCATATTCGTATAACATCCTTCAAACTTGGAGCAACGGAATTTTTGGAAAACAAGAAATAGAGGAGACCCAAAATCACTTTTATCAGCATATATACTATTTTAGAAGTTGCCGCAGAAAGCGATTTAGAGCAACAATCTACATCTTATGCTAAATGTAGATAATTAGAAGGAATAAAGGAGAAAATAACCATTCTAAGACCACAGATGAACCTCTAAATGCATAAGTTTAACAAAACATAGGCTAATAATTAACAAATCAGTTGATTTAATTATGTCTAACAAATACACTATCCTTTATATAAAAGGTGTGATACCAATATTAACTTGTACGATCTTTAATTAACCGATGGCCTATTTTATTTACACTCCATTTACTTGATGATAAAACAAGTATTTGTTTGAATTCTATCCAATTAATCAGCCCCACTAAAGGAGGTTCCAAATTTAATATCTAGTGTAAAATCCATCATACCTGTAGTTCTTCTGGGAATAGAGGTGGTCATGTTATGCAGCATCAGTCGGGCAGAAGGGATCTTTGACAACTTTGGAGACTATATCTGATGGGCCATTTGCTGGAATCATCATATATATCTTCGCCTTCGGTGGAGAAAAGAATGCTACAAGAAACAGTATGAATGAAAGAACATGTCAGGTTGCAACAGAGAGTAGCTTTTCTTGAAACACAGAAAAAATCAAAGAGAAGATAATGATAATACCAATTGGAACAAGAAATATATAACACATGCACAAAAATCTATAAATAAAATACCAATTTCCTCATCCCACCATAAACACCTAAATAGAAATTGGCATCATCCTGAATTGAATTTAAATTTCATCAAAGAAAAATATACTCGTCTTACTTGGGATGTCTGAAGTTGTAAACCACGAATTGATTTGTGCAACATCAATCAAATAGGGGCGACACCAAATAAAGTCGATCGGATGTATTCTTTGAAAATTC